>CM016721.1:56951952-58151952 GCA_005771605.1 Scutellaria baicalensis | reverse complement strand
GCTTCAAGGATTGGTTAATTGAAATAGAGAATCTAACAGGCAGGAAGTTGAAGTGTCTCAGGACTGATAATGGGCTGGAGTTTACCTCTGAGAATTTCAACTCATTTTGCAAAGAGAAAGGGATACTAAGACACAAAACTGTGCCAAACACTCCTCAGCAAAATGGATTAGCTGAGAGGATGAATCAAACTATATTGAACAAGATAAGGTGTATGCTTCTAAGTTCAGGCTTATCTAAGTGCTTTTGGGGAGAGGCTGTTACTACTGCAGCATACCTTGTAAATAGATGCCCCTCAGCTACAATTCAACTCAAAACACCAGAGGAAGTATGGATTGGCAAGCCTGCAAATTACACTGAGCTTAAAGTCTTTGGCAGTCAAGCTTATGTTTATATTAGGCAAGACAAACTGGAGTCAAGGGCTTTGAGATGTGTTTTCTTAGGCTATCCAAAGGGAGTGAAAGGTTACAAGCTATGGTGCTACGAGAAGGATTACCAAAAGTGTATAATCAGTAGAGATGTAACCTTTGATGAAGCTAAAATGTCATTGAAGCAAGAGGAATCAATTCAGAAACCAGGTATAGAAAATGAGAGCTCTAAGTTTGAGGTGGAGACTCTGTTGGACAAAGTTCAAGCTCAGGGGGTACAAGATGATGTTCAGGCAAATGGTTCATCTGACTCAGACTCTGAAGGAGATCAGCAAGATGAGGATAGTATGTATAACTATCTGTTGGTAAGGGACAGGCCTAGAAGGAACATAAGACCTCCCACAAGATTTGGACATGCTGATAATGTGTACTTTGCTCTCCTTGTTGCTGAAGATGTTGATGCTGAGGAGCCAAAGGATTTCAGGGAGGCTATTACATGCAAAGATAAGAGAAAATGGCTAGGAGCTATCCAGGAGAAATTGAAATCACTTGAAAAGAACAAAACATGGATCATTATAGACATGCCAAACAACAAAAAGCTTGTGGGATATAAGTGGATTTTCAGGAGAAAGTCAGAGGCTAAACCAGGTGGAGGAGTAAGGTTCAAAGCCAGACTTGTGGCCAAGGGATTCACTCAAAAGGAGGGAGTGGACTACAATGAGATCTTCTCTCCAGTGGTCAAGCACAGTTCAATAAGGATTCTTCTTGTCATGGCTGCACAGTTTAGAATGTACTTGCACCAAATGGATGTGACTACTGCTTTCCTGCATGGGAACTGAAAGAAACCATATACATAAAGGTCCCTGAAGGAGTTCAAATAGAAGGGAAAGAAGACAAGGCCTGCATGCTTAAGAAGTCATTATATGGCTTAAAGCGAAGTCCAAGATAATGGTACTTAAGGTTTGATCACTTCATGCATAGAATCAAATTCCAAAGGAGCAAGTTTGATAACTGTGTATACTTTAAACATTCTCAGAAATTTCATACTTATCTTTTGCTTTATGTTGATGATATGTTGATAACTAGCACTGAGATGACAGATATAGATCAAATCAAAGAGCAACTGAAATCTGAATTTTAAATGAAGGACCTTGGGATGGCAAGGAAGATGCTAGGAATGGAGATCATTAGAGAAGGTGATCAAGGCTCAATTGTTCTCAGCCAGACTGAATATCTGAAGAAGGTGTTGATTAGATACCAAATGAATCAATCCAAGGCCACCTCAATCCCTATCCAACCTCAGATCAATCTAAGTAAGGCTCAGTGTCCTCAGAACAAGATGGAAGAAGAGGAGATGGTCAAGATACCCTATGCAAATGCTGTGGGTAGCACCATGTATGCAATGGTATGCTGCAGGCCAGATTTGGCTCATGCAATGAGCTTGGTAAGTAGATACATGGCCATTCCAGGGATGATGCATTGGGCTGCAGTGAAGTACATGTTCAGATACATAAATGGATCATTGAGCAAATGCCTAAGTTTCAGCAATAAGAGGTGTACTGATGATGCTGTAATAGGCTATGTGGATGCTGATTTTGCATCAAATCAAGACACAAGGAAGTCAACTACAGGCTATGTCTTTACTTTGTTTGGTACTGCAGTGAGTTGGAGATCAGCTCAGCAATCTATAGTTGCCTTATCATCCATTGAATCAGATTTTATAGCCTTAACAGATGCTGCAAAGGAGGTTGTGTGGATGAAAGGTATTTTGGAAGAGTTTGGTTTGTTCCAGCAAAGTGTTACAGATAATTGTGACAATTCAAGTGTCATACACTTAGCCAAACATCCAGGAATGCATGAGAAGACAAAGCATATAGATGTCAGACTATACTTCATCAGAGATTTGGTGGAGAAACAAGTGCTGAAAGTGAAGAAAATTCCTACTAAAATCAATCCGGCTAATGTTTTTACAAAGGGGGTTCCTCCATCAAAATTTCAACTATGTATGGACTTGATTGGACTGAGAGGGAAGCCCTTTACTAATGCTACTTGAAGTATGTTGCAGTGGAATGATGCTTGCTCAGCCTAAGGTGGAGATTTGTGAAGAATAGGCTGAGTTATGCATGGAGTTTGTAAGAGATTAAAGCAACAGGTCTTTTACAACGGTTCTGAAAAGCGTTGTTAAATAAGTGTTGTGGAATGGGTTTGAGAAGCAAAGGCATAAGCACTGTTTCACTTGAAGAAGCATTACACGCTGGCAGCGCGTCTCATTCTTACTGGCTGGGAATAATCGCTCTTTCACTTATAAGAACGTGTTTTCGGTTTTGGAGCAATGACATGGATTGGCTTGGCGAATTGGGAAGCGACGCGTGGCATCAGTTACTTCTGTTAACTTGGATCACAAGCCAAGCAACAGATTTGAGCTACGGTTTTGGAATCAAAGGCTCAGATTCAAAGGCTCATATCTCACTCATTTCTGATCGGATTTGTTTGATTCTTTCTTTTATCACTACAAGAAAAAAGCTCATAGACAAGGGTTAAAAACCCTTGTCGTAGCCTAAAAAAACCCTTGTCGTAGGTGGTGTTGTCGTAGGGTCTGAAAATTTTCTCTCATAGACAAGGGTTTTTAACCGTTGTCGTAGACCTCTACTACAACGGTGTGACAACGGTTAAAAACCGTTGTCGTAGGTTGGCAGTTTCCAAATATGCGCTCATAGACAACGATTTTTAACCGTTGTCGTAGACTCTTACGATAATGGTGTAAAACCATTGTCTGGCCGTTGTCTTTAACCCTACAACAACGGTTTTTAACCGTTGTCATAGATACTTACCACAACGGTTAAAAACCGTTGTCTTGCCATTGTGTTTGACCCTACAACAACAGTTTTTAACTGTTGTCTTTTTAGTGTTGTCTTTTACTTTTGCATTTTACAATTATTATATATTGGTTGATATTCTAAATATACAAAAAATAAAATTCAACAAAATATATAAAATCAAAATATAGTTATATCAAATTAAAATATTCATCTAATAGTTTATACAACAAATATTCATTGTAAATTCATTAATCATTAATCTCATTAATGATACCATCAGCATATGCAGCTGCTTTTATCTCAGAAGTATCATCAGTTGTCACTGGGGAGACAAGCTCCGTCATCTGTTCCTCACTTTTAGAATGAGTTAGACCAGAATGTTCATCCGTGGCTGCCGAACTTGTCAAGGGTATGTAAAAATCATCTCCCTTGCAATTCAACCATGTATTCTCATTCAGCTTCAGCACAAAAACAAATGCAGAGAGCCCTTCTTCCAACGTAAATGATCCCTGAGAACCACGTCCATCTTGTTTTTGCTGCAAAGAAGATTAATAAAATTCAATAAAGGAAAAATTATGACATGAGACACATCATCACTTGGAAACTTCATGCTGAAAAATTATAGAGCTACCCAACTCTAATTTGAAGGTTTAAAGTCACATCTATCAAATATTCTACACATCCAAAAAATGAAGAGTTACTCTAGACATGCAGAGTGAGATGAATCATCAGAATAATTGAGTGAGAATATATACACATTGATTTTAATGTCAAAATCCAACAAACACAAATGGACAAACAAATAAAGAAATTGCAATAATGAGGATCAATGTCAAGAAACCTTGATTTTCAGAAAGGCCGGGTTGAGAGTTTCATAAGTATACAATGTACAAAACTGTTCATTTTACATGGATCGACAAGTCTGCAACAGCAACAAACAAAGTTGAGTATCATAATTACTCTAGCCATCAGAAGGTGGTAAATAAAGACTCCTGTGATTACATTTCTAAGGTTCTCTAATGCATTTCTAAAATAAAGAAGCCAAAAATAATGTCTAACTAGTCACATTTCAAAAAAAATCAATTTGAATACCAAGCAAATTAATTATGATGCTGAAACAGTAGTGAATTTCCTTGTCAATCATCCACAAAGAGAAAGAAGCTAACCTCCCAAACAATCATGGCATCTTGATTGATCCCTTTCTTGTCCTGCTGCGTAAAGAGTGAAGCAATCTCACTCGAACCGTTCAAGAACATCCGATTAGGATCCCTATGCAGTTGTTCCTCCCTCCTATAATCGAATTATGAGTTTTGAGAAACCGGCCTCCTTGTCGAGCCTTTCCTCTTCCTCACCCCCATTAGAGAACTGGGCAAAGGGCTCCTGCTTTCAGCGGATAAGCAGGACCCTATTCTCAAAAGACACAACAAAAAAATCCCTTAAAGACTTCAGATTCTCAACTTTCAAATGATCAACACCAACACCAACACCAACAATCAACTACTCGATAACAACTCATACCGGTGAAAGAAAGCACATCAAATGCTCCAGCTTTCAATCTTTTTGATAAAATAGAGAAATCAACATAACGATTCAAATTCTCAACTTGCAACTCATCAACTAAACACCAACAATCAACCACAGACGAATCCAGGCTAAGGAAAGCTCATCGAATTCCTTCAGCTCTAAATCTTTTCGGAAAAACGGAGCAATATTCATCAATCAATACCCCAATTCATCCAAAAACTCATAACTTCCAATGAAAAAATACACTCTTTGGCCAACAAAAGTTATTCGAATAATAGAGCAATCAACAAATGAATTCAAAAATCAAACACCCAATTACCCAATCAACTCATCGGTCAGTACTTTGTTTTAGGATCTTACAGATTTTATCTCAAATAGGTTCGAAAAATCCCAAGTGCCAAAATGAAATAGAAAAGAGATAAGCCAGATAATAATAGTAGGAGAATCCAGAGGAAGAGGAAAATAATGTTGGAACATACAGCACCAAAGAACTAAAGCAACCTGGCCATGGGCTCAAGCCCTTTTTGGCTCCTACAACATTGCCATCATCCAGCGGCGTCAGCGGATGGCAGCGGCGTCGAGCTATGAAAGGCGGAGTCGAGTGACCTAGACACGACCAGCGGCGTCGATGAAGACAGCGGAGGCGTGGGGGAGGATGGAGGTCTTTCTAGGCAACAATCGGCACTGGCTCGAGTGACGGAGCAGGGGCCAGCGACGTCGAGTGATGAAGGCGCGGCCAGCGGAGTCGACGGACGGATTCGGCGCTGCGGCGGCTACAACGATGGCGGCGGAGGCGTGGGAGAAGAGGGAGGGCTTCCTAGGGTTTTCAATTTGGGGATAGAAGTGGGGATTTCAAAATTTACACTTAGTCATCTTTTTAATTTTACATATAATGTAAATATAATATAAAAATTTAAATTTAACTTAGTCTACAACAACGCTATTATGATGTTACGACAACGTTAAAAGGTTACCGTTGTCTTAAGGCACAATAACTATGTTTCTACGACAACCTCATATCATAAGCGTTGTCTTAGGGTTCAATTATAACCTAAGACTACGCCTCTACGACAACCTCAAATCACCACCGTTGTCTTAGGGCTCAATTTTACCCTACGACTACGCCTCTACGACAACGCCAACAAAAAACCCTTGTCTATGAGAGCATTTTTATACTCTACGACTTCGGTTTTGTCTACGACAACGTTAATTTTGGCTACGACAAGGGTTTTTTGACATAACACATGTCTTATGGGTGTAGTCTATGAGAGAATTTCTTGTAGTGTATAAATAGAGCAGGTAATTTTCAGCTTTTGAGTTTATATGTAGGGAGAGAAATCAGAGAGGGAAAGAGGCTGAGTGGTGTGATTCTTGTTTGTAATCTTGTGCGTTTTGTTTTTCGATTCAATAAGAAAGATCTCTCCCCATTATTTCCGTGGATGTAAACAGTTGCTGAACCACGTAAATCCCTCGTGTGTTGTTGTTTTATCTTTAATTTTCTTCTTGGTTTAGTTAGGATCTAGTTAGGGTTTTCTCATCAAATTTTGGATAAATTCTTGAGTTCTTGATTTGTTCTTGAGCTGCATTAATAGTTTTCTATTAGTCCGTCCACATAGAACTTAATAATTAATAGAATTAAGAAGAATGAAGTCTAAAGGGTATCAAATAAATTGGATTTCCATATTATGTAGATGACTGCACAATACAATAATGGATGAATAAAAAAAATAGTAAAGAGAAAATGAATGGTAAAATCAAAAAGGAAGAATAGTCTCGAAACAATCAACACCATCCAGCTCTATACCGAACCTGGGCCCTCTCATGGTGCGCCGATCTTTCGGAGTGGAATTTACATCTTTGCCCTTGGGAGCATCTGGCGCGGCTTCCTTAGCCTTAGCCTTAGCCGATGAGAAGCCGACTTTGTGGCTGAAAGACTCAGCGCAAAAGGCTTCGAACGAGCTGAAAATCGACATCGACATACCTGCTGATTCAATTCAATTTAATTCCAATATTCTTTATCAACAGAAATTTTGAAGAAACTAATAATAATATTTTGTGTGAAGAAGTTGTGGAGTGGATGTAGTATTTATATAGGAGGAAAAAGTGTTGCCTGGAAGTTTCGAATATTAGTTGGATAGTGGAAGAAGAAGAAGACTGGAAAATGCTAGCGTTTTCTGGAGGACCCAACTGCACCCCATTGGTCAACTAATCTTCATTTGACTCCCAGCTTTCACTCAAAATCAATTCTAACTATTTAAATATGTAAGTTAAATTTTTGATGTTACTATTTTTGTAGTTATGGAATCTCTCACACCCCAATTTTTGAAAGTAAATAATGACGTGTTTTTTACTTTGAAAAAAGAGACGCGAGCTAATAAACATAAATACCCTCTTTTTTTAAAAAGATCTACATAAATTTTAAATCTTTGTTTTGAGACTATATTTATTCACAAACTCACCACAACCCAACCTTTTAATAAAATATTTATTTCTCTCTCATCCAAATATACAATCTACAACCCAACTCAATCCCAATTTTTTTATATTTTATCAACAACCCAACACAACCTAACTTTTTAATAAAATATTAATTTTTCTCTCATTTATATATACACTATAATAATTAATATGAAATTATATACTATTTTGAGAATTTTTTAATTATATTCAAAAATATGATAATTATATTTTAATTCCGCAATTATAGTAAGAAAATTTGTTTCGATAATACACAAAAAATAATATGAGAAAAGAGTGAACCTCAAAATGTAAAAAAGATATAATTTTAGATTCAGAGAAAATAAATATTTTTTTATTGTGATTCAAAATATGTCAATATTACACTCTATTTATAGATAAAAAAAAAGATATGAATTTTGGTTATTTTTAAAAAATAAAATAAAATCAAATAAATATCATTTATCAAGAATCTAAATTTTTTCCATAAAAAATAATTAGAACGAGTGTCATACTCTTGGATAAAGTAGAAGGTTGATACATGGGTTGGTCAATGATCCACATTTAATCAATGACCCACATTTAATCCAATTCTTTTTTTTTTAATCTAAGTTTTTATCTTGTTAGGACAACTCATGGCTTGGGTTGTTAATAAATGTAGTCTTAGGACTCTTTATTTAAATAACCTAGTCAACATATAACTTATACACTAAAAGTTGGGGCATAGAGAACATGTGAGGTAGGATGTGTCAAATCTTGACACACTTTGATTTCAAAATAAGTATTTTTAAATCAAATTATAATATGTGTTATATTTATCCTTTAGAGATATGAGAGAGTACTTTTGGACCGCAATTTAAGAAATGTTTTATTCCAGGACATTTCCACGATAAAGAATTGTAAATAACCCACTCCACTCTAAAACAAGTCTGACACGGAGATGCGAAAACTAGAATAAAACCAAAGCACAATTTATATAAAAGGAAATTACTAAAAAGAGCCCCATGCAAATCTTTTTTGAAAATGTAATACTAGATATAATTAGATAAATATTAGCACCAAAACTTTGTGCATTTGACATAAATTCATGCACCCGGGTCAACTCGACCCATGCGACTCTCACGATTGTTTTCATGTGCTCCAATGCATTCTCACGCGTTTGGTGGATACGCTCAAACCCACTAAAAATTCGATGAATATGTTATACATTCATGTTATGTTAGTCATACCTTCATAACTAACATAACATGAAAGTATTACTAATATGACATAAATGTCAGTTGTTTTGATCTTAAGGGTAAATTTGTTCCATGTGTTCAACTTTCATGTTATATTAGTCATACTTTCATACCTTCATGATGAAGGTATCACTAATATAGTATGAAGTTCAATGGTTTTGAACTAAAATTATAAAATTTGGAAATGAAAGTACTGACATAAGATGAAATTGAAATTATCACTAACATAACATGAAGATTACGATCAAAATACATGAAATAAAAAAGGCACTATGGCCTGAGTCGGCCCAGTCCGACCCGCATCCAATTCAAGTACACAAATCTCAGATTCATGCGCCAAATGTAGAGGAGAACTACTCAAATATTAGAACTACTTTAGTGCAGACTGAAAAGTGGATTCAGAAAAGCAGTCATGCAAAGCTACAAGGCAAAAAACAAACAGAACATATATATGTTCTAATGAGATACCAATTCGCTGCAATTGTTTAACTAAATTAATTTTCAACATTTTAAACCTAAAACTGAGAAGATTAGATCAAATTGACTTAAATTATAATTGACATACCAAAAACTATAAGTTGGGTCAATAAAGCAACTAGGGTGTCAATACGGGTCGGCGGGTCGGGTCGATCCACAACCCACCATAACCCTCCATTTGGTGGGGAGGGGTGGGGCGGACCTTTCTAATGGCGGGCCTCAAAATCTCAACCCAACCCAACCCACCGGTGGGTCATGGGTTAAACAGGCTAACCCACCAAATTATTCTTTAATTTTTTTAATTTTTTTCAAAGAAAAAATGAGTATATATGTAACATATATATACATTTACTAAGATATATATGCATTTAATTACATATACTATATGAAAACAATTTTTAAAAATAATGTTTTCACTCAAATCTCTTCATTTCTATATATAAATAACACATATCAATATTATATAACGCATTACTTGCATGAGGTAGAAATTATCATCACTATTAAACATTTCTTATTTTCCTATAAAAAAATAATTAAAAAATAAAGGCGGGCTAACCCACTAACCCACAGACCAACCCACCAAAAGCCCAACCCACCGCGGGCCAAACCCACTTTGATCCACTTTTATACGAGCCTAAAATTATTCAACCCAACGCTCCATTTTTGTTTGGCAGGGCGGGCCGGCCCAACGGGCTTGGCTCGTTTTGATAGCTCTAAAAGCAACTCTCTCATTCAAAAATAAGTTAAAATACAAAAAGTTAATAATAAAGATATTAATGTGCAATCATGTCTCCTTACCTACCGAGGACACATTAATATGTGTCCACTACTAACCTATCAAATATCTAACTTATTAATTAATTTCATTTTTCCATATAACGTGGGATGAAATCATTACACGTAAGTGATGGACATATTAAGAGGTGGGCCGTTGTGAATATTTTAACATTTCCCGATTAATGTAATTGGTCAATCCATAACAATAACTAAAAAGTCTAAAATATTTTAGTGTGAAGTAGCAATTACATAAGATACAAAAATTTTACAGAACAATCCCATGACAAGAGTTCTCAATTTCCGCTGATTGAGACACACATACCGGAAAAGTCCCTCAGCATAGTGACTTGCAAATCTCTTTTCTTCAATGACAAATATAAAATGCAAAACCTCAATCTTAGCATGCATTTGAACATCTTCAATCTCCCCCCCTCCCTCCTGCATAAATGGTTGCTACATTATAAACATGTTCTGATAAGATGATTTAAAAAAATATTACATGATTCGAAATGTGAAACTAAATTACTGACCTTGTGATCAAAGTTGACTGTCATGAGTTCCATGACGAAGTGATTGAGAGGTGTTTTGGAACTATCTTTGTCTTTACTATTCTCAATTTTTATGTCCTCAACCAGAGGATTGCAATCAACTATTTTAATACTGGGAACAAGTTCATCACTATTTCTCAAACGAGGCTTTCTCAATTTGTAGCCGTTTTTTATGCTCACTTTCTTAAGGCATTTAAAGATTTCCGATCCTCCTTTCAATTCCACTAGAGTAATGTCTTTTATTAGAAGAAAGCAAAGCTTTGGGAATTTATAGTCCTTGACTTCCCAATATGGCCCTTGAAATGCATTGTTTCGCAATTTGAACACTTCAAGATTTGGTAATGAAGAGATCATGGTCATCTCTTCCGGCCTCATACCACTCAAATACAGCTTTTTAAGATTTAATGAGAACATTGGAAGTGGAACAAACTCAAAGTTGCATGTAGGATTCGGAATTACACATTTATGTGATTCTAGTTTAGTGAGATGAAAAATATGATCAAAGCAACACATGAAAGGCTTTACTCCATTAGGCATCAAATCAATTCGAATTCCTAACTTCTTTAGATTAGGGATCCTTTCAATAACACTATTTGTGTAACTGTTAAAGCTCACATCTAATAGTGTCAAGAGGTTTGACAAATGAGTGCTACCAACATCAAGTAGGTCACTGCCTACGACATGAAGATGCTTCAATTTTTTCATATCTCATATCTCTACGGGCAAATATGAAAAAACTCTGGATTTTATTTTGCAAATGTTGATGGACAATTAGGTATTGAAGTTTCCAAAGTTTGGATATGGAAGGAGCGGGACTTGTGTTACATGTGAGTAAGATATCTTAACTTAACTAATTCTAGTACTTCCAAAGGGAGCTCGTAAAAACGAATTGTGAGAACATCTAATTTTTTTAGCAACTTTAAACCGAAACATATAGGTACCGAATATTGATGATATGAACCTAGGAGAGAATGAGTAGTTGAATAACAATTTTCCATTATTGTGGATGGTCAATCTTTTTTGGCTCTTGATAACATCTCTTGTAGCGTCTCCAAACCCATCTAGAACATAAAAAAAATATTTTTTATAGCTTCTTTGTATCAGAAGTGCCACCATGAAGAATGTAGACCACATGTTTTTTATTCGTTCAGTTAGATCATTTTACAATGTTTTTTAACGAGATGTCTTGTTTGAGTTTACAATGCTCATCAGACAATCCAACCATCTTTGACTTTTGCTCTTAATTGATGAAACAACTTCATCTTCATTGAATTGGTATATATCTCCATCTCCATCTTCTTCAATGTGTCCTTAGTGATTTAACTATAGTTATTATTTAATGTACACGTTGCTTGCTTCATACATTACACAATCATTTAAATCACTGAACTCATATATATATATATATATATATATATATATATGTTAAAAATGATGAGACTATTAATTAATTGGTCCAATAGCAAGCTGTTGCCTGGAGTATTATTTATGGATTGTTAAACTAATTAGTGTATACTTTTCGTGAGCATCTCCACTTGGCAACACTTCAGTATTCCAATACATTATTAATTGCTCTCAACAGTACAATGATTTGTTTAATTTAATAAAATTATACAAGTTAACCGTGAATAATGTATAAATCTATATATTGAATATGGCTTAGTTAATGGTTCAAGAATTAGAGGGTGATCAAGGTTCAGAGATTTCGAAGATTTTCAAAAAAAATGTTATATAACAGAGTAGATCAACTGGAAAATCTTTCATTTCCTTTCGGCCAGAAGGGGGCGATTCTGAGCCTTTTTTTTTTTTTTTTGATTTTGATTTTAACTTTATTTTTATACATAAAAATGTTTTTAAATTTGTTTTTTGTTATTTTTTATTTTTATTTTTATTTTTCATTTTTCATTTATTTTGAATCCATGTCAGCAAGTTGGCTCGGTGAGCCCAAATGATGGTCACACGTGTACCGCACGTGCGATTTTAGCCCAAATAAGTAATTCGGGCCGAAATTGGGCATAAATTGCACTTTTTGGAAAATTACTGTCAAAATTGGCCAGCTCGAATAAATAATGTCATAAATTGTCAGTTGCCCTATTTTATAGGGGAAAAAAAGTAGTTTACTCCCCAAAAAATTTATGAGTTCTAATATTTAAAAAGGCAAAAACTTTTATGCGGTTGCACGAATCTGGGATCCGTGCAACCGGGTTGACCCGTTCACGCGCTCAAAAGGCACTTCAACGCGCATCCCACGTGCCTGAACACTTGTGCTGAAGCTCACCAAAAATTCGCTCCAATAAACCAACCTTTGTGTATAGTTAAACCAACATTTGTGTATAGTTAGACCAACCATATGTAGGTAGGTTTAACTATATACAAAGGTTTGTCTAACATATATAAATGTATGTTTAACTATATACAAAGGTATGTCTAACATATATAAATGTATGTTTAACTATATACAAAGGTATGTCTAACATATACAAATGTATGTCTAAGTATACATAAAGGTATGTCTAACACAACGTAAAGGTATGTTTAACATAACGTAATGGTATGTGCCAAAATTCAAAAATCAAGCCAAAAAAAGACAAGACATGAAATTTGGGCAGAACTGGTATGTTTAACATAGCTTAAAAGTATGTCTAACATAACCTATTGGTATGTGATTTTTTTTAAAAATCATGTGCGAAAAAAAAAAAAAAGGAAAGATGCTGTCCCCCGACCCGGATCTGACCCGGGTGCATGGATCTAAAGAGACCTACTTATTTAAAAAAGTTAAATACTTGAATACTCAATAGTATAAGGAATTATAATTTTTTTAAAAGTTTGTAATTGAGAGTTGTGATTTATTTATTTGCAAATTAATGTTTAAAGAAGTTTAAATTAATTAAAATATACTTGAAATAATGTCATTTTAATTTTAAATTAATGGTCTACTTGGTAGTATATCATAGCAAAGTTTAGTTATATATGAAGTTTTCTTATATAGTTGCCAAGAGTGATCACTAATAAATACAGCTTCCGATAAATATGTTGTTTCATTGCTAAAATTAGTGATGAAAGTTTATATTTGGCTGCAAATGATAATTATCCTTAAAAATGAAAAATCCAATTTGTCGCTAAATATTATTGCTATTTTTGTATTTTCTAGTAGTAGTGTAGATCCCTGAGAAATTAATATATGGATATTACTTAACGGTCAAATATATTCTCGATCTATATATACAACACCTCAAAACTTAAATAATGATAGAAAGAAGCATGTTCCAATTGAACTAATAGATCAAGACATTATATGAATTTGTTGCGGTTTAAGCTTAACCTTAACGTGTATGATTTTAATTCACACGACTTAATATGCACCAAGTTCTAATTAATTAGTAACATTAATATACAATAATATCCATTTATTGTGTACATATATAACCTGCAGATAATTGAAGATCGACTTGAAGGAAATTAACACTAAATAAAATGTTATATTGCAAATTAATTAAGGGATTAAGATGGCCAGTTCCTATACCAACCAGCCCATGCAGAAACCAAACCACTAATCCCAAGTGTGACAGCATGATTACAAAAAGGATTAGGCTCAATGTCTGCCACTCCTATTATTAAATCAGCCACATTAGCTGCTATAGCCATCAATCTCATAACCCTATCTCCTTTGATTTTCTTGATTTCAATCTCTGCATCATCACCAAACCCTATTCTTCTTTCCAACATAACCCCTTTATGTATCATTATGAAATCAGAAATTATGAAACATATGTACCCAAATGACTCACCAAAGGCTGAAATAAAGCTCATCTTCCTAGCCAACTTGGCATCTAGCACTCCAATTCTTGATAGCCAAGTGAAGTGGTCAAAGAAGAAGTAGACCATTTCACCTGCATTACCAAGCACGGCGAGTAGCCGGAAGGTCGTGGTGGGGCCCGGGCTCCTCCGTAGGGCGTTGAAGCCGGTCAGGAAACGGCCCGTACGGAAGGCCTTTCGACTGAGCCCGGAGGCCACTTCCCATTGCTTGGCCCTATTTGCAGCATCAGGATGTGTTCTTTCTGCATGCCAATGAACTAATTTTGATACATATTGGAATGTTTTAACAAGCTTGTCAATCCCATCTCTCTTGGCTAGGAATATTACTAGTTTGTCTACACTGTCATCCATTCTCGCTTCTCAATTTGAGATTCTACTGATTATGAATGGACAGAAACTGAAATGGGAGTGGGAGGAAATGTGTACAGATTTAAATTGGTGGACAACCACAAAATTATTGGTGTTTTTTCTGGATAAAATCAAGTAATAATTAAAGTTATATGTATATATATATAATAATATTGGTTGGATAATATACTTTTGTCTTTATTTATAATGTGGTGTTCAATAAGAAAAACTTAAATTTCTTTCCTTTTTTTTTCTTCTCAGCAATAAAATACAAATAAAAAGGTGAACCACTAATCTGACAGAGGTTGAGTGGTGGAGAAATGGTTAGTTTTATCACTTCCTGTTATCTACGTTCTTCTTAAGAGTTTCATTTTTCTCTCAGAAAATAAATAATTAAGTAAATAAAATAAATAAAAATATCTTTTATATAGATATACTAAAAGAATAACCATTATTACCGCCTATGATTATACAAAATTTGCACTCAATTTTTTTAATGTATATATATCTTAAATTTATAGTTTACTGCAATTAATTCTTTTAATGCTAATCTATGAAATTCTAATGATAATTAATAACAAATTGTAACTTCCATCACATTATTTTAATATAGGAGTTGATTGTTATTTTAATGAGTAAATACCTTTAATATGCATTAACTAATTGTATTTTAATGAGGCCGGCCCATGATTTAATATGCATTAACTATATATAGTTAACTTCTTAAATTTCTTATTCGGTATTTTTAATTAACTGTATTCCTTTTGTTGATTATATTGTATTAGCCTTTTGAATTTATGAAAATTTGTCATAAAATTGTGTTTTTGTGTTAAAATTAAAAAAAAATTCCAAAAATTGGTATAAAATTTGAAAATTTTATATATATATATATATATATATATATATTTGCTAAGAAATTATTAAATATAGTGTAGAATTTAGCAAATTGCATAAAGGTATACAAGCAAAATTAGAGATTCAGTAGCTAAGAAGAAGAAGTATAGTAGAGAAGAAGAATTCTTATTCAAAATTGAAAACTGAAATTCAACTGATTACAAAGCTTTTATATGTATCTATATAATACAACTAACTAACTAAATATCAATTAGTTACAATAGCATCTTCTATAAGAATAAGAAGAGAGATGATTTGCTGAGGTGGAATATTCAAGCTTAGTGCTAAACTGGATCTGCCTTGGTGGAATGTGGAGCTGCTGAGGTGGAACATTCCTTCATATAGTTCCAAATATTTTATAGTAATTGAAATATTATTTAATGAAAGATATTGAAAAAGAATATTAGAACAAATCAAAAAAAAAAAAAAAAGGTGGGTTATAACCAAAATAATGGATGTATGATTTAAGAAAGATTGGTTATAGTTAGAAGAATAGTGATAAAAAGTGATAATAATGGATTATAACTCATTTGCAATTAATGTACATGCTCTAAGCAGATTGTCAAAAGGTATAACCATTGAAACATTGAAAAGCACACAAGATCGAGAAGATAAACATTTAAAACAGAAGTAGTGCTTAAAACATTTAATGCAAGATTGATGTTATAGTTAGACTTTGTACAACTGCTTCATTGATGCTCCAGCAAGTGTTCCAGTTTATTGCTTAATAGTTAAAGATATCTAGGATTGTAGATTGATTATTGAAATTTGGTTGATTTTGATTATATTTAGCAAAGCAAAAAAAGGACAACTTTGGAATATTATCTACTTCACTCAAGTATCAAATCATGAAATCATTATTATTATTATTATTAGCATGATCGTCATCAGATCGAAGTCGTATATTTATTATTGATTTCTACAGAAAAATAACTTTAACATTTTAAAACATTTTGATCCTTATATATTTACTTTTTATCTAAAATTGTAAAATATTAATTATATTGAAAGTCATTTAACAGTCTGCCGTTTCATAACTACTACATTTTTTTAAACTTTCTATTCTAAATTATATTAAAATTAAAAATTTTAAAACAATGAAAATAAAATTAATTGTGACACAATTGTGGGTTTGCTACAATTAGACATTTGAGAACACTGCAACAAAGTTGGTCAAACACATATCATAATAAAGATTTAATTATAAAAATTCATCCTAAGTATATTTCTTTTCTCACTTAACTGTCTAGACTTTTTCCAATTGCAACTAGTCATCTCATCTTTGTTTGAGGTGTAAACTACAATCTAAGACTATGAAAACATCATTTTCGGAAATTGAATCACGTTTGAGGAAATTAGTTCAAGATGTGTTTTTTTTTTTCCTACCTGTTCGGCCACAAAACAAAGCACATCCATTATTATAATTCAAAAAAATTGGGGAAGAATAATATTGAGGGTTAAGATTTAAAAGTAGGAATAATATTAAGTTTTCCTAAAATAAACCTGAATTGATAGAAATACTATCATGAGTAAAGATGTATTCATGCATGATTCAATTTGGTCGGAAAATGGAATTTCGATGGTTTTAGATGGACATTTGAAATTGACAAAAGAATGAGATGGTTAGTTGCAACTGAATAAAATTTATATAATTGATTGTAAAAATGAATATAAATTGGTAATATATTTATGAGAGGGCTGCCGAAATTACACAAAATTTTTTAAGGATTTGACTTTTCTAACATTGTATATAAGGAAATGTACTTTTCTACCACAAAATATAACAAAGTTACCTTTTCTACACTATTTTGACTCGGTCATGGAAAAATCATCAAGTAATGATTGCTTGATGATATATTCAATTTTATTTATACTTATTTAACAATTGTTTTATCCAAATACTGTAATTACAAATTTATTTGCTCTTTTTATTTATTCTCTTGTATTTATAGTTATTTAACAATTGTTTTATCCGAAAACTGTAATTAGTAAATTTTTATAATTTCTAATTCATAAATTATGGTTCGATTAATTAGTACGAGAACCACTATAATATGTTAATCGAAGCAAAATAATTTATACTTAATTTAATAGAAATACTGAATATAATTTAGGTGGTTCGAGTGGCTCGATCACTAGTTCAAAAAATAAAAAATGTACAAAGTGATCGAACCACTATGTGAAATTCATAGTGGTTCGATCACTAGTTCAAAAAATCAAAAATTTCCAAAGTGATCGAACCACTATGTGAAATTCATAGTGGTTCGATCACTAGTGTAAAAATCAAAAATTTTCCAAAGTGATCGAACCACTATGTGTTTCACATAGTGGTTCGATCACTATTGAAAAAAACCAAAATTTTCCAAAGTGATCGAACCACTATGTCAAATTCATAGTGGTTCGATCACTATTGAAAAAAATCAAAATTTTCCAAAGTGATCGAACCACTAGTGGTTCGATCCCTATTGAAAAAAATCAAAATATTTTCAAAGTGATCGAACCACTATGTCAAATTCATAGTGGTTCGATCACTAGTGTAAAAAACCAAAATTTTCCAAAGTGATCGAACCACTATGTCAAATTCATAGTGGTTCGATCACTATTGAAAAAAATCAAAATGTTTCAAGTGGTTCGATCACTATTGAAAAAAATCAAAATTTGTTCAAAGTGATCGAACCACTATGTCAAATTCATAGTGGTTCGATCACTAGTGTAAAAAACCATTTTTTTCCAAAGTGATCGAACCACTATGTCAAATTCATAGTGGTTCGATCACTTTGGAAAAAAATGGATTTTTGAATATTTTCAGTTTGACCCCTGAAAATTCGATTTTTTTACATTTTGACCCCAAATTCAATACAAACCCTAACACTATTTCACCCCATTTGCGCCTCCATCCCCCATTTTCCTCTTATTACATTTTGACCCCAAAATAAATACAAACCCTAACACTATTTCTCCCCCATTTGCGCCTCCATCCTCCATTTTCCTCTCAAATTTCTTCTCTCTTCTTCTCTCTTTCAAACATTGAAGTGCATTGGTAAGTTTTTTTTTTTGTACATGTCTTTCGATTAATACTTCAAAATGTTTAAATTATTTTGAAGTCTTTTGTTTTAATAAAATTGGAACTTGTATTTAGGTGTTAAATTTTGCATTTTGGTGAGTCCATCGATTTTTGGCAACTCCGTTTGAATCTTGAAGGGATTTAGCAATGGGTGATGAGGTATGTTCCAATTTACACTTTTGCTTTGATTTGTTGAAGTATAGTTCGAACCACTTGATGTTTATAGCTTTAAATTGTTTAATTTGTTGAGTAATGATTGCAATTAGTCCTCTTATGGTTTTGTATGGTTCGAATTTTTTAAATTTTTTGAATAGTGTTTGAATTGTTTAATTTGGTATGGTTCGAATTTTTGAGAATTTTTGAATAGTGTTTGAATTGTTTAATTTGTTGACTAATGATTGCAATTAGGCCTCTTATTGTTGTTATGGTTCGAATTATTTGAGATTTTTTGAATAGTGTTTGAATTGTTTAATTTGTTGACTAATGATTGCAATTAGGTCTCTTATTGTTTTTATGGTTCGAATTTTTTGACATTTTTTGAATAGTGTTTGAATTGTTTAATTTGTTGACTAATGATTGCAATTAGTCCTCTTATGGTTTTGTATGGTTCGAATTTTTTAGATTTTTTGAATAGTGTTTGAATTGTTTAATTTGGTATGGTTCGAATTTTTGAGAATTTTTGAATAGTGTTTGAATTGTTTAATTTGTTGACTAATGATTGCAATTAGGCCTCTTATTGTTGTTATGGTTCGAATTTTTTGACATTTTTTGAATAGTGTTTGAATTGTTTAATTTGTTGACTAATGATTGCAATTAGGCCTCTTATTTTTTTTATGGTTCGAATTTTTTGAATAGATTTGCACTATTGTTGATTGCTTTGGGTTTTTTGAATACATTCGGTTTAGGGTCCATGGGTTCAATTGTTTTAAATTTTTTGCACCATTGTTTGAGTTGTTGAAGTATGGTTCGAACACTTGGGGATTTATAGCTTTGAATTGTTTAATTTGTTGAGTAATGATTGCAATTAGGCTTTATTGTTTTTTTGGTTCGAATATTTTGAGTCATAGCTTTATTGGTTTTTTGGTTCGAATTTTTGATTCATAACACTTGGGGATTTATAGCTTTATTGTTTTTTTTGATTCGAATTGTTCAATATTTGTTTTAAATTTTTTGCACTATTGTTTGACTTGTTGAAGTATGGTTCGAATTGGGTGTGGTTTCTTCATTCCAATTGTTGAATATTTGGTTTAAATTTTTTGCACTATTGTTTGACTTGTTGAAGTATGTTTCAAATTGGGTGTTGGGATTTATAGCTTTCAATTGTTTAATTTGTTGAGTAATGATTGCAATTAGGCTTTATTGTTTTTTTGCACGTTTTGAATTTTTGGATTTAGATACGGGTTTCTTGATTCGAATTGTTCATTATTTGTTTTAAATTTTTTGCACTATTGTTCTTGATTCAAATTGAAAATTGCCGATTCTTGTTGCAAAAGTTTGGGTGTTTGAATTGTTGAATGTTGAAAATTGCAAATGTTGAATTGTTGTTGAATGTTGAAAATTCGATTTGTATATATATATATTTACTTGAATGTATACTGATTGAATTTTAATGATATACAGTACGAGCCGGTATGGGTACGCGAGGCTTTACAGGGTACTATAGCCTACGTAGTTGGCTATGTTCGTCTGAGCCTCATTGATGAGATCAAGGCAGAATTGCGTAGCCTAGGACCGGACTGTGTGCAGGAGTTTCAGGGGACGTGTTTTGGACACTTCTTGCTGTGGGAAACCGAAAGGACGATCAGCAAGCAGTTTCTACATGCCCTTATGACACGCCAGGTGCATAAGGGACCCGTTCCAGCTGATGAGCGATGGTTCCATATTGGGAGAGACCGTCGCCTGTGCCGGTTCTCGAAGAGGGAGTTCGCACTGGTTACTGGGTTGCGTTTCGGCACTTCCGATTTTAATCCTTCGGCAGTCCACCATCCAGACGAGGACTCACTCTATTATAGAGTTCACGGTGGTTCGTCCAGAGTGAAGGTGAACGAGCTACTAGAACGATTCACCCAGGGGGAGTGGAGACATTCTCGACAGGACAGTATCAGGATTGCGAAGATCCTGATACTGCAGTGCATACTTATGGGCGTGGATGCGGGCAAGTCTGTCGTGGAGCCCTGGGTGTGGGTTCTTGTCGAGGATGATGAGCAGTGGGAGAATTTCCCATGGGGCAAGTTCTCATATCTGAACCTGTTAAGGTACATTGACAAGGTTCCCACTGAATTCCCACATGGACGTACTACACAGTGGAAGTACCACTTCTATGGATTCTCGACAGCCCTACTGGTAAATTTCATAGTGTTCATTTCATTTACATTAATTCATAAGTTTTTCAATTTTTTCAATAACATATAACTTACGTCCTGTAAAAAATTACAGATATGGGCACTTGAGGCGATCCCATTCACGTCCACCTTCGCCGGGCGCCGGTTGGATACGCCCCTGTCCATGCCTCGGTGTTTGAAGTGGTCCCTCAAGGTGGCGGAGATTGATCTGTCGACCATGCTGGACGGTCAGGTATTTGCATCACCCTTGTCTTCTTACACTAGACTCTTTCGTTTGTTCTTTAATCTTCTTTGATCAAATATAACCTGAAATTGGGGACTTGTAAAACAGGGTATTCAGTGCTTCGAGTCCCTTGATGCGACACCGGAGGAGTGGGTGAAGCCGTACATGATGGGTGTCGACGGCGACATATTTACAGGCGTTCAGCCCCCTCCACCTCGTTATGGTCCACTACGTGGTGCAGTGGCTCGTCGGCGAACACAATCTGGACGAGCTACGCACCCCGTGGAGTCAGAGGCTGAGCCCGACTCCGATCGTCCATCCACTTCGAGGCCTGCTCGTGCATCCACTTCGAGGCCTGCTCGTTCTTCCAGAAGGCCAAGGGCCCAGTCCGACATCCCAGTTGCAGCTGATCCTCCACGACGGAATGTGAAATGCAACCACGACGGATGTCGATTCGTACTTAATTCATCTTCCAAGCACGGGATCTGGAAAATCTCCAAGGCTGTAGTGCCGCATAGTTGTCAGCATGACTTAAACACCCGCGCATCCCGCAGAATCCCTTCCTCGGTGATCGGTGAATACTACGTCGAGCAAGCCAGAAAAGAAAATTCCAATCTTGTGCCGAGGGCTATGATTCAAGAAATGGGTCAACGATACGGCCTGAACCTCAGCCTCAAAGTCGCAAGAAGGGCGAAACGTCACGCTATGTACAAGGTGTACGGCGATCCGAAACAGTCATTTTGCTTGCTCCCGCTGTATTTGCTCGAGTTGGTGGATGCCAATCCTGGAACTTACACTGTATTGGAAACACACTCGTCCGGTAAATTCAAGTTCGTGTTTTTTGCCCTGGCTGCCTCAATCATTGGATTTCGAAATTACGGTCGTCCGGTTATAGTTGTTGACGGTTGTCACTTGAAAGGCTCATACAGAGGTATTGGCTTTGTCGCGGTGACAAAAGATGGGAACGACCAAATTTTCCCCCTTGCAGTTGGAATTGGAAACATCGAGAATGATGAGTCATGGTCTTGGTTCATGAAGCATGTTAGGGAAGCATTCGGATGCCCTGACGACCTACTCATCGTTTCTGATCAGCACGCAAGCATAAGTAATGCGATACATGAGAACTTCCCTGAGGCCACGCATGGACTATGTTGTTACCATATTAGACAACATTTGGCCAAACATGGGTCGCATTTGGTCAATCTGTTCCAAAGAGCTGCATACTGTTATGATCCAAATGAGTTCGATGGGTAAGTTTATCCCCATATAATTATTTGCACTACGTATTCATAAATAACAAATTGACGTAAAGTGTTCTTTGTTTTTTTAAACAGGTACATGTCAGCCCTACGTGACAGTCTGATGATGGGTGCAATCAATACATTGCAGAACGCCCAAGAAACGAGGTGGTCACGCGTAAAATGTCCAGTACGACGATACAGTTTCATGACGTCGAATGCCGCGGAGGTTTGGAATGCACGCCTCGTTTGGGCAAGAAAGTTGCCCGTTTGTTCCTTCCTAGAGGCTGCTCGACGGATTATGGAAAAATGGTTTGTCAAACGGAGACAAACGGCGGACGAAAGGGATCACCCTCTTACGAAGAACGTTCACGACAAGTTAATCGAGCGGCAGCGGCTTGGTCGACAAATGGATGTCTCTGAACTTGGGGGAAATAAATTCAAGGTTGTTTCCAATGGTAAACTCCATGTGGTGGACTTGGACCACCGTATGTGCACATGTTGGGAGTTCCAAAGCGAGTTAATTCCTTGCTCACACGCATGTGCTGCCATCAGGTCAGTCCACTTTTTGATCTTTGACTACAATTCTCTCGCCCATCCCATCTCTTGATTTTTGTTTGGTTTCACAGTTTTACGAAACGGTCGGTGATCAATTACGTGTCGCCTTATTACACGACCGGATGGTTGAGGGGAATGTGGGCCGCCGAGGTTATGCCTGTACAAGAGCCACAATACTGGAAACAACACGATGTCGTTCATCTACAACTGTGTACGGCTCCAGAGAATCCAAGACAGGCCGGTCGACCTAAAAGTACCCGTATACCTTCTACGGGTGAACATTCTACTGGACCTCCTCGAAGGAGTGGGACATGCGGACGATGTGGAAGAGCTGGTCACAATAGGGCTACCTGTACGGAGTACATTCCCGAAAGTTCACACCCTATTTTGGATGAGCTTGAGGAGGATGATCCTATCAATAGTGGTCACGTACCTACGAGGAGGAAAAAAAAGACATGTTCATTGTGCGGTTCTGATTCACATACGAAGAGGAGGTGCCCTACGTATTTGGCGCGACCTTGAAACACAGTTGTATAAGTACATATGTATATGCTTAGAAAAATTGGTTTTTACACTAATGATCGAACCACTATGAATTTGACATAGTGGTTCGATCACTTTGGAAATTTTTGATTTTTTTCAATAGTGATCGAACCACTATGAATTTGACATAGTGGTTCGATCACTTTGGAAAATTTTGGTTTTTTTCAATAGTGATCGAACCACTATGAATTTGACATAGTGGTTCGATCACTTTGGAAAATTTTGGTTTTTTTCAATAGTGATCGAACCACTATGTGAAACACATAGTGGTTCGATCACTTTGGAAAATTTTTGATTTTTACACTAGTGATCGAACCACTATGAATTTCACATAGTGGTTCGATCACTTTGGAAATTTTTGATTTTTTGAACTAGTGATCGAACCACTATGAATTTCACATAGTGGTTCGATCACTTTGTACATTTTTTATTTTTTGAACTAGTGATCGAGCCACTCGAACCACCTAAATTATATTCAGTATTTCTATTAAATTAAGTATAAATTATTTTGCTTCGATTAACATATTATAGTGGTTCTCGTACTAATTAATCGAACCATAATTTATGAATTAGAAATTATAAAAATTTACTAATTACAGTTTTCGGATAAAACAATTGTTAAATAACTATAAATACAAGAGAATAAATAAAAAGAGCAAATAAATTTGTAATTACAGTATTTGGATAAAACAATTGTTAAATAAGTATAAATAAAATTGAATATATCATCAAGCAATCATTACTTGATGATTTTTCCATGACCGAGTCAAAATAGTGTAGAAAAGGTAACTTTGTTATATTTTGTGGTAGAAAAGTACATTTCCTTATATACAATGTTAGAAAAGTCAAATCCTTAAAAAATTTTGTGTAATTCGGCCCATTTGCTCATATATTTATTTTTCCAATTGCATGATAAAACGACCATGGTTTATACTTTAATATTCAATAACTAAAATAATGAAAATCAAGGTTTCAATACTAACTTATTACAAAATACAACAATCGGCCTTAACATATTACACCTTTTAGTATGAAAGTGTTTCTATTCCACTAACTAGTAATTAATTCAGCCACGCAATACGCGAATTAATTATTATTTATTGTGATAGTAATATTAAAAAGATATTCATATATCTTTAATGAGCGACACTTATGTATTCCCAACTTGATTACCGCATAAGGTTAGATATATATTCTTTAAATATCACGTATATATATTTAAGATATTACTTACATATAAAACAAAAAATCGATACCTTTAGTGAATAAGTAAGTAATATCATAACGGTAATCACGTGATACTTGAAGAGTATATATATCTATTACTAAATAGAAAGTAATATCTTAAAAGTATTCACGTGATACCTGAAGAGTATATATCTAATACTACGCTTTAACATGGAAAAGTAATATCTTAGGAATATACACGTGATAACTGAAGAATATATATCTAACACCACAGTGCTGGGGCCACGAATCTAAGATTCGTACCTCGGGGTATACAAGTTTTGTACATCTTTTATTATTTCAAACCTTATATGTTCAACTATTTTTTTTATATCTTTATTGATTTTTGAAGTTATATTTTATAATTTAAAAAAGATTGTTAGATAAAGGTGGAGTTTAATTGAAGAAAATAGAATTTGTTAAGACCCAAATCTCTCATGTGTTTTTTTTTTTTTTGGCTTCTTTGTGCATTCATTTCTTTATAATGTGTTATTCGAAATTCAAATAACACAAATTGTATACGTCATTCTAAATTATGTTTGATAATAAAAAAAGGTTGGAATACAAAATTTATAAATAACTTAAACAAAGAACTTGAAAGTTTACGTTCTATTTATTTGTCTTTTGAAAAAAAAATCATAGTAATTGACTCGATATATAATTTGATAAGTCAATGATGGAGTTAGTTAAAAGTGATCATTTAATAGTATAAGTTTTGAAATATTAATTTGTATACAACATTTCTCATAATTACAAAGATATATGAAAATTTCTTTGAACTTTAAAATTCATAATAAGAATAATTATAAACATTAAGTAATTTTAGCTTAAAAATGAGAATTATACTTGAAAGCTTACATTCTATTTGTTTATGTTTTTTGTTGAATTTCTTTCATGATGACTTGATACATAGTTTAATAAGTTAATGATTTTCGTAGTTAGTTAAAAGTGACGAATTAACAATATAAGTATTGAATTATTTATTTATATACAATATTTCTCTTAATCACAAAAAGTATCTTAAAATTTGTTTAACTTTAAAATTAATAATAAGAATAATTTTAGATATTAAGTAATTAATGTTAACGCAAAAGAAAATTAAAAATTTTGAGAGCTTACATTGTATTAATCTATTTGTTTCTATCTTTTGTTAAACTTTCTTCATGGCTTGATAAATAATTTGATATGCCAATGATTTTTGGAGTTGATTAAAAATGACCAATTAACAATATAAATTTTGAATATTTACTTATACGCAACGTTTTTCAAAATTACAAAAAGTATCATTAAATTTCTTTGACTTTAAATTTGATAATGAGAATAATTTTAGATATTAAGTAATTATAGTTAACAAAGATAATTATTTTCGTTAAACATTGAACAACATTCATTAACAACAACACCAAATAATAATAATTACATAAAACCTCATATGAGACGGTCTTAAAAATAGTTTCCGTGAGACAGATTTGTATTATCAGTGAATTGGGATGACAATGGGACAGGTTGGGGCGGGTAGTTAACTACCCAGGCCCGCCTCGTGCCTCCTACCCGCCGCCCCGTGCCCCGCAACGGACCACCAATTTTCACCCCGTGCCCCGCCTCGCCCTTTTTAAAAAAAATTAAAAGTATAATACTAAATAAAAATTTATAATTTTAACATGAATAATTTGAAAAACACCTAATTAAATCACTAATTAGTAATCATGTTTGAATTTTGCAAACTTCATTCCCCTTACATATAAATAGATTAATCAATTATGAAACTTATATGGGGGTGGTTTTATAAAAGCTAACTCTGTGTCCAACTTAAAGTTGGGCCTTCGATCGGGATTAAAGGCCCAGAAAACAAAAGAATAGTAATCATGTTTATAATACCATTACAATCGAGGAGAGAGAGAGAGGGAGAGGGGAGAGAGAGTAGTCACACTAACTCCCATCTACCAGATCCCAGCTTCAACTCTCCAATTCACTCTCAACCGACACTCCATCGTTATACAATCGGAGCAAATTCTGAGGTACATTTTCTCCCCTTAATTGAATCAGAAATTTCAATTTTTTGTTTGTTTGTTATTCCTTAGTATAATTAGGGCATTTCATAATTGTTAATTTGGTGAATTAGCGTGAGAAGAAGTTTAGTTGCTACTATTTGTTACCCATTTCGAGCTAAACACTGAAAATCCTTTTATTTTGATGTTTTAATTTGTTTTGACTGAATAAAATGGAGTTAATTTATGGAACCTGGAAATGTTGCATTGGTAGCTTTAATTCTTAACCCGTTCTGCAGAATTTAGAGCTCTAGTTTCAACTTTACATGTGTAAATATAAATAATTATGCAGTCTTGTTTAGCATGTTTGCAGAATTTGTGATGTAGTCGATTGAACGTAACTGTTTTTTTCCCTCTTGTCTTGATTATATGTAGTGTGTATAGATCAGATGTCTAATGATGTGGAAAATCCTGAAAATGCGAAGGCTTTATCGAATGCTGAATCGAGTTCTCCTGGACATCTATCATCTTGGTATACCACATTGCTCCAACAAGCCTCAGTTTATGGAATTGCCGCTGGTTATTGCTTATCTGCTTCGTTACTGTCGATCATCAATAAATGGGCAGTGATGAAGTTTCCATATCCGGGAGCTCTAACTGCATTGCAGTACTTCACCAGTGCCCTGGGAGTTTTAGTCTGTGGGTGGCTTAAGTTGCTTGAGCACGATAAGCTCGATCTTCTTACTATGTGGCGGTTTTTACCTGCTGCTATTATATTCTATTTGTCTCTGTTTACTAACAGTGAGCTCCTCCTTCATGCTAATGTCGATACATTCATAGTTTTTCGCTCAGCAGTCCCCATCTTTGTTGCAATTGGTGAGACCCTCTTCTTGCATCAGCCCTGGCCAGCATTAAAGACGTGGTTATCACTTGCTACTATATTTGCTGGAAGTGTGCTTTATGTGATAACCGATTATCAGTTCACTCTCTTGGCTTATAGCTGGGCTTTAGCATACTTGGTGAGCATGTCGATAGATTTTGTTTACATCAAGCATGTGGTGATGACTATTGGATTGAACACATGGGGTCTCGTGTTGTACAATAATCTTGAGGCTTTGCTGTTGTTCCCTGTGGAGTTGCTTATAATGGGAGAACTGAAGAAGCTAGAGCATGATATCTCAGATGAGTCAGATTGGTCATCGTTTCAGGTGGTTTTGCCTGTAGGGCTATCGTGTCTTTTTGGGCTGGCAATCTCGTTTTTTGGATTCTCTTGCCGTAGAGCGATTTCAGCTACAGGATTCACTGTTCTTGGCATAGTGAACAAACTACTGACTGTTGTGATAAATCTGATTGTTTGGGACAAACACTCAACTCTTGTGGGAACTTTGGGACTCTTGATTTGTATGGGTGGTGGAATAATGTATCAACAATCTACTAGCAACAAATCGAAACCAGCGAAAGAAGCAAAGGACCAGCAGATTGATGAGGAACAGCACAAGTTGCTTGAAATGCAAGATGTTGAAGAGAATGGTGAGGATGAAAGGCAAGATACAGAGGACAAATCATAGCTCATAGATATTCATACATATGGAAAGTATCGATTCAATTGTTCTCTCCTTTTCTCCCAATTGTGAGAGCTTTTACGAAGTGTAGTGGGTTGATGAGGGAGCAATTTCGAAATTATAGCAACAATCGTGATTCTTAACCCATGAAATATGTTCCACTTTTTCAAGGTTGATGATGAGTGACCATCATCCTCCCATTCTTTGTTTCTCCAAAAACTTCGCAAATACTCTGGCAAAGAATATTCAACTCGACAATGTGGGTTTTGGGGTCTTCATTTTGGCAAATTTTAGTTGCATTTCAAATCCATCAATGTGAAGTTTCACTGTTTTAATTTACTCTATAGTGTCTTGTGCTTTTCTTGATATCAATTGTAGTTGCTGAAAAAATACAAATATGATGTGAGATTTGATCTCGCAAAATGCCAATTAGATTATGCACCTTGCTGTGATAGCATATAAGCTGCCACCTTTGTAGCCAAGCTGTCTGCTCAAATTGAAGAGGTTCAAAGTAGTGCACTTTTTACAGCTTCATGTAAGTAGCCAAATTGTCTTGCTACAACTTCACACAAACATAAAACATTGAAAATGTATAATGTTTCATTGAAAGGGGCTCAAAAAAGTCGCATAAAATCATTGGATTCCTATAATCAAAATCAAGATGACTATAAAGATTCAGTTTTAAAAGGTAAGTATATTTATAATACTAATGTGATTTCTTCATATTGGCACATTCTATAGAGCTTGCATCTCAAGATGAACAGCTCCATTTCCAGAAGTCGATGCAGAATTCCCGGTGTCACCAGCAGCAGCATTCATCTCCTGAGCAGGAGGTGGATTAATGATAGTCATAGGCATGACAGAGTCGTCAGATAGACGTGACTTCATCTCTCGGTGCTCCTGGCACAAGGCACACCAGTGCATGCAGCAGTGCACCAAGCAAGGATCGCATGGTGAGTTCTGCAAAATAACAAGTACACTACAACTAAGTAATATACCCCTTTACTTCTTTTTTCTTTTCTTCAGATAGGATCTATAATGTCAGTTGAAACTGGCGATCTACCTTAAATTTCACATATAGGAAGACTCATTATTACAACAAACATTTTTTTGTATCAAATTGTGATGGCATATTAGCAAACTGTGGTAGTTTTGATACTTACACGCCTCAAACTAATATTTCCTCGTACCAAGTGCTACTACATATTCATGCACATACTGCAGAAGTTTTCAGTACTTACCACTCACCGAATTTGGTTGAGCCATTTAAAGAGAAATAAAGAGCTGAATTTGAAAGCCACTGGTGTTCTATTTTCACCAAACAAGATTAGGGTTAACTGGGTATGATTAATAAGTAAAGCAACATACTATAATGATCTTTTCAAACATTTCATTTTATACAAACTAGCAATGCTGAATATTTGCTTTAATGATTAAAAGAAAATAAATGCATGTCTAACTGTGATTAAGTACATGTAATAATATTCATATGAATAGCCTTCAACATTAGACAAAGAAAAGCATCTGGCATTATGTTTTTTCATCAAATATTAAGATAAAATGAAGGGTTAACACAAACATTTCCTTTAAGGCACAAAGCCCAATTAGAAGTTCCAATATCAAACATTTATAATTTAAACAAGAATCAATATGTGATCTTTAAAAATTGGAAACTTTTACTCTTCATGAATTCCAGATACATGATGCTTCCATTCTGTATAAGGTCATGCTAATATATAAGGTCTCAAATGTAATATTTCTAAGTCATATAATAACAAAGGAATGCTGAGTAAGAGCTCATAATTAAAAAAACATGGTATTTGCGCAATAAATTAATGTTCACAGTAGGCAAAAGTGGGATTCAATATTATTGCAAACAGAAGAAGGGACTATTATAGATCTTTGTGTGTAGTTATAAAAAAAAAAGGACTTATAATGTTTTTTACTGATTAACCAGTCTGCCAGATCCTTATAAATACAAAAGTTAAACATCCACAGGTGGATAAATCCCTTTTTCCTAACTTTCGTACAAAATTTAGGAACATGCTTCAAAGCACACCAATTGTTTGTCGGAAAGTATTCAAGGACAAAATTAAACTGATATGTGATTTTCCATATAGCACTCATTATTCTCTTTAATGTAAACTGGGAAATAGTAAAATTGGCACACAGTAACCATTTCATATAAAGGTCATTTCACAAGAAGGAAATCAGGATCACCTTGAGATGATATTTCTTCTGCAAAGTTTGTCTCATCAGACCAGTGTATATTCCACACATCCACCAACTGAAAAATAAACCCTCACAAATGAGAAACGTGGTCCCGGGGTCAATAAAACCATGTAGAGCTGCGGTTGCTGCAGCAAAAGCAATACCACCCTCTACAAAAATTGCATGACAAATGCAAGGTCCAGTCCATGGAGTATCCTCTCTGACTTGCTCGACATTCCGGCCATACAGGACACACGGGCAAAATAGTCCCATCCTAACTATTGCAGATTAAAGTAAAGAGTTTTAGAATCATCAATCCACCCATATGCAGAAATTCAGAAACTAAACAAACAATTATAAGACAATAAAAAAAGGTAATATTGCCTATGACTGGGAGGTGTTAAGAGTGTAGTTTCTTGTAAGAAAATGCACATCGAGTCCATTGACTTGAGAGTTGAGGCACCACTTGTAACCTTATTTACAACATGTTTCACTTTGATCAGTCCTCTGGTTGCTTGATGATAACAAAGGTGTTACATAAAGTATTTTCCTATGTAGTCAAACAAGTGATTCTCCCATGTTATCATAGTTTCATGACTTAGAATCCTTAGCCAAGGTAAGATAAATATCATAAGAAGGGATTCCATGGATTTCATCAAACATCATTAGAATTTGAAGATGAATCATATTTACTGTGATAATCCCTAATAATACATAAAACGAAATATGTATTAATATTATCAACTTATTTAAATCTATTAATAATCTTTGTGAAACAACATTTTAGTTTTGGAGTATTGAGTTAATAATAGGTAAATGGAGAGATTTATTTCTGTTAATGTTATTGACATCTACTTAAATCACAAACTCATAGAATCGTACTTTAAACACTCCATCATCAAGAACATTAATTAGTTAATAATCAGGGAGGTGAAAGCCATATTCTAAATGAATGTCGTAGTTAACAATTCTTATAAAAATTGTGACCATCTTTCAAGAATTTTTTTAAAAAAATTATAACAATTGATTTATTATATCCATTAGACATTTAGACTACACTATTATATAAGTCTTTCTCTAAAAAGTATTGTCTTATTATTTTATCAAAGTTATTAATTTAGCTTATTGTATATAATAATTAAATTAAGCTTTTCAGTCCATGTTGGGGAACACAATTTTTATAATATAATAAATTTTAAATGTGTTCTTTTATGAATATAAGCACTCCTCACTGCAGTACGAATCGATAGTCAAACTGAATCTCCTTAAACACGCATACTACAAATGTATTTTCAGTGGATAGGCTTAAATTCTAAGGTTAAGCTTAACAACCACATGTTGGGTTGTCAGTAACAGAATGCCAGCTAACTATGATGGCCTATTAAAGAATGTCATTCAACGGGTAAAATATGACCATTATGTAATGATTTCATCAAATTATACAACAAAAAAGATCACACTCAGTCCCACCATCATCTGGCACAGAACAAAAGAAACAAAAGCAAAGAAACCATATTGCACAAACAAAAACATACAAAAGAAAGGAACTAATATATAAGGCCAAACCTACTTTATCCATAATGTTTATACCACAGAGTGTAAATTTGCTTTCTTCTTTATATATTATTGTTATTATCATCATCATCTTCATTTTTTTCATTATTTTTGGGAGGGATTGGGTATGGGGTTCAATGTAACTGCCTTAATTGTACTTCTTTTTCAGAAACCATGAACAAAAACTTACAACTCTCTGCATCTTCTGCACAATCAAATATCCCAGTAGTCCAGGGTTCATCTGAAGGAGCTTGATAGCTTTCTGGTAATGGCTGGCCACATTCATTGCATTTGCGAACATGCAACTGCAGAATGGACCACACAACTAGCATGTCAATTCTGGACATATAAAATAAGCATCAAACAACAAAAGGTACATATGAAAATTGAAGTTTAATGATGCATTTACTATGAATTTTAAATAAATCTTAGACAATCAGCTTGGGCATGACATTAAACCTCAATATTTTTAACCTCTGAACAAACATTGCATTGGAAAATGACTGGTAATCTGTCAGATATGTCTGTTTGTAACATAATATTATAATGCATACACACACATACATATTGGCAAACCAAATAATCTGTAGTTAATCAAATACTCAAGTAAGAAATACTAAGAGTTTAAATAATTACAACCAATAACTTGTTAAGATATTCATAAATTTAAGTATCCTGCTAAAAGTTTATCATAGGCAGGACTGGAGCTTCAAGCGCATTGACAGATTATGGCTCTAATTACATTATCATGCCCATTGTACCAACCCACTCCTTTATTTTCCAGTTGTTCGCACACACTGCTGCTTGTGGCCTTACTTCTATATCTTTTAATCCACACAGAGAAAAACACATCCTGTTCTTCTACACAAAAAATGACAGCAGACTATGCATACTACAAAATGAACTTCTATAACAAACCACAACAGCAGAATTAGGTGCTACAGAAAAGCTGCGCAGATATGCATGTTGCCACCATTTCTCTGTTCACTTCCAACATCATAAAATAGAAAACAGAAAAATACATGCCTAAAAATGGGGTTATTAGGGTTCATCTGCTCTCCTGATTCTTCTAAATTTCACAGGTTTAACATCATAAAATAGCAAACAGAAAAAAAAAAACATGTCTAGAAATTGGGTTATCGATGTTCATCTGCTCTCCTGGTTCTTCTAAATTTCACAGGTTTAACAAACATCATAAAATAGCAAACAAAAAAAGATACATGCCTAGAAATGGGGTTATCAAGGTTCATCTGCTTTCCTGGTTTTTCTAAATTTCACAGGTTTACCACATTTCAAAATTGACACATTTTAATGGATAACCAGACCAGCAGTGTTGCCGAGTTCCCAGTTTTCCCAAAGACCGACAACCACATTCCTCTACAAATAAATCTGGAGGTATCGCTATCCATGATCTTACTGAAATATAAAGGCATCAAGGTCAACCACATCGATCCCTGTGTATACACTAGCAGTCAACCTCACACTAATGCCTCAAAAAAAATTCCAAAATATTCAATCTTCCAAAACCAGAGTGCCTATTAAGTAACACAGCTCATCAATTGCACGATACAAATAACTCAAATAAACTATTCCCAGCCAGAACAAGAAGTGAAAATAAGGGGAAAAGTAAAAGAAATATTACTAAATCTGTGCCTCACAAAAACAGAAAGCATTACTTCCAAAAGGACCAAATAATAACGTCAATTACTCAGACACTGCAAAATTTCCCGTTGCAATCATTTCCCCAAGAATGTGCTCCAAACATTGGGGTTTAATCAGAAAGAACGGAAGACATCATTTCTTAAAAATGGAAGGAGTTTTCTATATCAAAAATTCCTCAATTTTTTTACACCCCTCAATTAAAGATGCAAAAGACAAGTGTGAACCCCAGGGAACACCAGTCGCATAAATGCAACAAAGAACTTAAGGGTAAAGGTCACAAGATTGTCGCCGGAAAGAAGAACAATCAAGCAATTGAGACAATATTGTTAGCCTAAGATTCCTTCATGAGCTTCATACTATGAGACAAACCAAATTAACATGTTAATTCTGCCTAATCCAGTAGTTAGAAGAAAGACTTGGGAATTTAAGAATCAAACACAAGCACCCATTGAAACTGAAATGCCTCCCCTTTCACCACATCATAGAAAACCAAATAGATCCATTCCATTTAATCATCTTTTAGCATTTTCCACACATATCACATTCAATAAACATAATCACAGAGAAAAAATAATATAACAGTTCCTACAAAACATCCACAGAGTGAGAATTTCAAAAAGGATAGAAGAAGATTACCTGAGGTACATCAATGGGCTGATTAAGCTCGCCAGGTTTGATGTCCTCCAATGGCGCCTGATCCTTGGTCAATTTCACATACCGAGATGGGTGGCTCAATTCCTCCGACATTCTTCAAAAGATCCAAAAACAACACAAACGATTTCAAAGAACATAGAAAGAGATCCCCCAAAATCGAAATAAGAAAATAAATCAAAAACAAGAAGACCCACACACACACATACACACACAAACTGTACTTACAGTAAAAATGGTTAAGAAAAATGAATAGGAGTGAATAAAGTGGTGGGTAACGCTATTTGCACTGAATCGAGCAAGCAGTTTAATAGGGAAATGGCGATGACTTTGGAGTCCTCAAATTGAATCTCTGTACATCTTTTTCTTTTCTTTTCTTTTCTTCTCCAAACGATATTTTTACGGTGTCATGTCAGCTGATGAGTATTGGATTGGGTTTGTTCGTTGTGTATATAAAATTACTTCTCTAAATAGGCCCAAACTCTTTTTCTACATCAAAAAACAATTGCTTAATATTGAGTGGTTACGTTAAAAAATTAAATATATAAGATTATAATTTAATGAATTTAATATTTTTTATGGTTTATTTTTTAGCGATTTAGTAAATTAATTTAGAACAAAAAAAAAAAAATTGTGTTGAGATAAGCTCATCTAGCAGATCAAGTCGCTACTGTTGGGTCAAGTAGGCTTGACTTTTTTTTCAGAACAGTTAGGATAGTTCAGCCCAATGCAACCTAACTCATTTGAAAAAAGTGATTTGAAATTCAAAATTAAGGAGTGAATTTCAAATACCCTCAAGTTTGAGTGGATTTGAAGTCCACCTAAATAAACTTCAAAATCTATACTATACTTAAAACATGAAAAGTTGGATATAATTACCGATTTGCCACTCAATTGCAAAATTTGACATAATTACTGATTTGTCATTGACCAATAGAAAAAAAGTGGAAAAAAACTAATTTTTTTTTAGTATCTTATAGAACAAACTTCATATATATATTAAATATAATAAGTAATCTTTTAATTTAATATAGGGGTAAAGTGAAATAAAAGAAATTATTCTGGATGGTATGATTATATGATTATGTCTTAATGATATAATTAAAAAAATTGAAAATAATAAATTTAAACATTGTCAAAAATTTAAAGATTTGAAAATTATTCTATAATTTAATATATAAATGTGAAAAATAGGTTTAAAAGCTAAATTTCATTTTACGATGGGTTGTAAAATATATGTTTAAAAGTTTAAAAGTCATTATAAAATTATTAAAAATAATACTTAAATTTGAAAGTAAAACTAATAATAATCTAATAATGTTTTGAGGTTAATCTAAAAAAAATCCACAAATAACATTTAAAAATAAATTCAAACATATATGCAATAAAATTGTGTAAGATATAAGAATCAATAAACGGAATAAATATTTTCAATAAAAATAGTAAATACTTGGTAATTATTCCAAAAATAATCAGATAAATAAATATAAATAATTTTTAAAAAAAACAATAATATGTTCTAGAATTTTTTAAAAATGGTTTCAAAATTCTAAAAAAAATACTGTTTTAAATTTAAAATGAATTTGAAACCTAAATTTTTTAAATATAAACTAAGTTTTTGAATAAATACAGTGTTTTTAAAATAAATGCATCTAAAAAAATGTAAAAGTTATTTACAAATTATTAAATGTAATTCTAAGTTATAAAGGGAAAAAAATATGAATAGCGCATATATATTAGCAAACGTAACTAATCACATATAATTAAAGCACACAAACACAAAACTATTATTATTGTTGTTTTTGTTTTGTCGTCGTCATTGTTGTTGTCGTCATCATCATCATAACAAAAAAACACGGATTATTCACAAATATCAAAATAATAAGATCTCATGAGTAATATTTTAATATAACAACTTTATTATATTATTAATAATCGTATTTGTCATAATAAATAATAATCACGCATCGCGCGGGTGTACTGCTAGTTAGTTCAAAATGAAAAACATGGATTTCAAATTCATATTCATCCACACACCATCGATGGATTTAGTACATGGATTCTAAATCTTTCCTCGAATTCACCAATCCATCTAATTGTATTCGAATTGAGGTAGTCTATTTGCTTTAATGGTTCGCTTTAATGTAATCAAATAATTTCACATCTTCTACAGGTGAGCAAAGAAACACATTGAGCTACATTTTGGACTTCATATATGAAGGGTTATTTGCAAACAGACAAACTTTGTTAAAATTTTGCATTTTCCACGTGAATTTTACAATTTTGTAATTTTTTTCCATTAACTATGCATTTTTCTCATAATGAATCTAAATCTCAGACATAAATTTGTTGACAAATCCACTAAACTAATCCATCTAAAAATTATTATCAGGATTAGGGACGGCTCTACACTTGGGTCAAGGGAGCACTGGACCCCTGAAATTTTAAAAAATATCATAGATACTTTAGTAATTTATTATTTTAATTGAAAAAATATATATTATTACATAATCTAATTCCAAAGTTTGTATGTAAATTTTCTCTTTTTGCATCTAATTCCAACAATAAATATTATCTTTATATAATTTTCTTACTTTTTCATTATAGTTGATTTATTGTAACTTAATTGCATATGTGAGTATGATAATTGGATGAAAAATAATGAAATGATTTTACATTTTATTTACCAATTCTTTATCTATACATTATGGAGAAAAAATTTATTATGGTTAAAGATTGTTAGACTTAATTTTGTTGAATGGTTAAGTTATTTTGTTGATTAAACTACTTTAATTTTAAGTTTCTTATGAGAAAAAAGGATTAAATTATTCTTTAAAATTAGTAGTTTATGTATTACAATAATGATAATTAATATTTAATAAGTTTTGATGACAATATAAATAGTAGATGAAAATAATAAGATGAAACTTTGTAATTCAAGACACGGCTCCCCCGTCTTTACTCCTCCTGCCCATGGTTTAGCCGCGAGATTTATTGGTGAAATGGTAGCTTGGTTTTTTTTTTTTTTTTGATGTAAATGCATCTCTGGTTCCATTTCCAAGGTGCTAGTGGTGTTTGAAAAGCATAAACCAATGCCCGGATGGAATCTATGACTAATAGCTTCTTCGAACTGGATGGATTTTAGGGCTCCAAATCTCATATTGGAAATAAGTAAGGTGGTTTTATCGGTGGCGGTGAAAAGTAAACTAGCATCAGTGCAAGCAGCTCTAGTTAGAAGGAAGAGTGGACTAGACTAGAGATGACCCGGTTTGAATCATCGGTGACGAAGTTCGAAATGGTACATTTCCTTAATTTAGGCATATTATATAAGAAATATAAAATTTTAATTAAGTACAAATTTTACAAAATTTTAATATTAATGTTATGTTAGCATTGGACGAGTAGGCATCTTCTGGATATATATTTAATATTTTAGATTATCTTAATGTCACAGTAAGCTTGTATTCTAATGTTGGATGAGTAGGAAGTGTTTCTAAATGAATTTTAAATTTTAGATTACCTTTTAATGAGTATATTGTAATGTTGGATGTGCACACAATTTCTAGATATATATTTTAAATTACCATTATATGAATATGATGAGCACATTGTTTCTCGATACATTTTAACTTGCAATTAAATAATAAATTTTCGAGCCAAGACAAAGTTGTAAGTTTTGATGAAGTACAAAAAATCTGAGAACAACATATATTTGCCTAAATTTATCATTTTTTATAGTCTATTATTACATATTTTTCATTTATTAAAAACAGTAATTATAGATTTTACAAAAATTTAACTAGAAATTTATATTTCTCATATAATATGCCTAAATTAATACTGTAATTAAATATCATTTTTTATCTCGATATATGGGTTATAGTATTTTTATTAATTATTAATATTAAAATAATATAAACATCATGAACATAGAAAAATAAAAGTTTATTTTTAATTATTAATATTAGTTTAGACATTTTAGATAAAAAAATACACAATATTAGTTAAAAAAAGTTAGTTTGGTCCCAATTAAAATAAAGTTTAGTGTTAAAAAGTAACTTGTAATTAAAAAATTGTAATTTACTTGCTATAACAAGTTAAAATTTGTAAATTACCTGATATAGTAGGTTATATGACTAAAAAATGATAAATTTTAAACATAGAGGACTAAAAATCAAAATGTGAAACATAAAAGACCAAAAATCTAAGGAGTTAAAGTGAGAGAACATTTTTTTTTATAATTAATCACTCCTTAATTATTTAGAATTAAAACTTATGAGCACAAAGTTATTGTTGTTATTATTATTATTATTATTATTATTATTATTATTATAACATATAATAATATGTTCAATTTTACTTTCGGATTTAATTGTTTGAATATAGATGGTTTTAAAATATCACGGATTTTAGAAATTTCAAAGTAATAAATTCTAATGAATAACCATATAATATAACAACTGCATTATATTATTATAAATCATATTTGTAATAATAAAATTATAAATCAGACATCGCAGCAATGTAATGTAATGTAATAATATAATAATAAATCGTGTAAACATGAGACATGAGTGTTAGTAGAATGGTGCTCCAATTACCAATATGCCACAATTATCCAATTCTCGTACTGCATCATAAACCCGCCCCATTAAATTTAGGGTTCCGCATTGCAATTATCAAAAACTTTTAAAATCATAATATATATTGTTATTTTCACCGGGAATCGCTGTTTCCAGCTTCGGCACATCCAAGATGGATGCTCAGAGGGCTTTGCTTGATGAACTAATGGGCTCAGGTTAGCAGCAGTTTGATTCATCTAAACCCTAAATTCTGATCTCTATTCTGGGCATTTTTGCCCTTCGAGCTTGTTGATTTTCTCTGTGTACAACTTTTTAATTTTCTTTTTATGGTGGTTAATTGTTTCTGACTTAATTGGCAGTAGTAAATTTGGAATTGATTTGGTGATTTGAACGAATTTGTGAAATTTATGTTAGGATCCCCATATTATACATATTGTAGAATTCCTCTGTGTTGTTTATAAGAGGGATTAGTTTATATTGAATATACACCGATAATTTGTGTTGGAAGCGAATTTTTTGCTGCTGAAGCTGTTTTTATATTTATTTTAATTCTTATTGACACTGATACTCTTGTGGTTCACAGCACGTAATTTGACTGAAGAAGAGAGAAAAGGGCACCGAGAAATTAAATGGGACGATAAGGAAGTCTGTGGATGCTATATGGTCAGATTCTGCCCCCATGATTTGTTTGTCAACACTCGCAGCGACTTAGGTAACCATAATGTGATACTTCTTCAGTTATGAGTTTAATTTAGGGAATATGAAAGGAAGTCAAGTTTTTTCCTAACCAGAATAGTGTGCAGTTAGAGAATTAATCGATGATGATTGCTTCTCAAAATTTCACCATTGTGTACATACCTGCTAATTTGCTCATGAAGTTTCTTTGTTCTGTTTTTTGCTTCAGGAGTCTGCCCGAAAATTCATGACCCGAAATTGAAGGAAAGGTAAATGTGTTCACTGAGCTAGGATGCTTTTATGGTTGATCTTTATTTCTATGCAATACTGATTTGTCTGCCATGTCAGTTTGAAAGTAGTTTCTTTGGTGCGTGCATTATTGTATAGGATTTTAATATGAGGAAATTGGTCTAGTAAGTTTATGATGGGTGCTTCTACTGTTCCTTAAGTTTATTTCAGTTTTCATGCTTAAGTGTCTTTCTAATAACTTTTCCATGAGTGCCTGATACGAAGAGCTTATGATTATTGTTTGTGAATGAGGAAATTTTGGTTGTATTTGATAGACCAGGACTTTCTTCAATTAAATAACTATTACAGGCTTACAGCATTGGCATTTAACTTTTATCCTCACTACATGTGCTATAGTGATTTTGATTTCTTTGTAAGTCTTCATCATTTCTGGAAATAATTTACAGCACAACCCTTAATTTGTAAGTAATTGAATAGCTGATTAGGGAAAAATCTCATATTCGATTTTTGAAGTTATTTGAACTTGGTTTGCAGATCAGTATCAGTAACCCTGTAGCACTGTGCACCAATGTGGTGTTTGAAATTCTCTTCTTTTCTTGCTTGTTTATAGTCACAAAGACAAGAACTTCAAGAAAGAAGTTGTCTTTCATGTTAAGGAAATGAGGCCGTCATTCCAATAACTGGAAATTGTCTACAACATCTCGCATTTTGCTGCAATTGTGTCCAAAGAGATATAATATTTTACAACTAAATATATGGACTCTGTTGCTGTGGCCATAACGCTTGAGGTTGGAAAAGAGGTATATGTCAATGCTTTTAAACATGAAAAGATAGGAGAAGTGATTACAAGAGCAATGAAGAAAAATAGTTCGTGATTTGATGCATTATTGTTTAAAAAACATCTTATATTAGTATTATTTAGACAATGCATTCTCGTAGTGGAGTGTGAATGCTTGTTATAGAGTAAAGGAATTTAATTTGCAAAAGGAACTCTTGGGAATTTTGGCATTAATTTATGATATGAGGTGGTGTACAGTTATATTTACTTCTTCTGAAAGCACTAAAGCTCTTAAAGATTAGCATTTTCTTGGAACATGTTAACTACATGTATACTTGTTAGAGGTCCAGTGCACTTGGGTGATGTTCTTGCACCTTTACATGGGTGAGGATGGAACTTTAACTAAGGCATGCAGCTTCTGCACCTGAGGCTCACCTCTGATTTGTTTCTTTGGTACCTTTTTGAAACACACTTTCAGTATTTTCTTATAGTACCAAACCCATTTTTTTCATTTCTAGTTCTCTTCCAATGCTAATATTTTACCATACATACCTCTAAACCTCTCAATCCTTTTCCTTTTAATTTACATTTTTTCAACAGACTTTGAGTAATTTCATACGGAAACAAACATATTTTTTTGTCTTGTTTTGTATTCTCTTCCAATGTGAATATTTGACCAAATATATCAGTCAACCGTATTTAGACGACCAGGATTTGGCGAACTTAAAGTATCAAAGGAAAAAAAAGTGAAGCAAAACTCAAAACCAAGCCTCTTTAGTTAGTTGGATGGTGATGAGGAGGAGGATATTGATAATTAGTTCAGAACTATTCTTTGAATTTATGACTTTTAGTTGATGTTTGATGTTTTTTTACATGTTCACTTTTGTGCTGAAGTTTGAACTAAATTTGTTATTATGATGTTTTCTACATGATTTGTATTTTTTATTGAGTTTTTTCTGTTTTTTGCACCCTTGTTCAAGAAGGGTGTGCCTTGTGCTTCATGGCTCCCCTTGTGCCTCTGTGTGCCTCTTGCCCCTAATAACTATGACTACATGGTAGGTGGACATTGGATGAAAAATGAATTTAAGAACCAAGTTTAATATTAAAGTTTAAATGGAGATAGGCAGAGACTCTTATAAGCTATTTATTTGACATACCATATGCTTTAGAGCTACAAAAACTGCCATATTATCCATTTACCATTATTCATTTTCTGTAAACCACTCTAGTGGTTTATAGTGCATGTGAAATTTCTTCAGGATTTTGTGAACATTTAGTTTTCACCTTTAGTTTGCGCTGCATCAATGTTTTCCTTTTGTATCTATATTCTTGATTTTAGTCAAGACGGATTTATATAATAAATAATATCAGAGATAAACTGTCACGAAAGTATCTTTAAGCAACTTGGTTACTTGATAGTTTTCTTGTTGTGAGCACTTCCATTATGTATTAACTTGAGACACCGGAAAAACTGCCATATTTTTGGCCCATTGTGCATTTTATGTTGATAGATTCCTTAGATTCATATTAAAGCTTATTTTATTGTATCGTATTGCTTGTTTGTCTCTGCAGTTTTGAGAAGTCCCCCAGACATGATTCTTATGTTCCCAAATTTGAAGCTGAACTTGCTCACTTCTGTGAAAGGCTGGCAAGTTTTCATCTTCTACAAATATGAAGTTCAATGTTCAGTTAAATTTAACTGTGATCCTTAATCTTAGTGTCCAACAATACCCTCTATTTGGTTCCAGGTTTCAGACTTAGATCGGAGAGTTAGGCGTGGCCGTGAACGCCTTGCACAAGAGGTTGAGGTGCCACCTCCCCCTCCAATTTCAGCTGAAAAAGCCGAGCAGTTGTCTGTGCTGGAAGAGAAGATAAAGAACCTGCTGGAACAAGTTGAGTCCTTGGTGAAGAAGGAAAGGTTGATGAAGCTGAGGCACTTATGAGAAAAGTATTCTTCTATGCTCTTTGCGTGAATTTTTTAAATTTAGAAAAAGTTGTTTAATAATAGACCCAACTGACTAAGATCACTTTGGTTTTCAGGTCGAATTGCTGAATGTCGAGAAGACAGCTCTAACTCAGCAACCACAACAGGATAAGCTTCTGATGGTTGCGCAGGAGAAAAAAATGGCACTATGTGAAATATGTGGTTCCTTTCTTGTAGCAAATGATGCTGCCGAGAGAACTCAGTCACATGTGACTGGTAAACAGCATGTGGGCTATGGTCTGGTCCGGGACTTTCTGACTGAGTACAAGGTAATATTCTGCGAGTGATAGTTTTGTTAAAGAGAGCATGGTGACAAGTTTCGTTTGTATTGTGATGCGTGCAACCTTGAAATTTTGTAATTCCATTGTGAATTTTTTAAACCGTCAGGAAGCTAAGGAAAAGGCCAGAGAAGACGAAAGATTGGCAAGGGAGAAAGAAGCCGAAGAGCGAAAGAAGTTGCGGGAAAAAGAATCCGAGAGCAAACGCAAAAGAAGTGACTCATCTGACAGGGACAGGTATCGTGACCGTGATTATGACAGGGAGAGGGACCGATTTCGAGAAAGGAATGGTAGAGGAAGCCGGGAAGGGGGACGAGGGTCAGATAAGAAGAACAGCAGTTCTAGTAACGGAAGAGAAGGCAGCAGGGACAGAGTTCGAGAACATGACAGAAGCAGATCTCGTTCTCCACTCCGACACCGTCACAGAAGGTCATCCAGGAGTCCAGGTCATCCATATTAGAGGATTGTGTAGAAATATATCTGAATTCTGAAGAGGTAGACACTTTTATAAACCACCAAGTTTATTGTATGTGATTTGGGAGTCTCAAGTTGTTGTCATTACTAGTGAAATTGTTTTCTGTTCTCACAGCTCTATTGAGACTATACCATCTCCTATCACCAATATAATTGGAGGAGAAACGGTTGAGGTAGGCATTTCATTGCCGTAATGCTTTTACTCCAAAGTTTTGGTTTGATTGTCTTATGCTTTACAACTCGTTTAAGTCCCCAAGCTACTGTTTCTCATCCTTTTCTCGACCAATTTGGTCCTTCCTCTGTTCAGTTTGATTTGTTCAGATTTTCTGGTGCGAATCTGTTCCTTTCCCTATGGTAACTCAGGACATGCAATGTGATTTCTTGCTTGTGATTGTTGCTTATTTGGCGAGTGAGTACACACACAAGCAAGATCTCATGTATATCTTGCTGTTGCATTTACATGATGCTCTTGAATCGCTGGGGTAATCTCTTACCTGATTTACTTTTCACCCCTCGTGGGCACAAAATTTTATTCGTCGGTCCATGCAGGTATCTTTACTAATCATAATGGAAGTGTATCTAGCGTGCCCCTGGAACAAAATCACTAACAAAAATCACTCTTGTAGTTTGATTTGGTTCTATGATATGAAATGATGTCCTAGTTTTAGAAGCAAAGATCAATGTGTGCTATTCTTGTTTGTGGTTTATGGTTATTTTACATTTCGTGAAGCTATCTATATTCAGGTCATCAGCTTGGAGCATCATGATCACCTGGTTTTGAGAATATTAGAAATTGAAATCCGATTCTGCTTAAAGCCATTATTTCAAGATTAGCAAGGATGTTGAGGGATTTGCTTGTAGCTTCTTTCTAATTGTCATTGAAAGGTATTTGCAAATGAAATTCCAATGTGTGGGGATTACATGTTCAAGATAGTCACTTAGGCAGATCATTCCCACTAGTGTTTCTCACGTATGTGGGAAGGGAAAGCCAAGATCTAGTTTATGGATATATTCCAATTTTTGAACTCTCTCTCTCTCTCTCTCTCTCTCTCTCTCTCTCTCTCTATATATATATATATATATATATATATCAATAATAATGTGGCATTGAGTTTTTCACATTGTGACCTAAATAATTTTTTTCTATCGACTGTTACATGTAGTTTAACTTTTGTTTTTTTCAGTTTTCAAAACACTCCAAACTGATAAAGAATTGTTGATTGTTTGATTTTATCCGAACTGAATAGTTGTGATTACTTTTTGTGTAAAACTGAACTGAATCACTCTGATTATGTTTTGCGTAAAATTGAACAGAACCGAATAAAATCGATTTAAAAATAAAATCATATACAAATTCATATATATGTATCATTTGACTTGTTTTTCTATATTGTTATGTTAGATTAGTTACAAATATGAATGAATTATGAGAAGGACTTGGGTGCCCCCAGGACAGATCCATGTCCCCAACCCGCTCTAAGATCCATATGTATACATGTATATATTTGTGTGCCCTAATTTTTCTTCTCTTATTCTTCTTCTTCTCCATTTTCTTCTGTTGTGTTCATTTCCTAGCGGTCTTCATCTTCATCTTCCAGATTTCCTAGCGGTCTTCTTCTTCTTCTTCTTCCAGATTTCCTAGCGGTTTTCTTCTTCTTCTTCTTCTTCTTATTCTTCTTCTTCTTCTTCTTCTTCTTTTTCCTCCAGATTTCCTAGCGGTCTTCTTCTTCTTCTTCATCAATGTTCACAGATTTCCTAGCCGTGGATTACGATTCGCTCGTGAAATTTGCATGATTTGGTAGATTTGAAAGATATTAAAATTGTGAAAAAACTTGGGTATTGTTGATGATACTGAACAAAATCAGCATATATTTGTGTTGATTTGTAGAATATTAACAAAATCATCATATATTTGAGTTGATTTGCAGAATATTTCGAGGATGAATATAATGAAAATCGAGATATATTATGTTATATCACAAAAGCACACATGTAATACTGTAAGTATTTATATAATACCTGAAAAGTTGTGTTAGGTATTTATGTCATACCATAAATACCTGAAAGGTTGTGTAATACCACATAAGCATACATGTAATACCTTAAAGATATTTATGTAATACCTAAAAGAGACTTATGTAATACTTGAAAATTGAGTATCAAATACCTTAAATGTGAGTATGAATGTGTAATACCATATAGATAAAAATGTAATACCTTAAACATAATTATGTAATACCTGAAACATATTTTATGTAATACTTTAAGGATAAATATGTAATACCTTAAACTATAAGCAGTAATACCTTATACTCAAAAGCAGTAATATCTTAAAGGTGAATATGTAATACCTTATACTCAAATATGTAATATCTCAAAGGTGCATATGTAATACCTTATGTTTTAAACTCAATACCTTAAAGATAAATGTGTAATACCTTAAGAGTATACACATAATATCTTAAGAGTATGTGTATAATATCTATCACTGAATGGAATTTGGTGTGCGCGAGCACACACCAGCATAGCTGCAGACGCGCGTGGGGGCGCGTGAGCACGCATGAAGATGGCCCACACGCCGGGTCGGGTTGGGGGCACGGATCTAAGATCCGTACCCCGGGTGCACCCAAGTTTTAGTGATGAATTATTTTATTATTTAATACTATTATAATTTTAAATGGATTATTTTATTAGTTAACCTATTGTAATTTTAAGATTTCATAGAAGCAATTAGTAATAACTAAATAATAAAGAGTAATATTTATATATTGATAATTTTGGGAACACAAAATATAATAATTACAATAAGTATTAATCAAATAATTAGTTTATAAATTATATAAAGTATAATAAATATATTTAATTCAAGTTTATATGTGCCTTCAAATTCTACTAAAAAATCTATATTTATTTCACTTTTCGAAGACGAAGTTTCTATGTCCACTTATGAGTGTAGATTAAGAAGATTTTAAGAATAAATTGAATGTAATTTATTATTTTCCAGAAGAGAAGACTACTTTAGTAAGTTTTCAAGTTTATTTTCTTGGTTCATAACTTGTTTAAGATTTAAATTAAATAATGTGGTACGATATATTAATATCTTTTGTTTGAATGAATTTATTTTGAATTGTACAATTATGAAACTTTGAATAATTAAATCCAAGAGATCCGTTCTGTTATACACGAATCACAAAAAGAACTGAATTGATTGACGAACAATTCCGAAGATTTTTTCTTTAGAATTCTCCATGGATCTCCAAACTTTGAAACAATTCTGGAGATTTTCTTATCCCCAACTTGCTCCGAACCGTGCTTATCCATATTTGGAATGACGGTGAATGTATACACTCTTCAATAGTACATGTCACATTTAGAGCTACAATTTGCTATGCATATTGTTCCTGAAAATAAATAATTCTTATGGTTAGTATTAAATTTAGATTTGGGTGATCGAGAAAAGGGTTTCTTTTATTGTTTGGATTTTTTTTTTTTTTTTGCGTGATAAAAGGTAAGATACTCAAAATTAAGGGTTTTTCCATTATTAATGCAGAATACAAAATATAAATAAATAAGTAAAACCCCTTTAAGTTAGATTCTAGAGAGAAATGTGTGGAAAATTGATGAGAGGTAGCAAACTGAAACAAATGGTTCGCAGATTGTTAAGTGCACAAAAATGGTTTGTAGATTGTTAAGATACTTAAAATTACATAAAATCCTTAAAACTAAAATTTGGTGAAAAAGTTGTAAGAATATTGAAGGTAGACAAAGACCTTTAAAATTAAAATTTGGTGGAAAAGTTGTCGGAAAATTGAAGGTTCAAGCTAAAAAGAAAAGAGTAGGTTGCAATTACGAAAAAAAACAAGTTTCAAAAAGTCAAGTGAATAAAAAACGAAAGTTAATATTAGTGATTATATGATTAACAATTTATATTGTTTTTATCAATATGAATATAATCACTCTCAATGGAGGTAATCTGATGATGTTGATTTTGGATTTGAGATCTTAAATGGTGAGCTCATCGAATAATATCATGTTGGTTTATAATGATGTTTTGAAATAACTCAAATAACTAAATAAAAAAAAAATTCTAAGAGCATGGAACTTCTGCAATTTGAAGAAATACTTTACTTAAGAAATTCTCTATGTAATCATGTGAGTCAGACCTTTTATTTTCTAAGTCAATTGAAGGAATGCACATCTCAATTTCCCTAGAAAGCAACCTCCCAGGCAGAGGTCAGACCTCTGGGATGGCAACGACCTCTGATTTGGGAAGGTGGGATTTAACATCTCTTTTTCTCTAGAAAGCAGCCTCCTAAGCAAAGGTCAGACCTCTGGGTTGGTAACAACCTCTGACTTGGGAATATGGGGTTTAACATCTCAATTGCCCTAGAAAGCAGCCTCTTAGGCAAAGGTCAGACCTCCGGGTCGGCAACAACCTCTGACTTCGGTAGGTGGGGTTTAACATCTCAATTGCCTAGAAAGCAGCCTCCTAGGCAGAGGTCAAACATTCGGGTCGGCAACGAAACATCTCAACTGCCCTAGAAAGCAGCCTCCCAGGCACAGGTCAGACCTTCGGGTCGGCAACGACCTCTGACTTGAGTGGGTGGGGTTTAATATTTCAATTGCCCTAGAAAGCAGCCTCCCAGACAAAGGTAAGACCTCCGGGTCGGCAGCGACATCTAACTTGGGTAAGTGGGGTTTAACATCTCAATCACCCTAGAAAGCAGCCTCCCAGGCAGAGGTCAGACCTCCGGGTCGACAACAACTTCAAATTCTGCAGTTTCAAAAGTGTTTTCAAAAAAAAAAAAGGAGGGGGGGGGGACGGGGAGGGGGAATACAACACTGGTTGAACAGGTCTGCCGTGGGAAGAAGACTTAACGAATTACAAAAGTGGAATGAAATTTATGGAAGTGATGGCCCTCCTCGATAAGTTGCAAAATGGGGAACTTAAGAGCATTAGGTATGTTAAATCTACTTCAATTAAATGTCGTTCCAAGTGTTTGAAATAGAAGTTAAACGCATATTTTAAGAAATTGTTAAATGGGCCATGTTCGATCTTCATGTCTTTGAAATATTTAAAGTTCATAAAATGCAAGATGTATGAATATATTTAAAGAGATATATTTACAATATTGATATAACTTGAAAAATTTTGTAAGTGTTTGACTGATTAAACTATGAGCATAAAAAGAAAATCATTCATAAGCAACAGAAGCATAAAAAGGTTAAGCAGAGAAGCATGTACATAAGGAGATAATAATAAGCATACGACAAATCAATCCTTCATAAAGATAAAACAGGCATATTGTCTAGAAAAGGTAGATGACATATAAAGAAAAATTGTTTAATACAGACTCAAGATAAAATCAAATGTTCTCATAGAGTAGTAAATTAAGAAGCGACAAAGGGATCAGACGGCAGGGCTGGAGTCTCGGCCTCTCTGGGATAGGGTTTCCATTCCCTTCAACAGTAGAAGGAGGAGCTGGAATGATTTCAATAGAATCTCTACTCACCACAATCAGGTCAACCTGGTTAAGAGGAGGATTTTCTGAAAGAACTGAGGTAATGGGAAGAGTAGCCTTTGATTGGAGAGGGTAACAGAGTTCTTCTGATCTGGGAAGGGTCGACAAATCCAGCAGAGGTCGGCATAAGCTTTATGAAGAATGGGGAGCCACCAAGGATGCTCAAGGTCCTCAAAAGGATCACCTTCAAAATAAGGAGAAGCGGGAATCTCAGCCAACAAACCATTGATATCGAAATCTCCAGCAAGCCCTTGATCCTCTGCTTGCTTTTTGGCCGATTGAAACCCATAGGCATAATAATGATCGATATAAGGATCAAAATTAGCCAGAGAACAACTGCTCTACAGATAAGTTACCTTCAAACCAGTCACTAGCTCCTTTATGTCCAGCGCTGAAAAGAAGTTGTTAGGAAATAAATGAGTGTTTTGATGAGGTAAAAACCTTAGAAAATCAACCTTCTGTAATCTATATAATCTATCTCTATATCTTATAAGGTTACTGCAGGAAGATCACTACAGAAAGATACTTCAGAGAATGCTTCAAAGAAAGGACACTACCGAGAATAATGAAGAAGACTGGTAAACTAAAAGGACACTGCTTACTGTAGGAAGCTACTTGGAAGAGACCACATCAAGCATACTGCAAAGCAGCAACCTACAGATGCTTCAGTTACTTGACAAAGCAAGTACGAGGAGAAAACTAAAAGTTACTAGTAGAAAGAAAAGAATTGGAGCCAATCAAATGAAGACAAGTGTAAAGTACAAAGCTGATGCGTATCAAAGAAGAGCGGTCGCATTAAATGCAACTGTACTATGAGGATCAGAAAAAGTACTGTGAGGATCAGTGCATTAAATGTTGGGAACCTGCCACATTTCAACGGGCAGATTTCCTAATCTATAAATAGAAGAGACTAAGACTAAAGAATAAAGAAAGAAAAGAAGAGAGAGCAGAGTGAATATAGAGTAGAAAGAGAAGAGAGAGTATGAAGAGAAGGAAGCTCAAACACTCTGAACAAGAGAAACACTAGATTGTTCACTCATTCAGTCCTGCAGCAAGCTACAACAGAGTAACCTACAAAAGAAGCCAAACCTTGTTGCATTCAGTTGAAGAAAAAGATAAACCTTTTAAGGACTATCTTTGGAGTGCTTAGTGCTAGGATTAGGTTCCTGCTAAGCTTTTCACTTTCTGAAGAAGAAAGTAATGATCCTGTGTGGGTCAGTTAGGATCCTGTGTGGGTCAGTTGGAGGAGTAGGCAAGTATCTGTGTGAAGGCTTGCTACTCATTTGTTAAGTCTGTGTTGTAATAGCTAGGGCTGTGTAATTTAACAAGATTAACAAAATTCCTTCTTAAGAAGAGCCAGAGAGGATGTAGAAGGATTACTCCACCTTCGAACCTTTATATATCTGTGTTTGTATCATGCTTATCTACCTAGCTGCATATCCAGATCAAAAACATATATTCCATACTTGTGTTTTCAGTAGAAGAAAGATTATCCACTGCACAACTCTCAAGACTCCAAAGTAACCTCCCAAAAGGTTACTACATTTAACTCTGCAAGTTTAAAGCAAGCTGCTTCAATGAAGCAAGATGTGAAACTGGAAGCTCACCCTTGAACTTACCCGTTTTGGAGTAAAAGATTTGAAAGAATTTAGTAAGTTTATTCACCCCCCTCTAAACCTACTGCTACTTGGGACCAACAGAAGTAGATTCTTTCGGCAAGCCTCAATCCCCTCCCCATAGTTCCTGGCACCATAGGCGTGAGAATTAACCTTTTCATCGCTAGCCCATTTCTTTTGATGATCAACCTCTTGCAGTAGCTCTGTCACTCTCTTATGAAGGTTGAAGTTAGCCTTCTCCAAATCTACCAACTTCTGCTTGGTGGTAGCCAGTTCTGTCTCCTTATCTACAAGGGCGCAATTCACCTCAGCCTGGCTAATAGAAGAAGCTCTGGCTTGTAACTTGCTGAAGTGCACTACAGCCTGCAGAAAGTAGAAAGAAATTGCATATTAAACATATTGCAAGAACAAAAGAAAGAGAAATAGGGGAAAGAAAAAACAGACAATTACCTTGGTCATGTGATGAGCCCCCATGGCTAACTCATTGTCTAGTGTGAGTTTACTCAAGGTCAAGTTGTTTGCAGAAGTCCGTATCATTAGTGTAAGTTTACTCAAGGTCAAGTTGCCCGTAGAAGTCAGAGTAAGCCGTAGATATTGGCGCACTTCTTCTACTGTGACATTCCAAAATGGACTTCAGCAGCTCCAAGGTAAATGAGTCATTGGATGATGTCCTAACCCGGCCAGGGTGAGAGCGGTCTCGGGGAGGGTTGACAACAATCTCTTGATTTCCATGAGAAGAAGATCGAGTGCGCTGGCGCCGAGTATCCAGAAGTTGTTCAAAAGTCACTAAGGCTCTTTTGCTCCAGTCCGAAGCAGACCTAATAGCATCAGAGGATCCGGGAACAGAGTGGACATCGACATGACAAGAAGATCGGTTCTCATGTCCAGAAGATGATTGAGGGGGAGATCCGGAAGGAAGGACCGGTAAATTTTTGCCCCCAGAGTTGTTCTGCACCACAAGAGACACAATTAGAGCCAAAATTAAAGTATGTAAACTTAGATAAAAAATGGGGGGGGGGGAGGGGGGGTAAGATAACATAGGTGAATACCAAGATCGGAAGGAAGAGGGATTTCTTCTAGCGAAAAACCAAAGTGAAAAAGGAGGGCAGGCATGTCAACTATGGTTACCAAATCAAAAGGCCTCACTTCAAGAACAGATGAATTCAACCTCTCAATATTGATACGATCAGGATCAAGACAAGGGATACTCAAAGTTTTATCGGATGGAGGTTTGCTATACAACTAGGAGTTGGCAGGGAACTCCTAGGTATTACTGAGAGCGGACACAAAGAAGTAATCTTCCTTCCAATTTTTATCTCGCCTCTAAGGTTTGCCAAGAAAGCGAATTAAACCCCTAAGGCCAGCACTAAGATAAAAGAAAGATGATTTATACTTCAGGGTGAACTGGGAGAAGAACAGTTCTGCGGTGGGATTACCTCCATTGTCTTTCAGAATTACAAAGAAGAAGATCATAAATCGAAGGGTGAATGGGTGAATTGGTTCAGAGGTACCTTATAATAGAAAGATAATTTACATAGGTAATCAGGAATGGGGAAGCGTAGCCCAGCTTTGAGTTGAGCCACCCAGAAAGCTGTTAAATCCAAAGGGAAAATTTGGGTGATAGATGGAAGTGGGTTTATGCAGAAAAAAGTCTAGAGGAATGTTGAAGGTTAGCCGAAGAACATCCAAACGGTTGGCTGTCATCCGAGTTGGACCACTAACTAGATTGAAATTAGGGTAGGAAGAGCAAAAATTTACAGGGTCTATACTAGAGATAGAACACTCTTCCACAAACGAGGCCCTTGCAGCTTCTTTTGAAGGTGTTAGAGAACAAGCCCCAGTGCGGGTGGGAGAGAAAGAATCAGAGAATATCAAACCCTCTAACATAAGGTGGGCCGACACATCGGCAAACTCACCGTCACTGAGTCGAAGAAGAAGAAGTTGAAGGAGAAGAAGGGGAAGCCATGGACAATATCGAATACACAGGAGAAAGGTGAAAGAATACCAAGAGAAAGTTTACAAAAACAGTGAAAAAATTAAGAGGAATATTACACAGGAATACAGAATCAGAGGAAAATATATTACACTTAAACCTAATTATTTTCTCATATAGTCGATTATCTAACGATATCAGCAAATAGGCACAGACTCACTACATACAAGATTAAAACTAGGAGAAGGTTAGAAATTACCTTTCGCCATGGAAATCAGGAAATGAAGGCGAAGAGGAAAATAAAATGAAAGGGAAGAAGGTTACCAGAAATACACAGAGAGCACGCCAGAGTAAAAAAGCTTTGATGAATCACTGATAGAGGGAGAGAGTTTTTTCCATTTTTTGAAATATGTTAAAATGGAAGAATGTAGGAAGAGGTGGAAGGAAGAGGCGGCGAAAAGACTAACTAGGGAATGAGCAATCTTTTTGATTGAGAAGGGATTGATGCAAGACACATGGATGGACGAGATTAAAAGCATTTATGACTGACAATGGATAGGGTTAAAAATGAAAAGTCACACAATATTTTGAGCGGGATTAATTCAAAAAAAATTAAATAGAAATCAGCTCTTCGCTCAAGAAGTATTTCACAAGTGCTGCAATTGACTAGCTCTGCCACTCCAAATCTACTCAACTGCACCAGAGAGAGTAGCCAATAGGGAAATTAGCTTTTTGCTCGAGAAGTATTTTACAAGTGCTGCAATTGATCAGCTCTGCTTAACCGCACTAGGGGGAGTAGCTAATAGGGGAAATTAGCTCTCTGCTCGAGAAGTATTTTACAAGTACTGCAATTGACCAGCTTTGCCATGCCAGATCTGCTCAACCGCACCAGGGGAATAGCTGAAGTGGGTGAAAGATATAGGTGTGTGAGGGAAGAAAAGTCAGTATAATATGCACAGTTGACGTGGCAGAAGTTAGTAGAATGTGCATGACTGACACTGACAAAAGTCAGCAGAATACTCACGGCTAATGTGGCAGAAGCCAGCAGAATATGCCCGGCTGACACGGCAGAAGTCATGTTGGTCCCAAGTGGTAGTAGGCTTAGGAGGGGGGGGGTTGAATAAGCCTACTTAAAATTTTCAAACTTTTCTTCAAAAGAATGCTCAGGCAGTTTGCTAAAGAACTTACTGTCCTGAAGGTTACTGCTCGAGCAGCTACCTTGAAAAAGCTTTAAACATAATGAGTTTTATGCACAACGGAAATACTTTTAAAACAAAGCTCTTTTTCTGAAAACCGATGATATGCTTATGAGAGATATGAAAAAGATAAAAGCAGATAAGCAACAACCAGAATAACAACAATAGAAAGTAATATAACAATGAACACAACGATTTATAGAGGTTCAAGGGTGGAGTAATCCCTCTACTCTCTCTCCTTCTCAAGGAGGGACTTTGTTAGGTTAAACAGTTGATTTACACAAGTCTCGCTTAGACAACCTAACCCTAACAAGAACTGTCAGTCTCACCCACACAGGTTACTGCACAGTGACCAAACTGAACTAGCCCACACAGAGCTCTTATTCTTCTACTAAGAACGTAAATACTTAATCAAGAACAGCCTCAAATCAAGCAACTCCTTAACAGTCTAAAGAAAATGAAAGATTTCTTCAACAACACAGACAGCAAGCTTAGGAACAATGAGCTCTCTAAGCTAAAGATAGCTTGCTGCTAGACTGGACTTGAAACTTCTAATGATTTATGAGTGTTTTGCATTTGATAGCTTGAGTGCGTTGTTGTAAGAGTTTCAAGTGCGTTTCAAGTGCTGGTCTTCTAGTATTTATAGACAATTTAGGATTTTATCCGTTAGAGAGAATGAGCCTTCTTTGCAGCTTGCATAGAGTAACGTGGTATCTTCTGATTTGTTCGTACACTGATTGTTGAGAGTGTACATATCTACTCCTGCAATCGCCATCCCTAGTCTGACATTTCTTCAAACTCCCTTTTTGCTTTTGATACGTGGTATCTCTTGATTGGTTTAAAATACGGCTGTGCCTAACGTAAACCTCGTACACAACTTTTGAGGTAACTGCTACTTAACAGGTTGCTGATGCTTCCTGTTGCTTCAGTTGACTTCAGCTTACATTGTCCATCTAGCAGTTAGCAAACTCAGCATCCTTGGGCAATGTGCGGCCAGCATTCTTTTTGAAGCAGCCTGTTGCAGATATGTACACTTATATTATTTTTACGACTTTATGCAGCAATGTCTTCATGCTCCAATCTTGATCTTCAAGTCTCCTAATCTTATACTTAGATATTTTACAAATGGAATCTAAATACATAGGATCCCAGAATCTAGTCTATTACATGTTTTGTCTTTCATCAAAATCCTAAACAATGCTCCTTACAAGTCAGCAAAATACGCATGGCTGACGTGACAGAAGTCAACAGAACGCACATGGTCGATGTGGCAAAAGTCAGCAAGGACGAAAAGTTAGTCCACCTCATTATTATAAAAGGACTTGCCCCGAAAAGGTATAAGAAAGTACTGGCCAAGTGGAAGGATCTTGAAGAGAGAGTAAAATGAGTAATAGAGGGAATAAGGAATGGTACATTGGGCCCATGGGCTTCCTGACTTAGGGCTCCAGCCCTAAAAGAACATATAAATAGGGAAAGTAGGAGGAGAAATAGACAGGTGGTTTTTCTCAATTTTCTCATCTTTTTTCCATTTTTAGTATACATTGATATCTGGTCATTCCTTTTCAGAGGCAATGAGATATAGCAAGAAAAGCTCTTAGCTAAGATTTGTTCACACTTCATATACGTCTTTCGTTTTCTCTTATACAATTTGATGATTAGTATTTTCTACATTTAATTATTTATATTGTTTTTATCAATATGAATATTATCACTCTCAATGGAGGTGATCTGATGATGTTGATTTTGGATTTGAGATCTCAAATGGTGAGCTCGTCGAATAATATCATGTTGGTATAATGATGTTTTGAAATAACTCAAATAACTAAATAAAAAAATTGAGGCAAGAGTGGGACTTTTTCCATCGAAAAAGAAGTTATATTGTGTTCAATATTTTAGAATCTATGACAAACGTTAATAAGATACAATATTACACAACAATCAATCTCTACATTAATTAACAATTAACAACAAAACTTATATGCCTCTGGGGCACGAATCCAAGATCCGTGCCCCTGACCCGACCTGGTGCGTAGGCTGCCTCCACACGCGTCCACGTGCCCTCATGCACACCCCCACCTGATCTGATGTGCGCCTACGCACACCAGATTTCATACTATGTGATTCAGTGTAGGTTGTTGGTCCCAAGTGGTAGTAGGCTTAGAGGGGGGTGAATAACTTAAAGCAGTAACCTTTTGAGAGGTTACTTAGGAGTTTATCAAAGTTATATTGCAGAAGCATTCTTTCATTGAAAACTCAAGTATAAAACAGTAAGCATAAACAAACGCATAGATATACAGATGTTCGATGGTGGAGTAATCCTTCTACATCCTCTCTGTCTCTTCTCAAGAGGGAACATTTGTTAATCTTGTTGATTTACATAGCCCTTTCTATTACAACACAGACTTAACAAGTAAGTCAAGCCTACACATAGTTGCTCACAGCTGTTTGCCTACTCTCCTAACTGATTCACACAGGATCCTATCCGACCAACTCAGGATCCCTGCTTTCTCCTTCAGAAAGCGAACAACTTATCAGGATCCTAGTCCTAACTAAGCACTCCCAGACATTTCTTAGAAGGTTTGTCTTCTTCTTTGTTCTCCCATTTTGCTCTCTTTTCTTCTATACGCTCTTCCCTCTCTTTTTTGCGCTCTTCTTCTTTGTTCTTCTCTCTTTTCTTCTCTCTTTCTTCTCTACTTCTTCAGTCTTCTTCTATTTATAGATTAGGAAATTTGCCCGTTGAAGGTAGGTAGGTTTCTATCATTAAATGCACCACACTCATTCTGATACACGCCAGTTTTTTACTTTCCACGTGTCTTCATCTGATTGGCTCCATTCCTCTTCTCTCTAACGGTAACTTTCAACTTCCTTCTCATGCTTCCTTTGTCAGGTGGCTTGAGGCTTCTGTAGCTTCATGCTTTGCAGTATCCTCTTAGTTTACCAGATTCCTTTCACCATTCTCTGTAGTACCCTTCCTTTGAAGCTTTCTCTGTCGTATCTTCTAGCAGTAACCTCGTTGTAGTAACCTTACAAGATAGGTTATGCTTATAGATTAAGGGTTACTTTTCTATGGTTTTGTCTCATCAAAACATTCTTAAATATGTTCTAACATAGGTGTTATATATATACATTCTTGAGATATCACATATATAATGATAAATGTTATATATATACTCTATATGTGTTATATATATATACTGTTTAGGTGTTACATGTATGTTCTTGAGGTATCACATATATAGTGATATGAAGTGTTATATATATATATATATACTGTTTACGTGTTACATGTATGTTCTTGAGGTATCACATATATAAATTTCCATATTATAATGTGATTCAGCGATTCCATATTTTTCATAATCACTTGAAGAAATTATAATTAAAAAATTTATAATACCTTTAGAAAGTGTATATAACACCTATAGAGACAATTAGAAACACATAAGTAATTTTTTTCATAATCACTTGAAAAAACTACATCAAAAATTTCATAATACCTTTAGAAAGTGTACATAACACCTATAGAGACTATCAATAACACATTTGTAATTTTTTCATAATCACTTGAAGAAATTACATTAAAATTTTAATAATACCTTTAGAAGGTGTATATAACACCAATAGAGACAATCAGAAACACCTAAGTAATTTTTTTCATTATCACCTGAAGAAACTACATCAAAAATTTCATAATACATTTAGAAAGTGTATATAACAGCTCTAGAGACTATCACTAACACCTTTGTAATTTTTTCAGACCATCTATCAAGCATGTCGAAACTAAAGGAATGATTTGGTCAAGTTGAATGCACAAATTCAAGTGGTTTTTTTTTAATTAGATCTTATAAGTATTTATGTGTCTTTGTTCTCCCAAAAATTATGCAATTTAAATCGTGCAAAACAAATAATAATGCAAGATTCGAAATACTCGTCTGGATTCGGGTTCGATCATGTGAAGAAGAAAAAACACGAAGAAGAGAGGAAGAAGAAGAAGGTGAGATTAGGAAATTAAAAATCTAGAAGACCCTAGATATTCAGTAGGAAGAAGAAATCAGAAGAAGAAGGAGAAAAAATTGTTGCAGAAGAAGAAAAAATTGTTGCAAGTCGTCTCTGAGAAGAATGAAGAAAAAGAAGAAGATATTAGAAGAAGGAAGAAGAAGAAGAAATTGTTGCAGAAGAAGAAGCAGATCACGGTGGAAGAAGTCGTTTCTCAGAGGAAGGAAGGAAGAAAAAAGAAGAAGAAGAAATTGTTGCAGAAGAGGAAGAATGAAGAAGAAGAAAAAAAAATTGTTGCAGAAAAGGAAGCAGATTGCGGTGAAGAATAAGCAGTTTGTGATGAGGATCTCGCGTTGGATTCCTTCTCTCAGTTGCAAAGCAGTAAAACAAAATATATATATATAATTAATCCTTACGGGTCGGGTCGGACGGTTCGGGTTGGGGGCATGGATCCTTGGATCCGTGATCCGTGCCCCATGGGTATGTAAGTGTTACTCAACAATTAAATATTAAGAATCCGTGCCCCAGAGGTATATAAGTGTTACTCAACAATTAAATATTAGTGGAAATACCTCAATTTACCCATTTAAATATCTCCATTTACCCATTTTTATATGTTAAGGAACTTATTTACCCATTTTTTAAAAATGTACTTTTTTACCAATTTTTTGACCGAAATATCAATAATGCCCTCAACTTAAGTTTATATTTACATAAAGTGGAGATACCTCTAATATCATATCAGCATATCGTGAACACGATATTAACATATCGTGAACACAATATTATTTTTCATGTTCATGATATGTTGAACCTTTCTGCATATCATGAACACGATATTATTTTCCGTGTTCACGATATGTGAACCTTTCTGCATATCGTGAACACGATATTATATTTCGTGTTCACGACATGTTCACCTTATCTGAAAAGTAGACACGGGTAGAGTTTCTGGCACGAGTAGAGTTTCCTGGACGCGGGTAGAGTTTCTGGACACGAGTAGAGTCTCCTGGACTCTTTTCTTATGTAAATATAACTAAAATTGAGGGTATTATGAAGATTTCACTGTCGAAATTGGGTAAAAAAGCTATTTATTATAAAAATTGGTAGATAAGTTCATTGGCTTATGAAAATGGGTATTTTGGAAATCCTCCCTAAATATTATAATGATCCACAACTTTTTATATTTAACAATTGTGTAGGTTATAGACTACGTCACAGATGTATAAATTGGTCAGCAGAAACTAAATTTATAGAACCAATTTCCCAGATAAGTTATCACAAGTTTATTGACTACCATATTATCCGATATATACACACTTTCATATATTGACTGATTAATTTATGATTTATTAATGGGTTGATTACGTAAAGAGTATAAATTTAGGGTCTAATATTACTTGTAACATGAATTTTTGATTGTAATATAAAAATCTTTCAATTTAAGTTTTGTTTTAATGTATGACATATTTGGATATTTCAGTTTCCAATTACTGATGGGAGTCCAAATTTAGTTTTAGATACGACCATCATTCATATATAAATTAATATGTCAATAATTAACCTATATAATTTGAACTCCACGTTAGCAGTTAGACTGAAAAAACCAAAACAAATGTCAAATTGCATTAAATACTAAATTTAATGTTTTTGATGTTGTAGTAAAAAATTCATATCGTTATTGAAATTAGATCCTAGTTGGTGTTTTACAATGAAACAAACCCTTTACACCAAAAAAAAAAATAATAATAATAATTGTTGGATACATTTGTAGAATGTTTTGATGAGACAAATCCTTAAAGTAACTCTAAATATGCATAACCAATCTTAGGATAGGTTACTGTAATAAGAGTTACTACAGAAGATCAAAAGAAATAGAGAAAGTGTCAAAAAGAAGAATACTGAAGAGAATAGTTAAAAAGAATTTGGTGAAATGATAAAGATACTATTGACTTCAGGGAGCTACTAGAAGGGACCTCGCCAAAGAAGGATACAGCAAGACATGAAGCTGCCTAAGAAGACCATGCCGAAAGCATACTGCAGGAGCAACATGCTACAGACGCCTCGAGCCACCTGAAGGAGCAAACCAGAAGAGGAAGCATCCAGAGTGAAGCAAGAGGAGGAAGCTGCAAGGCAGGCATGGAGAGAAAAGTCAAAGTTACTGGTAGACACAAGAAGTTACCGATAGAGAGAAGAGAAGGGGAGTCAATCAGAAAAAGACACGTGGAAAGCGAAAAGCTGGCGTGTGTCAGGAGTGCGATGCATCAATGATGGAAATCTGTCTACCTTCAACAGGCAGATTTCACAACCTATAAAGAGGAGGACTGAAGACTGAAAGTGTACATGAGAAAAAGCACAAAGGCGCAAGAGAGAAGAAGTGAGCACATCAGAATATCCAAGCTCATAGAGAGAAGCGCAAAAGAAGAGAGAATAGCTTAAAAGAGAAGAAGCGCAGAAAGAGGGGGAAAACTTAGAGAAAAGAGTGTTCAAACAGAGCAGATGAAAAGAAGAAAACCTCGAACACTCTACACCCCAAGAAGACGCACACTCAGTCTACCAGTCGAGCAGCAAGCTTCAGCAGATCAGTCTGCAAACGGAGGCCAAGCTTGCTGCACCCAGTTGAAGAAGAAGGAGATAAACCTCTCTAAAAGGTTGTCTCGGAGTACTCAGTGCGAGAAGTAATGTCCTGCTGAGTTTACCACTTTCTAGGAGAGAAAGTGAGGACCCTGGTGAGTAGTGTAGGATCCTGTGTGGGTCAAGGAAAAGTAGGCAAACATCTGTGTGAAGGCTTGCTACTTATTAGTTAAGGGTAGGTTGTAATAGATAGGTCTATGTAAATCAACCAGCTTAACAAAGGTTCCCTCTTGAGTGGAGGAAGAGAGGACGTAAAAGGATTACTCCACCTTCGAACCTCTATACATCCTTGCGTCTTTATCTGCTTACTGCACTTCATGCATACATGTATTCCCTCTGACAAGCTGCACATCTTCTACTCGGCTCTGTAATAAGCTTCCGCAAACCATTCTAATCAGTAACCTCCCAAAAGGTTACTGATCTTAGAAGTGAGCCGAAAGAGATATATGAAAAGTTTGAAAAGAAGGTAGGCTTATCCACCCCCCTCTAAGCCTACCTACAACAGTTTTGGGACCAACAATAATAATAATAAGTAATTGACTTTTCTACCATTAAACTTAACAAAAAATATTTTTCTAACACAAAATATAAGAAAGTTACATTTTCTACCACATTTTGACCAAGTCTTCCTACAATGATTGAGTAATGATATATAAAATTTAATAATTCGTGTAATATGTTTATTTAACAAATGATTTATATTAAATTTTATTCTAATTCAAAATTAAAATTGCCTCGTTTAATTAATGAACAGACTCGTTTAATTACATAAATTAGATAATTAAAATGGCTCGTTTAATTAATTAAATTTAAAAATAAACGTGGCTCGTTTAATTAATCATGTCGCTCGTTTAACTGTATAAATTAGACTTAATCAATTTAATTATAAGTGGCTCGTTTAATTAGTGGAATTTAAACTATGAAGTGGCTCGTTTAATTAATTAATTTAAAAATTGAAAGTGGCTCGTGTAATTTTTCAAGTTGCTCGTTTAATTTTAATCATTTAATTATAAGTGGCTCGTTTAATTAGTAAAATTGAAAAATTAAAGTAGCTCGTTTAATTGTGTAAGTTGCTTGTTTAATTCAAAAAATTAGACTTATCAATTTAATTATAAGTGACTCGTTTAACTATTGGAGTTTAAACTATGAAGTGGCTCGTTTAATTAATTAATTTGAAAATTGAAAGTGGCTCGTGTAATTTTTCAAGTTGCTCGTTTAATTCTATAAATTAGACGTAATCATTTAATTAAGGAATTGAAAATTAAAGTGGCTCGTTTAATTGTTTATGCTCGTTTAAATTTAAAAATTAGACCTAATTATGCAAAGCAGTTGCTCGTTTAAATAGTGAAATTGAAAAATAAAATTGACTCGTTTAAATAATTAAATTGATAATGAAAAGTGGCTCCTGTAATTTTTTAAGTAGCTCGTTTAACTCTATATAAATTAGACTTAATCATTTAATTATAAGTGACTTGTTTAATTAATTAAATTGAATATTAAAAGTGACTCGTTTATAATTAATTTGAAAATTGAAAGTGGCTCATTTAATTAATTAAGTGCCTCGTTTATGAGTATAAATTAGACTTAATCATTTAATTATAAGTGACTTGTTTAATTTGTGAAATTGAAAAGTAAAAGTTGCTCGTTTAATTAATTAAATTGAAATGAAAAGTGACTCTTTTAATTAATTAAGTGGTTCGTTTAATTCTACAAATTGAACTATGAAATTTAATTATAAGTGGCTCGTTCACTCGTTTAATTGATTATATTTGATAAAGAAATTTGGCTCGTTTAATTAATTGACAATTCACAAATAAACGATTACTTATTCACAAAATTGAACAAAATAGAAATGAAATTTGATCAAAATATGAACATTAGTTAAATGTTATTGAATATTTACACATTAAATTCCAACATTAAATTACAACAACTAAATTATTCTTTATTACACTTTAGCCCCTACTCAGTCCTCAAAAGTAAATTTTATTACACTCCCAACCCTAAACCCGAAGCTCATTTCTCATTATTTGGCCGCCTCCCTTAGCTCAAATTTACTATTCTTCTTACCTTTCTACTCTACAAGACCTTTGTAAGTTTTGATTTTGATTTTTTGCAAGTCTCTTGTTTAATCTTCTTCTTATGAGTTCTTGCAAATTTTATTGTTTAGGGTTGAATAATTGTTTCGAAAAAAGGAAGCTTGAGCAACTATTTGGGGCTTGAAAATTTTCAAAAGGAAGCTTGAAGAATTTCTACCTCAACAATCTTCAAAATCAAAATTTTGCAAATGGGTGACGAGGCACTCTTCAATATCTCTACCATTCGGGTGTTTGTTAATTTGAGCATAGTAGCATGAATACTTGATAGTTATTTTTTTGTCTATTTTTAAATGCACGCAATTAGCATGAATAACAACTATAGATTATTAAAATGAAACTTTTGGCATAGCAATAATTGTTTGACTTGGTGTTGATATAGTTTATTTTTAAAATTCAATATAATTGTTTAGGTTAATTTGGGCATTTGAATTGATAATTTAGTGGTTCATGGCATTTGATTTTTTAATTTGGGCGGAGTGAATTGTTAATTGTTGAATTGATTGGTCAATTTGTTGTTATAATGAATTGTTAATTGTTTGAATTGTTAATATAATGAATTGGCTTCAGTATTTCGGTTCCCAAAGGCAAAGTCCCATTTCGAGTGAAATTCTTCGTCGTTCTGCAGTCCAGTAGGAACAGTTGGAGGGTTGAATTCATGTATAGTCTTGACATTATAGCTTGACGGATTTTCAAAGCTGAACATAATTTTTTTTTTTTTTTGAGAAACTTGATTTTCTTGCTCATAAATTGAAGCTTGTTGATCGTGATTGGACGACCTCGTGGATAATCCAACATCCATCCTCTTTAGGGAAACAAAAACAACCAAAATAGAATCATTTGAATAAAAAACATCTTCTAAATCAAAATCAGACTTGATTTTTTTTCTTCTTAATCTGCCGTTATACTCAGTTAACGCATGAATCACATATCACCAATAATTCAAGTCGGCAAGCACGATCCCATGAATGGAGGTCAATAAATCCATGTACGTGAGTCTTGGAAGATTGATCAACTCTTGGGAACCATTTACATACTGAATACCTTCCCAATGGCCTCCAAACGAAACCACCACCGAAAAAGACATGTTTCATTAATATGATCTGAAAATGGATTGGAATAATTAAAGTAATCGAATTACTCACTAGAAAAAATGAGCCACTATAATTCAATTAAACGAGCTACTTTAATTACAATTTGATAGTGAAATTATTTAAGTTTCAGTAACACTTATGTACTTTAGGGGATCTGTGCCCCCAACCCGCTCCGACCCAACCCGGTTACAAAATGAGTTTATATATTTTTTTAATTAATTTTTTTCATCTCTTTCTTTCTTCTCTGCGCATCTTCTCTCCTCCTTTCTTCTTCTTTTTAAACCCTAATTTTCTTCTTCTTCTTCTTCTTCTTCTTCTTCTTCTTCTTCTTCTTCCATGAGCGACACTAACAATCCTCGATGGAGCCAAAACAGAGGATGACAATTTACTTCTAGATGAGGATAGAACTTACAGAGCTTGAGTGGTTAGAAATGCGTAGCAGCCCGTCCATCAAAGTGTGTTTCTCCTTTGCTGCATCCGTCATTGCAACATCCTTGGTCGTGGAGTCGAGACTGCCAGGTGGCTCTTTAGTCTCACTGGAGTTGTGTGTCCATCTATCTGCCATTTTCTTCTTCTAAGTAAATCAAATGTGAAAGAAAGTTGAAGCAATATTGTGAATGCGGTTGCTTTGCTTGTGTGGTTGAGTGTAGTTAATTAGAGTATGATTCACTTATATATAGTAGTAATCAAGAATGAATAATCATGTTAATTAATGTATTAATTGTGTTTAATGGATTCTTTGTTACTAATTTTTGTTGTTCAGAGTTTCATTGCATTTGGATGTAGAATTAGAGATTACATTCCTGTTGAGATTGAGAACATGACTAACTTGCAAGACTTAATTTTCGAAGATAATCATGAGTTGACAAGATCCATAGCAACACCTAAAGAACATACATGTAACACCTATAGAGTATATATATTATATATATCACTGAATCACATAATATGAAATCTATATATATGTGATACCTACAAAACATACATGTAACATCGAAAGAGTATATATATATATATATATATATATATATAACACCTATAGAGTATGTATATTATACCTATCACTGAATCACATAATATGGAATCACATATATCACTGTTTGATAGATGGTCTGAAAAAATCACAAAAGTGTTACTGATAGTCTTTATAGGTGTTATATACACTTTCTAAAGGTTTTATGAAATTTTGATGTAGTTTCTTCAAGTGATTATGAAAAAAATTACTTAGGTGTTTCTGATTGTTTCTATATGTGTTATATACACTTTCTAAAGGTATTATGAAATTTTTAATGTAGTTTCTTCAAGTGATTATGAAAAAATTACAAAGATGTTACTGATAGTTTCTATAGATATCATATACATTTTCTAAAGGTATTATGAAATTTTTGATGTAGTTTGTTCAAGTGATTATTTTATTAATTAAGCTTTTAAATATATTTTTTGTGAAAAGATTTATCGGATGATTATAAATAGAATGTTGGTAATTACACAACAAGTAAATGCTCCAATATAGCATCCAATTCAATTATACATCCTCAAAAAACAACATAAATTGATATTGTTTCATATTTTCAAATAATAGAAATGCATACGATATCTTAAATGTTTATATATATCACCTAAAGACTATCCATATAACACCTGAACAAAAAAAATAGATACAAAAATCAACTAAGAAAAATGTATTACAACCTTATTATACAAAGTAAGCAAGTGCGTAAAATAGATACAAAACTCTACTAAAAAATGTATTACAACCTTATTGTACAAATCAAGAAAGTGCCTCTTCGATACGAGTGCTAGCATCGTCCTCTTCGAGAAGGGTCAGATTTGCAGCGTCTACTTCAAGATCCTCTAGATCAACGACTTCCGATGGTGCATCCACAACACCTCAATCACTGTCACAACCACAAACTTTTGCGCTCCCAACTTCCCAAGGAGAAGAGAGAAAGAGAAGAATCGTAACTATGTTGAAGGAGAGAATAAGAGAAACATTAAAAAAATCATAAAAATATTAAATCAAATACATCATGAAATTAAATAGAAAGCTAATGAATACTACATAATATATATAACACAAAAACTTTTATGCATCAGGTGCATGGATCCTAGATCCATGCACCCGACCCGACCCGCGCGTGTACGCGCTTCCACGCGCGTCTGACGCGCCCTCACGCGCTCCCACGCGCCTGGGCGGATGCGCACCTTTAGGTTACGTTAAGGATACCTTTCAGTTATGTTAAGGATACCTTTAAGTTATGGTAAGGATACCTTTCAGGGATACATTTCAGTTATGTTAAGGATACCTTTAAGTTATGGTAAGGATACCTTTCAGTTATATTAAGAATACCTTTGAAATCCTGATTCCAGGTTACATGTCATGTTATGTTAAGAATACTTTTTAGTTATGTTAAGCATACCTTTAGGTTATGTTAAGGATACCTTTAGTTATGTTAAGAATACCTTTTGGTTATATTAAGCATACCTTTAGGTTATGTTAAGAATACCTTTCAGTGATGTTAAGGATACCTTTGAAATCGTGATTCCAGGTTACATACCATGTTATATTAAGAATACCTTTTAGTTATGTTAAGCATACCTTTAGGTTATGTTAAGGATACCTTTAATTATTTTAAGAATACCTTTTGATTATATTAAACATACTTTTAGGTATATTAAGGATACCTTTAGGTTATGTTAAGAATACTTTTATGTTATGTTAGAGATACCTTTGTGTACAAAATGCATATGATACCTTAAATGTTTATGTATACCATCTAAAAGCTATCCATATAACACCATAAAGGGGAAAATAAGAGAAACATTAAAAAAATCATAAAAAATTAAATCAAATACATATCATAGAATTAAAAAGTAAGCTAATAAATATTACATAATATATATGATACATTTCTATGATACATATCAAAAAATGCATATAATACCTTAAATGTTTATGTATACCACCTAAATGTTATCCATATAACACCATGAAGGGGAGAATAACTAAAATTACATATAATATCTTTTAAGGTAACACATATGGTACGTTAAGCTAAAACTTATAATACCTTAAGATCAGTCTTTATCTGATATCCTAAAGTGATATGAATATATGCATGTGACACATCTAAATAATCATATGATACATTAAGTGCATACACAGAAAACCCCAAAACTATTAATGTGATACCTTAAGAATCTATATGACACAAAATCATATAATTTAAAGCATCAATTAAGTACATTTATAACAACTATATACATTCATATAACACCTTGAGCGTTTACATACAACACCTAAAAGCTATACATATAACACCTCAATAACAAAAAGAAACCTATAAACCGTAAAACCATAAAAACTAATCAAACTACAAAACCTTGTAACAGTTGCCGGAGGAGCCTTCTTAGATTTCTTTCCAGGAACAACCAATTTTTTTTAACTTCAAAAAAATAAAAAATAATAACACAGACCAAAAATTTCAAAACCATACAAGTTAAAGCATCAAATACATTTATAACAACTACATACATTCATATAACACCTTAAGTGTTTAATATAACACCTAAAAACTATACATATAACACCTCAGTAAAAGTCACACATCTCATTCAAAAACATATCAGATCTTACCTGCCGTAAAAACCTCATCATTCTGATTATCTTCTTCTTCTTCTTTTTTATCAGGAATCTGAGTTTTCTTCTTCCCTTCAAGACCTTTTTTGAGAGTACCCAAGATCTCTTCCTTACTTCTCTTCTTACAAACTGAATCATCTAGCAAAATCAATTTCCTCTTTATACCAACAACATTCCTAGTCTTCATTATGCTAACATAACCAGATACGCAAAGTGAAAAACATATAAACAAAACTACAGCAGTAAAATAAACACATTCCAGCAGCAAAACCTGAAAATAAAACACTCGAAACACAGATCTACACATCATACAACAGGACAAACATAAAACAGAGAACATCACAAACAACTATAACCCTAAAATCATCGATTACAGAAATTAAAACAAAACTACAAAGAACCCGAAAATATGCAATCCAGTGCTGGAATTAGAATCAAACGAGAAGAAGGGAGGATCGAACGAGAATAAGGTAGATCGAACGATAAGAGAGATAAAGAATAAGAAAGAAGAAAAAAATATTGCACAAGAGAGAAGAACAAAAAGGGAAGAGAAAACAAAAAATCCAGAAAAATATTTATACTGACCCATTAACCCAGACCGGGTCGGGGGCACGGATCTTGGATCCATGCCCCGACGGTATATAAGTTTTGTTGTAAAATTTCTCCTTTAAACGAGACAATATAATTAAATTCAACGAGCTACTATAGTGTAATTAAATTAACGAGCCAATATTATTAAAATTTACATTATTTAAACGAGTCAATATTTCTAATTTTAAACGAGCAACAAAGGTACAACTATATAGTGTAATTATTATTAAATTCTAGCCTCTATACGAGCAACGACCCTAAACACTAAACGAGCCACTATAATTAAATTAAACGAGCTTATGTAAGCACAATTATATAGTGGAATTAAATTCTCCATTACACGATCCACTAAGTTGATTTAAATTGGCTACTTTAATTAGAATTATATAGTGGAATTATTAATGTTAAAATCTCACCTTTAAACGAGCCATTGTATTTTTCAAGTACATAATATTTTTTTAATAATATTAATTGGAAAATTCTTTAAACGAGTAACTACTATGTTCTTGATCAATTTAACCCTTAAATGAGCCACCATTTTCAATTCAATTAAAGGAGAACCCTTAAAATGTAATAACTCCACTATTTCCACCATTTAAACGAGCAATTGTTTCTCATTGAATTAAACGTTAAATCAAAAAAATTAATTATACCAATTTTAATTAATAAATAAGTTATAATAATTCATTCTCCATTTAAAAGAGCCAGTAAACGAGAAACCCTAAAATTTAATAATTCAAAAAAAAAAATCCACTATATTAATATATAAATCCACTATTTAAACCCACAGTTGAATTTTTCTTTAAACGAGAAACCATACGACATGATGCAATATTAATAAATAATTCACTATTTAAATAAATAATTACTTACTTTGTTAAACGAGCAACTATAGCTACATATGATCAAACAAGAAACCCAAACATTTACCTAATTTAAATTTAAATGAGTCACTACCTACAAATTTAAACAAGAAATCCTAAACGAGCCACTGCCTATAAATTTAAATGATACAAAATAATTCAAAACAAATGATATAAAAAACAAGAGAGAACAAACTTACTTGATAATTCTTCAAATCCTTCACACTTTGTCTAACTCACAGCTCTGGAGAATTGAATCTATAATTGTTGGAAACTCATTCTCACCGCCTTGGAAATTCTCACTTAAATAGATGAGATTGGAGCAACCCGTGAATGAATTTTCAAATCAATAGTGAAAAGAATTGTTCATTGCATGTGAAAATCTGCAAAAGAAATTAAATTGCAGTGGAAATCTACAGTGAAAACAGTTGAGTTAGTACAAATAAAACAGCGAGTGCACGAGCCACTAACGAGAATTAAACGAGCCATTGTAAATAATTATTAAACAAGCCACCTCTATGAATAATTATTTACACTAACCTTTAGATTAATTTTGAATAATTGTGAATATTTCATTAAACGTGAAATTAAGTGTGAATAATTAATCATTTAAATTGTGAATTGCATTTTAAACGAGCCACTTTTTAAATTGGATTCAAATAATTAATTTTTTTTTAAAGTGTTAATGGCTCGTTCAATAAATTAAAAACCAAGTAGTGGCTCGTTTAAGTGAATAATAATGATTATTTGATTAAACGACCTACTTAAATTAAACGAGCCACTTAAAAATTTGACTGATTAAATTAATTAGAAATTGAATGGCTAGTTTAAAGTCTAATTTTTCACTAAACGAGCAACTTACACAATAAAACGAGCTAGTAATCCTGTACCGATGCGATTAGACACCGTCAGAACCTTTACTTTAATTTTTCAATTTCACTAATTAAACGAGCCACTTATAATTAGATGATTAAGTCTAATTTATAGAATTAAACGAGCCACTTCAAATATTACACGAGCCACTTTCAATTTTCAAATTAATTAATTAAACGAGCCACTTCATAGTTTCAATTTCACTAATTAAACGAGCCACTTATACTTAAATTGATTAAGTTTAATTTACAGAGTTAATGAGCCACATAATTAATTAAACAAGCCACTTTTATTTTTCAATTAATTAATTAAACGACCTACTTTTATTTTTCAATTTAATTAATTAAACGAGCTAATTAAGTAAATAAATGGAATGACTCGTTTAACATAAATAAAGTAAATTTAAATTGAATATTGGATCGTTTAAATAATTAAAATAAATTGAACAACTCGTTCAAGTGAATAATTTGGAATAATTATGAATAATTAATTAATTAATTGTGCATAATTAATTAATTGTGATTAATTTATCGTTCAATTGTCAAATTAATTGTGATTAATTTATCGTTTAATTGTGTTTTGACAATTGAATGAGCCACTTTTATTTGCATTAGTTAATTATCAATTGACAATTATACGAGTCACTTAATTAATTAAACAAGCCACTTTTCATTTTCACAAAATGTAATTAAATGAGACACCCTTTATATAATTAAGTCTAACTTAAACTAGGTACTAATTCATATAATTAAGTCTAACCAATAAAATTAAACGAGCCAGTTCATTAATTAAACGAGACAATTTAATTTAATTTATCAATTTATATAAATTTTAATAAATCATTTGTTAAATAAATGTATTACATGATTTGTTAAATTTCATATATTATCACTCAATCATTATAGCATGACCTAGTTAAAATGTGATAAAAAATATCAATTTCTTATCTTTTATAGTTGAAAAATATACATGTTTACTTGGATCAGTGGATGGTAAAGAAAATTATTTACTTATATTATTTACTTATATTTTGTCGGCTACTTTGACACATTTACACTTAGTATCATTATAAAATCACTAGAGGCCCACAGTCATAGTTGGATATGATAGGGCCCAGTTCTGTTTTCTTGAGCCCAAAGCCAAGCTGCTGATGCTCCTTCTTCTTCTCCCGAACATTCTCGATATCTCTTCCATTCCATTCATATCCTCTCTCTCTCTCTCTCTCTCTCTCTCGCAACTTCTAGACTCTACCGCTCTTCTCCCCTCCCCCTATATAAATCCACTGCTTCCACTTCACGTAATCATATCCCTCAAATCATTTAGCTAGCTGCAAATATCAAGCTCTATCTCTCTGTCAATGGCTTCCTCTCTCGCTCTCAAAAGGCTTGTTTCTTCCTCTCTCCTCTCCAGGTCTCTCCGTCCTATCTTTTACCCTTCCACTTCGCGCCTCTTCAACACCAACGCCGTCCGCGAGTACGACAGTGACGACCGCGATGTCGACGTCGACCGCCGTTACGATCGCCGCGTCTTCTCCCCATTCTCAGGTAGTCGTCTTTCTCTCCGCGTCGAACTCTGTTTTATTGTAGAATTCTCTGAATGTGTGATCAGTTAATTTCTGTCTTTAGTTATCTCGATCTGTGCTTCAGTACTCTGTATTTATTGAAACGTTTATGCATTTTATTTTTTCTGTACATACTATCGTCGATGAGATCGAATCTGCTGGAATCATCTATTCATTTGTTATGGTTGTAGCAGATATGTTTGGTCCATTTTCAACAAGGAGCAACTTAAGCCAAATCCTGAACATGATGGATCAAGTGATGGATTCCCCGGTGACTTCAAGCATTCGTAGAAACTGGGATGCGAGGGAGACGGATGAAGGACTCCATCTCCGGGTTGACATGCCGGGATTAGGCAAGGAGGATGTGAAGGTGTCGATGGAGCAGAACACTCTGATAATCAAAGGTGAAGGTAAAAAAGAATCGGAGGATGAAGGCGGAATGAGGTACACAAGCAGGATTGATTTGCCTGGGAAGCTGTACAAGACCAATGAAATAAAGGCGGAGATGAAGAATGGCGTTCTCAAAGTGTTTGTGCCGAAGATGAAGGAAGAAGAGAGGACAGATGTTTTCCATGTCAATGTTGAGTAGTAAATGAGTGATGATGAGGAAGAGTGTCGAATAATGTATTTGGTCCCTTTTCTTTCGTCTCATTTTGTGCACAGAGTCGAGAGACTCACTTTTCCCTCTATGTTTCTCTTTTAGTTCCACTTGCTTTTACTCTTATAAAAATAAATATCAATATCCTGAAATATTTTATAAAAACAAATCTTTTCAACTAATAATTTTAATTTCCCAACATGGTTTTGGTAGATGATGATAAAGTGGCAGGTGATCTGTAATTCTGCATTGTTCTACATCCGATCAATACACGAATTATTAGATAAGGGTTGAAGAATTGAAAATGGGAGAGAAGGAAATTTACTTGGCAGAGCTCAGAGCTAAGATCGTTATATAAAGAGTTGGTAGAATCTAAATGGATATTTAGATTGAAATATAATTAAAAAATTGCATTTATAGTAAGAAAAATGGTGGTGTTTTCTGTTAATTTGTAAAATTTCTGGTTATTGTCGATCTAAGTGGTGTTTTAATTTTTTTCTTTTCAATTGCTTTATGGGATATAATAAATTTTTTGGCTGTATTTTCTAATTATTATTCTTAAATTGAAAATTTAATTATTGATTGATGAACAATTGTGAGCAATCAAATGCTCAAACACATTATAGTGTGTTGACCACATGAGTGTAGAAGCATAAAAATGAAACTGTTCTTAAGAAATTAGCAATCTTATTTACTTATCGTCAATGGTTTTATCCATAATGATAGGTTTTTTTTTTGTTACCACTAACTTTCACCTTAAAAGGAGAATATTTACATTTTAATAAATATTTCATCAATCATTTTACCTAAATGTAGCTATTTTATGGTTCCATTATCTGATCATCCAATAAATTTTCATTAATTTATCTCTATTTACCGATCATTTTTAGAATAATAAAAATTGATAATATTTAAGACGTAACTATTATTAATTTTAAATATTTATTTAATATAATAAAACATAATAAAAGAATCAAGTATATACACCCCACACATTACTAAACACATCTCATTAAATTAATAAAATATGAAAATATTTACATAAAAATCAATATATCCTTGTTAATCATCTTAATATAAATAACATATTCAATGCACACTCCACACTTTACAACTATAAATACCCCCTCCCCAGAATATACACATTAAATACACTCATCTTCTTCTTCACCTCTCACCACAAAAAAGAAAAAAAAAAAAAAGTACTCCATTAATACACATCCCAAAAATCTTTCACAAATTATCCACTAAGTTGAAATAATCAGAAAAAGGAAGAGAGAGCACAAGATATCTTTGCAGCTTAGCTCCAAGGCGGCTTGCAGCTGCAACTCATTTTCTTCGTCTATTGTTGCTTCAGCTGTATCCTCTGGGATCAAGTCTTTGCCCTTTGACACTACTTTGATCAAATTTGTATTGCAGCCTTCACCCCTATTTTCCTCTGCAGTGCAGCAGGACTCTCAACCTTCTCTTTCTTGGGCTGCACTGGCCCTTCTTCTTTTCACTAAGGAATTTTCCGGCTGGGATGTGGATATGATTAATGAGTTGAATCCCCATATGGTGAAGGATTGCACTGATTGAAATTCCATAACTTCTGTGAGCAGTGGGCTTCTCCGTTTCTTCTCATATCTTAAGAAGGATGTATCAGCTCTAGTTGACCTCTACATGGGTTATGATTATTGTCACCAGCTTGAACCTGAGGTCTATGCACTTATCATAGCACCCCAGCCTCCTTTTAATAATGTAGGTGCAGCTGTTGTGTAGAAAAGAGTATTTAGGTTTGAAAAACTTTTTCAGGGTTCTCCGCTTCATCTCGCCGTCAATCCCCGATGAATCCGCCCCACATGGCTTGGGCGTCTTCATCCCCAAAAGTGCTCAGTTGATTGGGGCTTATACCACTTGCAGAGATGTCAAAAGTCTTTGCAATGGTTTCTGCATTGAGTTCATATTCAGTGTCTTCATCTTCCATATGAGTTCATATTCGGTGGCCTTTTCTTTACCTCGACGAAATGACTAAAACACACAGGGAGATATGTTTCCTCTCAACTGTGGACACCTAAAACAACCTAAGCACACAACTATAATGGTTAAAGAATAAAAGAAATTCTTCAACTAAAACGAAGCTAAGTCTTCAATGGATGTGATCGTTGTTGATGACTTGCTCCTAGGTTGAGTGAACTGAAAAATGCTTTGATCTTTGAAGTGCGATTCTTGCTGCAAGTTCCAGGATATGAATGTGAGAGCCTTTCGCAAGATGAAATTTTCAGTTGTGTTCTTCAGCTTCACTCTTCCTCTTTATATGGTGGTGGAATACACTCGTTGAAGGAAGCACATTCCACGTGTCGTCATCTGGTTCCTCTCTTGGTCACACCAATCTTGATCTTCAAATCATCCTTGATGATCTCTTGTTGGTTGACTCCTTGATTTCAAATATATTTGGGTACAACCTCATAATGTAAGCTCGCAGATTGTATGCTATGTCGCTTTCTCCATGTTGCGACTTCATTAAATGCGGTTGTCCTCTTGTCGCAGAATTTGCAGAGGCTTCAAGTACAGGTGGTGACTTCTCGTTGGTCTGCACCATATCGTATTTATCGCTTTGTTGAACTGCCTTTGATATAACTGTAGTGACAACTGAAGTCTTGAAGTTTCCTCATATTCTTTGATCATGCAGCAGCCTTTTCTGATTGATCCTTTGTTGATCTTCTGCACGTGACTTCAGTTGCTACAACTTATTGGTATCGTTGCATTTAGGGTTGTTGCATGATAAAATACGCAGCTTCTAGGTTGCAGCGTGCAACATCCTTTCTTCCGGAAATCCTTCTAAGTAAGCAAGCTTTTTCCTTTCCATGTTGTTGGTCCCAAGTGGTTACAGAGGTTCAGAGGGGGGTGAATGAACCTCTCTTGTTTTTCACTTTTTCCTCTCTATTGCTGCAAGTTGCTGTAATCTATCATTGCTTGCAGCAGTTTGATAGTCTTGTGTCCAGCTTACAACAAACTGGTTACTACAGCTTTTCACTTAGAGTATATGCACAATGGAAATGTTAAGACAATAAAGAGTTTCAACAAGTATACTATCCATTTTCAAAGTTAATGGGCTAGATCACAGATAAGCACATAATGCATGCAGCAGATATAAGAAAATGAATGCTGAAAGCAGTAAATAGACACAAGGCTATATAGAGGTTTGAAGGTGGTATAATCTTTTCTACGTCTTCTTTTCTCCATTACAAGGAGGATATCCTCTAGGAAGTTATCTTTAGTTTTACAGGACTCTTTTCCTTACTAAAACTACCTATGACTAAACACAGCCTAATAAGTCTCTTACTCCCTCTCAAGGTTTTAGCAGACAGAAAGGAATCGACACAGGATGTTATCCTTCTTAAGGATCAAAACACACAACAAGGAAACTTTCCTATCAACTGTGGACACCAAAATAAAACAACCTAAGCACACAACTATTGAAATGGTTAAATAAAATGGTTTCTTCAACTGTGGTGAAACAAGTTCTCCAAAAGATCTTTTATGGCTGGATTGCTTGCTTCTAGGTCTAGTGGGACTGAAAATGTGTTATCTTTATAAGCTTAATGATCGTTGTAAGATGAATATCAGTGCGCGATTCTTGATTTTTCAGTCCTATGTTCTTCAGTTCATTTCTCCCCTTTTATAGATGGTGGAATGCACCAGTTGAAGTGTGCACATTCCACGTGTCTTTTTTTTTTAGCTCTTTTCTTCCTTCTGCTGCATCTTAATCGTTGAACCATTCACGCTCATGAATTTTGTCCTTTGGTTTGATCTGGATAGCCAGCATTCTTCCTTTTTGATCCTCTTTGATCTTCACAGGTAAAGTCATTTAATGTGCTCCTGAAAAGGTAGAGACATGCTTCTCTTTAAGCTCCTACACCATTAAATGCGGTTGTCCTTTTTGTTGCAATTTACTGGCATTTGCTCAGGTCAGGTGACAGCTCTTTATTAGCTTGTCGTCCTTGTATTTGTCCTTTAGTAACGGTCTGTTGACCACTACAATAACAACTGAGTTGATGTATCCTCGTATTCTTTCAGCATGCAGTGAATATTGATAACTTCAATGTTGATCCACCTACAAGGCTCCTTCAGTTGCTGCAACTTATTCATGGGTGTTGCATCCAGAAAACTACGTCTTGTAGGTTACAACCTTTCTTTGTACAGCATGCAGCAAAAACTTTCCCTCTCGAAATTCTTCTAAGTGTGGCTTGCTGTAGGCAGACTTCTTCCGCTCCTGTTGCTTACAACTTGCAGCATGCACTTGCAGTAGAAGACGTCATAGTAGGGTTTTTGCTACTTATTGAAATACATTGGGAAATATACAATCATGTAGTAAGGTTATAACGGTTTTGTCTCATCAAAATCTCAAGCTCCTTCTTCTTACACATGTTGCATGTATCGTGCAGCTCTTTATTACAGTAGAAGGTTTTACGATCTCAAAGTTAGCTACTTATTTAAAAAAAAGGATACTCTAAATTCTTAAAACTTACAGCAGGTTTTGTCTCATCAAAATTTAAAGAACCTTCTTCTTATAGTTATTGTGCAGATGTAGCTAATTTATGGGTTGCTGCATCAACTGTTTCTACTTCCTAATGAGTTGGTGAGTCTTCATAATCGACCAACTCCTCATTGTTACTGACGTGCTCCATGTAGATGATCTTGGGAAGATCTGACATCACCTCATCAAAGCCAAGAGAGTGATCCTTAGCTCCAAAAGATTCTTCCCCAGGTTGTAGTGTCCTAGGGATGGGTTCCATTCTCTTGTCTTTTCGGCTAAGTTTAAGAGCGCTTGCAACTGCATTTTTTTTCTTCTTCTTCAATTGATGCAGCAGCTACATCCTCTTGAACTAGCTCCTTGTCTTTTGATGGATTTGCTTCTGTAACGGTCGTCAAGACTTTCTTTGTTGCTTCATTGGTGAGTGCTTGGGATCATATGATCTTCTCATTGTTTGGCTTTTGCCCTTATATCTTCCATAAAATCTTGGAGTTCGGCCACTCTTTGCTCCTTGTCCTTGAATGGAAAGTCGGAGATCAACAGATGTTGGATGTTCCTTTTGTTGGCTCTGACAAACATACTCTCCTCCATCTCCATCCAGTTCACCCAGTCTAGTAGTACCCAATTTTCATGGAATCTCATATTCTTCCAAAGAGCAAATCCACTTTCCATCTGTTCGTCGAACTTCTCCGGGGTCATTTGAAGAGTCCTCTCTAGAATGGCCAGCCGATCTTCCTTGCAGTTGTTGCTCTTTTGTCACTAGCTTTTTTCTGTTTTTTCAGCAGAACAGTTGTAATCTGTTTCGCACTGATTTGGAGTCTTTCCTTTAGCTCTCGCTGCAAGCTTCTCCTTATCTCTTGACCAGATTATTGTTAAGAATCATTCACTTAACTCTTCTTCGAGGTATGAACATGTGTTCTACAATAGGTGCAATGACAGGTCCAGTTCTCTTGCTGCAACCTCTTCTACTACTTGATTAGCTCCCACCTATTCATTGGATCCAGTGATTTCGATGGGAGTTTCAGCATCTCCAACTTTCTCAATTGTTTCTATCTCCTATTTTTGGACAGCAGTGGCAGGAGTAATAATCATGTCCATACCTTTTCCCTCCTGGGATGGATTGTTATTTTTGTTGCTTGTAGCAGGTGAAGGTTCTTTGCATGCAGTGGGTTTAACTCTCTTGGATATAGCAGGCTTGCGTGCAACCATCTTCAAGTAAGACTTTTTGGGCTTCTTCTCTCTTTGCTACACAAGTATCAGTCTTTTCCTCCTTCTGCTGCACATTTTTCCCTTTCTTTTTCTCCCAAAGGAATTTTCCAGCAAGGATGGGGACTGGGTTGATGAGATCGATGCCTCATATGTTTTAGGATTGCACTAATTACACATTCATAGCCTCTGCGAGCAATGAGTTTCTCCACCTCCTCCCATTTCCTGAAAAGGATATATCTGCTCCAATTTACTTCCAGATGTTGCATGATAGCAGTCATGATTCTGAAGTGAAGGTCGGTGCATTTATTGTAGCAGCCCAACCTTCCTTTAATGATATATGCACATATATCATGCAAAAGTGCATACTTTAGCTGGAAATTCTTCTCCAATGTGCTCTTCTTTATCTCATCACCTTCTTCTCCAGTGAAGAGATCCTACATGAGCTGAGCATATTCATCTCCATACTTGCTCGGCTTCCCTATGCTCAGTCCTGTTGCAGAAATATTGAAGCTTTCTACAACACTTCTATATTAAACACATACTGTTTCCTAGAGTCGTCAACAGAGAAAATGATGCTCCGGTTATCCTCACTCTGTTCAGCAGTGGAGTAGAATTCCTTTATAGATTCAACTGAATAACTAGTTTTTTAGTCCACAATGAACCCTAGAATGTTGGTTCCACCAACCCATTCAACACTATTAGGATTTTAAGTGTTTTGTTTTGATAAGACATAAATCAATACTTGTTATAAGAAAGTAGAGTAGTCTATATATTCTCTCTGTAGAACAGGTTGCTGAGCAGAAGAAGACATTAAAACCTTCTAAGGCATAAAGGTCACTGCAGCAACCTATGAAGGTCACTCTACAACAACATATGCCTTCGGAGCAGTTATGTCACTGACAGCCTAACTTAAGATTCCTCGGATACCAAATCAAATCAGGAAGCCAAGAAGAATGTTGTTGGTTACCAATAGAGACATCACTAAAAGCAAAAAAGTTAGAATGCGTCATGTGGACAAGAAAGATGCTCCAAAGTCAGCCGCATTTAATGAAGTGTACTATGAAGATCAAATGCATTAAATGTTAAAGATTTGTCTCTCTTCAACGGGAAGATTTTCAAGGCTATAAATAAAGAACGAGTTCGAATGAAATAACTACTGAAACTTTAAGAAATATACGCGATCAAAGTTCAAGAGTTCTCAACTCTCATACTCTATCAAGTTTCAGTCACTCAGTCTCGCAGTAAGCATTAGCAGAGCAACCTGCAATCAAATTCAGAAAGCTTGCTACCTCAAGTTGAAGAAAATATTTTTTATCTTATATAGATTGTTTTAGGAGTGCTTAGTGCTAGCAATAGATTCTTGCTAAACTTTCGCTCTTTGTAGAAAGAGGAAGGATCCTGTGTGGTCAGTTGGTCGAGTAGGCAAGCAACCTCTATGGAAAAGCTTGCTACTCTTTGTTAAGTCTGTGTTGTAATAGCCAAGGCTGTGTAATTCAACAAGCTTAACAAAGTTCTCTCTTGAGAAGAGGCAGAGAGGACGTAGAAGGATTACTTCACCTTCGAACCTCTATAAACTTGTTGTGTGCTTTTAAATCTTGCTTATACTCTTATGTTACTGCATATCTAACCAAGCATCATACTGCACTTGCATTAAAAATCATATTTCCATACTTGTGTTTTCATAAAAGATTTCCGCTGCATAAAACTCTAAGTTCAAATTGTCTAGTAATCTTTGAGAAAGGTTACTGCAGTATCACTGAGCAGCAAGCTTTCTAGCTACCTGTGCAGTGACCTGAACTTAACATATTTTGGAGAAAAGTTTGAAAATTTGAGAAGGTTTTTCACCACCCCCTCTAAACCTTCTACCACTTGAGACCAACAAACACCTACTTCAGTTCGGACTAGTTGTACACGCCAGCTTCTGCCTGAAGAGAGGCACTGTCAATGACTCTTCCTTTAACGATGATCGTTTTTTTTTTTGCAGCCATTTTCAAATGATATTGAGTAGAGAATAACACTTGAGAAATTTTGCAGTTTTAGGGTTTTGCTGAAAATTACAGAGAGAGTTTTGAGAGAAGTTATCAAGGTTGATGTCGAATGAACAATTTTGTTTAAATGCATAAGAAGGGTTTGTCCACGATCTAACAGTTTCCTTTTAAAAATGCAGAGGGGTTCTTTTGTAATATCACAAAATTTTGGGGATTTAATATCAGTGTGTCTGTGCACTTCTAACAAAAGCACATTAGCATTAAATGCGATAAGCCATGTTGCCGCCTAAATCATTGCACTCTTAAGGTTATTGTACCTAGTCTGAGGTTTCAGCGTATTAACTGCACTTAGAAATAAATGCACTGGAATCTTGTTGTAATTCCATGTTGTAAGCAATTTTTATGTTTTTCTTGTTGTAAGCAGCACTAATAATACATGTCATGGACTTTTCCTATAACCAGTACCACTGCATCCTTCCTCGCTGAAAGCACTACACTTCCCCCTCGCTGTAACCTTCTTTTCATGGTTACTTCTTGCAGCATCCTACTTCTGTAAGCAGCTATTGTAAGCAACATTTCCCCCCTCAATTGTGTTTGTAGCTTCTTAAGTTTTCTCAAAGTGCATTCTTGATCCTTTGTTCATACTATTGTGTTTGTAGCTTGATAGTTCCCAACTCACTTCTTAAGGTTGAAAACATTGCTTCACATAAGATTTAGTGAAGATCAGCTAACTACAGATTAATGTAGATTTTTTCCAACACTATGTCTTTCTTCTCAATATGATCTCTGATAAGTGATGTCTTATATCAATGTGCTTGGTTCTAGAGTGGAAGACTATATTGTGAGTTATGACAATATCACTTGTGTAATCATACATGATTGGAGTTTGTTTTTCTACAATACAATAGTCTTTTAGTTGTTGTTGTATCCAAAGAATTCGTGTACAACAGCTTCCAGCAACAACATATTTTGCTTCTGCAATGGAAGAGACTATAGATGTTTGTTTTTTGCGAAACCAAGAAACTAAACGATTGTCAAGGAACTGGCAAGTTCCACTTGTGCTCTTTTTTTCCACTTTACAACCAGCAAATTCTGAATCAGAGTATTTATTTTAGATCAAAACCTTATTCCTTTGGATATCATAAAGCTACATCTTGAGTACATTTCAGATACTTGATTATCATTTTTGTTGTTGCAAGATATGATTACTTAGGACATGACTGAAATCTAGCACATACTCCTACAACAAACATTATATCTGATCTACTTGCAGTGAGGTAGAGAAGAGATCCAATGATTCTCCTATACGATACTGACATCAACATTTTTTCCAAATTCATCATTGTCCAAGCTAATAGATGTAGCCATGGGCACAATAAACAGATGCTCCACCATCTAATCCAAATTTCTTGATTAGCTCTTTGACTTGATTGATAAAGATTTCTGACTTCCATTTGCTTGACTTGCAATCCAAGAAAGAAACTTAATTCTCTCATCATACTCACCTCAAACTTCTTCTATCTAAGGTTTGAATTTTTTTTCACATAGTTGCTTGTTGGTTAAACCAAAGATTATGTCATCAATATTGATTTGAACAAGCAGATGCTTTCACAATCCTGAATCCTGAATAGTGTTTTATATATTGTCTCCTTTCTGAAGCCATTTTCCAAAAGGTACGGGGAGAATGTATCATATATACCAAACTCTAGAAGCTTGCTTAAGTCCATACAAGGCTTTCTACAACCTGTAGACTTTTCTTTCTACATCATCTGCATACAACTTGTTGATCCCAACTGGGTTAAAAGGTTCGGGGAGAGGGGTGTTAATGAATCTTTGTCGATTTTTAAACTTAACTCTATCTTTTTTAAAATTGCTTGCAAGTTATCGCTGCTTGCAACAATTTTTACTCAGTGTTCTACTTGCAGCAATATGAGAGTGTAATAGCTTAACAATTCAGATTTTTGTACACAGCGAAAAATGTATAGATAGAGTTTTAGCAAATAAATATAACCTTTTAAATACATAGTTGGAAGGCTAAATATGATAAAGCACATAAGGCATACATAAGCCGAAGATAAGGTGCAACATAGAATATAAGACAGTAAATGCAAGCAAATTAAAGAATGCAAGGACTTGTAGAGGTTCGAATGTGGTGTAATCCTTCTACGTTCTCTCTTCTCCTTCAAAATGAGGAAATCCACTAGGCTAGATTTGATTTAGAGGATTTATATCTAATAAACTTTGTCTAAGGAACTGCCTACTAAGGCCCTTACTCCCACGTAGGTTTCAGCGACCAAACAGGTTTCGTCCACACATGGATTTGTCTAACCCACATATAGTATTATCCTTATAAAGGACTAAAATACAATAAGGATATTATCCTATCAATTGTGGACACCTTAAACAACCTACACACACAACATGAAATGGTTAAAAAAAAATAAAGGTTTCTTCAACCGTGTGAAACTAATCTTCTTGTGATCTTCTTGTTGCTTGTAGACTAGCTTCGAGGTTGAGTGAACTGAAAATACTTGAACTTTGAGAGCTCTGAGATCGTTGTAAGCTCTGAAAACAACTCATTCATAATAAAAAGTAATTTGTTTTATAAATATATTCAGTTAATGTCATAAACATATCATACTATCGTAAACCAAGTCCATAAGGTAGGTATATGTATGGAATATAGATTTCGTTGTTTCTCGTAAAATGTCTAAAGAAATAATATTGAAAAATAATTTTAATTTTTAATTTAGCGAATATTTTCCCTAGACAGAAGATGAGGTTGACATGAGTTAGTAAATGATGGTGAGAAAAAAAATATGAGTAAGGGTGTGCATTAGTCAGTTCAGTAGCCGAACTGAATCGAATTAGCAAAATTGAAAAAATCGAATTGAGTGTAAAAAAACCCGAAATATCCAAATTGAGGTGGAAACCGAATTGCAACCGAACCGAAGTTCGGTTCGGTGCAAAATCGAATTGCCGAATTATACATTTTTTCTTCTTATTTCTCAAAGTCAAAGTTCAATAATTAAGAGCAATTCTTAAATCAAACAAATACTCCAACCATCCAAGATAATTTTGAACAAAATAGTAAAATAATAAAAGATCAAACAAAAAATAGCAACATAAATTAGTTTTTAAGACATAATCCACTAACATCCAATTTTTGAAACTTAACAAATGGAAACACAATCAAGTCTAGAACTTCCAAGTTCCGTAAGCAACATGAAAATTGAAATAATCCTTCAATAAGAAGAAGACAAATATATAACAAAGAGTTCTCTTCAACAATCCAACAACGGAATGCTAGAATCATCATCTTAGCCATGAGCCATCCAATCCAAAATCCAATATCTGAAATATATTATAAACTTTAGGTTATTAAATAGATCAAAATCATCAATTAACGATAACTAGAAAAGAGTAACAATCCATAAGTACCTCACTTTCAATTTAATTTTTGGTGTTTGATAATGATGGTCCAATTCCAACGGTTGACAATTCTGAAATATAATGTAAAAAAAATTAACACAAACTTAAATCACACAATATAAAAATAAGATATTTACTTAATTTAATAATGATTCAATAAACTTGTAATATACCTTTCTCAAAATTCTCAAGCTCTTCTAGTTGTTCTTCAACACAAATGAGAAGCTCTGAACCTCGAAGCCAATCTTGTGTACATATCAATGCTTCAACCAACTTTGGAGTTAAAGAACTCCTTAATACATCTAGTACCCTTCCCCCGGTGCAAAATACAGACTCTGATGCAACAGTTAAAATAGGAACAACCAACATATCACGAGTCATTCTTGAAAGAATTGGAAACCTTTCAGAGTTGACTTTCCACCACTTCAAGACATTTAGGTTCTCAGCATCTTCTACGATGTCCTCATTCAAATAAACATCTAGTTCGGTCTTCTTGTTTCCACCATGTCCCATCTCCATTTTTTGTTTCTTAAATTTAGCCTTTAAGAAACCAGGTTTGGTTCAAATGGTATCACAATCTCTAACATTACCTGAACTAGAGCTTGAGAGGCTACCACTATTGTCACCACAAGTTGCATCATTCTTCGGTTCATACTTTTGTTTATATTCTTTGAACAGTTTTGAGAGTCCATCTTTTACATTTTGATACATTCTTTCACCAACTTCTGTTCCATACATCGCATGTAAAGAGTACTCCATGTACTCTAACTTATCTCGAGTATCAAAAACAGTTGCCCAGAAAATGAGTGGATTCATTTTTTCTGGATCTCCCCAATATTTATCAAATTTTGCTTTCATTGACTCACCCAAATCCCTCACTAAAAGATCATCACTGGATTTCCAATCATTCAAAATGCAACACAAGTCACTAATCTCACTAAAAAATGAGTTAGAAGTGACATATAGAGATCCTGAAATACGCAATGTCATCTCATAAAAATGCTTCAATAGATTTGCAAGTTTACGAACACAAGACCAATCATAAGATGTTAGAACCCCATCTCTCCCCAAATCACTCACAAAGCTTGATTCTTCAACTTTGTACTTCTCAAATACATTTTCAAAATTTTCAGTTGTTTTTGACATCAAATAGGTGGAATTCCACCTTGTTGACACATCCAAACACAACGAACTTTTACTCTCCACACCTTCCCATTCAGAAAACTCTTTAAATTTTCTAAGTCTAGCCGGTGAACTTCTAATATACCTCACTGCATCTCTCACACGCTTCACTGATGGGTTGACTTCTTTCAGGCCATCAGAAACCACCAAGTTAACAACATGATCAATACACCTCATATGAAGGTACTTGCAATTTGCCACACTTTCCCTCCAATTTAGCATTCTCTTTTTCAAGAATGTTATAACTGTATCATTGGAACTCGCATTGTCTACAGTTATGGTGAATATATTCTTCAAACCCCAGTCAAGAACACATGTTTCAATTGACTTACCAATGTAATCACCTTTATGGCTAGAAATTGGTACAAAGTTTAGAATTCTTTTATGCAAGTTCCACTCATTATCAATGAAATGGGCAGTAACACACATGTAATTAATTATTTGGCAAGAAGTCCATGTATCAGTTGTGAGGCTGACTCTTTGACAACTACTCTTCATAAATGACTTCAATTTTGTCCTCTCATCAACATACAATTGATAACAATCACGTGTTACTGCCCATCTAGAAGGAATTTTAAACCTAGGACATGTTTTGCTCATGAGTTTCTGAAACCCCTTACCTTCCACAAACTTAAATGGTAACTCATCAACAATAATCATATATGCAACAACTTGCCTAATTTCATCATTATCAAACTTTCAAGTACCAAGCATACCCACTCTACTACTCTCTTGATTAGTTGGTTGCAAATTAAGCAATGCTTGATGAGCTTGTTCATTGTGTGGGTTTTTAATGCATGCATTCATATGACAATTAAGTGATGAAGTGTCATTTCTTTTGGGATGACATGCAAATAATCTATCACAGTAGTTACACTTAGTTGTTAAAACTTCGTCATTCTCATCCTTGATCTTCTCAAAGTGCTCCCACACGTTGGACCTTACTTTCATGGGTTTCCTCTTCACTACTGATCGAGCTTCAGTCGTATTTGATGGCTGATTCAAATGATCAACATCTACAGATTTAGACTGTGAGAGAGAGACTTGACTACAGTTGCTTCCAATGTACCCTTCTGCTGCTTCTTCTTGGTTAGACATCTACAATTAAATACAGTGTTAGTCAAACATATCTTTATCAGAATATATCATCTTGATTTTCCAAACATATTTTCAACTATCAAAACTAAAACTAAGACACACAAAAACACATGTGCCTTGAAACTTCCAACCAGATCTGGAATGTGGAAACATGAGGAAGGGTAATCAACACATATGGATATGGTTACTGTTATTACACGACATCCATCCAAACTAAAGGAAGTAAAATCCAAAATGCACATAGATGAGTTCGATTTGGGCCACTCCTTCAAGATATTTCTACTGATTTGGACAACCTTATCTAGATCTACCATTTCAAGCTTTTACTGTATGACATACATGTTCATTTAGAATATGTTGGGTAGATTGGGACAAGCAACATCAAAATAAGATAACTATCATGACATCCTATCTTTGATATTCTTGCAAAACGAAATGGCACGAGTTCTAATTTCACAAATCCAGTTTACTTTGCGTAGAAAATAAGATGTCAAAGGGACAATAATTAACAGTGTGTGCAAATATATGTCAAAGGGCATAAGAAATTACCCTCTATAATTCCAGAAAATTGAATCAAGATTGGTTTGGAATCATCATCGTCGACGGGGTTGGTGGGTTGATGAACTGGTGGTGGTGCGGCAGCGGCGGCAACCTCTGAATCGGCGTCGGGTAGTAGAAGAAGCCGGTGGTGGGCGATGGGCGCTGGGCGAGTGGCGGAGTGGGCACTAGGCAGTGGCTACGCCTGTATTGGCTGGCTTTAGCCTTTAGTTTTAATTAATTTGAGACTAGGTTTTTTTCTCTATCTTTGATTAGCGCAGCTGCTTTACTTTACACACTTTAATATTATATATTATATTATATATAAATATATTATTCGATTCGGTTCGGTTAATATGATATTTTTATTTCAGAAACCGATACCAAACCGAACTACCGAATTTCTCAACAATAAAAACCGATATCGAACCGAATTCATAAAAACTGAACTGAATTGTGTATTTTGGTTCGGTTCGATCGGTTATTTCGGTTTTTATCAAAATCTGCACACCCCTAGATATGAGAATAGTATTTAGAGTTTTCTAATTTTGTACGATACCGTTAGTCCCAAGTGATAGAAGGTTAGAGGGGGTGAAAGAAATCTTCTCAAATTTTCAAACTTTTACTCCAAAAATAGTTAAGTACTTCTATTGAACCAACAACCTTCAAGCTTGCTTTCTGTAGCAGCAAGCTCTTTGGGTACTTAAAGAAATTTGTGTGCAACGGAAAATACTTTGTAAATATGACTTTAGGAAGATGATTTTTATGTTGTATGACAAATAACAGAATGACTGTTAAGTATGCTAGAGATGCAGTAAGTTCAAAAGAGAATACAACAAGATATATAGTGGTTCAAGGGTGGAGTTGTAACGCCCCGTTTTTAAAATCATGTTTTGACGTTACTTATATTAAAAATAGACCCTTTCAGTAATAATAAAGAAAACTAAATTCTGGAAAAAACTGTAAAATATTATTCCATGAAGCATCGGTATGAAATACGAATTTTTGGAAAATGCAGCGGAAACGTTTACCTTGAAATTCCTTTCTTTACAAACACAGTTTTAGTTCCATGAACGGAGTTATAGAAATAAATCATTTACATAAATAAATATATTTGGAATTTGTAAACTAAAACTCTTTATTTAAAATCTTCTTTGACCTTGATAATATCGGCTACCGGCATGCCCCATTCGCGTACCCTATCCTAAACATTTAAACATATAGGGGTGAGTGCAAGAAAAATCACTCAGTGGGGTGGAAAGGGGAACACGTAAGCTCATCAATTCAACCATCAAATAATCACTGCACATAACCATAATACATCATCATAACCTTACTCGGGTCTTTAAGCCCGGCATGAATTTGGAGTTTTTAAGTCCAATATAAGTGGGCCATATTTGAAACCCTCGGGTAGCTAACCCGCCATGAAACCTGGAGTTTTTAAGTTCAGCGTGAAAAAGGCCATCTTTGAAACCCTTCGGGTATTTAACCCGCCGTGAATGGAATCCCACCATGAACATTCATCATTATTCATCAATCATCACTTAACGTTGGAAATGAACGCTGAATGTCAATGTCCAAATCCCACATAATATTTACAGTCACTTTGATAACACATAACAAGGTGCACATAAACATAACATTAAATCAACATGTATGAACAAGACATAATAAGAAATTACCCCCACCTTCAGAAGTTGCGATTGTAAAGCCCTTCGTCCTATTTCTTAGTCGTGTCCCTTGTTCGTATTCCTTTGATCACTGAGGCGGCAACTATTGTCTCTACAACCATTTAAATAAGCTTTTCGTTTATATTCCTTCAAAATATAGAGTTCACCTTAATGTTTAACTTAATTATTTATAGTGTGAAATGAATCTTAGATTAATTTCTTGGGATAAAGTGCAAAATCGGCATTTCTAGGATTATGGCTTTAAAGAGCAACAAGGGTTTTTTTTTTATATTAATCTCATAATTAATATAAGGATCACATTGTCAATTTATCATAATTTTGGTTCAAACTTGAAGGTTTCCAAAGTGTCGTATGGACTTAAATTGAATTTGAATTGACTGATTATAGATCTTCGATTCATATGACTTGAATTAATTGTTATTTTAAGGAAATAATTAAATCTTCCTAATCATTTAACTTGAATTATGATATATTAGACAGTAACTTATATTAGCATATTTTGTTAATCTAATTTGAGTCTTAGTTTCATACTATCAACAATCTAACTTCATATAATATTTAATTTACATTGCTTATGACAATTAATTAAATGAATTAATATCTAAATTCATATGAATTATATAACACTTGTATTACAAATTAATGGTTGAGTCCAATTTTAAGATAATACACATTCAATCTTACATGATCATTTTTAGGACCAAAATAACATCTAATCTTATGTTTTCTTATTACATCTATCAAACATAATTTTCCATAATTTATCGATGCCTAAATATTATTAATGATGCAAACGGTTTCTTCAGTTAAATCCTAAACTCAATTAAATGTACAAAAACCAAATTCTCACCCTCGTAGTCCCATTCCCATTGTTGTTACCGGCACTGGCGATGACCAACAATACCCTCTCGTAAACACAAGGGACAAAAGATACACTCTCGCAAACACACACTCAACCACAACTACGACACACCACACACAACAAACCTAACCCACCACCATCAACACAACGCTGCACATACTTGAACCATAAACATCCATCACCACCACATACCACGGCGCCTCTACCTCCAACAAATGGACTCAAACACACATAATCAACACCAAAACGCAGCATATACACAACCACCATACTCAACCCTCAACACACACACACTCACTCATTGCCACTTAGTGTCTTCCAACGAAGAGGAGAAGAAACAGTTTTCACCCCATTTCGCAACATATCAAAATATTTGTTAATACAGCATACTCGCCGCGGAAGATTGGGATGAGAAGACCGGGAGAAATGGGGAAAATGAGGAAAGGCTTGCGTCGCTGCCTGCGTCCCGCGCTCGTTCCGGCGGGCTCACCTTTAAAAAATGTCACAAGGGCAACGACTACCACCCTCCAAACCACCAACACCAATCATACTTCGCGTCGTGCTTGCGGATACTACAGCCTCAATGTGCCGTACATGGTGGCGTATACACACGCCGCTCCTAATTGCGGCGGTAGGAAGAAACGGGAGTAGAAGGGGGGAGAGGATAGTGAGAGAAAGAGAAAGAGGGAAAAGGGGTAATCTGGGACAAGGAACCTGTCGTTCTTCGATTGTGGTGCACAGCCGCGAGATAGAAAGAGATGAGAATGAAGGATCCTCTTCTCCATTCCAATTTCCAGCGAGAGAGAAGAGGTGAGGAAGAGGTGAGAGAGACGTGCAGGGAGATGGAGATAAAGTAGTGGGGTGAGTTGTCACTCATATAAAGGATGAGGTGGCAAAAGGGTGATGACTCATCCATTCTCCACACTAGAAATGAATCGTGTTTTGAACTACGAATTGAGTCTGAAATTGTACTTTCTTTGGTCGAGATTTAATTATACATTAAATTTAATTATTTACGGTATTGCTTATTTGGTCGATATTTATTTTGTATACGGGTTACGATAATTGGGTCTTCGTATAACAATTATCAATCGAGACCAACCCCATTAATTAAAATTGGATCAAACAATTTAATAGTATATATAATTTTCGAATTAATCAATATCTTGGATTTTTATTAACAGTTTATTTTATCTTCTCCGTCAATTTAAAAATAGTCATAATTAATAATTAACATTAGATTATCATAATAGTGTATTGAAATATTTTGTACGTAACCCCATTGTCAAAAATTGATTTTCCGTCTCAAACCTAAATTACTATAAGATGAATCGAAAGTTAATTTCTTGACTTAAATTATTATATTTCTTATAAATTCTAATTATAGATTAATTTTATTTGGGGTGTTACAGGAGTAATCCCTCTACGTCCACTCTACTCCTTTCACCAGGAGGAACTTTGTTACTGAGATTGGTTTACACAGCCTTGCTATTACAATCAATCAAAACAAAGAAGTAGTCAGATTCCACACAGGTCGCTGCACTACAGACCAAGACCCACACATGATTGAACTAGCCCAACACTGAACTCTTACTCTTTCTACAAGAGTGAAAGACACTAGCAGGTACGATGACCTCTGCTAGGTACTCCTAAAATAATCTAAAAAGATTAAAGATAAAAAAGTTTTCTTCAATGTTCTATGCGCTAGCTCTGATGAGAGTTAAGCTCGAAGGTAGCTGGCTTGCTGCTTTAGATTGAGTGACTGAACTTGGATAGTTTGAAAATAGACTTGAAAGCTTGCTTGATCATGTAAGAATGATTCAATTCAGTAGTCAATCTAGTTGCACTTGATCCTCTATTTATAGATAGGATGTCTGCCCGTTGAAGTGTAGCAGGTTTCTTGTATTTAATGTGCCGATTCTCAAGTACTGCTAATCTTCATAGTACAAGGCATTCAATGTGCCGTAGCGGACTTGTCCTTGCTCCTTGCTTTGTTGTCTTCATTTGATTAGCTCAATCTTGATTATTCCTACTGGTAATATAGTGAGTTTGTGAATTCAAGGTGATCTTTGATAGTACTAGGTTGTTGTTACTTCCTTTTGTCGAGATACTCAGAGTAGTGACCTTTAGCAGCGTGCAACAACCTTTGTTTTTTGCAGCGACCTTTGATACTTGCTGGAGTGACCCTGCTTAAAAGATAATTTTACATTTTAAATTGTAAGTACAAGGTTACTCCTAGCCTAACAAGCTTCTAAAGTGTTTGTCTCATCAAAACCTATATAATTCCTAAGAGATACCTATATCAAATTGCAGATTGTGTTGTTGATGTTCATTCGAATCATATAATTTTTCTCCATTTTATTAGTCCCTCCATTTCATGCTTCCTAAACTCAATAACAAATATAGTTTATTACTCCTTCTTTAATGATTGTCAAGCTTAATAAAAAAACCAAAACTTGCCTCCACGTGAGTCCACACATCCTCACACGCACCAGCACCAAACTTGGCTTGCATCCACACATAGCTGATTTCATACTAAATGATTCAGTGATATGTATCAATTGTATACTTTTGAAGTATCATATGTATATTTTAAGGTATTAGTTGTTTATTCAGTAGAGATATTAATTTTTGTTCTAAAGGTATCACTTGTATATTCTTTAGGTATTAGTTATATATTCTTAATGTATTAGTTGTTCATTTAGTTTAGATATCAATTGTATGTTTTTAAGGTATTAATTGTACACTTTTAAGGTATTACATATATATCTTTAAGGTATAACATATATATCTTTAAAGTATTAATATTTATATTATAAGATATTACATATGCATCTTTATAAAGATATTACATATTTATTTTTAAGGTATTAGTGTATTGTAGAGTGAGTTAAAATCTCAAAATTTCAAAAGCACGATTTTTAGCATCTTTTTCCTCAAATTTCTGCAAATCATCCACAATGTTTTTGCAAATAATATTAAAGTACTCAAACAAATTTTCATATATAATCAACACATAGACACATTTTTAAGTAATTCAATCTTCATGCAAAATGAAAATAAAATAATATTTTGGTTGTTGAACAACAATATTCGACACATCTTTAACACCAATAATCAAATTTAGCAAATAAGTAAAATAGAGAAGAAGAAGAGAAAGATGAATAAAGAAAGGAGAAATGAAATTAAAAAAACAAAAAGAAAAAGAAAAAAAGAAGCGAAGAAGGAAGAAACATATGATTTGCGAAGAAGAGGAAGAAGAACTCTAGATTATAGTAGAAATGATACGAAAAAAAAAGGGAAAATTTCTTATTTTGAAGAAATCAATAGTTGGAGATTCACGGAGAAGAAGAATGAAAGAAAATAGATGAGGAAGAAGACGAAGGATCCACTGAAGAAGATAAAATCTCATTTCTCAATTATTATGTGCAGAATTTTTTTTTAAAAAAAAAACTCATATATATAGATGGGTCTGGATGGATCCTTTGGAGCAGATTGGAGGCAAGGATGATCCGTACCCTGGGACACGCAAATGTTGCTCTATTAAAAATATACCTTTTTTTTTTTCTTAAAAAAAGTTTTCCATTATATTTATAAATTTTAAATTAAAGTATAAATAGGTAATTTTATTGCTGAATATCTATTCTTAAAAAAAGTTTTCCATTATATTTATAAATTTTAAATTAAAGTATAAATAGGTAATTTTATTGCTGAATACAGTGAATATCTATTGCACATAGGAGAGCCGAAAATGGAAGCATTGGTTTGCAGAAATATCGGCGACCCCACGGTCCCCGCCGACGGGGCGGAGAACTCGGCCCTCACCATCTCAAGGGCTCATCCTATTCCCCAGCTCAACTCACCCACCGCTGTAAGAATTCGAGTGAAAGCAAGCAGTTTGAACTTCGCCAATTACCTCCAAATCCTCGGCAAGTATCAGGAGAAGGCCACCTTGCCCTTTATTCCAGGCTCCGACTACTCCGGCGTCGTCGATGCTGTCGGCCCATCTGTCACCAATTTCAATGTCGGCGATCCCGTTTGCTCTTTCGCTGCCCTCGGATCCTTCGCCCAATTTCTCGTCGCCGATGAATCCGAGTTGTAAGCACTTTTTCTGTCGGTTTTTTCCATGTGTGTATCCTCTTCATTTGAGTCCTTTAAACCCTAATCCCTAAACTTGTTTGATGATGTTTTCGAGTTAATCAATAACTTTTCTGAGGATATAATGCATTGTAGATTATCTAGCAAATAATTACATGGAAAGTAAATAGTGTGTATGAAAAATACAAAGGGTACATATCTTGCAGTAACTAGGTTGGAAAATCTTTGTTTAGGATGTAGGATATTGATTAAGGCAACACATATTTCATCATAGTTGAACTGTTCCTTGCATTTGAAATATGACTAGTGTTTGATTATAAAATATGGTTGTAGATGGAGTGATTTTGTTGAGTTGCTTTATTTAACTTGAATTGGGGAACCACAGATTTTTGGTGCCTAAAGGATGTGACTTGGTCTCAGCTAGTGCACTTCCTGTTGCATATGGTACGTCTCATGTCGCACTCGTTCATAGAGCACAACTGCGTGCTGGGCAGGTAGGGTGGCATTTCCACTTTTCGTGTTAGAGTTCTATACTGTATTTTTTGTAAGCATTAAGATAGGTGAGAATTGTGCAGTCAATTTTATATTTGTGATTTAAAACATTGCAGGTTTTGTTGGTTCTTGGTGCAGCGGGAGGAGTTGGAGTTTCTGCTGTACAAATTGGCAGAGTCTGTGGGGCCATTGTTATAGCTGTTGCTAGGTAACTACATACTGATTGTATATTTTTAATGACTCGGAACTATGATTCAGATTCTAGAGTAGCATTCCTTGTTCCTGAAGTGGTTTAGTATGGAATTACCTACGAAAACTTGTACTGGCAGAGGAGGTGAGAAGGTGCAATACCTGAAATCATTGGGGGTGGATCATGTTATTGACTTGACGAAGGAGAATATCACTGAAAGTGTCAAGGGATTTCTAAAGGCTAAAAAGCTGAAGGGAGTCGATGTTCTATATGATCCAGTTGGAGGCAAGCTTACTAAAGAAACATTGAGGTTGCTGAACTGGGGAGCACAAATCTTGGTCATTGGATTCGCAAGTGGAGAAGTACCTGTATTCCCAGCTAATGTTGCTCTCGTTAAGGTATTCTCCTTAGGCTTTATAACGAAAATCACTGGTTTTGTTCTTGTTAGCTTCTTTCTAGACTTGTTTGCTACGTTTATGACACAGTTCCTTCGAAGTATAATTATATAACTAAATATTTACCCATGGTGATGCTCATTTGGTATTTTTACAATCGAAACTTTGTCAAATTTGATTGTTAAAACTGAGGAATTAAATGTAAGGGCTTGTGCCCTTGGAGATTGCATTCTGTTGGTGGTGTATCAGCATGTTAGCGAGTGACTCAAGGATGTTTGATCTATCTTGTTCCAAGATTCTTGACAAGAGGACGAGTTTCTTTTAGATTTTTGTTGAACAGGAACCTGTTTTCACATTACACTATATGAACTGAGTGCTTTTAGATCCTGACTTATGAGATTTGGACTCTTTCGAACTCTGACAATTAAGGAATCATAACTAATTGTTGCCAAGTGGATGTTTGTGTAGATGAACTTCATTGTCATTAAAATAACACAGTTTCGCTTATTTGGTAGCTGTCAGTCGAAGTTTTTAACTCAAGACTATATTTCTCGTGCAGAACTGGACAGTTCATGGACTATACTGGGGAAGTTATAAAATACATCAACCGCGTGTTCTGAAAGATTCACTAAAGGAACTGCTATCCTGGCTTGCTAGTGGCTTAATTTCCATCAAAATCTCCCATACTTTTAGCCTATCTGAGGTAAGAAACACTGCATCTATTTCTTGATTAGAAGGAAACAAATACCTTTGCCAAATGGGAAGAACACTAGATTTCCACAACATATATGAGAATTTTTTTTCTGTTATGCTTTGCTGTTGCACTTAAGGAAGAGCATGGACTAACATATCGTTGTGCAATTGACTTGGGTTTTATCAGGCCAATCTTGCTTTTTCTGCCCTCAAGAATCGAGAAGCGATTGGAAAGGTTTTGATCATCTTGGATGAACCAAAAGCGGGAAGGGCTAAGCTGTAACTGCGACTCTGATCTTCTGATTAGCCAGAGAGTGCTTGAATAAAATTATGCATAAAAAAGTGTTAATTTAGTGATTGTGAAAGAACTGCTTAATGGTGTAAGTGAGAAAGAAGTGCTTAAAATAAGTGATTATTTGCATAAAAAGTTGATATTGGGGTGTGGAAAGTTAATAAGAATCACTTTTGATGACAATTTCTAAGGTTGAAATTGTCCTAGAAGTGATAATATGAAGAAGGTAAAAGCTGACAGGTTCTAACTTTTTTATCATTATTAACCATTGAGAAGCACTTGTGTGTCTCCAACCGGCTCCAAGACCTATTTGTATACATATATATACTTGTGTGCCCTAACTTTTCTTCTCTTGTTGTTCTTCTTCTTCTGCGTTCTCTTCTCCTTCCTTTTCTTCTGCTGCGTTTTTTCTCTTCTTCTTCATCTTCTTCTTCTCTTTTTTTTTTTTGGGTGGCAATATAGATAAACATGGTAAAGTAGCAAAAAAAAGGACACCTCGTGTGCAAAACGAGAATCAGTTACAAAGAATTGGGCTGCTTTGTTTCTGTGATTGTGATGCACATGTCGTCATTTCAAACATTTACATGACGCCACAACTTGAGTCGGTAGTTGGTAACATCGGATTTCAGGAACGATCTTCTTCCTTAGCTGCTTTTTTCTTCCAAAAAACCTCGATCTCTGCAGTTTATTTCCACTGTTTCGAATTTTTTGTAACATATATGTAACATCAGATTGTGAATACGATCCGAAGTTCCACTGTTTTGGATTCATACATCTATACGTACAGATTTATGTAGTTTGTTTCTACAATGACGTTGTTTAGAAAGTTATTTACCTTAAACTATAAGAAGTTATATCTTAAAGTTTAAGCACTAATACCTTAAAGTTGAATATGTAATATCTTATAATATACTCTAAGCATTAGTACCTCAAAGGTAAATATGTAACTATCAAATTAAGTGAATTAAAACTTTCTAAACTTAAAAACTACCTTAAAACATGAACACTTGACTCGTTAACTACTCAAGTAATACATAAAGTCTCTTTGAATAATTATTCATCGAATTAAATGAGTAATCCATTGATTTGATGTAATCCATGAATTTTATGGTCCATAGTCATGAAATAATGTCTTTAAGCCAAATTTAATTTAGTCCAATTCATTATGAGATTTCTTACTGAATAATATTTATCATTGGTCTTCTTTGGATTCTCCTGTGTTCATTATTTTATTTAAGCCTTGCAAAAAGAATTACCACATTTTCCTATTGCAATATAATCTCAAACTTTTTGAATTTAGAAAAACCTTCGTCTTTTTAAAACTGCAATTTAATCTCAACTCCTAAAAATTAGTAAAAAAGAATCACAAGTTTAACAAATTAGGGTAAGTCTACAATGAAACGCGCGTGTGAACGCTTTTTGAGACATTTTGACCAGATCAACCTTAGTATATGGATCTAGATTTGTGCACTCAACTCATATAAGTTTTTGCCAACAAATTATTGCAATTTGAAGGACGATTGTATCCTCCAACGATCTGAGTTTATCGGTCAATTAAAATAGCACGTTGAAGCCCAATTGCTATATTGTATTAAAGTACTAATTTTTATGTAAATTTTAAGTTATGATCTCAAAACAAAAACAAAAACAAAAAATAAAAACGTTGTTTGAATTGAAATAATTTATTATAGTGGTAGTTTTTTTTTCTTTTTTTCTTCTTACTAATTTCTAAAAGTCAGGATCAATAAATTATGATTTTGGAAAAAAGATAGTAATTTTTATTATGTCATAAATGTTATGGTTATATCGCAATTTGAGGAGAATGGTTTTTTTTTTTTTTTTTTGTAATTAAGCCTTTATGATAATAGGGAATTAAAATTGAAAAAACCTAAGGACAAAAAAAGTCAATAGTGTCAAAAAATTCGAAGAAGGATGGTTGAAACCACACCTATCGGTTCAAATTTGGAACTGAAACCATGAATACACTGTCTCATCTCGGTTCGAATTGAAACTAGCAATTACCAGATAGGAACCACTAACGTCTAGGTGTGGATCTCAGTTCTTTTAACAATCTTTTCTCCTTACATAATAGCAAACTCAATCTTTTTGAGTTATTGTTTAAACTATTTAATGTTTTGTAAGATCTTAATCTTCAAACAAGAAATTGATATGTCGTTGTAGTATATAGCTTTCTGACAATATATGCTGCAACGTTTCACGAATCATTTTATGTAAGATGATCAACTCACACTTCACAATTCATAAATGGGTATGGTTAGTGGGTAAAAGAGATTCGTTTTATTAGAATTATTCATGATACTGTCTCATGCACGCAAGTTTTTGTAATCTAACATTGTTTTGAAACATTGTAGGTGATGATGTCTTTCTTGTAAGACTAAAACTATCATCAAATGAGCCTCTAGTTTAGGCTAAACATTTACTAACTAAAATCTTGGGTTAATATGAGATTTGGTACTCAAAAGAGGTTATTTTAGATTTGATATCCGTATGTATCGAGTCATCATAAGCAGTGTTCTAAAATTCGGCCTAGGCGCTAGGCGGCCCCTAGCCGAACTGATTTTGGCCAATTTGGTCACTTTATGCGCTAGACGGCCTAGGCGTGGCTAGGCGGAAAAATTCAGCCTTAGGCGGTTCTAGGCGCCAAAATATTGTTTTTCCTAGGCGGGACTAGACGGAAAAATTCGGCCCTAGGCGTGCCTACGCACCAAAATACTTTTTTTTTTTCCATTTTTTTTTCATTTTAGTAAATGATGGTATTATTTATGTATCATAAACTTTTATCAAATTATTATTATTTAATTAGATATAGATAGAAAATTAACAAATTGAATAATATAAATTAAAAATAATTGAATAAGTCATATTTAAATATAATTCAAATGAGATATTGAGATTTTATTATTCTCCAACATAAACTATACATATATTATTTTTTAAAATATTTTCTGAAGATATAAACTTAAGAAAAATATCTAAAATAACAAAAAATATATTTAATTTAGATATGGCACCTAGGCCCCACCTAGGCTTCGACTAGGCCGCCTAGGCGCTAGGTGCCAGTCAAGCGCCCGACTAGCGCCTATCATATTTTAGAACACTGATCATAAGTAGTCCACAAGTTAAGTAAAAGTGGTCAGTGTTGCTCCTCACCGTTAAAATTCCACCCAAATGGATGGAAATCAACTACCCCGCCGCAATATGAAAATGGATCGTCCCCTACTTTCTAAAAGTCCTAGTTTCGGGTACCTAATCTGAAATTAACTTTTATCAAAATAAAGTTCATCTTTAGCCTAATCCATGTGCAACATCTCAAGCTATTGTCAAAATTTGTGTACACATCTGTAAAATATTGACAAAGAACTAGTATTATCACATGAATCAACGTATGATTTGATTTGGTTTCATTATGCATGATTTCTTGTTAAATCAATTCAATTTTATCTGAACCATATGATCTTGAAGTCTGATCATAAAATATTTTCTATCAATTTTTACAAGTTCAATCTTTAAACTTGTTATAATCAAATTAATATGAACTTGAAATATCATATAAGGGTTATTTTGAAAAATCATATAATCTTTTAACTTAATTGTGAGATAATATCAGATTAGTTACCCGAATGTAGGGGATGATCCGTTTTCATAGTGTGGGATAGTTGATTTCCATCCATTTTGACGGAATTCAAAAGACGAGGACCAATGCTAATCACTTTTACTTAACTTGTACATTACTTATGATAACTCGATACATTCGAATACCAAATTTGAAATGAGTTGGTCTCTTGTGAGACCGTCTCATGTGCGACGACACTCGCGCACGGTCGTGTCCTGGGACACGGTCGTGCCTTGAGACACGATCGACCGTGCGTGAAGACACATATTTATAGCCTTAAAAGACATATTTATAGATAAAAATCACATATTTATATCGACCGTGTCCTAGGGCCCGGCTGTGTGCCACACATCGCTATTGTTTTTTGCGCAGGGCACAATCCGCGTGGACTAGGAAAAAAAATCACATACTTATAGTGAAAAATCACATACTTATTGATGGAAAAAGACATACTTATATATCGTACCAGGACACAGTCACGCACGGTCGACCGTGTACCAGGACACGATCGTGTGCGAGTTCGTCACACATGCGACTAGTTTTGTTGATTTGAAATAATCCCTAATTTCGGTTACGAAATCTTATATATTAACCCTAAAATCTTTTAGGCCCAGCTGGTTTATATATACGGCTGATAGTGCAAGTTTCGATCTTATTTTCAATATAAATAGAGCATGTTGGTTTATGTATTAATTGAAAATTTTCTGTATCATGATCCTATTACCATCCTCTTAGATTTACATATTTTTCGTTTAGGAGTTTGTTTTTCTTCCATAAACAGTTTGATGCTGTGTTTATTTTGTTGATAATTATTTGTTGCTGCAAAGCACTATAAGATATGTGAATTCATAACTGAAATATATTTCTCCATATAGGAAATGTGTTGATCCAAAGTTATTACCAAGTTAATAATTTTAACAAGGGTCAATTTTATGCAACTCGCGCTCAATTCAACCAGGTCGATTCGGATCCATACTTTTTTTTTTATTCATGTGTTTACTTTTATATTATATTAATGTGACATTAAGTTATATTAGTATGAAATTTATATGTTCTGACTTTGGTGTAATAATTTAACTTAAAAATATCCAAAAATTTCAATACAATTTGTACGACGCGTTCTTGGCTTGTGGGAGGTCCATCTGGAGGAAGAGGTCGTTGATGATGGTGGCTCCGGCGGTGGAATTGCACAAAACAAACAGATCCGCGGACAGATGAAGACTTGAAAATCAACATAAATTCTGAAATTGCGTGAAACAGTCACGGATTTCCAGAGAAGTGATCGCTTCATGAAAAAATACGATGAGAATAAGATCACAAGCTCAAATGATCTCCTTCGAGATCCCCGTGAAAGCAAAATCCTCTCACTCCAGCAGTAGAAATGAAGCAAGCAGGGCGGGAGGGGGAGGGGAGAGAGACTTGGGTTGGGCTGCAGCCCACCACGGCGACTCTGAGGTTGCGGCCGGTGACTCTTGGGCAGGATTTGGAAGCGGTGACGCGAAATCTGTGATGGGGCAAGGCGGTGGAGGCTGGCCTGAAGAGAAAAGAGGGGGGAGAGAGAAGAGAAAAGGGAGGGCGGTGGAGACGGCGGCGGCAAGTTCATTTGCCGACGATGGGTTTGACACCGGCAGTATTGGTAGCGATCGTAGCTGAACGGGGGAGAAACTCTAGAAATTATCATGGCAATTATAATAATTCTCTCTCACTATTGCAATGTCTTTTCTGAAATCTGGGACGCCATTTTTTAATCACCACCGGTGGACGCTTTCTTTTTCGGCTGCTGCTGCGGCTGTTTTCCCCATTTAGAGAGAGGGAGGGAGAGAGGTAGAGAGAGAAAAGAGAGTATCACCATCAGTTTCTGAAATCTGGGATGCCATTTTTTCATCACCACCAGTCGACGCTTTCTTTTTTGGCAGCTGCTGCTGCTGTTTTCCCCATTTAGAGAGAGGGAGGGAGAGAGGTAGAGAGAGAAAAGAGAGTATCACCATCAGAGAGAGAGAGTGGAGGGAGAGAGGCGAGAGTAGAGAGAGGGAGAGAAGAGGGTTCAGAGAGGGAGAAAAGAGTGAGATTTTTTAATGTATAATAAGGGTATAACGGAAAGATTGGGTGTCAAAAATTCACAGCGTTAACATCAATTAAATTGAATGAAACATGTGTTGATTTTCTATTATCACTCGTGTTTGTTATGCAATTTTCTTCTTACATGGGGACTGGTGCAAAATTTCTAAAATACGAGGATTTGGTGCAATAAACCCTATATTTCAATTACATCACTTCATTCTATATTCTTGTAGGGAAAAGTGGAGGAAATGGCAATCCACAGATTTGACTTTGATTTGTTCAAATTTGAACTCTGATTCTCCTTTGTTTTAATGGGGCTTTTGACAGTTTTGTAATATCCAGAGAATGAAGAGGGTATAGTAGTCATTAACACCCCCTCTCAAGATTGGAATGGACTCATTGATTCATTGCCCAGAATATGCTCATCCCATATGCCATTACACATACCAAATGAGACCTCACTAAATCTATAAAAATAAAAAAGTCTTCTCAGGATTTATATAGGATAGTCCTTTGTTTACATTAATAAATGGCAGGCAATCTAAATCCCAATATTATTTTCAAATTTGTGCTTTGTTTGAAAGATTATGATTCCATGGAAGAGGTGTGACCAAACTCACCCATAAATGATACAAGTCTATTAGACCAAAAAAACAGAGGATTGACTGATTATATGAAATCCCTATCAGAGTTTTAATTCCAAACCCCAGCTATCCATTCTTCAAAGTAAACGAGGATTACAAGTTTCTGGCATGACGTGATGCAAAACCGAACTTACAGTAAGAATTGAGTCAGTAGAGGTGGACATATTGATGAGCTGCCAGCACAGCCAGCCACACAACACAACAAAACAGTGTAAACTCAACTTGAAAACACCTACAATTTTTTCATACATCAAGACAGTGATATAATTCCCAGCACCAACTAGGCTAACTCTATCAAGGTTAAGCAGTATCTGGTGTATATTATGATAGATAATCTGAGCAAACAATTATCTTTCATATTAAGCAATTCTACAAATAAAATCAAATGGTCCCTTCAGAGAATACTCAGCTATAAAGTCGCCGTCCCCAAATCTTGGAGTAGGACAATACAAAGGTTTGACAACCAATTTTTGGCCTAACATTGCACGAGACAATCGTAGCGAAGGTAATAAACTCGCTTTGAAGTGATGCACTCAATCCAAGTCGTGAAAAACCAGTATAATCAATTTGACCTCAGGAAATCAATGCAATCATCATTCAAACACCAAAATAGAGCTAATCAATGGTAATGAAACTTTACTTTTTCTAATGCACTTTGCTTTCTCTATCTGTGTAGTTAAAACACAACTGCTTTTACATTGAAAATGAATTCATATACATAGTAGAAGACATTAATGCAACTTGTGTTGGACACCATATCAGGGCAAAGAAAATTCGAAAACCCGCAAAAAGAAACAATCAACACATGCAAGTCCCTCACTCCTCAATGTAACTGTGGTGCAAAGAAACTAAATTTTCATTAAGTGACTAAAGTGAATTTGCATATCCTAAATTAACATGTACAGTAATACAATGTACACTTTAGCAAGTAAAAGTTCTACCATTATATCTTCCATTGAGAACAAAATAGAAGAACAAACAAGATGGATGAATTCCGTAACATGAAGCAGAGTTCAACACAGAATCAAACAAAAGAAACTCATACAACTCAGCAAAGAGGATAAAACTGAAAAAGTTATTTAGCTTCTAACATCACACAATGAACACAATTCAAGTCTTAATGAAATGCTATTATTGTTGATAGATTCAAGTTTTGCTCTTGTAATTTCACTAATTCTACTACTGTATCAACACGTGAATCATGATTGGCATACGAATCAGATCAAACAATGGAAAAGCCAATCAAATGCATGAATAAATCAACATCCCTCCATCCATTCATCACTTACAGGCGACCAATTAACACAATCAAAACTCAGTTCCACTAAACCTGGAATTAGAGGCGATCAAAAAATGATGTATATTGAGGGCAGGGAAGAGATCAAACGGCGTCGTCCCCAGGTTTCTTTGGCTTGCGATATTGTTGTTCAACTTTCTTGGCAGTAAAAAGGGCTTCATGAACGATCTTCTTCATATTGGGGACGTTGTAATTCTGAGCTATATAAATTCCGCATATTGTTCCAGATATGAAGGAGAAACTGCTCCTTATTATACCCATCGTTGATTCCGCTACTGGTTATCAAAATTCCTTTTATCCAACAAATAACCACACAGATCTTTAGGGTTTTCTGTATCCTGTGGTTGCTCGGGGTGGGTAGTGATAGCAATCTACAAAAACATGGCAGTTTCGCCGGGGATTGTCCGCCGTGCGCGGCGGAGGGAGTAAAAATGTCGGTGCGCGACGTGATCGGATGGTTTTTTGACCAAATAAACAAAAGGAAAAGCAATAATAAATAAGGAAATAAATAAATCTATGTTTCAAATATATTAAACGGTTTTTTTTTTCTTTTGTTGACAAAGTGTGATTTCAGAATTTTACAAACTAATGGAAAATCATGATGATTTTGTTAAAAGGGTAAATTGGGGCGCTTCTATGTTTTGGAAATGTTGTGGGGTCTTTCCTCTATTAAAGTATTCTAAAATTATATTTTATATTTTTTGAATATGTTTTGTAATCTTAATTTGTGATGTATTGTGGATTATTCTGAAAGATTCGGGTCGTTGTTTACCCAAATCGTCATATCTATCGTAGTATTCATAACGACTATCAGATTTGTCTCATTTAATCCTTTCGCTCAGGTTGATTTTCAACCTCAACCTTAAATTTTTTAAACGTGTTCATTGCCTTTGATTTTTCACGAATCAGATATAAATATCTATATCGAGAATAATCATATAAAAATGGGCATAATTGCAAAAAAAATCACCACTTTTTAAAAAATTGTAAATTTATCTCCACTTTTCAATAATTACAAAAAAATCACAACCTTTGTTCATTGTTGCAATTTAGACCACTTTTGAATTTTCCGGCAACCGGAGTCTACATGTCTAACAAACATGCCACGTCACATGTCACATTGGATGTCACGTCATTTCCAACCAAAAAGGATTTAAAAAGCAAATTGCAAAATAAAATTATCATCTTTCCTAAAGTTGCAATTTAATTTCAACTGTTCAAAAATTAGCAAAAAAAGTCATATACTTCATTTTGCAATTCGAATTTATTCGTTAGTGTTTAAATTCATCATTGAGACGTCACATAAGCTACACAATCATAAAATTGTTTATCTACATCAAAATAATGTTGTCTCTAATATATTAATTTAAATATTTTATCTTTTATTTGAAGATAATTAAATCACAACTCTCATTTACAACATTTTAGAAAATTGTATTCTTGTTCTAAAAAAGATAGTAAAACATAATTACATTAAAAAATTATAAATCCTCATGCTATTAAACACATTGATCAACAATAATGTATTGAATCGTAATTGATCATGACCATATAGTTTAATAATCAAATCGATGAAATATGAAAAAGTTTTGAAGCAACTTTAATTAAATCATGATTTAGAGTTGAGAAAATGTTGTATCAACATGATGAATAAAACAATAGAAGAACTATCTATCTACATACATATATGTCAATTGTCCAAACTGAATTTCCTATTATCTATTTAACCTATAATTAGTTTTCCACTCATTAAAAAAATGCATAAGAATACAAATTTCCAAATGCATGCATATATATTTGATATTTGATCTAGAGATGAATCATTATATTCATATTTGATCTAGCTAATTAAAAGAAAAGGGCATTATCAATATGACTCGATCAATTTCAAGAAATTAAAAAATTAAGATTTTTATGTTGATTTAAAAAATTGTATTTTGTTCTAAAAGGTTGTAAATCAGAGTTGTGTTTTAATTATCTTCAAACTAAAGAAAAAATATCTAAACTAATATACTAGAGACGACATTATTTTTATGTACATAATCAATTTCATGGTTGTGTAGTTTATGAGCCGTCTCCCTGATGAATTTAAACACCAAAGAATAAATTTGAATTGCAAAATGAAGTATGTGGTTTTTTTTTTGCTAATTTTTGAAAGGTTGGGATTAAATTGCTATTTTAGGAAATGTGATGATTTTATTTTGCAATTTGCTTTTAAAATCTTTTTTGGTTGGAAATGATGTGACATCCAATGTGACATGTGACGTGGCATGTTTACCGGACACGTGGACTCCGAATGCCGGAAAATTCAAAAGTGGCCTAAAATGCAATAGTAAACAAAGGTTGTGATTTTTTTTTTTTTTTTTTGCAATTATTGAAAAGTGAGGATAAATTTGCAATTATTTAAAAAGTTGTGATTTTTTTTTTTTTTTGCAATTATGCCTATAAAAATCTATATATAAAAGCATGATATCTTGCCAAAAATAACTGCAATAAATTATCTACCTATTAAATAATTACTATTTTAAGAAACCTATTAATTGCTTTCATATTTTATTTATTGTAAGAAACTCAATATAAATAAATAAATACTAAACCTATTTATTGTATTTTAAGAAACTCAATAAAAATAAAAATAAATAAACCTATTTATTGTATTTTAAGAAATTCAATACAAATAAATAAATATTTAATTTCAGAAATCAGTTATGATACTCAATTTATTTATTGTATAGAAATTTCAAATAAAATAAATAAATAGATAAATAAGATGAAATAATGGATTATATATTTATTATCTCTCATCTTATTTTTAAGTACTTATTTTAAAGGGTAAATTACAAAAACAACTCCACCTATCGACTTTTTTCAAATTGCAACCTTATCTTTTTTTTTTTTTCAAATTGTCACCCAGTCTTTTTGTGGTTTTGTAGATTGCAAATTTTCCGGCGAAATTGATAAGTGTCGTTTTTACTATATTTTTACGTATGTTTATGTGTTCATTTGAGCATGTTTATGTATGTTTCTATAGTGATTTAGATACTTTTGATTTATTAGTTGCATTTGATGGTTTTGTGTTTAGTCTTGTGTTTTTAGTGCAAAAATCGCAAGTTTCAGCTCACATGCGCAGTTGTCGAGAAATAACATATCTCAAGATCTAAAAGTTCGAATTGGAAGATCTTAATTTTGTTGGAAATCTAAGGAAGAGATCTACAACTTTGATGTTGAACACTTTTCCCAATTCATTCTCGAAGAAAGCAGAATATTAAGGAAAAACGGAAGTTTTGCGTTCGGTTCTTCGTCATGACAAGGCTCTAGTATTTTGATCATAACTTTATCTAGAAGAGTGCTATTGAGGTGAAATTTGTGGCATTTGAAAGCTAACTTCAAGACCTACAACTTTCATACAGATGTCGAAGTCAAATTCAAAACTGTGCACCAGCGCACGACCGTGTCTTGGGACATGGTCCTGTCCCACTGCACAGAAACACTAGCATTGGCGCACGGGTGACCGTGTCCTGGGGCACGGTCGTGCCCGAGAGACTCCTATTCGATCCCAAACTAGATTTTTGACGTAGCTCACACTTCTAAACCATCTAGGAGACCTCCAAGATGCTATATATACCCAAATTCGTCCCAAAAAGGAGGAGGAGATAGGGAGGACAATCATTAGGGTAGGAATAACATCTATAGAGAGAAAACACTTATTCTGAGAGCATCCGGAGAGGAGAAGAAGACTTCAAAGATCGAAGAATCGAGAGATCATCGTTCATATAGAGTTTTTCTTTATCGTCCCTTTTATTGTTGGATTATTTTAGTTTGATATGATATTTTCAATCTTGTCTATGAGTTTGTTGATATTCATGTCTGGCTAGTTTTCCATGGGTTTCTAGGGCTTGTTAGTAGTCTGATTCGAATCTGATGGATCTTTGATTTCAATTCAATTTCTTGAATCTTTATCCTATTGATGTGTTTATGGTTTGATTGTTTGTTTGATTATGTGGCCACTAATTGAGCATGTTTAAGTAATTAAGTCAAAATTCGAGAGAGGAGATTTAATTACGGAAGAGTAAACACATGACATATATGCAGCATGAGATCGAGAGATGAATGACATATGTGATGAGATTTTCAATCCTAGGTGCTTTTGGGAGTTGTTGTGTTATATCAGATCGAGTAGAGATACCTCTAGTAGCATAATAATCAACTGGTTAAATTGACTCGAGAGAGCTTTTAATTTGATATTTGTGATTGCTCATATAGGATAGTTAATCATTGAAATGGATTGGTCAAGTGATATCGTGATGAGAATTAGATGAAAGCATGTTCTAGAACCTGTCTCAGATATATTTGTTTGTCTCCATGTATTTATTTGTTTTTGTTTTAGTATAAGTAATTGAAGTCTTTGATATCTGATAGCCTAGATAAAGTTAGGGGTTGAATTTGGGTAATCGATTATTCCTAGATAATAGTCTCTGTGGGATCGACCTTGCTTACTGTGTTCTGCAATCTACACCGTACACTTGTGGTAGTAGCCTAAAGAAAAAGGTGAACAGAAATGGAGATTAATTTGTTCACTTTGCAACCAATTTTTTTTTTTTTTTATCTAATTGCAACCTGAACTTTGTGTTTTTATCATATTGCAACCAAGAATGAAAATTTCGATTCAGGTAACTTAAATTCACGAAAATATCGTGAAAATATCGATATCGATGGAAATATGGGTACATATATTTATTGTTATTTTTCCTATATTTACCAATATATTTCGATATTTTCTCGATATTTATTGATATTCCATCAATTTTTTACCGATGTTACATATATTTCACCAATTTTGACCAATATTTCCTTGATATTTATTTTATGAATATCAATCACACTTATATAACATAAATGTCACACTCATATATATAACATAAAGGTATCAGTGTGAAGCGAAAAAAAAAATCATGATTTGCAATTGGACAAAAAAATTAAAGTTTGGGTTGTAAAGTGAAAAAAATTAATTCATTTGCCGGAAAAATGACCGGAAATTTTGCAATCGGCAAAATCACAGAAAGACTGGGTGACAATCTTAAAAAAAAAATACTGACTAGGTTGCAATTTTAAAAAAGTCGATAGCTGGGTTGTTTTTTTTATAATTTACCCTATTTTAAATCAATTTTAAATATATAATATATAAAATCAATCATTATTTAATGATCTTAAATTTAATATTCATATAAAATTTATCAAACTGAAATATGGAAATGTATGTGTGTGAGCTTCAATGATTTTTCATTTTTAAACGTTTTTATGATATATAGTATTAATTTATTGTAAATTGATATTAAAATGTAGAAAAAAAAAATATTATAGGTGTATCTAATAGATTACACATATAAAACATATCAAATAAAAAAAATTAGATTAAAATTATTATTGCAAGTTAACCAACTTATTCATTTGAAATATACAAATATTTTATTTTATCTTTCTTATTTTATATTTATTTGTTATCAAATTTTATTTATATTATATTCTGATTAATTGAGGTGGCACAAGGGATTGGACATAGGTAATTTTTTTGGTTTTCACAAATTAAAATTTCATCATTCTTAGTCCCTGATATATTGACTTATCAATCTTATAATTATTATTCATAATTTTTTTATTCAAAATGTGTAGATTAAGTCCAATTTTGAATTGTTTCTAATACATATAACTTATTTTTAGATATTAAATTTATTTTTTAAAATTTCACTACCCATGTAATGTTCTGACACAAATTTGTTTTATTGGTTTGTTTAATCCATAGATTAATATATTACTTTATATATTTCAAATTTCTAATATTTTCGAATATAATTATTTATAATGACATAAATTTAAAGTTAAAATACCAAGCTTTATACTAATGCAAATTAAAAAAGTATAAATATATTTTTGTTAATTATATATATAACACACTGTACAACGCACGGGTACACTACTAGTTATACTTAATACTGTTGACGAGTCCAAGAAGCCTTAAGGAATGGCCCACAAACATCCGTATAAATCAACTTTAAGACATCTTTAGCTACTTTAGGCACCTAATTTATTTTGTTTGGACTATTTTCCTTTAATACACTCACACATACAGTAAAATCAGAATGTCAAGTGTATCCAAAATATCATCTGACACAAACCTCTCAATTCTGGTTCTCAATATATGACCTAAGCGTTTGTCATAGGTTAGTTGAACTTTATTTATATAATTTTCGTTTTGTGCCTTTAGATTTAACATGCAAGGATTCATTATATGAAAATAACAATATCAAACAAATATAGATTGTCTAATGCACTTAAAGAATCAGTGTCCATAATATTGGAATTATTTGAAAGCTTAAACTAACAATCTCCAAATGAACAAGTGAAACTAAATTTGTCCAACATGGAAATAGAAACCAGTTGCGTCTAAAAGACAGTATAATAAAAGTATCTTTCAAATCCAAAAAATATTCGGTCTCTAATAACAATCCAAAATGTTATATTGCCTCTACTTCTACTAATTTCACATCTCTCACATACATGTATATTTCACCATCATTTGACTTTCAGGCAGCTCAAACAACCTTGCATTGAAACACCTATATGAGTTAACACTAGAATCTAACCATCAAATGTCTCTCGACATTGAAACTTTATAACCTAAGAACAAATCAAAGAAAGTTTAGTACCTTTCTTTGCACGCCAAGCGTGATATTTGATACATTCCTTTTTGTTGTGTCCTAAGTGTTGATTTTTTGTTTCTTTTGTGTTGGACCTTGATCCGTAACAGCTTTCTCAACAGACATATTTATAAGAAAAATTCTATTTTTCTAAATATATTGTATTTTTTATTTTATTATTTTATGAATTTTAATTATAATTTAACATATAATTAAGTGTGTATATATTACAAAATTGGCTAAATAAATTCATAAAATAATGAAATAATATGTAAAAATCTTACAATTATTTATTTTGAAAAATCTCGTGTGATACAGGAGGTTTATGCTAGTATTTAACTAAAGATGTTACTTGTTTTATTGAAAATTATTACAAGTGTAATTACTTTAAAGTTATAATTTTGTTTACTAAAATATACTATTGTGCAACTTGAAGGTAGTACTTGTTTTATTGAAGGTTAACATAATACTTGTGTAACTAAAATGCATGTGTTATTGTATAACTTAAAAACCATAGAATATAAGTTCAAAATCTAAAAGACATAACTCACAATGTCGTTATTTCCTTCTCGACATCATGTTGAACATTCTATTTTTCTGCAAATGATTATATCTTATGGAGATAATTGATTTTTAATGCTCATAATTACTTGATCAACAAAATAATTTCAATAGTGAAGACACGATCTAACATCAATCATTTAGATTTACTAAGAAGAGGAGGAAGAAGAAAATCATAAGAAGAATCAAGAGAGAGAGATAAAATTATAATTTGAGGTTTTAAAACCATGAAGATGCTACCAAAAAAGAAAATCATAAGAAGAATCAAGAGAGAGATAAAACTATAATATGAGGTTTTAAAACCATGAAGGTGCTACCAAAAAAAGAAAAGAAAGATGTAAAAGAACTAAGAGAGAAGGAAGGATGATGTGCCAAGCAACCGGGAGAGAGAAAGAAAACAAATTATATGTTACTATATTATATATATAATATAAGTTACTAGTATAAGATTTGGGTAATAAACTAGGTAAAAAATAAAACTAAATCAAACTTAGCAAAGTACTAAAGTTAGAAACAATTAATTATTTCTTATCTATGACAATATATTTATGATTGTATGTAATACAGTCGTCTAATTAATTAACATTAAATATAATACGGTTTGATTATTATATTATTCAATTATTGAAATATATGTTACATTACTAAACAACAGTTATTTAGAAAATTTATATTTTGTTCATCCATCAACATTTCTTTTCAATCAAATGATAAAAAATGAAAGTCAGATTTTCTCAAATAAATTTCATACTATATATTTTAAACACATATTCATGAAAATTACTCAATTTTACTAATTAATAAGTTTGAATAATCAATCCCTTTTAATCAACCTAAGTTTATTTTAGTTTTTTCATTTTTAATTTATTTATATTTTTCTCTACAAATTTTAAATTAGCCAACTTTCATATTTATAAATCACTATCATGTGTTATTTTAACAAAGTTGGGTAAATTTTCAATATTATTTATTAATATATATTATCAACATTCAATTTGAAATCATTAAATTAAATACATATTAATTAACTTTAAGTGGATTGAATTTGTAAAAAGATAGAATGGTATAACATGAGAAAAATGTAGAATTAACAAGTGTAATTTGATGATTACAATCTCGTAAAAATTGACATGAGACCGTCGTGTCCTAGGCACGGTGTATAACTACGTGATTTTTAAGTATAAGTACGTGATTTTTTATTTAAGTATGTGATCTTTTTCCTAACTCACGACGTATGCCTTAGGACACAGCCGTGACTTAAAACAATGGTGTTATGTGGTACATGGTCGTGTCCCAGGACACAGTCTGTTGGAAATATTTGAAGTAATTAAGTTTTGATGAGACAAAGTCTTAAGTAACTCTAACAAGCACAACTAATCTTAGGATAGGTTACTGCAACAGAGTTACTGTAGAAGATTAAAAAGAACAGAGAAAGTGTTAAAGGAAGAATACTGAAGAGAATGGTAAAGAAGAATCGGGTAAACTAACAAGGATACTTATGACTACAGGAAGCTACTGAAAGAGACCTCGCCAAAGTAGAATGCATCGAGACAGGAAGCTACCTGGAAACCATGCAGAAAGCATACTGCAAGGGCAGCGTGCAGAAGCCTCAAGCCACCTGAAGGAGCAAGCAAGAGAAGGAAGCTCCAGAGTGAAGCAAGAGGAGGAAGCTGCAGGTATGGGAAGAAAAGTCAAAGTTACCGGTACACACAAGAAGTTACTGGTAGAGAGAAGAGAAGAGGAGCCAACCAGAAGAAGACACGTGGAAAGTGAAAAGTTAGCGTGTGTCAAGAGTGCGGTGTATCAATGATGGAAATCTGTCAACCTTCAACGGGCAGATTTTACAACCTATAAAAGAGAAAGACTGAAGACTGAGAAAAGGAGAGAGTGTGGAGAGAGAAGATAGCGAGTACATCAGAATATACAAGCTCGCAGAGAGAAGCGCTAAAAGAAGAGAGAAGAGCTCAACAGAGAAGAAAGCGTAGAAAGAGGGGGAAGTTCAGAGAAGGAAATAGTGTTCAAATAGAGCAGAAGAAAAGAAGAAAATCTCGAACACTCAACACCCCAAAAGACGCATACTCAATCAGTCAGACCAGCAGCAAGCTTCAGCAGATCAATCTGCAAACAAAGGCCAAGCTTGCTGCACCCAGTTGAAGAAGAAGAAGAAGAAGAAGACAAACTCCTTCTAAAGGACTGTTTTAGAGTACTCAGTGAGAGGAGTAAAGTCCTGCTGAGTTTTCCACTTTCTAGGAGAGAAAGTGAGGATCCTGGGTGGGTAGATTAGGACTCTATGTGGGTCAGCATAGAAAGTAGGCAAGCATCTGTGTGAAGGTTTGCTACTTACCTGTTAAGTAAGGATTGTAATAGATAGGGCTATATAAATCAACCAGCTTAACAAAGGTTCCTCTTGAAGAGAGGAAGAGAGGACGTAGAAGGATTACTCCACCTTCGAACCCCTGTATATTACTGCGTCTTTACATGCTTACTGTTTTATATGCATACTACAAGTTAAGATGCACATCTCCTATACTTGGCTTTATAATGAGAAAGAAAGCTTCCGCAAACCAATCTGATCAGTAACCTCCCAAAAGGTTACTGATCCTATAATAAAGCCAAGGAGAAGAAAAGTTTGAAATTACAATAGGCTTATTCACCCCCCTCTAAGCCTACTACCAGCCTTGTTGGGACCAACACAGTCGATATACATATGTGATTTTTATTTATAAATATGTCTTTTATAGCTAAAATATGTGTTTTCGTGCACGATCGACCGTATATCCAGTACACGGCCGTGCGCAAGTACCGTCGCACATGTAACAGTATTACGAGACCAACTCTTATTATTTAGTGTATATGAAGAATGAAAGATAAACTAGATGTACACCAACCTCAATCTTAATAAGAAAGGAAAAATTATGTCCAATACCGACCATAACACAGTTTAACATTAAATTATCAACTCCATACAATTAAAAAAATAGCTTGGTATATTTGTGCAACCCCTCCCTTTTTCTGAGGTAAATAACTCATTTATTGTATGCTCAAATTATTAGACTCGCTCATCAATCAATCTTGCACTCATGTTACTAAATAATTTCTCTTTGTTTTATTAGACAATGATACCCTTTTTCTAATACTAGTTATTAAACTTGTATATTGCATCTATCTTAGACTTTTATGTATGTAGTATAACAATGATTATATTCTTAAAATTAGGTAATGGTGACTTTTCATTCATACTAGACCATATTCTATTACCTGGCTTATCTTTAACTCATGCATGAATCTTGGAAAAAGAATCACATCTGCAAAAGAAACTAAATACAAGTCTTTCCTTCCAAAAAAAAAAAAACACTAATGTCTATAAAAGAAAAGAAGAAAACTAGTAAGGTCCTCTTGTTTATTTTATAACTTATATGTCCTACAAAGATAGATTTATATATTATTTTCGTTCATCCCACAAAAATTGATTTGCTACTATACTAGTATAGTTTTTAATTTGTAATTACATATATTTTCTTTAATTAAATATGTATTAAATTACCACACTTCAAGCCCGATACAATTTTTAAAACAAAAATGGTTTATCGATGTCAGAATTAATAAGAGATATGATCATAATAGGTATTTTAAATATTTTCTCAATCCGTATGAAACTAAAAATAAGTCAATAATAGGTATTTTAAATATTTTCTCAATCCGTATGAAACTAAAAATAAGTCAATCTTTATGAGAAAGAATATAATAATGATATAGAAAATATGAAAGAACTAGACATTAATATGTATTACTATAAATAAAATACACATAATTTTTATTTAAAAGGAATATTTTATTAAGAAAAAGAAAAAGAAAAAGAAAAAGTTGGATTTACTTTCTGGATGCCAAACAAACACAAGCAAAATGAGGCATTTTTGATTGTTGATAGTTTTGCGTTCTCTAACATATATATATAACCGGAATTTTACTCACAATTCCCTTTCCCGCAAAAACACACACATAAAAGAGGAAAAAACCCATCACAGATTCTGCTTGTTTTCGGACGCCTTCAAATCATTCTTCATAATCTGTAAGCAATTTCATTGCTATTCATCTTCTCAATGGGTTTTATTTAATTTTCCTATTTCTTCAGATTAATCAATGCTTCGATTTGTTTCTTTTCTTGCTATTTATTCTTTCCGATCAATTTAGTAGACCGTGTTTCTCTCCAATTTTTTAATTTTTTTGGTATTTCTGATGGATACATTACCTAGTTTTTCCGTCCAATCTCTAGGGCTTAGCTTGCGTGCACAAATTTGACAGCTTTTGAATGAGAGAGTCGAATTTTTCTGGGTTGAATTGCGTTGAAATCTGAGAACATGTGTTGGGAATAAAATGAGTTGAATTTGGAGTGAATGGATTGGAAATTTCTTCATTAACATTTATGCTTTTATGAATTTTGATGTTGTTTTCATCATAATTATATTACTTTTATAATCTGATTACTATGCTTTCAGTGTTTTTCTTTTTTTGGGTGGTATTTGCTTCTTGATTTCGTAGAGCGGCTGTTTCATTCTCCATGGTTGTTGTTTTACTAGCATTAGGGCTGTTTCTATTGATGGCCAATTTTGTTTGAATGTTTTGACTTCGTCCAGAAATTTATTTACTCCTTTTGGTGTTAATCTTTGTTGAGTTTTGTAAGTATTGCAATTTGGTAAATTGATAGCCTATGGATAGAGTAACTCTTTATTTCTGGACATTTTTATAGATCTTAATCCTTCTTATGCTTTTAGTCAGATTTTGATCATTCCCAATCTCCTTGTTGTGCAGGGCCTATCGTATAAGTCAAGATATTCCCTTGATAATTTGAAGGAGCGTTTCCGAAATCAGTTTAACAAACATCTGTTTCTTTCCATTGAAATTTATGGTTATTTTTGCGGGCAAAGGGCGATGCTAAAATTGGTCTCATGAAAATTTTGGATTTTGGTTCTGGTGGAACAACTGGATACATATCTGATGGGTGTCAACTTCTTAACCATTTCTGTTGTTTGTACTGTTCTGAGCCTTGTTGGCGTCCAGTACTGGACAGAAACTTCATTTGAAAGACATAAATCAGATGCCTTGGTTGTTCATGATCTCATCAATTCAGAGAATGCAACACGTGCTTTGGAGCTCCTTTTTGGCTCATACACCACTCTTCTGTTGGTTGCCACTTTTGTTCTTAACGTTATTATTTTGGTAATTTTGGGCCTGAAGGTAAGTTTCTGCTGCATGAGTTAGATGATAAATCGGTTTCTTACGATCATGACTCTCTTCCCTCTCATGAAAAAATCGTACTCTGAAAGTCATGAAAGTAACATCATACTCCTTGCATAGTAATTTATTTGCTCTTGCTACAACATCTCAACAAATTCATATTAGTTAGTTCATCTTGAACTTGGTTTGTTGGAAAATTGCAGTTTCTCTGCCACAATCATGGTCTAAAGTCTTGTTATTGAGATCATTCTAAAACAGTAAGAGTTGACAACTGTTTATTTACTTGTTTTATGCAGACAATATTCTTTTCAGAGCTGTACATATCTGAAATTCGCAAAATGCTTGAGCGGCTCATTCATTACATTATCTACAAGGTAAAATCTTTAGTCAATAGTATCATAATCTAATTTTCAACATCATATCTTGGCTGCTTTATATACCTTAGAGAGTGTTTGACTAAAATTATTTAAAAGATCTTATAAACTCCTACATCTTATAAGATGTTTTTATAGCTTATGAGGGGTTTTATCGTTGTAAAATAAGTTGTTTAAATGGTTTGATAAATAAGATGAAGATTATAAAATATTACTAAGGACAATTGTGGTATTTAAATTGTGAAATTTAAAGGAGTCTGTAAAAATAAAATCTTTTCTTATAGAAAATAGATGAGGTGTCTATATTTCTCCAAAAACAAGTTAAACAACTTATAAGTTTCTAGCATCTTATAAGATCATATTTTTATAACTTTGTTAACACACTTGAGGACCTTATTTGCTCTTGAACATCTTCTAAGATGTTTTAAGAAGCTTATAAGCTTAGCCATTGGCCAAACACCTTCTAAATTGGTTCTTATCTAATGTCCTTGAGTTTGCTTTTCTCTCAACAAATTTGACTCTGATGGAAGCTTCCTGGGTATAGTTCTATTATAAGTCCTTTTGCTTTGGGAAGTCTCGCAGACATTTCACTTTTTCAGGAAAGGGGTCATTAGCATTTTTAGTGATGCATGATTTGAGAATTTTGTCCGTCTGTTAAAGATTTGTGATTAATCAGCTTTTGACAGGGAACTTTTCTTCCACTAGTAGTCCCACCAACAATATTTCAAGCAGGCCTATGGTCAACTTGGTTGGCTGTGCTTTGCTTCTTAAAGGTATTCATTTTGAATTTGGATATTGTTGGAATTCTTCAAATCGGATCTAATTCCTGCTCATTATGCAGATGTTTCAAGCTCTAGCTAGGGATCGACTTGAACGCTTGAATGCTTCTCCTTCAGCCACTCCATGGACATACTTCCGTGTATATTCTGCGTTGTTGCTTGTTTTCTCTATTGACTTGCTCTGGTAATTTATACTGATTCTCCTGTTCATGAATGGCTAGGATTCTGTTTTTCCCCCTTTTCCAATATTTCTTCAGAAGCACGAGTTGGATATTGAGTTTTCTATTGAGTTGAAAAACATGACATAGTCCAAGACAGGTGTTTACTTCTTTATGTAAATGTATATCAGTTATTGAAAACAATCTAAAACATTAACATCTTAGGCTGTCTCTATTTAGACCATCTGATTTGCTAAGACATTTAGATTTCTCTATTTTCGTCTAGCTACCTTTGGTCGCTATCTAAGCATACAGTGTAAGTTGGTTGCTATATTATGCATGCTGTTGTCTCCTTGCCATCATTTTTTATGCTCTGCAGAGGCAAGTTCACCACACACTCTGAAAGTTTCTAAGTACAGCCTTTCTGGCAAGCTTCTTTAGTCTCCATTCTCCCAGCCTGTCTATGTAAATCAATTTTAAGTTAATCCGTTTAACCTTATCCTTTCAGCATTTCCATTTTTACTCTTTTCTAATTTTTCTCTCTTCTTCCCAGAATGATATGCCTCTCTCTTGGTGAGACTTTCCTTCTGCTTCTTGTTGTACCTTATATACTTATATTTGTGGCGTATTATCCCTTAATGTGAACACCTGTTTTACTACCAATATCCCAGTCATCTTCTTCCATTTGTTTCTTTTCCACTAGCACTGAAAATGCCTTTTGCCATCAGAAACCTTATGATGTGGCTCCTTTTGATGTATTCATTATTCCTTGAGATACGGTGGATCTAGCCAATGTTCCACCATTTGTTAAATTTTAGATAGGCTAAGTTGATATGGTCTATCAATGTTTGCTTTCTAAAGGTAAGACTGTGATCAGATATATTAATGGAATTCATCTAAACAGGCAAGATATCACACCAGAATGTACTGATTTTCGAGGGCTATAGAAATGTGGAACCATAGTTGATGATAGATTTGGTGCATTGGTATTTATTCTCTCCAGACATGTTTATAGCGGTGTATATGAATTTCTTATTCTAAACAGCTCGATGAAGACTTTTGACCAGTCTTTCAATGTTACAAATTACCAATCTACGTTTTTTGTAGTTAATGTTTGCACTCATATCATTTCCATATGTTTTTAACCCAAACTGCTGATGGGAAATTGATCTATTATTGCAGGATATTGCTATGTCTGACGATATACAGTGCAACAACTTCGTCAATGTTTTTGTTGTTATTTTTTGAGCCTTTTAGCATTGCTTTTGAGACATTACAGGTAATGTTACCTTCTGTAGGACTTAAACGAGCATCCTTGGAAGCACTTATTTTGGCTGAATTTACTTGCTTCAATCTTCAGGCCATTGTGGTCCACGGATTTCAGTTGCTTGATATATGGATGTATCACTCTGTTGGAGATAGTGCAAATTGCCGATTATCTAAACTTCTCAATATGTCCTCTGCAGGTTATTTTGAGACTTAGCTTTTACATACACCTTGTAATCTTTTTGCATGCCTTTTTTTATTTAATTGGGAAATTTTTACATCATCATTCTAACACCATCTTGGTTATCCTTCTTCCTTAATCAGCTTGATTCTGTTTTTGTCATGCTGATGATGCTCTTTCTGCAAAGCACTCTAAAATATGCGAATTCATAGTTGAAATATCCATTCACTGAATAGAATTTGTTGCTTCACTATTGCTACCATGTTAATAACCAAATTGTCATGCTGAAGTGAAAAAATTACTCAAAACAATTTTCATTGTTCAGCTTTGTTGCATGATTTTAAAATTGCAAAGAGCTATAGTTTATATGATAGTGTTTCATACACTTCTCTTAATACTTACTATGATTTCCAGAAGTTCTATGGATTTGTTCTAAACTAAAACTTGACCAACCAACCCAACACACACTCAATTTGTCTTGGTGAAAGTGCCAGTATTTTGAAAATTACATCTGACATCTGAATTACCCCTTTCTATTCCTGTTTTAGGAATAGGAAAAACACCATCATTATGCTTTACCCTATGGATATTTATGAATTGAATTGTCATGCATGAGTTGGTGAAGTTTTAGTATTACTTTTTTCATTTAACTTGTATTCTTTTGTCTTCAGGTTCACTGGGAGAATGGAAAGGCATCGTAATCCGGAATTTGGGTTTTTTCCTTGACATGATGACATTGCTAATGGCCCTTGCTCATTATCTGCATATTTGGTGGCTTCATGGCATGGCATTTCATCTTGTAGATGCTGTCCTTTTCCTTAATATCCGTGCAAGTTCTCAAATCATTAATGCAGTTGTATTTTTTTAGATTGCCTTTGATCATGTTGACTTACTCGTTACTGTTCCAGGTGTTGCTTTTGTTCTCCTTATTTGTTATCTGTTCTTATTGTTTTCTCTTATCAATAGGCTCTTTTAAGTGCAATTGTGAAACGTATCAAAGGTTTCATCAAACTGCGTATAGCTTTGGGTACCCTTCATGGGGCACTTCCTAATGCCACATATGAAGAGCTCCAAGCATATGATGATGAGTGCGCAATCTGTAGGGTAATGTTCACTTATAGTTGCTTCGTAGACGCTCTTTGTACTTTCAGTATATATAAGCTTGTGAGCATTTAATCTATGACAGGAACCAATGGCGAAAGCTAAGAAGTTGTCTTGTAACCATCTATTTCATCTTGCATGCTTGAGATCTTGGTAGGTTGATGTATATTTTCTGAAATGCTTCTTTGATGTAATTTGTAATTAGGGTAAGTAAATTCTCGTTGTCAATGTAGGTTGGACCAGTGTTTAAGTGAGAGTTACTCATGCCCTACTTGTCGGAAGCCACTCTTTACAGCCAGACCTGAAAATGGTGTGAATCTCAATGCTACAGAATTTTCTATAGATGAACAGCTTGCTCGTCAATTGAGTGCTGGACTCGATGGGCCAGATCTTCCTGATCATAACTTGCACCCTGGAGTCTTTTCTAACCAGACACAGAATGTAGAAACGAGTGATTGGAGGTTTGGATTCCTTTTTCATGTTTGAGAAATCATAACATTTGAAATAGCTTTTCCTTATGTAAGTGAGGAAGCAAGGTTATTGATTGTGTAGCAACTATAAGTTAGTAGATAGCATTATGGTTGAAAGTGTTGGTGATTTATATTCCAAGTTAAATCCTAGGGAATCAGTGATTGGTGGTAGTGCAATAAGTACTGGGCAATGCCGACTGTCTGTAATGCTTCTTTGTTTTGAAATAGCGAATACAGCTTGCGCGTTTATTTGCCGTTTCTAGTCTACTAAGTTATTTACATCTAATTGAAGTGAGGATTGGTAGTTCTTTTTTCCCCCTATAATTTCTTTTCTTTTTGTCCTTGTAGGAGAGGAGTTCATTTAGGTTGGTTGGGTTTAGATGGAGGTAGCCCATCTGGATTTAATCGTGTTCAGATGTTAATGAGGCAACTTGATGTTGGAGAAAGTTATGGCCAGAGTGCACTTGAAGATGCTGCTTGGAGTCTGTTTTCCCCGAATCAATCTCAAGTTGGTACATCCACATCAGCCATTCCTCGATATTCTGGGGGTTCGCATGTGAGGTCAACATCTCACGCCGAGGGCAGCAACTTAGAAAATATAATTGCCATGGCTGAAACAGTTCGAGAAGTGCTGCCCCACATACCTGATAATGTTATCTTCCAGGTGCAATTTCTCACCTTTAAGCTCAAGGAGGCCTTTACATAACTATATAGAAACTCATTTCCTGCATCATGATTATTCATCCATGCATCTTCTATGGACAACATTTGCAATAGGAAAAGCAAACCCACCCATGATTGTCTAGAAATTGTGCCTTTAGGGCTTGTTTACTTTCTGGGTTTACAACTAGTTGGATTGATTCTTTTGAGTTGGATCTTCGATATGACATAATCAATATATATATATATATATATCATGGGTACTTCACAGGATTAACAAGAAGATTCAATATGATCAAGTTGGATAAACCACATATGATTGATACATTTGAGCCACTTTTTCACTAAAATTCAAAATATCTTAGTCCTCGGGTTGTCCACCCATTCATAATCACACAAAGTAGACGCCTCACAAGGTGGGACAAGTTCAATGAACCCTACCCAGTACTGCAAAGTGAAAAGTTAGTGATAAATCTGAATACCATATGCGTAACTGAGAAATGACCATTCTTGTGTTGGGAATAAAACTTGTTTGAACCTCTCTCTCTCTCTCTCGGATTCTTTTGAGAGACGAGTCTCATTCAATGCTTTGGAAGTTGCAGGACTTGCAGCTGACAAATTCAGCTATGGCCACTGTGAATAATCTCTTACAAATGTGAGTGACACCAGTCAATACTGAATATTATCACTCAGATAGAGCGGCCGAAGCAGGCTCAGGCTCGGACTAATGCTCAGCTTATCGGCCTGTGCCATGACAGTGTAATGTAATAAGTTCCATCCCGTGTATAGAAGATGAAATGTGCAAATTATTATTTTGTTAAGGAAATAAAACAGTCTCACTGTAGGTGAATGGATAAACAACAAGGGGCAGCTTTGTTGTATCACTTTGTACTACTAGTCACATTAATTTTGTTCCAAGTTTTCTGTTCTCTTATTTTCTCTTCAATTAATGTGTGTGTGTGTGTGTGATGTATCACCTGTAATTTAGGGTCCTTTATTTACAATAAAAAAAAATTGTAATCCTGGGGTATGTCTTCTTTTAATTATCGTGGTATTATTTATTTTCTTTTGAAATATTTTTTCTTTATGTGATTGCATTTCAAGCATCAGACTGTATTCTCAACCATTAACGAGGTTTTGGAAAACTTAACTTCATCTTGTACAGGGTTAATATCAAATTTGATTTTTGAAAGTAGGATTTGTAATTTCAGGTTTGGTTCCGTATGTCATGAGTCATCATAAGTAATCCCCAGTTATTCACAAAAACTTTTATGCATCAGGTGCATGGATCTTAGATCCATACACCTGACCTGACCCTGCGTGTATGCATCCCACGCGCCATCACTCGCTCCCACGTGTCTGGATGGATGTGTTCGTTAAGGATACATTTTAGTTATATTAAGGATACCTTTTAGTTATGTTAAAGATATCTTTGAAATCCTGATTTCAGGTACCACGTTATGTTAAGAGTACATTTTAGTTATGTTAAACATACATTTAGATTATGTTAAGGATACCTTTAGTTATGTTAAGAATATTTTTTGATTATATTAAATATACATTTAGGTTATGTTAAGAATACCTTTAGGTGATGTTAAGGATACCTTTGAAATCCTGATTTCAGGTTCCTTTGAAATCCTGATTTGATACCCTTAGAATTCGCTCTAGGTCACATACATTTACGTTATATTAAGGATACTTTTAGGTTATGTTAATGATACATTTATGTTATGTTAGAGATACCTTTGTGTACAAAATGTGTAACACAACTATGTTATGGATAAGATATCTCTAACATAACATAAAAGTATCATTAATATAACCTAAATGTATGAAATTTGGGCATAAATGTATTATTAACATAACCTAAATGTATCCTTAAACATTACCTAAAGGTATCCGTATCCTTAACATAACCTAAAAATATGTCTAACTTAACGTAAATGTATGAAATCTGGCATAAATATATTCTTAACATAATCTAAAGGTATTCTTACACATTACATAAATATATCTTTAACATAAGTAAAAGTCATGACTAAAATTTAAAAAAGTTAGCGTGAAAAAAAAAAAAAAAAAGAGAAGCGGGTCGGGTAATCCGGATCCAACTCGGGTGCATGGATCTAAGATCCATGCACCTGATGCACAAGAGACTTACTCCCAATTATTTAAATTTGATCAAATTTAGTCCTCAATGTATCTATACTAAGTACTAACCAGTGAATTTTGATGGGGAAAACTGTACCATAAACCATAATTTTCGTTTTTGGCACTCAAAAAACCAATTGTTATAATATTTCACTCTTTATATTATATTTATTTATTCTTTTTTCATTTATATCTTTATGTGCCAATTACTTATATCTTTATGTCAACATAGTTATATCTTTATATCTATTGTCTATTACCTATATAAAAGTATGGATAATTCTTACAAAATATGAATTGCCTAATATCCTTAATAAAGATTTTATTTAAGGTTATAATAGTAATTTATGATTTTCATATTTAAATCATTTAACATTAGAATTCTAAACCAAATTCATATAGAGTTCTATTATGAGTAGAACTCTAATTACTATATTTTTTTTGAATTTAATTTAATTTAACATAGATTGTATATCCTCATTAAAAATTATTATTTAAGATTAATAGTAATATAATATTTTGATTTAAAAAATTGATACTCGTAATATATAAAAGTATAATTAATATATTACAAGGTAGGACTAATATAACTAAAATGTATGAAATATTAATATGTTGGGGTAATGCCCACTTTTAACACATTTGTTAAATTTTGGGCCAAAAATACCCCCACTATCTCTAAAGGACAAATAGAACACTTTTGTTATAATTTGGCCAAAAAATATCCCCTTTGAAGTCAAAGTGTGTCATATATTTGTCCCATAATTTAGTCAATGAGTTAGAAATACCCTATGTCCCTCAATATGTTTGTGTAAAATCAGAAATTTCTTAATTAATTAGAGTTGGTCTTCTGGCACCAAGTGCACATAGAATCGGACCGGGTCCGAGTCTACCCGGATCCACGCTTCTTCTTTATTTTTTTTAATTCTTTTTTCGCTTCAAGTTAAGACTTTTATGTTTTATTTGTGTGATATATATATTATATAAGTGTGACATTTATGTACAAATGTGGTGACTTCTATATAGTATAATCTAGAAAAAAAAATGAAGGGACTTGGGAACAGACATGATCACTTATTTTATTTTGCTTGAATTTCAATAATATTTGTGCATATACACCTTTATGTGATATTAGTTGCACCTTCATGTAATATTAGTTACACCTTTATATGATATTAATTGCACCTTGCATAAATGTGTAATTAATATCATATATATGTACATTGATTCAAAAAATACGCTGAATTTTTTTTAAATGTTCATTTTTTTAAATAAATGATTAAAATTCATATAAAAAATTCATATAATTTTTATGTGTTTCTCACTCATTTTGATATACTATATTGAAACTTAGCAGAGCAATGGAGAGGGCACACATCACCCAGTAATTAAAGTCAGTCAAGATTTTAGAATTCTGTCATTCAAAGACAACTACTCCACTCTAATCCTATTAAAATGCTAAAATTAACAAAAGGATAAATTAATAATAGAATTATTAATCCTCAGTTTTTACATTGAATTAATTGGAATTAGATCCTCTATTCCAATTTGTATTTCATCTTATATTTCATTATTTTCATAAGATGACCAATGTACATTGGTGATGTCATCTTTTACACGTGGTGTATGGAGATTATATTGAAATATCAGATGAAACACAGTTTAATATAGAGGATCCTGATTCAAGGTGGTTAATTAGCAGCAAACATGGAGTTAAACCACTCCTGAAATCTGGAGAACCCTATGCAGACAATTATAACTGGAAACAAGCAAAGAGAGAGGTTTTGTCTATTACTATAAACTAATATTTACTTGTTTACATTGATCAATTACGTTTGCTAAATGCTTGGAGTATGTCTACAGATCTCCAAACATTAAACTGTTAATAACTTGTTATTAATTGTGTAGTCAAATGAATAGATTTATTATACCATGCACAAAGTTAGACCTCTAGTTCAATTTCATGTTTCATCTTCTATATTATCATAACCAGCAATTGATCTCCGTGACGTGCGGTTGATTATTTATTGTGATAATATATACAATTTGTAAATTTTTAATATAGTTGTTATATTAAAAATTTGTTCATATAGCTTTTATTATTTCAAACTTGGTATAATATACAAATATATTTCCATATCTCTATTTATTTTAAAGCTATATTAATTTTTAATTTAAAAAAATTGTTAAGTAAAGTAGAGTTATAATAAAAATTAAAAGAGAATTTGGTTGAAGTCCTACCACCTTTCTCTCGTGTGTTTTAGGTACTTGTGCATTCGTTTGTTTGGCAATGTGTTATTCTAAATTCAAATAGAACAAACCGTACATGTTATTCAAAATTTAATTTGATAATATAAAAAAGTTGGAAAACAAAATTTATTAATAACTTAAACAATATTGAACTTGAAAGAGCTTACATTCTATTTGTTTGAGTTTTGTAAAAAACGAATTATGGTCTGATAGATTATTTAATAGGTCAACAAATTAATTTAGGAGTTAGTTAAATGACCAATTAACAATATAAGTATTGAAATATTTTATTTGTATACAATATTTTTCATAATTACAAAAAATATATTAAAATTTATTTTAACTCTAAAATTAATAATAAGAATGAATCTAAACATTATGTAATTACAATTAACTAAAAAAAATTGAAAATTTGAAAACTTATATTCTATTTGTCATTGTCTTTTGTTGAACTTTTTTCATGACTTGATAAATAATTTGATAAGACAATGATTTTAAGAGTTAGTTAAAAGTGACAAATTAGCAATATAAGTTTTGAAATAATTATTTATACACAACACTCTTATAATTACAAAAAATATCTTAAAGTTTGTTTAAAATTGATAGTGAGAATAATCGGCATTATGTAATATAATTAAAGTTAACCAAAAAAAAAAAGAATTAGATTTTGAAAATTTACATTCCATTTGTTCGGTCTTTTGTAGATTTTTTCTCTCTCATGGCTCGATAAAAATTTGATAAATAATGATTTCTAGAATTGGTTAAAAGTGATCCATTAAAAATATAGATTTTGAAATATTATTTATATACAAAATTTGTTATAGTTACAAAAAAATATCTTTATTTTCTTTAACTTTAAAATTGATAATAAGAGTAATTATAGACATTAAGTAATTAAAGTTATCAAAATAATAAAGAATTAAAAACAAATTAACTTAGTATTCAACAATGAACAATGTCATGGACGACGACGACAACAACAATAATAATAAATGGTAACAAATATATTACATTGAAAAAGTAGTAAATAACATGGTCAAATTTCTTAATAAAACTATTAATGTTTAGAATTATTTTATTAGCTAAAATATTGATTTGACATTTTTAGAGAAACTGGTAAATTGTAAATTTTTAGAGACAAACTCTCTTCTGGATTAAAACTCGGAACAAGGGACTTGTGTGCATGGACGACCTACATACATGGATGGGGCGGGCCTAGGCAGGTTCCTTTTGCCACTTGATCTCCACGGAAAGAGCCCTTTTAAATTTCAACTTTTGACCTTCCATCTTCGGAAACGACTGCCCTTTGTTTCTTCTGTTAGAACATATTTTAAGTATGTTTTGATGAGACAAAACCATATAATAATAACTCTCATTCTATAAGCATAAACTATCTTGTAAAGGTTGCTACAACGAGGTTACTGCAGAAAGATACAACAGAGAAAACTTCATAGAAAGGATACTGAAGAGAATGGTGAAAGGAATCTGGTAAACTAAAAAGGATACTGCTTACTGCAGGAAGCTACCTGGAAGAGATTATGCTTAAGCATACTGCAAAGCAGCAAACTACTGAAGATTCAAGCTACCTGACAGGAAGCTACCTGGAAGAGACCATGCCGAAGCATACTGCAAAGTAGCAAGCTACAGAAGCCTGAAGTCACCTGAGAGCAAGACTGGGAAGAGAGATACAAAGCAAGCATGGGAAAGAAACTAGAAGTTACCGGTAAAGAGAAGAGGGATGAAGCCAATCAGATGGAGACACATGGAAAGCGAAAAGCTGTACGTGTATCAGAAGGAGTGCGACACATTTAATGATGGAAACCTACCTACCTTCAACGGGCAGATTTCCTAATCTATAAATAAAAGAAGACTGAAGACTGAAGAAGAGAGAAGAGAGAAACGCACAAGAGAGAAGCGAGAAGCACACAAGAGAAAAGAGAGAAGCGCACAAGAAAGAAGAGAAGAGCGCAAATGTAGAGAGAAGAAAGCGCAGAAAAGAGAAGAAGAGAACAAAACGCAAGAGAGAGCGTAGAAAAGAGGGGGAAGACCCATAGGGGGAAAAAGAATAAGAAAAAGAAGAAGAGAGAAAATAGTGTACTCAAGATAAAAAGAAGAGTAGAAAGCTCAAACACTCTACACCCTAGAAACGCTAGAATACTCAGTCACTCAGTCCGGCAGCAAGCCACAGTAGAGCAACCTGCAAAAGAAGCCAAAGCTTGCTGCATCCAGTTGAAGAAGAAGACAAACCTTTTAAGGACTGTCTCGGAGTGCTTAGTCAGGACTAGGATCATGATAAGTTGTTCGCTTTCTGTAGAAGAAAGTAAGGATCCTAGATAGGTCGGGTAGGATCCTGTGTGGGTCAATTAGGAGAGTAGGCAAGCAACTGTGAGCAGCTATGAGTAGGCTTGCTACTTACTTGTTAAGTCTGTCTTGTAATAAATAGGGCTATGTAAATTAACAAGATTAACAAATGTTCCCTCTTGAAAAGAGGCAGAGAGGATGTAGTAGGGTTACTCCACTTTCGAACCTCTGTATATCTATGCGTTTATCTGTGCTTACTGTTTTATCTGCATATCTTATGTCAGATGCATGTCTTCCATATTTGGTCTTTTAATGAGAGGAAGCTTCCGCAATATAACTCTGATAAGTAACCTCCCAAAAGGTTACTACCTCTCGACCTAAGCCTCCGAATGAAGAAAAGTTTGAAAATTGAGTAAGCTTATTCATCCCCCCTCTAAGCCTATTACCACTTGGGACCAACATCTTCAATTGCTTTTTGATGTCTACAAATAAGTTCCTCCACAGTTCTTCATACATATCCTCTTCCACACTTGTTTTCGCTTCCTTGCTCATTTACCTATTCCTCAATACAAGTCAGGCACCTTTTCTTGGTTAGTCGTTGTAGTAGTTCAGTGTTGAGCTAACTGTTCCACGTCATTGTATCCTGAGAAACAGACGCCGATTGAAATCTCAAACACCATACGAGATGATGAATCTGTTTTAAGAAAACTGTGCACATCGCATGACTTTCCTCCGATTTTTCTTCGCCATTTTGCATAGTATTTTCTAACATTGATTACATAGACACTTGTATCAGGTGTGTGGGTTATGATCCATGTAGTTCTGATCATATGATGCGAAAGATGATTTTCACGCTCAAAACACATGATTATGCTCTCATACGCCCTCAAATCCATGGTCAAACCCTAATATCGTGCGTCCAACATTTTAGTTATGTTTGTGTGACCTTTATAATATGTTTGCATAACCTTTATGTTTAATCATTTATAGTGTATTACAAAACTATAATTAATAATATCTTTTAAGCTTTTAAATTATAATAATCTAGCATGTTTGTTATAATAATATAACTCTTATTTTATTATTTAAGTAATAAATCTTATTTGTATATAAATATTATATTAATATCACATAAAGGTAAAATTATTATAACATAAAATTTTCAACTACACTATATAAATTTTTATTCTGAAAAAAGTCAAAGTAATATTGTTTAAAGGTTAAGATATATGTACATGCAGGATATGCTAATATAACATAAAAATTATAATTGTATAACATATGGTTCTGCATAAATAAATTTAGAAAAAAAGTTTGGTATAAATTTGAGCCAAACCCTTCAACCTCTCAACACTTAAGCAAAAGTAAACAGTTTCAGTCACTCAATCTAAGCACCAAGCTAGCTTCAAGGAAGTTTAACTCTCAAAACTTGTTGCATGCATTAACAGTTGAATAAAAACCTTATGTAATTTTTCAATCTTAGATTGTGTAGGAGTACTTAGTGTGAGAAATAGGTTCCTACTAAGTTTACAGTACCCTTTGTAAAATGGTAAGAACTATTTGCGAGTTATAAGATCCTCTGTGGGTCATTTGATCAGTAGGTTGAGCAACCTGTGTGGAAGCTAGCTACTCTTGTTTAGGTCAAGTTTGTAATAGCATAGGCTGTGTAAATCAAACACCTTAACAAAGTTCCTTCTGCAAAATAAGTAGAGTGGATGTAGAGGAGTTATTCCATCCTCGAACCACAGTATATCGCTTGCTTGTTTATCTATCTTATACATCTATCTGTCAAGCATACTGTATACTCTACAAAAGCATATTTTCTTAAGTGTTTACATATTTTCCGCTACATAAAACTCTAAATAAGTTCTCTCTGGGCAATAACCTTCTTGATAGGTTACTCTAGCAACTTTTGGACTGTAAGCTTTCAGCAATCTGTTCAGTAACTTGAACTGAAATACTCTTCGAAGAAAATGTTTGAAAAATTAGAAGAGGTTTTTTTATCTCTTATCACTTGGGACCAACTTTGTATATTTTTTATTTTTAATATCTTTTTTTTTTTTCAAAATTTCAATATTTCTATATTATAAGATTAATAATAGACCAAATTAATAAAACATGATGAAGATACAATGATCAACTCCATATATATATATATATATATATATATATAGAGTTATATCTATATGCACCCATGGGTTGGGAACCATATGACTCAGATCGATCCGAACCAACGATGCTTTTCATTCATCACGCATTTCAGGTGTCTACGTGTCCTAGTTTCGTGCCCAAATTTTAGTCCCATGTGCCTAACATTTTAGTGATGTAAATGTTCGTCTAACTTTTAGTTATATTCACATAACATTTATTTATGTTATTTTAACTTTTCACAGTATATTAGGCTATGTTTGTATTGAACGTGACCAATTCATCTTTTGAATGGACTTAGTTTAGTTTATGTTTGGACAAAGATTTGTGAAATCCTAGAATTCTATCATATGTTTCCTTCTTTATCTACAATTCTCAATACGCAAATTCTCCTGTGCACTAGGTGCACGAATTTAGATCCGTGCAATTGGGGCGACCCTACCTAGATCCGTGTCCATCGATTTTTTTTTTCACTTCAAACTGTTATCTCTATGTTATATGGGTGTGTACTTTATGTTATATAAGTGTGACCTCTTTATGCAAATTTGGTGACATTTATGTTCAATAACTTAGAAAAGATGAAGATTTCAGAAAATTTTGAGTGCACCTTTTGGATGAACATACTTTTATATGATATTACTCATAGTTTTATGTGATATTAGTTGCACCTCTATATATAACATAAAGGTGCGCAACTAATATCACATAAAGGTAAATATGTACAAATTTTGCTTAAAATTCTTCCATTCTTTTCTAAGTTATGGTATATAAAGGTCACTACATTTGTACATAAAGATAACACACATAAAATATAAATGTAACAACTTGAAGCGAAAAAATAAAATTCAAAAAAGAAAAAAGAAAAATGTGCGGATCCGAGTCGATCCGGTCCCGATCCGTATTATACGTGCATTTGGTGCACAAGAGACCAACTCTTCTCAATAAAACATTTAACTTTTCCATTTTTTCTATAAATCCCAACAATCAACCTATAGTTTTTCTACAATTCTCCGTATTAAAATGTCATTTTAACTAAAATTCTACCCTACAAAAACCTTAAACAAACATAAGCTTATCAAAATTTATACTCACAAAATTCTACTAAATCTCAAATCCGCATTTGCAAAAGTCATTTTAAGTCTAATATAAACATAGTCTTACAAACATATAATACATTTTAAATCTTTATGTTGTTATTACATAATCTTTATCTTATTCTTTAAGTATATAAAAGTTATAATATATGTACATAACTGTTATAATATAACATTACGGTCTTACTACCCTACCCACAGTTGGACACATTAATATGTGTCCACCACTGACGTGTCAGATATCCAACATATCAATTAATTCCATTTTTCATATAACGAGGGTTTAGATCATTACACGTAAGTAGCGAGTATAATAAGAGCTGCCTGTCGTGGATATTTTAGCATTTTATGATAACATTAAAGTTCAACTATATACACTACATGAATTTTTATACCTAATTTTTTAAGTAATATATCACTTAAAGGTTATAATTCTGTACATAAAGATTATATTAATGTAACATAAATGTTATACTTGTATAACATAAATGCAACTGCTTAAATTAAAAAAATATATATGAGATTGGATCCGGACTAGATCGAACCCACACACGTCCAGCTACATAGATTTAGATTCGTGCATCTGGTTTATAGTAATAGAACTCTCTCTCACACACACACACATAGTCATGCTACCCTACCCACCGCTAACGTGTCAAATATCCAACATATTAATTAATTTCACTTTCCATATAACGAGGTAATAAAATCATTACACGTCAGTGGTTGACATATTATAAGTTGCCCGTCATGGACATTTTAGCATTTTCCTCTCTATATAGTTTTATATATGTTTCCTCCATATAGTAATTTCTATTTGTAACTCTAATTTAATTTAATTTTATATTTATTAGTGTTTTCAAATTCAATAATTAGAATTTAAATTTAATAATCTAACCACTCAAAAAATTTAATTAACCTCCACATACAGCATACAAAACTAACACATATATTGCATATATATACACACATAATTACGGGTGGTTTTATGGAAGGGTGAGGGATGATTCGCCTTTTGAACTCTGAAAGATATCATTTTTATACATATTACTTTCTTATATCTTTCATTTATATCATGTATTTTATAAGAGATCCTTTGTTTTACAAACATATTGTAAAACACTATAAAAATCAACCTAAAGTATCCATATTTTCTAATTTGGAACTTAAACTTTTTTTAATCCGATTACATCCCGAATTTCATGAGTTTTTTTAAAGTGTAATCTAAACTTTTTTACCAACAATTTTTCCGACAAAGCTCACAATACATTATTTTCACAAGGATAAATTTGTCATTTAAAAAAGTAGGTTTCAGTTGAAAAAAAATTATACTTCAGAGGTTGCAAATTGAAAACCCGACCATATTGAAACTTTTGTTTATCCTTTTGAAAGTCACATTTAAGTCATATGATGTGCATTTCAATTCGCTCAAAGATGAAATATCCTGATATATCTCTAATATATTTTGATATTTCATTTTTCAGGTGAAGGAAACAAAAACGGGTGGTAACCATTGTTGCAAAAATCGGCCTAGTCGGCCACTAGCCGATCCGATTTTTTAAAAATCATCCCTAAAAATCGTTTTTGATGTTAATTGGTGCCTAGGCGGTCTAGGTGCCGACTAGTCGGCCTAGTTGGTCTAGTCCCTTAACCTAATTTTTTTTTTGTTTTTTTGTTTTACTTTATAAATTTCGTAGCGGATCAATTCTAATGAGTAATAATTATAATTATAATTATAATAAAATTGAAGACTAAATTGAATATTTGTTTATTAATTTGGTACATGGTGGTTAATAATTTTATACATATTATTTTGAATTTGATGTGTGATTGAGCCTTTGGATAACATGTATTATACATAGAACGATATTCTCCATATTTTTCAAAAAAAAATTTCTAAAGATAATTGTGTGTGTATATATATATCATGCAAAAAAAATAAAAAATAAAAAAATAATAAAAAAAATACAATGTCGCCTAGTCGCTAGTCATTTGGAAAACGTCTAACTAGCATTTTCCGACTTCTGCAGCCATAGTTGTAATAATATATCTCTAATATTTTCATTTTTCAGTAGTAAAATAAGTGAAATATTGATGTGTGTGTGTATATATATTGGCTAAATATTAAGAAAATATCAGTATTGATTTCGATATCGGTGATTTCATGTACAAATTATAGGAAAATTTATGAATATCAAGAAAATATCGATGAATATCGGTGGAATATCGGTAAATATCAAAAAAATATCAATAAATATATGTGCCGATAATTTCACAGTAATTTCGTGAAATTATACTTTCAATATTTTTATCGAAACCGAAATTCACATCCTTGATTTCGCTAGGAAAGGTGTTGGAGAAAATGTTTAACTACACTCCAAAAAAACGCTTGAACGGTATGCTACAATCGTGTAGTAAAAAAAGTTTAGGTAACAAAGAAAAATCAATCATCTTTTAATTTGATCCATGTCACACTCCATGAAATTAGATCCTTACTTCATATGAAAATATGATTTTTCTTTTTTGTTCTTTTAGGACAAATTTTAGAAAATTTCTTGAAGTAATTAACATGAGAATACATGTATATGGTGGAGGTAACACGTGGTACTTGAGGTTAGGACAGCAGAGAAGCCCTGTTGATTGGGACCAGATTACACTGTTAATGTGTTGAAGAGAAGGAAGGGCCACCTCTTCCTTTATTTTCACTCAATCATACGTCTTTTCAAACCCTTCATTCCATGTTCATTCCTACTGTTTCTTTTTCTACTTCAACCACTACCATTTTAACAACTTACATTTAATAACATTTGATTTCTATTGGGCCATATTTTATCTTACGTCTCATATTTTATAATATTTAATACATATAATATATGATGATTATATTGAATAGAAAATATAATATTAAATGTAATAGAACATCTCATACGTTTGATTCTTTTTAAACTTCGTCCAATGGGAATTAATTTGGCCTCAAATTCAAAATATTGGGATATATATATATATATATTCAAAAGAGTAAATTACAAAATTCAAGCCAAACTATGACCACTTTTACACTTAGACAGCCGAATTTTGAAAGTTTACTATATAAACGTCAACATTTGCAAATTTACCACATGACCATCAAAATATCATTTCCGACGGAATATGCTCTGAATATGCCTAGAATATTCGTTGGCGGTGAAAGAATATTTGGAGTATATTCCGCTGGCGATGACATTTTGGCGGTCATGTAGTAAATTCACAAAGGTTGGCGATTATACAGTAAACTTTCAAAGTTCATCTACCTAAGTGCAAAAGTGGTCATAGTTTGATTTGAATTTTGTAATTTACCCTATTCAAAACACTCACCTTATCGAACCATAGAGAAGAATCAAATCTATTCGATTAAACTGGTCAATTTAAGAGAGAATGAAATGATAATATAGAATTAAAAACTTATTTCTTGATATCCAACTTGGTTTCATCATCATTGTTTGAAAGTTGAATTATCTTTTATTTAATGTTCTGTTTCTCTTCATGGGTACATTTGGTGAGCCTGCAAATTAAATGATATATAAAATCAAACAATGATGCACAGTCAAAAAATGGTGGTCGACTCGATTGCTAATCGTGTATTGTTGTGCTAGAATTCCAGGGGATTGGTTATATTTGATGTTATATATATTTCATGTTTCATATTATTTAATACATGTTATAAAATAATAATATCATTGAATATACATGATCTGTGATAATTGTTTTAAAATAGAAGATATAATACAAAATACAATAAAATATTTTGCGTCGAATTCTAGAATCTTGAAGAGAGGGAGGGGTTTGTGTGAAAATTCATACTTTTAAAGAATCTTTTTGCAATATTCACATTTTTTTAACATTCCACATGCATGCGTCAACAATTAGTCTGAAAATTGGGTGTCACAAGCACCCACGCGCTAATTAGTCCGAAAATTGAGAATTTTGGGACAATTTTGTTTTCAATTGTAAAAAGTATCAATAGTTTTTTGTAATAATTATAAAGCTCCATTAGGTTATGTGCTAGCTAGAGTTATCACTCCCTAAAATTAATGTACTACATTTGTAACTTTGTTGCTAAGAATAGTTATGCTTTGGCATTTTCATTTTGGGGTGGGATTTTGTGAATAATGTCTTTCTTTCGAATTCAATATTGAAGTAGGCGGCCTGTGTTCTATTAATTCACAGGGAAAAAGTCTATTTTACGTCAACTTATTTTTAGGGTTTCACATTTAGTCCAATTAAAGCAAAATTTGACCAATTTTGATCAATTGACCGTCGGAAATCGAATTTCCGATCAGTTTACCGGTGATTGAATGTCAATCGACCCGAATTTTTATTTTTTTTCAGGTTGTGTTCAGCTGATGTGTCATTTTGGAGCACATGTGACAACACTATTTAATTTCCACATAGATCTAATAATAATTAATTAATACATGAAAAACATTTAAAAAATGAAAAATATGCTTCTTCTTCCCCGCCGCCACCCGCCTCTCGCGCCCGTCGCCACCACTCGGCCGCCTCACTCTCCTTCGCCAGTCGCGCCCGCTGTACTCAACTGCGTTTTCTTTCCCCACCGCCGCGCTCACTGCCACCACTTGCGCCCACCACACTCGCCGGAAGTGGTGTCTATGTGGTTGGTCTGTGTGTTGGTATGTGCCTCGCACTCACTCGTCTTGCTTTGTGTCAGTGTGTGGAGTCACGGCCGCCTCGCTGGTCGGAAGTGGTTGTGGTTGGTGGAGGAGGTGCTGGGTGGAGTCACTAGCATAATTGCCCCGCCGCCACCCGTCTCTCGCGCCCGCCTGACTCTCCACCGCCAGTAGCGCCCTCCGCTCTTGCAGCCTCCAGTCGCTTCCGCTACACTCAACTACGTCTTCTTTCCCCACCGCAACGCTCGCCGCCGCCACTCGCGCCCGCCACACTCACCGGAAGCGGTGTCTATGTGGTTGGTCTGTGTCTGTGTGTTGGTATGTGCCTCACACTCACCTGCCTTGCTCTGTGTGTGTGTGGAGTCGCGGCTGCTTCGCTGGTCGAAAGTAGTTGTGGTTGGTGGAGGAGGTGCTGGGTGGAGTCACTGGCATAGTCGCCGGCAAAGACTATGGAAGAAGACGAGAAAGGGCGTCGGTAGATCCCTTTTCAAAATTTTTTATTTTTCATTTATTTTCATTTATAATTATTTTTATATCATATTGTTGAAATCAAATATCAATTTAAGAAATGTCACGTGTGCTCCGATAAGCCACATATGTCACTCCGATAAGTCACACCAGCACAATTCGCCTGAAAATTCAAAATTGAGGGCGATTTAGATGCAATCACCCCTAATGGACCAAAATTGGTTAAATTTTGTTTTAATTGAACTAAATGTGAAACCCTAAAAATAAGTGGACGTAAAATGGACAGTAGCAGTTTAAATGGACATAAAGTGAATTTTTTTTCCTATTAATTCACTATATTACTTGGTCTTATTAAGAGAGGATATTACAGTTAGTGATAGTTTTATTTGTATAACATATCATGCCTATCTGTATATAACACTTCCTTAAAATGCGAACTGATATTTTATTTTTAGTTAGTGTTTAATGTTATATATATTTCATTATTTTCAATATTTGCCATGTGTAAATTGGTGATATCATCTTTTATATTTAACGTGCGGTAGTTATAGGAAAATGCTAAAATGGCCACGGTCTACAACTCTTAATATGTCCACTGCTAACGTGTAATTATCTTATCTCCTCAGTATATTGAAAGTACTACAATTAATTGATACACTGAATATCTGACACGTCAATAGTGGACATATATTAATGTGCCTTGGTGGGTAGGGTAACAGGATTGGATAGTTGTATTAGAACAACAGATGAAACATTAGTATGAAATAGAGAATCTTAATTGCTCAAAATGGTAGATTGAATTGAATAATAGGATGAAATATATATATATATATACATTTATTAAATATTCCAAAATTCATTATTATAGTTTGGTTCGGTTTTTCAGTGTTGGTGAAAGGTATTTAAAGTGGCGTAAAAACTCACGTGAGATTGTCTCACATAAGGTCTTATATTGTTAGATGAAACTTTTTATGATCTTATTCTAGGCTAAAATTGATCACATTAAAACCATATGAACTCAATTTTATATAAGGTCATGCATGAAATCGTCTCATATAAGACCTACTCTTAAAGTGGAGGTGAAGTGATATAAAGCATGTAATTAATCTCTGTATAATATATATATATATATATATATATATATGATGTTAATTAATTAGCACAAACAAAGTTACTGTTCATTGTAGGTCTCAAAACAACAAATCTTTAAATTCTCATCCATTTTCATCGATTCAAAGTCTCTTCACATGCATTGAACAGCACTACATTTTCTACACACATCAATCATGTGTCTCAAACCTCTGAATTTCATCATCCTCTTTCTTTTCTTGCTCTCTCATGCATATACCACTCTCATTTTTGCTCAGGAAGAATCCCAGCTGTACAAGGTTATATTATTCATCGATCATTTTCTTTCAAGGGTCCAGATTTATTTTCTTCAGATTTGATCCAATACATATCATGCCTGCATTTGTTTTGGAATATGTTGCAGATTGAAGAGAAGCTCAAATTCAAGAAATTTAGTCCAAATGGAAGGCTCGCATTTGCAAGTGCCCAAGATCTTTGCAAAAAAAACGAAGCCACTAAAAAAGGTGTAATTTCATTTTAGTCTCTTCCACTCTTACTATATATCCAAATCTTGTTATATTTGATTATATTTTATCCCATACAAATTTTTAACAGAAAAGCTTATATAATTCCCTGCTAAATGAATTATTTTACTGTGAAAATCGAATTTTTCAAGACTAACTAAATTGGACCTGTCATTAACAAGTTGTCTTTGATGATGATTTTACGGAGCCAACATTCTTTTTTACGCAACTAAATTATTTTGGCATCAATTTCATGTGAGTGGTGGAAATTTTCACCCCAATTACGCATATTATTGCTCTAATTTATGCACATGATGCTAACTATTATTAGATATGTAAAACTATATAGTTATTGTTCTTAAATATTAATGGATGAAACAAACTTTAAAATAGAGAATGTTATTTGTGATTTTGATATATGTTTATTAAAATTTCTCAAGAAACATTGTAATTATCCTATCCCTAATTTATCTTTCATTTCTTCATCATGGTCTATCAATTGTTTTCTTTGCCATTTCATTTGGAAGCGATATCTAGAAAACTCGAGTTTTATAAATTAAAGTAAAGTATAGGCTTTTTCAGATTGATCACCATTTTGTTTGTGTGTGTGTGTTACTATTCATATAATATTAATTATAGCAATTATTTAGAACTCGTATAATTTCGTTTAATTGCTACAGAAAACACTGAGGATTGTAGGTCTTCTCTCCATAAGGCCTTGCAGCACGTGACAAAATTGAAGGTATATAGTTACTAACTACTATTTTAATTTAAAGTATTTTATGTTCATACGCAATCTGATCCCTCTCAAATCATATTTTATCTCGTCGATCCTTTAATTGTTGGATTATCGTTACATTTACTTGAAAAATATACTTTTATTTCTAAAAGATTATATAAGACCGTCTCATATATTATTTTGTTTGAGACTGATGTTCACTATATTAAATAGATTGACCTATTTTTTCCGTCGACATAAACCTTTTTCTTGTAGAAGCTTTATGTAAATAGCTCAAATTGAGGAAATATAACTTTTCTTTTCAGGACTCACGTCTTTCCAACCAAGTAAAACCAAACATATATAGCCTATAAGATATTGGGAGATTATTTATTAATGCATGTAAAATTAAAAGTGTTAAGTAGATTGTCACATTTCTCCATAAGTACCGTGAAAACCCACTCCACTAACTGAACTTTTAGCGAGTAGCAATCCTTCCTAATTACTTCCAAATCTAATTAAAATCATTATTAATGTTCCAATTGGATTGGATTACTATTAAGTCTGCTAGCCATATGTAATCTATTAATTGATTTTATTTTTTATATATATGATCATTCCATAATCCTTCAATCCACACCAATTTTGTTCCAGAGATTAACTAATTATAATTAAAATATAATCCAACTTTGTTTCAATAGTAACCCTACTCCCACCTAAACTAATCTCATACTTTCAGCTCACTAGTATTTGACATTTTCGCAGGCAATTTGAATTAATGAATTAACATCTTTTAAATTAGGGTATTATATCATTTCATTGGTATATAATTTTTCTGGAGAAGTCTCTAAAATAATAATAAATTATAAATCAGAAGTAGTATATAATAAAAACTAATACTTAATGGGGTTTGTAGAATCTCGATCCTTAAGAGTATTCATGAATGCTTGTAATAATATCCACACATATAGTAGAATAGTATTCTTGTGAATCATATGTAGCTGGATACTCGGGGTTGGATTTGATTCGGATCTATGTTTAAATTAATTTGTTTTAATCTATATGGTAATTTTTATGTTATATTAGTATAACATTTATGTACATATATCATAACCTCTAAACGATATTTCTTAGACTTTTTCGGTGAAAAAATCATGTAGTACAGGTCAAACCTTTATTTAATAAAAATCTAACATTTATGTGTAATTAAACAGTAAATTAAGAGTTATACTATTATAATATAAATGTTAGATTATTATAATATAAAATTTAAAATGTATTATAGATATGCAATACACTATAAAAGCTTAAATATAAAAATATTGCGAGCATAACATATAAGTTATACGAATGTAACTAAAGTGTTATGCAAACATAATTAAAAAGTTAGACATTAGGTGCGCCGAATTATGATTTTAAGCATTGATCTAGGAGCACGTGTGGGCACAAACGTAATTCACCTTTCAAGTCATACAACCCGAATTAGAAGGATCAAGAAATAGGAAACATGAACCTATTGTATATAAATTTTTGTGTCTCTAGTGTACCACACCACCATTTTTTAAAGGAATTTAAAGAGAAAGAAATAATAAAAACAATAAACATCACTTTTTTTGCAGAATTTTACTATGTTGGGGCCTTTGTTAATGTTTTATTTTATTACCTTTAACTAGCAGTAGACCCATGTGAGGCATGGTTTGTAATATTCAAATTATTAGTTTTAAAATTTCTAATAATAGTATAATGTGATAATATTATTTTTTAACCTAAATTATAAATTAATAAGAAATTAGACATTTTATCTTTAATGTGTCTCATCTTGAATAATTATAATTTAAAATGCCAACAATAATATATAAATGTATATTTATGTTTAACAATGAATTATAAATCTAATATTTGAAATATGATGTTATTAAATAGACAACAATCTTGTACACCCATTAATATTGTAAATTAAAATAAATTAAATGAAATTTATCAATGAGAAACATTTATTGTATCATGGATGTTAAACGATAATTAATATTTAAAAAATATTTTACCTCATAAAGATACATGTTACAGTTAATATAGATATAAGTGTCGCGATTAATATATTATTATATTTTTTGATTCATACTTAATAACAAAGGCGTTAGTAAATAATTCATTTTGCGTTCACAATTATAGATTTCTTTGAAATGTTTGATCCAATCAATGCAAACAACTTAATTATTTCAAGTTAAAACAAAAGATATATGTCCATCTAATAATACAAATATTATTTCAAGTTAAAGAAAAATATATGTTCATCAAATAACTAAATATCTTGATATGTATTTAAATAACGTAGGTAACTCAATATTCAACCAACTTGTATTGAAAAATAAACTAAAAAATTATACCATTTTTTTTTCATTGTTATTAATTTCTCAAAAAAATCTAAGACCTTTTATTTTTAAAAATTAGACTTTTTTAATTTTCAAATCTATAGTATAATTTAGTCATTTATATTTTGTATTAGTAATTTGCAAAATAATATAATTTGCACCAAAATTTATATTTTTTATAGATAGAAAAAATTTAAAATGAGGAACTATTTAATTTCAAGATTATAATTTATATGAAATAGAGAAAAAAGATAAAATTAATTTTATAACCTACTCATAGATAATAGCTTAACCTAGTGAACCCTACAATCTTTAAAAATATAAATCTTTTTATTTTTTATTTTTTAATTTCTTGTAACTACCTTCTTTTCGTTTATAGTAGGTTAATTGGGAGGGAAAATTAGTTATTGCAATTTTTATTGAAAGTCTTCTTTTTATATAGATATAGATTTTTTTATTCATACTTAATAACAAAGGTGTTAGTAAATAATTCATTTGCGTTCAAAATTATAGATTTCTTTGAATTTTTGGTTCAATCAATGCAAACAACTTAATTGTTTCAAGTTAAACAAAAGATATATGTTCATCTAATAAAAAAATATTATTTCAAGTTATAGAAAAGATATCAAATAACTAAATATTTTGATATGTATTTAAATAACGTAGGTAACTCAATATTCAACCAACTTGTATTGACAAATAAACTAAAAAATTAGACCAATTTTTTTTCATTGTTATTAATTTCTCAAAAAATCTAACACCTTTTATTTTCAAAAAATATTATTTTTTAAAATTTTCAAATCTATAGTTTAATTTAGTCATTTATTTTTTGTATTAGTAATTTTGTTAAATATAATTTTGCACCAAAATTTATATTTTTTATAGATAGAAAAAATTTAAAATGAAGAACTATGTAGTTTCAATATTATAATTTATATGAAATAGAGAAAAGAGATAAAATTAAATTTATAACCTACTCATAGGTAATAGTTTAACCTAGTGGACCCTATAATCCTTAAGAGTATAAATCTTTTTATTTTTTATTTTTTTAATTTCTTGTAACTACTTTCTTTCCATTTATAGTAGATTAATTTGGGGATTAGTTATTGCTATTTTTATTTAAGATATTCTTTTTATATAGATATAAATATATATAGATTGTGGTAAAAGATACTAATGAAATTAATGTATATTATAATTAAAAGGGTCATCATTTTAAGGATATTATATTTCACTTTTTACTCCTACGTCCCACAAAAATAGGTTCTTATACTATTTTCGTTTCATCCCATAAAAATAGAGTTGTACTATGTATGAGTTGGTTTTTTAATATATAATTCCAAATATACCTTTTATTAAATGTACTAACTATTTAAATTTTCTTTCATGCAATGCTAGAATTCATCAAACAATTAATAAAACATAGGGATATATTTGAAACTTCCAAAATTTCCTTAATCTACATGAAAATATAAATAGACCCTATTTTTGTGGGATGAGGGAAGTATTAAAACACAAAAACTTGGGTGCACCTGGGGTACGGATCTTAGATCCGTGCCCCCAACCCGACCCGGCGCGTGGGCCATCTCCATGTCCGCCCACGCGCCCCCACACGCGTCTGCAGCTGTGCTGGTGTGCGCTCAGATTTTATGCAGTGATAGGTATTATACATATACTCTTAAGGTATTACATGTATACTCTTAAGGTATTACATGTATACTCTTAAGGTATTACACATTTATCTTTAAGGTATTGATTTTAAAACATAAGGTATTACGTATGCACCTTTGAGGTATTACATATTTGAGTATAAGGTATTACATACTCACCTTTAAGGTATTACTGCTTTTGAGTATAAGGTATTACATATTCAGCTTCAAGGTATTACTGTTTAAACTTTAAGGTATTACTGCTTATAGTTTAAGGTATTACATATTTATCCTTAAAGTATTACATCAAATATGTTTCAGGTATTACATAAATATGTTTAAGGTATTACATTTTTATCTATATGGTATTACACATTCATACTCACATTTAAGGTATATTATTATATATAAGAGAAATAATGGCAACACATCCAATCCATCCACATGTTGAAGGAGACAACATATGTAAAATAAAAATGAAAAAGGTAGGCTGGATCGAGTAGACAATTACTCAAACACAAAATAATGTAAAGAAAGCCTCAAATGCAACAAATGAATCAATGAATCTAACTAAAACACAGGGGTGATTCAGAAAAGCACTCCTTTTTCCTTTCTTCTTTTTCTCCTCCTCCTTCTTCTTCCAAAATCATCTTCATCCTTGCATCGATGACAGAATCGAGAGTATCTTCGATTTTGGGCATCAAATCCCTCGTCTCCTTGACGATCCCCTGGAAATCAAACCTGGCCAAAATTGGAAAGAAATCGGAAATATTGGGCTTCCCCACCGGAGTTGAAGAAGGCGATGGGGTCCGATGAGCCGGACCTGGATGAGCTGCTGCCGGAGGGGTTTCTGGAGAGAACCAAGGATCGGGGTTTCGTGATAAAGTCGTGGGCTCCACAGAAGGAGGTGCTGGCTCATGACTCGGTAGGTGGATTCGTGACTCACTGTGGGCGGAGCTCCCTGTCTGAAGGGGTGTGGTTCGGAGTGCCGATGATCGGGTGGCCGGTGGACGCGGAGCAGAGGATGAATCGGGCGGTGATGGTGGATGATCAATGGCGTAAACGTGGGGAAAAGTAGGGGTTAAGGAAAAAAATAAAAAATAAAAAAAAAAAATAAATATATATATATATAATCCGGGTCGGGTTGGGGGGTACGGATCCTGGATCCGTACCCCGGGGGCACCCAAGTCCTACTCGTATTAAAATGACACACCATCATGGACGGAGCCATGTATGGGCCAAGGGGGGCATTGGGCTCCCCTCAAATTTTTAATTTTTAATAGGAGCAAAATAGTAATTTCACATTTAATAATTAAAAAATTAACTTAAAATAGAGTAAGTCTTGTGTGAGATCGTCTCAAAAATCATTTTATGAGTTAATCCACAAGCTACACTTCAAAATTTATATATAAATTTATAAAAATGGGTGTACTTAGTGGGTAAAAAAGATCTGTCTTACGGAAACTATCCATAAGACCATCTCACACAAGTTTTTGTGTTTAAAATATGTTTTATCTCCCTTAATTCTTCAAATATAATAAATATATCAACAAAATATGTTAGACACAAAATCAATAAACAAATCAAAATCTTAATTAAATCGGATTTCTTATTGGAAAGAAAATCTAATTAGATTACAATTACAATTCTAATGGATACGTATCTTATCGAATTGAGTCTATATAAGAAAGACACAATCTCTCCTCACAAAAATATGCACCCCGATTTGAGAGACGTTTTTCTTAAAAACTTGGATTTCTTGATTCATTTCTATATTTCTCCTGAATCAACTAGTACACAGGTTTTCTTGATTATTTTCTATACTCTTGAATCAACCAGCTCACGCCCTTGAGTATTACAACGTAATTATAATCGGTAATATTTAAATATTTGTATATATAGAGACACATGTTAGTTTAAACTTATTTTTAGTTTATGATTCTAATTATGTTGATTTTCATAGATAATTGAAAGATTTTATAAATACGGTAATATTTTGAGTTTATCATTTTTTTTTTTTGCTTTTATTTAAATTATGTGTTTTAGAGAAATGTTAATTGGGCCCCGCTCACTTAAAATTCTGGCTTCGTCTCTGCACACCATCATCAATTTTGAATTACTTATTGCATGATTCTATTACATGATTCTATTAGATTTGGTGTCAGAGTAATTTGATATCTTTTACTCAGATCCCACTAAAGATGTTCAAACGGTTCGAACCGGGCGGTTTCGGTTTGAATCGTCGGTTCGACGGTTTCGGATTGGTGGAACCGAAACCTAACCGGGAGGTGTCCGGTTCCGGTTTCGATTCGAAGCCGCCGGTTGAACCGAAATCGAGCGGTTCGGCCGGTTCGAACTGGCAGGTTCGACGGTTTGTTTGTTTGTTTTTTTTTTTTGCACTTTTTCTTTTTAATTTTGATTTTGCAACTCCGAATTTGTTTTTTAATGTTTGTTTCGATGTAAGTCATGATTGAAATAGAGTACAAAGAATCGAAGTGAACAAATGTTTTCATTATAAATTGGAAAATTATTACAAGTTATAATAGAACTCAATTTCTAAGTTTCTAACCTAATGATTGAAATTCTAATGAATTTATAATCTAATTCTAATCTATTAGACTATTAAAAAATAAATATATGTATTACAATTTACAAACTAAATATAACTATTACAATTACAAAAGTCTATCTAAAGACTAAAGAGAAGGGGAATTTTTTTTGAAAGAGCTTGAGTTTCATTCTAAGTTTGGAAATGAATTTCAATTCCAAACTTATAATGAAATTGTCTATGTATCCTTAATTCAAATCAAATTAAGGAATCAAAGCTCACTTAGTTCTCTTACCTCAACTTACCTACTTCAATCGTCAAGGTTAGTGGCGGTACCAGCGAAGGATGTTGTGTTTGAGTTGCTTTATATTCTCCATATAAATCATATAAAAGACCTTTAACTTTAACAACTTCTTCCCTAGGATTAGACACATATTCAACCATATCATAGTCAGTAATTATACCATTTGGGAACAATCCATTATAATACATAGTTAATAATTCCTCTAATCCATCTTCCCTAATCCTAGGATCTAATAATTTTGCACACAAAAATAGAGTAAGTATATCAAAATAATATTTCAACCATTTTTCTTTCTTCATAATAATGAAATTAGATAAAATATGATCTTCTTTATATGCGTCAATTACCAAAGCAACTTTCACACATTGATCTAAGGCTAGAGGAGATGTAGGATAATAACCTCCACTTACTTCCTTAGTAGCTTCTTCAAAAAAATTTAACAATTCCATCATGTGTGTACATGAATCCTACTAATGAGCAAATAACATAACTTCACTGTTACCATATTGCATAAAAAAAACACATAAAAGTTCTCTATAATTATAAGAATCTTGAAGCATGTAATAAGTTGAATTCCATCTATGTGGCACATCTTTCACAATTTTTTTTACTTCCATACCATTATGCTTACAAAATTTAGCCCATTTTTTACGCATTAGTACAGTATTAGCAATTAAAAGAATTACTTCTCTAATTGTAGCTATTTCCTCTTCTACGGTTCTTAGGTCATCTTGAACACATAAATTAAGCACATGACACATGCAATGAACATGAAAAAGTGCACCATTTAGTGGAGGTTTGCAAAATTTCATTATAGTAGGCAAGCTTGCTTTATTATTACTAGCATTATCTAATACTATAGCAAATAATTTACTTAGTAATCCATAATCATTTAAAACATGTATTATTTTTTGAGCAATATGTAAACCGGTATGTCTTTTGTTAAAATCAACAAAAGCAATTAAACGTTTTTGATGATTCCACGAATCATCAATCCAATGGCAAGTAATACCTATATAATCAAATCTTTCATACGGATCCTTCCAAACGTCACAACATATAGACACTTTTTGATTAATTTTAGCTAACTCTTTTATTAACATAAATTTCTTTTCTAATACTCTTTTCTCTATATCACGTGTGGCCGTGTTCCTATTTATCATTCTAGCCGGAGGTTGTAAATATGTACTCACATAACCTTCATATCTTTCATCACCCGCAAATGAAAACGGTATATGGTTACTCGCAATCAAATCGACAGTGTCTTTCCTAAGTTCAATTTGACTAAATTTAAAGGTTAACGAATCCATACCTTGTGACGAGTCGGTGAACCCTCTTAGTTGTGTTTGAGAGCGCTCCAATCCAACCTTATTGGAATGGTTCCTCGAGATGTGGTTGTTGAACGTTCCATGCCCTCCTCCATGTTTGAACTTGTATTGCTTCCCACAATGGCACGTCACTATGTAGTGGACGTTACTACTGGGGGCGACCTCCGTTTTAAAGTGGATGAAGAAAATATCACTTCGAAGTGGTGGAGTTGCACGAGTTGAAGCGGTACGAGGTTGATTCAAACTTTCTTGTGTCGGACCCTCAACCACTTCATCCTCTTCTTGATCGCCTTCGTTTAAGGCGGCTTGAATTTGTTCCCCCAAATCAATATCTTCATCTAGTGACTCACACTATCGATCAATGATATCATTTTCATACGATGGTGGAGGTGGCACGAGACTCTTTCCCTTCCCACGAGAAGAAGATGTAGAAGCTCCTCTTCGAGATGTAATTTAGGTAGAAGTAGAAATGTAGTAGAAGTAGAAGACTAGAAGTAGAAAATAAGAACTAGAAATGTAGAATTAGAAGTAGAAAATTAGAACTAGATTTTGAAATATAACAACTAAAAAGTGAGACTAATGTTGAAAGTTGAACTTGAAACAAGAATTCGTGATTGTGAATAGAAAGTGAGTTAGAGATGCAAGAGAGAGCAAGAGAATTGGTGTGAAAAATATACAATTTGAACCCCTATTTATAGATTTCCAAAAATCTAAAAAAAAAAAGGACGCTCCGGTTCGAACTGTCGGTTCCGATTCGGTTGAACCGGCGATTCGAACGATGGTCTTCGATCACCAACGGTCAAACGATCTCGGCCGCACGTTTCAAATTTCATCAAAAACCACTGTTTTAACCTGTGGTTCCGGTTCGGTTTCGGTTTGGCAGGTTCCAAACGGTCAGATCATCCGGGCCGTTGATCTCCAACGGCTATTTCCGTTCGAATTTGGGTCGTACATGTGTCACCCCTAAAATAAAAAAATAAAAAAAATGTATAAACCAGCGGTTTGAACCGCCGGTTCGGTGGTTTGGAAAACAGAAACCTGAACCGAACTGGTTCCCGGTTCCAATTCGGAACTGAAACCGGGTCAACGTTTCCCAGAACCGTTGACCGCCGGTTCGAACCGGTCCGGTTCCGATTTTTTGAACCGTTTGAACATCACTAGATCCCACCCTTCAACTGAATGCAAGATAAGTAGATAGGGTATCATACTTCATTTTCGTTTGTATGCTTCAAAGAATATTCAAACATTGCAAAATCTTGCATTTTCCTCGGGCACAAATTTTAGATCAGTGCCTCCAATCCGACCCACCGCGTGGTGTTAGATATATATTCTTCAAGTATCACGTGTATACTCTTAAGATATTACTTTTCATGTTAAAGTGTGGTATTATGTATATACTCTTTAGGTATCACATGTATATCCTTAAAGGTATTACTTGCTTATTCACTAAAGATACCGATTTTTTGTTCTGTATGTAAGTAATACCTTAAGAGTATAAACGTGATACCTGAAGAGTATATATCTAATACCACACGACGAGTTAGGTTGGAGGCACGGATAAGGACCTGAGGCATGCAATACCTTCTCTTCAAAAATTGTGGAATGATAGTTTTAGCGGAAAAGTTTAATGCTTCTAAACTGCCATTTAAGTATTGTTTATATTTTAATCCCAAATTAATGAAAATTTCCATTCCGTGAGTTGGGCGGGTCGGGTTGAACATAATAAATTATGTAATATTTTTACTTGTATTAGGTAATAGTTTTCTATATATTATACTTTTGTATTATATTATGCAGCATATATGTACATAATACAAGCTCTTTCCTTATATATAGAAAAATACTACCTAATATACGCAAAAGTATAAAATGTTGCACGCGAGAGAAAAGAGCATTTGGATGGCTTAGAGTTCACGTGTACTTTTTGAGTGACCCGATCTGGTCCAATTCGGGTCATACAAAAGTATTACCTGATATATTAAAAGTATTAACTGATACACATAAAAATATTACATATTTTCCGTTATAATAAGTGTCGTTCTGCAATCTAAATTCTATTTCATATAAATATCGTTTAGACTTTGACACAATTTTATTTCAAAAATATCTGTATTAATATTCCTCAGCTAAAATTTACGAAGTTAATATGATACTTTCTATGAAATTATGTACTCGTGCATTGCACAATTTACCATATATGATCCAATTGTTCATAATAATTGGAATTTTAAAAGTAAATTTAATATCATACAATATGTTATGTGCATTGGAAACATTATGAATTTAAGTTTGGGATAAATAGATGTTATATTTTATTAGTATCGAACCTATAAATAAATATAATTTTATGTATGAAATTTTTGTCATAATTGACATAAATAACTCAATTATACTAAATCCAACGAACACACACACATATATGGGTTAAATGCGAAAAATCAACTAAAATTTCGTTTTTTTTTACTTTGCAACCCAAACTTTTTTTTTTTTTTAAATTGCAACCTAGCCTTTTTGTAAATTTTCCGATTGCAAGCCTAAATTATTTTTTCGAAAAATGAATAAATTTTTTCACTTTACAACCTGACTTTATTTTTTTTTATCGAATTGCAACCTCTGATCTAGGATACATTTTTATAAATTTTAGAACTTGAGGTTGCAATCAAGGATGAAAAGATCTCAATATATTCCCAATTTCCATTTTTTCACGTGACTGAAACAAAAAGGATTGTAACGATGTATCTCCAATATTTTCATTTTTTGGTAGAAAAATAAGTAAAATATCAATAATTATTGGCTAAATCTCCGTCAATATCGGTATCAATTTCGATATCATTAGCTTCAGGTAAAAATTATAAATCACACTTATATAACATAAAGGTCATGCTCATATAACATAAAGGTAACAACATGAAGTGAAAAAAAAATTAAAAAAAATTGGTCTCCTGTGCACGAGGTACACATGCAATCCGAATTGGGTCGAGGTCGACTAGGATCCGTACATTTTTTTAAAAAATATTTTTGAATTTTGTTCGCTTCAAACTATTACCTTCATGTTGTATGATTGTGACATTTATATTATATAAGTGTGTTTGATAGTCAAAAAATAAATATTAAGGAAATATCTGTAAAAACTGATGGAATATAGGTAAATATCGGTGGAATATCGGAAAAATATCAATAGATATATGTACACATATTTCCACCGACATCGATATTTGCACGATATTTTCGTGAAATTAAGATACCGATATTTCCGACAAAACCGAATCTTTCATCCTTGCTTGCAATTAGATAAAAAAAAAAAAAGTTCAGCTTGCAATTCGATAAAAATAACAATGTTTAGGTTGCAAAGTGAATAAATTAAGTCACGTGCCACTCATGTGATCTCATCTTTGCCGGAAAATTTACAATCGAAACTTTTTACAAAAGATTAGGATGCAATAGGGAAAAAAAAGATTAGGCTGCACATTGTTAAAAAACGATAGCTTGGGTTGTTTTTTGGTATTTTACCCTATATTATATATATATATATATATATATATCAGTTTATCAAATACATCAAAATCTCTCACGACATGTTTAGTTTAAAATTGGACTTAATTCCACATTCAATAAACAAAACTATAAATAATAATGATAAATTTGATATATCAATATAACTTTACTAAGAACAAGAAAATCATAAACTAAATTTCAATTAATAAGGCTAATTATAAAACATAGTGCATTAAAATGCATCTGAAATGCAGAAATTGTTTAATTTACAATTATATTTTTTATCTCATTTTTTTATACAAATTTTACTTGAATTTAATTTATATATGTGTAATATCTATTAACTAAATTTTCTATAACACTTTCATTTTTATTTTTAATTTATACTTTATAATTTTATTTCAATAAATTACTTATAATTTCATAATACGTTTAAAAGAAATAAAAAGTCATTTAAATCTACAAACATACATTTCAATTTATACACATATAGATATATAGTATGAACATCAAATTAATGATCATTAAAAAATGTTTTATTTGAGATATACACTACATGCATTTTAAAATAACTGTAGTTTTCAGACATTAACACATATTTACATATAATGTACCAAAAATATCCTTATTTACTCTTATAAAATTAAATGTTTAGAAAATGACTCCCCATTAATTAAATTTAAATATGGGCAAAGCGAACTTTATATCAGGTTCTTTACATTTTGGGTAAAAACCTTAAACGAAAATTATTTTGAAAGGAGGTAGTAATTAATATATTAAAAATTGATTTTAAATAAAATAGTTATGGAAAAAAATTATTAAATATACCATCTATATCCCCACCCCACCAGCCTCTTCCACCCAATCTGTTGTTTTCTATCTTTTTCATATGTTTATTTTGTTTTTCACAAAAACTCGGATAATTTTGTGAGATAAATCCTTTTTATGCACTAATCAAACTATTTTCCATAATTTTATATGTGAATTGTGAAATGTGTCTTGATCTATCTCACATAAAATGATCTATAAAACAGTTTCACTTGAGATTTCTATATAGTAGATGCAAAATTAAATGTCATTAAAGAATTTTCTAAATTTAATGCTTATTTATTTATTTTGAGTTTTTATACAATAAAAATGTAAAATGAAAAGTAATAAATAAAATATCCTAAAATGTAAATATTTTATTCAGGAAAATTACTCCAACTATTTTTGACAGACTAGCTATTATATATATATATATGTATATATATAGGTTAATTTGATTATCTTTACAAATCTTAGGTAATAAATTTCTTAATTAGTTAAGAATATATTTGATTTAATTAAGGTTTCATGTGAATCAGGTACATGGATCTACCTGTCTCTCTTTTTTTTTTTTTTTTTCCGTGCTTGATATTAAATTTTGGTCATGACCTTCATGTTATGTCAGACATACATTTATGCCCAAATTTCATACCGTTAACATAAAAAAGAACATCTAGTTTTGGACATTTTGTACATATACATTTATGTTGTATTACTCATACATTTATGTAGCATTAGTCATGCTTCTATATCAACATAGTCATACCTTATATAATATATAAAGATATAGCTAACATAGCTAAAATGTATGACTAATATAACTAAAATGTATGTCCAACATACTAAAAGGTATGAAGGTATAGTTAAAATTCTAAATTTATGAAATCATGACATAAAGATATGACTAACATAAAATAAATGTATGTCTAATATAATATAAATGTATGTCACCTGAAGTGAATTAGGGGCAGGGGGTTGAGAGCATCCATTTAGGCATGTGAAAGCACGTCAGATGCGTGTGAAAGTGTGTTTTTGGACGTGTGGGCTGGGTCGACCCGAGTGCATGATTCATGCATCAATTGCACAATTTTTTCGGTGTTGTAAATCTGTTCAAAGATATAAATGGAAACAAAATGAAATCAAGATTTGTCCTAAGTGGCCTTTGAAAATGAGATCAACAAAAATAATTAATCCCGCACAACTAGGAAACTCATATGTTTGATATAGATGGAGAATAATGCATGTTTATATGTAGATTATGTTAATGGATTCTCCTATTGCATAATTTGTTTAGATAATTCTCATTTAATATTATCAATATATGTCAAGTCTATACTAACGATATTATATTATTACAAAAAACTCATGTGAGATGGATCCGATCCTTATTACCCATGAATTGAACTCATATCCATAAATTTTCATATGAATTGCTAAGTGTGGGTTATGAATTGACCCGTCTCACGAAAAAAGATCCGTGAGACGGGCTCATTTTATATATGTCTTATTTTGTATTTACAAATTTCGATAAAATATATAGGCTATAGCATTACTTGACAGTCTAAAATGACATGTATTATAATTCCATAATGGGATAAAAGAGCAACATTATAATGAGATTATATGTGAATTGATGGGATATTAATGACATTATACTTTCATCATTTAGATGTAATATATGTGAAATGACATATATGGATGGTTGTATGATGTGTATGTAGAGATGGAGATGGGCACAAGTAAATGTTAGAGAAATGGATCGACGGACCACATTTTTCAGGGAAGATATATCAGAGACTGACTATCAGCCACCCCATCGAAAATCACCTATTCACAACTAATAATTTGTCTTTTATTTCAATATCTTACAATATATTTATATACATATTAATTATAATCATATGCAGAAAATTTCGTGTTTTTCTGGGCTTTGTTGCCGTTTTAAAATGGATGTATTAGATTGATGAGATAAATATGGGTCGAGGCTATTGATATATTATGATTTCGCATATATTTCATATATACTTAATGATGTTCAAACGGTTCGAACCGGGCGGTTCCGGTTCGAACTGCCGGTTCTGTGGTTCCGGATTGGTGGAACCGAAACCGAACCAGGAGGCGGTTTCGGTTCGGAACCGCTGATTGAACCGAAACCGACATGTTCGAACCGGTCGGTTCACTTTTTTTTTTTTGCATTTTTTATTTTTAATTTTGATTTTGCAACTCCGAATTTGTTTTTTTTTTATGTTTGTTTCGATATAATTCATGAAATAGAGTACAAAAGATCGAAGTGAACAAATGTTTTCATTATAAATTGGAAAATTATTACAAGTTATAATAGAATTCAATTTCTAAGTTTCTAACCTAATGATTGAAATTCTAATGAATTTATAATCTAATTCTAATCTATTAGACTATTACAAACTAAATATATCAATTACAATTACAAAAGTCTATCTAAAGACTAAAGAGAAGGGGAAAAAACTTGAAAAAGCTTGAGTTTCATTCTAAGTTTGGAAATGAAATTCAATTCCAAACTTATAATGAAATTGCCTATGTATCCTTAATTCGAATCAAATTAAGGAATCAAAGCTCACATAGTTCTCTTACCTCAACTTTCCTACTTCAATCGTCAAGGTTGGTGGCGGTGCTAGCGGAGGATATTGTGTTTGAGTCGTAGCCATAAATATCCTCGCCACCTTCTTCATCCACAAGAAGAAGGTCAAGATGTTGTTGACGTCTAGCGACTTTACCCTAATTCTCAAGAAGCATGAGGTTTTGCACATTCTCCGCCTCCAAATTTGATCATCTCGTACTCAACGTGTGACCCCCAATACTATAGGCATGCTCAACCGAAACCGTCGAGACGGGAGTTGCAAACATTTCCCTAGCAATAATGGTTAGAATAGGATACATGGTGGTCCTTCGTGACCACCACTTCAACAAATGACTTAAAGTCTCAAAAGCAATATATTCAAAAGTAACACTAAAATACGAGTCTAACTCTTGGTTAGGGTTACCTCTAGATCGTTTTTGTGTCCTAATGTCATAAAAGTTGTAAAATTGACTAAGGCGTCCAACTCCAAAACTAGATGAAGATGAGGAAGACTCTACATTTTGATGTCCTAAATCATGACTACTACTAGAATCACCTTGAATTGCTTTATATTCTCCATATAAATCATATAAAAGACCTTTAGTTTTAGCAACTTCTTCCCTAGGATTAGACACATTCAACCATATCATAGTCAGTAATTATACCATTTGGGAACAATCCATTATAATACATAGTTAATAATTCCTCCAATCCATCTTCCCTAATCCCAGGATCTAATAATTTTGCACACAAAAATAGAGGGAGTATCTCAAAATAATATTTCAACCATTTTTGTTTCATCATAATAATGAAATTAGATAAAATAGGATCTTCTTTATATGAATCAATTACCAAAGCAACTTTCACACATTGATCTAAGGCTAGAGGAGATGTAGGATAATAACATCCACTTACTTAGTAGCTTCTTCAAATTTTTTTAACAATTCCATCATGTGTATACATGAATCCCATGAATGAGCAAATAACATAAATTCACTATTACCATATTGCATAAAAGAAGCATACAAAAGTTCTCTATAATTATAAGAATCTTGAAGCATGTAATAAGTTGAATTCCACTTATGTGACACATTTTTCACAATTTTTTTTACTTCCATACCATTATGCTTACAAAATTTAGCTCATTTTTTACGCATTAGTACGGTATGAGCAATTAAAAGAATTGCTTCTCAAATTGTAGCTATTTCCTCTTCTACGGTTTTTAGGCTATCTTGAACACATAAATTAAGCACATGACACATGCAACGAACATGAAAAAGTGCACAATTTGGTGGAGGTTTGCAAAATTCCATTATAGTAGGCAAGCTAGCTTTATTATTACTAGCATTATCTAATACTATAGCAAATAATTTATTTAGTAATCCATAATCATTTAAAACATGTATTACTTTTTGAGCAATATGTAAAATGGTATGTCTTTTGTTAAAATCAACAAAAGCAATTAAACGTTTTTGAACATTCCATGAATCATCAATCCAATGGCTAGTAATACATATATAATCTAATCTTTCATATGGATCCTTCCAAACATCACAACATATAGACACTTTTTGATTAATTTTAGCTAACTCTTATATTAACATGTATTTCTTTTCTAATACTCTTTTAACTATATCACGTGTGGTCATGTTCCTATTTATCATTATAGCCAAAGGTTGTAAATATGTACTCACATAACCTTCATATCTTTCATCACCTGCAAATGAAAACGGTAGATGGTTACCCGCAATAAAATCGGCGATGTCTTTCCTAAGTTCAATTTGACTAAATTTAAAGGTTAACGAATCCATACCTTGTGACGCGTCGGTGAACCCTCTTAGTTGTGTTTGAGAGCGCTCCAATCCAACCTTGTCGGGATGCTTCCTTGAGATGTGGTTGTTGAACGTTTCATACCCTCCTCCATGTTTGAACTTGTATTGCTTCCCACAATGGTTGCACGTCACTATTGTAACACCCCATTCTAGTTGGGTTATTACCTCTACTAAAGCATGATTAACTGTCATGATATACTTTTATTTTATTCGTAAATTTGTTTTCAATAAACAGCGGAAGTAAATTTCCTTAGGAAAAATGCTTGACTTCTCAGCTAATGGAAACTTAGAAAAATCCTAAAACCAATTCCGAGTTTCCTCCATCACCACCAATCACACTTTAGCGTTGCTACCTCCTTGTATCACATTACCTTTGCCTTAATCTGCAGTATGAGATAATACTATAAGCGAAACGCTTAGCAAGTACATTACCTAATCTCATAAAACATTTTTCATTCATCGCAACATTTGGAAAAAACAATAGAAAGTTCAATCAATAAAATAAATATAACTCTTATACTTGAAAATAATATACTGTGGGCCCAGACATGGTACCAATGCGCGCAATTCCGAAGAATCCGGGAGCCCCCGAATCTAAACGGAGCTACTCAAAACTCATAGGGCGGTCTCGGGGCCCTTAAATTCATCTCGTGGGCGATCTCGGGGCCCTTAAACTCATCTCGTGGGTGATCTTGGTGCCCGGTACCAGTCTTAAAACATATAAAATAAAACTATATATATACATATATATATATATTTATATAATTTCTTAAAAATATATTTTTCTCACTTTCTGAAAACATGCTTAACTCGCATCTTGTACTTAATCAAACAAATGGAAGCTCATCACAGAGAACACAGACATACTCACATAAAACGTATATGCTCATCACTTAGCCACTCATTCAGTATACTGACAGAAAACATGTGCTCATCACTTAACCAATCACTCGGGCATACTTATAGAAAACATCATAACCATCCACATAAATTTTGCATCAAAAGTAATTAATAAAATAGACCTACTCATACTGTAGGTGAGAGATGTACTTACCTCGAATTTCCAAAAGTTATACTATCTCAAAACTCTTTAAATACGTACTAAACTTTCACAATTGAATCTAAAACATAAAACAATCAATGGAAACAATTAAAACATGAATCATTCCTTGTATTGAAACTATATATTATTAGTTTCTTTATTTAACAGTGGCCTATGCCTATAATATATGTCTGTATACTTAATAAGAGTTACAAGCATTCCCCATAAATTATCAAATTCATAGAATTCTAACTATTAATTAATCAATCTTGTAGTGATTTTGTGATTCTAATTTAAGTTAGTCCTTATAAACATAATTAAACTACCAACAAACCAAAATCAATTAAATTTAAAATTAAAGAACGACCAACATAACTCTATACTTGCTAAAAGAGGTAATCACCCTTACTTAAAGACGTTCAAACGATTCCGAAAACTGGAACTGGACCGGTTCGAACCGCCGGTCAACGGTTCCGGTTCCGAACCGGAACCGGAACCGGGAACCACCGGGAACCGGTTCAGTTCTGGTTCCAATTTTTACGAACCGGTGGTTTAACCACCGGTTTTTACTTTTTTTTTTACATTTTCGGTTGTGACACGTGTACGGCCTAAATTTGAACGGATGTAGCAGTTGGAGATCAACGGCCCGGATGATGTAGCCGTTCGAACCGACCGAATCGGAACCGAACCGAAACCCGCGGTTTTTCCAGATTTTTGAAACGTGAGGCTGAGATCAAGTGACCGTTGGCGATCGACGGCCGAGATCATTCGAATCGCCGGTTCAACTAAACCGGAACCGACAGTTCGAACCGGAGCGGGTCTTTTTTTTTTTTTTGATTTTTCAAAATCTATAAATAGGGGTTCAAAATGTGTATTTTTCACACCAATTCTCTTGCTCTCTCTTGCATATCTAGTTCGATCTCTATTCACAATCACAAATTCTTGTTTGATCGAAGTTTAAACTACATTTCTAGTCCTTATTTTCTACTTCTAGTCTTCTACTTTTACTACATTTCTACTTCTACCTAAATTATGTCTCGAAGAGGAGGTTCTTCATCTTCTTCTCGTGGGAAGGGAAAGAGTCTCATGCCACCTCCACCATCGTATGAAGATGATATCATTGATCGATGGTGGGAGTCACTAGATGAAGATATTGATTTGGGAGAACAAATTAAAGCCGCCTTAAACGAAGGCGATCAAGAAGAGGATGAATCGGGTGAGAGTCCGACACAAGAAAGTTTGAATCAACCTCGTACCGCTTTAACTCGTGCAACTCCACCACTTCGAAGTGATGTTTTCTCCATCCACTTCAAAAAGGAGGCCGCCCCAATAGTAACGTCGACTACATAGTGACGTGCAACCATTGTGGGAAGCAATACAAGTTCAAACATGGAGGAGGATATGGAACGTTCAACAACCACATCTCGAGGAAGCATCCCGACAAGGTTGGATTGGAGCGCTCTCAAACACAACTAAGAGGGTTCACCGACTCGTCACAAGGTATGGATTCGTTAACCTTAAAATTTAGTCAAATTGAACTTAGGAAAGACATCGCCGATTTTATTGCGGGTAACCATCTACCGTTTTCATTTGCAGGTGATGAAAGATATGAAGGTTATGTGAGTACATATTTACAACCTTTGGCTATAATGATAAATAGGAACACGACCACACGTGATATAGTTAAAAGAGTATTAGAAAAGAAATACATGTTAATATAAGAGTTAGCTAAAATTAATCAAAAAGTGTCTATATGTTGTGATGTTTGGAAGGATCCATATGAAAGATTAGATTATATATGTATTACTAGCCATTGGATTGATGATTCATGGAATGTTCAAAAACGTTTAATTGCTTTTGTTGATTTTAACAAAAGACATACCATTTTACATATTGCTCAAAAAGTAATACATGTTTTAAATGATTATGGATTACTAAATAAATTATTTGCTATAGTATTAGATAATGCTAGTAATAATAAAGCTAGCTTGCCTACTATAATGGAATTTTGCAAACCTCCACCAAATTGTGCACTTTTTCATGTTCGTTGCATGTGTCATATGCTTAATTTAGTATTGGGGGTCACACATTGAGTGCGGGACGATCAAACTTGGCGGCGGAGAATGTGCAAAACCTCATGCTTCTTGAGGATTGGGGTAAAGCCGCTAGACGTCAACAACATCTTGACCTTGAAATTGTGGATGAAGAAGGTGGCGAGGATACATGAGTTTAACAATTCCATCATGTGTATACATGAATCCCATGAATGAGCAAATAACATAACTTCACTATTACCATATTGCATAAAAAAAGCACATAAAAGTTCTCTATAATTATAAGAATTTTGAAGCATGTAATAAGTTGAATTCCACCTATGTGGCACATCTTTCACAAATTTTTTTACTTCCATACCATTATGCTTACAAAATTTAGCCCATTTTTTACGCATTAGTACGGTATGAGCAATTAAAAGAATAACTTCTCTAATTGTAGTTATTTCCTCTTCTATGGTTTTTAGGCCATCTTGAACACATAAATTAAGCACATGACACATGCAACGAACATGAAAAAGTGCACCATTTAGTGGAGGTTTGCAAAATTCCATTATAGTAGGCAAGCTAGCTTTATTATTACTAGCATTATCTAATACTATAACAAATAATTTATTTAGTATTGGATAATCATTTAAAACATGTATTACTTTTTGAGCAATATGTAAACCGGTATGTCTTTTGTTAAAATCAACAAAAACTATTAATCGTTTTTGAACATTCCATGAATTATCAATCTAATGGCAAGTAATACCTATATAATCAAATCTTTCATACGGATCCTTCCAAACATCACAACATATAGACACTGTTTGATTAATTTTAGCTAACTCTTGTATTAACATGTATTTCCTTTCTAATACTCTTTTATCTATATCACGTGTGGCCGTGTTTCTATTTATCATTCTAGCCGGAGGTTGTAAATATGTACTCACATAAGTTTCGTATCTTTCATCACCCGTAAATGAAAACGATAGATGGTTACCCGCAATAAAATTGGCGGTGGCTTTCCTAAGTTCAATTTGACTAAATTTAAAGATTAACGAATCCATACCTTGTGACAAGTCGGTGAACCTTCTTAGTTGTGTTTGAAAGCGCTCCAATCCAACCTTGTCGGGATGCTTCCTCGAGATGTGGTTGTTGAACGTTCTATACCCTCCTCCATGTTTGAACTTGTATTACTTCCCATAATGGTTGCACGTCACTATGTAGTCGACGTTACTACCGGGTGTAACACCCCGAATAAAATTAAGACCTAATTAGAATATATGAGAATGATAATATATAAGTTAACTCATAAAAATTGAGTTTAGATTAGTTTTTTTCATAATTTAGATTTAAGTCGAAAAATCAATCTACCAGTATAAAATATTTCAATACACTATTATGATAATCTAAAGTTAATTATTAATTACGACTATTTTAAATTGATGAAAGAGATAAAATAAACTGTTAATAATGATCCAAGATATCGATTAATTCGTAAATTATATATATTATTAAATTGTTTGATATATCCAATTTTAATTAATGGGGTTGGTCTCGATTGATAAATTTTTATGCGAGATCTAATTATCTGTAACCCGTACACAAAATACAATTCTCGACTCAATTCGGAGTCCAAAATCCGTTTCTAGGTGTAAAAGAGGTGAGTCACCTTTCTACTCCACCTCACCCTCTCATACGATGACACCTCGTCACTTGCCTTTTCTCTCTCTTCTATTCCTGATCTTTTTGGATCTTTTTCTCTATCTCCCCATCGTCCCTCATATCTCTCTCACTGTACAAATCTGAAATGAAGGAAGAGGAAAACCTCCTCTCAACCTCTCGTCTCTCTCCCTCACGCGAGTTCAATGGTAGAAGCAGGGTAACAAATTAATCGCTTCCAATTAAATCCCCAATTTGAGATGTAGATATATATGTATGTATATAAGTGCAAGTGTATATATATGTATTAGTTGTGTGTGCTGTGTTTTGAGAAGGGGAAGGAAGGAAGAAAACAGGGGAAGGAAAGGAAGAAGAAGAGGGGGAAATAGGGAGAGAAGGAAGGAGGCACCACCGCACGGAGCGGCGCCGAACAGAGGCGAAGGGGGCGGCGCCGTGAGCAGCGCCGCCATGGTGCGGAGTGTGTGTTTTTGTGTGTGTATCATGTGTATATATATAGATGTATATTGTGTTTATGCTGTAAGTTTTGGAAAGAGGAAAGGTGGGGGAAGGAAGAGGCGGCGCCGTGCAATAGCGAAGGAGGCCGCTGCTGCCGACGGAGGGTAGCAGCGGCGGCGGCAGGAGAGCGCGGCGGCCATGGTGAAGGGAGGAAGGGGAGAAAACGGGGGGGGGGGGCTGTGCAAGGGGAAGAGGGGGCGGTGCCGTGAGTGGCGGCACCGAGCGGAGGCGGCCGAGCGGCGGCGGCCGTGCGGCAGGAAGAGAGGCAGACGGGTGGGGAAGAAATAGGGGTGTGCAGTTTTCGGTAAAAACAGAATTAACGGACCGAACCGAACCGAAATACACAATTCGGTTCGGTTTTTTCTTATTCGGTTCGGTTTCGGTTTTTGAAATCTAGAAATTCGGTAGTTCGGTTCGGTATCGGTTTTTAAAATAATAACACCGTATTAACCGAATCGAACCGAATTATATATTATATATAATAAAATATAAAATAATAATAATAATAATAATAATAATAATAATAATAATAATAATAATAATAATAATAATAATAATAATAATAATGATGATGATGATGATGATGATGATGATGATGATGATGATGATGATGATGATGATGATGATAGTAATAATGATAATGATGATGATGATGATGATGATGATGATGATGATGATGATGATGATGATAATAATAATAATAATAATAATAATAATAATAATAATAATAATAATAATAATAATAATAATAATAATAATAATAATAATAATAATAATTTGGTTTTGTACCGAACCGAACCGAAATAATTCGGTTCGGTTGCAGTTCGGTTTTAGGATCTATTCGGTTAATTCGGTTTCTTATGTCCATAATTCGGTTTTTTTTCGGTTTTGTCAATTCGGTTCGGTTCGGTAGCCGAACCGACCGATGCACACCCCTAGGAAGAAAGGGAGCAGGGGTTGGGTTTCAAAATTTAATTGTTTCCAGGGACCTTTTTGCAATTTTTGAGTTTTACTTATTTATTCTTTTAGCTTAATATTTTGCTCAATTGCATATTAGTCCCTATAAATCCTATTAATTTGAGTTGAGCCCCTGAAGTTAATTTTAATTACAGATTTGTTCCCCAGAATTTATGAAAATAATATTATGACCTTAAACCTTATATTCTATGTATGAAAAGAGTCGGAACGACACCCAAATAATACGAAAAATATAATAAACGACTGTTCCGATTTTGAGCAAGCCCTAACCCTAGGATCACCGATTATCTTTCTTTTCGAGGGGTTACTCCGTTGATTATTTTATATATTTATAGTTAAATTAGACGTTAAGTCGAATTATTACGCTTTGTAGGATTTACGGATGAGAGACAGGAATAAGGGAAAACGACGAACTTCGACCGAACTTTTGAATATTCAAGGTGGGGGTAAATTCTTATTTGCTTTATAAATTGCATACTTGATTATATATGAGTTTTTCCTAATATATGAGTTGAAGTTGATTGATTTTAAGATGGTACGATTGATATTGCGTTATTGATAAACTCTTGATGATTTATATACGTTGAATGATGAATGTTGAGTTGTGATTGTTGAAAGGTGATTATATGTTTTGAAGAGTGAACTTTGAATATTTGAGTGATAAATGTTTAAATTTGAATTATATGCAAAATGATTGTGATTGTGCATGCGCGTGATGACTTATATTGACGGACTATATTGACGGACATATATTGATGACTTATATTGACGGGCTATATTGACGGACATATATTTATGACTTATATTGATGACTTATATTGACGGACTATATTGACGGACATATATTGATGACTTATATTGACGGACTATATTGACGGACATATATTGATGACTTATATTGACGGACTATATTGATGAACATATATTGATGACTTATATTGACGGACTTATATTGACGGACTATATTGACGGACATATATTGATGACTTATATTGACGGACTATATTGATGGACATATATTGATGACTTATATTGACGGATATATCTATATACCGGAGTTAAAAACTCCAGACGAGGCTATGTGTTTATTTTGAAGTTTGAATGTAAAAGAGTATAGATGTTTTTACTTCCACTGAGTGTTTCTTTCTCGCACTCACCCCTATATGTTTAAATGTTTAGGACAGGGTACGCGAACGTGGCATGCTGGTAGCCGATATTATCAAGGTCAAAGAAGATTTTAAATAAAGAGTTTTATTTTATAAAGTCCAAAATATATTTACTTATGTAAATGATTTATTTCTATAACTCCGTTCATGGAACTAAAACCGTGTTTGTAAAGAAAGGAATTTTAAGGTAAACGTTTCCACTGCATTTTCCAAAAATTCGTACTTCATACCAATGCTTCATGGAATAATATTTCACTGTTATTTCCGGAATTTAGTTTTCTTTATTATTACTGAAAGCGTTTATTTTTAATATAAGTAACGCCAAAGCATGATTTTAAAAACGGGGTGTTACACCGGGGGTGGCCTCCTTTTTGAAGTGGATGGAGAAAATATCACTACTTCGTAGTGGAGTTGCACGAGTTGAAGCGGTACGAGGTTGATTCAAACTTTCTTGTGTCGAACCCTCACCCGCTTCATCCTCTTCTTGATCGCCTTCGTTTAAGGAGGCTTCAATTTGTTCTCCCAAATCAATATCTTCATCTAGTGATTCACACCATCGATCAATGATATCATCTTCATACGATGGTGGAGGTGGCATGAGACTCTTTCCCTTCCCACGAGATGAAGATGAAGAAGCTCCTCTTCGAGACATAATTTAGGTAGAAGTAGAAATGTAGTAGAAGTAGAAGACTAGAAGTAGAAAACAAGAACTAGAAAACAAGAAATACAAATGTAGTTGAAACTTCGATCAAAAACAAGAATTGGTGATTTGCAATAGAGAGTGAACTAGAGATGCAAGAGAGAGCAAGAGAAGTGGTGTGAAAAATACACATTTTGAACCCCTATTTATATGTTTCGGAAAATCAAAAAAAAAAAAAATACCCTGCTCCTGTTCGAACCGCCGGTTCGAAAGATCTCGACCGTCGATCGCCAACGGTCAAACAATCTCGGTCGCTCGTTCAAAATAATTGGAAAAACCGCCGGTTAACCAGCGGTTCGAACCACCGGTTCCGGCTCGGTCGGTTCTCATCCGGACCGTTGATCTCCAACGGCTATATCCGTTCGAATTTGGGCCGTACACGTGTCACAACCGAAAATGCAAAAAAATAAAAAGGTAAAAACCGGCGGTTCGAACCATCGTTCAAACCGTCGGTTAAACCGCCGGTTCACCAATTCGTAAAAATTGGAACCGAAACCGAATCGGTTCCCAATTCCGGTTCGGAACCGTAACCGGGTCAACGGTTCCGGGAACCGTTGACCGGTTGTTCGAACCGCCCCCGGTTCACGTCTTTATTCCTACACTAAAATACACACACTTAAAAACAACATTACATCAATTAATTGTAATTGTGTTAAAAAACAAAAGCATGAATGTGAATGCTCTAGTACCTTTGGGCAACTTTGGTTTTTTGTTAGGGATGACAATGGGGCGGGGCAGGTAGGTAACTACCCAGACCCGCCCCGTGCCTACTATCCGCCGCCCCGCCCTACGATCCGCCACGGGTCAAAAACTTTTGCCCCGTGTTCCGCCCCGCCCCATCCCGTTTTTAAAAAAATTAAAAAATAAATAAATAAAAATTTGTAATTTTTACATGAATAATTTGAAAAACACCTAATTATTAAATCATTAACTAAATAATTTGAATAATTATTTGATTGAATAATTGAAGTGATGATTTAATTTTATTATTTTACACACACAACAACAAATTAAAAGCATTGGATCACCAAGGGTCGGGTCAATTTTGCCATTTTTTTTTTTTTTTGTGGAGAACCACTTTTTTACTCATATTTTTGCAATTAATTAACTATTCTCTGTCAACAAAAACTAAAAAGAAGTTTCAATTCGATTGAATTTAGAAAAAGCTAAAAAATTTGTAAAATTTACAAAGAAACGATAAATTGTTATGAAGTAGGTTGAATTGTTTATTTGCTAATCAACTGTTGAGTGAAAAGGCAGTGATACATAGGCATCGATTAGGCGCATAGTGAGGTTTAGCCTCAAAGGTTGTATTCTGATCCCAGAAAATGAGCAGATTTGGGAGATTCGACATTGTTGAAGCCGCCATCTTCGCTCCTCCCAAGCCTCTCTTCCTAAACCCTCACTTCCCTGCATTCCCCATTGTTGAAGAAGATGAGCTTGACTACGCCCTCCACCTCCTTCAACCCCCTCCTTTTCTTGATGAGCTCCACACTGTCACGGATCTGATCCAGATCCAAAGGACCCCCTTCCGCTCCTCGACTCGGAGGGTGACCCGGCGCGTCGGACTCGCTGAGCTGCATTTGCAGACGCTATGCGACCGCGTCTCCGATTTGGAGTCCGCCTTCGAGCGGCTGGCCACGGAGGAGAAGGCCAAGAAGAAGAAGACTGAGGAGAAAAAGAAGAAGAAGAAGACTGAGGAGACGAAGAAGAAGTTCACTTGGACGGCTGAGATTGAGGCGCTGGAGAAAGACCGCAAGTACAAATGGACGGCTGAGAAGAAGGGCTCGGGGAAGAGCTACAAATGGACGGTGGAGATTAAGGGGAAGGACGAAGAGTACCTGCCAATTGAGCGTAGTTACACTGTTAAGGTCTCCAATGGCGACAGCAGCAGCGATTCGGAGGAGGAAAAGACGAAGAAGAAGAAGAAGGAGACGAATGGGGAGAAAGTGAAGAAGGGCAAATCTGTGGGGTCAACTGCTCGAATTATCGACATTGAAGAACCCTCCAATCATGGCGCCACTGTCTTAAGGAAGGTTCGTATTCTTCTTTTTCACAACTTCATTAATCTCTTCTGCTTAAATTTCGAAACTTTAGTAGTTTACTGTATGAATGTGACCTCTATAATCTTATCAAGTCTTATATGCTAAATCTGATTGGTGAATCAATACTGTGTGTCTAAGTCTATTTAGTTATCAATTATTTGAAGAGTTTTAATTCATCAAATATGAGTCAACCTTGAGTCTTTATTTATTTAATTTTCTTATACATTGAAGCTTGCATTAGATTTTGACAAACTATGCTCAAACGTTTATGTACTGAGCCCAGAGGTTTGATCCTTTGGTGATGACTTTTGAGTCTAATGTCGAAAAGTTTTATTTGAGTTTTGGCAATTGCCTACTGTGCTCGATCATGATAAATGATATGATGTGACTTTTTTGGAATGGTGATTTATTTCTCAACTGAAAACATATGTTTTGAGTTGAAGCCTAAGAGTTCTAGCATTTATAATGTTGATTCATGTATTTTTTGGCAATATGTATTTTCCTCTCACTTAATCCGCATGAATCTGATCCTCCAATGCCAATGTTCGTATATCAAAGAGTTAACATATACTCCCTATGTCCTAATGTCATAAGCGCGGCTTTTGACTGAATTAGTTAGACTGGAATCAATATGTTAAAGTGTATATGTATGTATTACATTCTCTTAATAAATAATGATTAGAAGATAACGGTGTTGCTTTTATAGTTTAAAATAATATGATTGTTCTAAAAGAAACAGATTCAGTTCTTAAGAAATGGTGCTTTGTTAGGATGTCCCAGAAAATAGAATTATTAATTTGGGCTGCAGAAACATATAGCAGCTATGAAGCTAAACTGCGTGCAACTTCAACACATACATGTGCATGTGGATTTGGGATGTATGGATGTGCTTAATGACCCTTTTCCCCTTTATTAGGAAAATCATTTTGTCTTGAGACACTGTCTTCTGATAGGAATATGTTGTGATACTTGGTTTTATTGGCACGTTCAATATCCATTTGGTATGTTTTCTCTAGTTTTTTACTTGAGTTGAACTTTACATACATAGTCCTCAATCTTGTGTCAGCCACTTATTGGCATGTGAAGTGATTGGAGCAGTGACAGATCTATGATTTTGTTCCAAAGGGGGCAGGTCTTTTCGTATTACAACATAAAGCAGGCTAGGGGCTAAACGGTATATAGTAATGGGCATTTTTTTTTTTTTACAATGTAAGGGCAAACTCTTATAAATTAATGAAAAATATAAGACACCCCCCCCCCCCCCCCACCCCCCACCAAAAAAATCCATTCCTGTATTGGAGGTCAGTGATATGGAGATTGGAGAACTCCGGATCTTCAAGTATTTCATCTCATTTTTCATTTCATTAATACACATGATGTGTGTGGACAAGTGGAGTAATGATAAAAGAAAACATGAGATGGAACATTTAGATATTACTGGACCCAAACAGACTACAATTCTACGTCTAAAAACATATTGAATTTATTTTAGTGTTATATATAATATTTAAGGTTGGGAGCTACAACAGCCCACCTTTGATTGTACTAATGCCTCTAATTGGTCCTTTCGAATTGTTATATTCTGAATCATTGTCTTTTTTCTCCTTTCTGTATTATTTGTATTTTTGCACTTCGCTTACCAATTGATTAGTATCTGACATTTTTTTAACAAGTCTTCGTAATTGTGTGGTAAAAAGGTCTTTGCCAACAGACTGGAAAAGAAAAGGGGCAAGAGTAAGGAGCTGTCTCCACAAGATGCAGCTGCTTTGATTCAGATAAGTTTCCGGACTTATCTGATTCGAAGGTCTCAGGCTCTTCGTGCACTTAGGGAGCTGGCAATTGCTAAGACAAAGTTGAAGGAGCTCAGGGCTTTGTTCAACAATTTCTCTTACCGTCGCCATCTATCCCGTGATGCAGTGGAGCGTCAGAGGTTCTCTGAGAAGATCATTGTTCTGCTTCTCACTGTTGATGCCATTGAGGTAGCAGACATTTTCACATTTACCAGTTTCTTTAGTATACTTCTCATTGCCTGATGATTTGTGTGCCTGTAATAACTTTAGTGCATAGTAACTTTAGTAATTTATGGGGCAAATCTGTGTGCTTAGATTGATCAATGATCATTTTACTGGTGGTTTTGGTTCACAAATTATGAATTTAATAAAGTTACTCTGCTGCTGGGATCGAAAGTGTGGAAATTGTCACTGCAGTTGGTGAAGTGATTATATTTTCTTGCTAAAATTGCTGGGAAATAGAGAAACTTGTATGTCTTGCTAGGTATCATTGATTTTGTTAGGTGTATACAGGGGTACTCTTATTTATGTGTTTGTTTTCACCTCTTTGTTCAGGGTGCTGATCTGATGGTTCGATCATCCAAAAAGTCAATGGTGGATGAGCTGGAAGCAATGCTGGATGTGGTGGACCCTCAACCACCGGGAAAATCTGCTTTCTCAAGGAGGAGAACATTCGATATGCCTGATGGTGTGATGAACAAGGAGCTTGCTGCAGGTGTTGCACAGGTGGTTCACATGCTCGATGAAGAAGAATATGCAGGTGATACTTAAACTTTTGAATCATGATCCATGTGGGTGTTGGAAGTTTGTATTAGTAATATGTTCATCTTGCCTTGTCTACTTTATCGAATGTTTGAGAAATGGATACTAGTATGAACTGCTTCCTTGTTTCTCTCTACTTCTTAACTACCTTTTCCATTTCAAATATGAATCTTGTTTCTCATTTATGCTTTTTAATCTATGTATGCTGTATTGAGTTTTTTCTATGTGCAGTGATGTGGGTTTTATACGTACTTTTTATAACATAAGTTATTTTATACGTACTTTTCATCGAACATCCACAATTGTTGTTTCTACTCCCATTTTCATCAATTCTACAAAAAAGATTAAAACAAAATTAGGACATTTTGTTATATATTAGTAATATTACAACAAATATATTAAAATGAAATTAAGTGGAAAATAATAATTAAGTTAAAATAAAATAAAATTAATAGGTACCTTGATCAAGTTCAATTTCACGCAAGTCCTCCTCCATACTTATTGGCTTAGAATCTGGTTGAAGCCAATCTTGAGCACAAATAAGCGCTTAGGAGACAATGAACTCCTAAATGCATCAAGAACACGTCCACCGGTGCTAAATGCGGACTCTGACGCAACTGTAGAGACAGGAATTGCCAACACATTTCGAACTAACTTGGAAAGAATGGGAAATCGGATAGATTTCAGTTTCCACCATAACAATACATCAAACCATTCCCACCATCCTCAATGTCTTCACTTAAGTACTTCTCCAACTCTGATTTCACATTCTCGCTTTTTCCTCCACTTCTGAACTTGTTAAACTGATCTATTAACAAGGTTCTTATTGACACAGAAGTACTCATGCTTTGCTTCAAATTAGGTGTAGAAGAAGTCGAAGAACTTGAAGACTCACAAGCAACAATGTCAAGAGTGTCGTACATGGTCTTATACTCATCAAACAGTTCTTGCAAGCCAACTCAACTTTGACTTTCATTGTCACTTTAATGACCTCATCATACAATGTGTCGAATGTAAAGTCAAGAAACAACATTTTCCGACGAGGATCAAGTATCACAACATAATAAAAATTCATGTTCATCTTTTCCAATGATCCCCAATATTTGTCAAATTTCATCTTCATCTTTCTTGACATCTCACTCAATTGAAAATCATCATTTTCCAACCATTGTTTGAGTAGCATCTCCACAATACTTATTTCATGAAAAATATTGTTGGATGTGACGTATGAAGAACCAGAAATGGACATAGTGAGTCTGTAAAATGGTTCCAGAAACTTCAACAGTAATGCAACCATCTCCCAATCATTCTCTCTTGGAATCCCATCAAATGGTGGCTTTGATAAATCATTTTCATAACTAAGGTCTACGTCTTTGAAAGCATCAAAGACTCTTTTAATACATATGACTGACTCCAACATGAAAAAGGTGGAATTCCAATGAGTAGATACATCAAGACTTAACAATTTTTTGGTTTCTATTTTTTCAATCTCAACACATTCCAGAAATCTTTTGTATCTAGCTGGTGAATTTATTTTATATCCAGTTGGGGTCCAAACGTCCAATACAATATTAATTATGCAGTTACATTAATTATCAGTGTTTTTGAATTTTTTTTTGAATGTAGTGATGCATACGCAATAAAATTAATTAATTTTTTCCTATCCTAACCAAAGCTAGGTCAAGTAAAAGTCAATCCCACTGAGAGTGCCAAATCAATAATGCTACCTATATCTAATTTGAGAAAACAAGAATGATGGGGGTTTGGATTGATTGATTGCTAATAACTAATTAACGATCACCAAAACAAATTAAACAAATAATCAAATGATGGAAAACATTCCAGTTAACAGTTCAGTTACCCCCAATATATATCAATTATGTCTAATCAATGATATACCAATCTCTCATATTATCATGAAATTATCACTCATAGTTTAACAACAGACTCTGTTAAACCAAATCGTCTCTTATGATTAGTTAAATTAGGATAAAATCACTAATTAACCCTATTCAATTGAACAATCTAGAATAAACTCTCTAAATTTAATTCATCAAATGCATTAATCACCAAGACGATAGGATGAACTAGACTCCAAATACACAAGCTCGATTTGATAATCTAGGATTATGCTACCCTAGAGATGTGCGACATCTAGTTTACTATCAATGAAAATTAAACCACAACAATTATGATTTACCATTTAAGAATCTAGCAATCAATTATCAAACACTTAACCTAGGTGGTCAATCCAAATTAAGCATTAACAATCGAAATCATTCATCACAGATAGCACAATCAATTCCAATCAAAATATCGAGAAGAAGAAACGGGATTAATCAAAACATAAATAAATATATGAGTTCAAACATCCATGCTAACCTGAATTGGGAAATTAACCAAGCATCTTCTGGTTGAATCCACAAAAACTGATGAATCCATCAAGAAAATCATCTCCAAAATAATTCAAAGGAAAATAAAATATCTCCAACTCTCACTATCTCTCCCTCACCCCATCATCTAACTCTGGCCTCTCCTTATACGTGAATGAGAGGGAAAAGTTAATTGATTCATCTCTTTTTGGAAAGGGTTGTATGACGTATTTTGTTAGCAGTGCCCTCCCAAACAATTGACATGGGCCATTCTTCTCTTTTAGCCCATAGAAAATGGGTCACTCCTTTTAATGTGTGGCATTGGCATGCCTTCTTCATTCAATTTCTTGACCCAAATTATAGTCTTATTTGTTTTGTGGTGATATGAGATTCTCCTTTGTGATCTTCTTTCATTAAAATATTCTGCTAAGAACTAACGTTGCATCTCATCCCTAGTATTTATGGAACGCGATGGAAGGTAGGGGAGCCAATCCTTTGCCGCATCCTTCAAGGAAAAAGGAAATGCACGAAGTTTGATTTGATCCTCCTTTACACCTTTTGGTTTCATGCTATAACAAGTTGTATGAAAGTCCATCAAATTCTTGTGGGGATCTTCACCTGCACGACCATAGAAAGATGGAAGTAAGTGAATAAAACAAAACCTCAATTCAAAATCAATATCATCAGCGAGTTCAGGAAAGGTGTTGCAAAGAGGTTGTTGAGTAAGGCCCAGATTTGCTAGCTCCCTCAAAGTTTGTTCTTCAGCCATTGCTTCCTCCTCTTTTTCAGGGTCACTGATATCAGATTCGGAAAACGGAAGTGTAAACTCTAAAGCTCGCTTAGCTTGCCGTCTTAGAACTTGATCTCTTCGGGTTATGTCAGGGTAAAATGCAAAATCATTGTTACCCTGAGAATGAGTGCGCATCCACAACCTGAAATCGCAAAATTCAAGTGAGAAAATTCAAGTTTTTAACAAGGAAAATCAGAAAAATTCGCTGAAGAATTCGACACTGGAATAGACGAGTCAAACTAGTTACCCAGTGTGAAATACGGAGCAGAACAGAGCAGACTTGAAAATAGCAAAATTGAACCAAAATTTGAAAACTGAACCAATTTTTTTTTTGACTTTTTTAAATAAAAACAGAAAAAGACAAAAGAGACACAATTAAATTCAAATTACTCCTCGGCAAAGGCGCCAAAATTTGACCGCGCTATCGCAACGCGATAAAATTAATTAATTTTTTCCTATCCTAACCAACTTAGCTAGGGCAAGTAAGAGTCGGTCCCCCGGAGAGTGACAAATCAATAATGCTACCTATGTCTAATTCGAGAAAACAAGAATGATGGGGGGTTTGGATTGATTGATTACTAATAACTAATTAACTAAATGATCAACAAAACAAATTAAACAAATAATCAATTAATGGAAAACATTCCAGTTAACAGTTCAGTTATCCCCTAATATCAATTATGTTTAATCAATGTTACACATCTCTCAGATTATCATGAAATTATCACCCCTAGTTTAAAAATAGACTCTGTTAAACCGAAATGTCTCTTAAGATTAGTTAAATTAGGATAAGATCACTAATTAGCCCTATTCAATTGAACAACCTAGAATAAGCTCTTTAGATTTAATTCATCAAATGCATTAATCACCAAGACGATAGGATAAATTAGACTCCAAATACACAAGCTCGATTTGATAATCTAGGATTATGCTACCCTAGAGATACGCGACCTTTAGTTTACTACTAATGAAAATTAAACCACAACAATTAGGATTTATGATTTAAGATTCTAGCAATTAATTATCAAACACTTAACCTAGGTGTTCAATCCAAATTAAGCATTAACAATCAAAATCATTCATCACAGATATCACAATCAATTCCAGTCAAAACATCGAGAAGGGGAAACAAAATTAATCAAAACATAAATAAATATATGAGTTCAAACATCCCTACTAACCGGAATTGGGAAATTAACCAAGCATATTCTCGGTTGAATCCACAATAGTTGATGAATCAATGAAGGAAATAATCTCCAAAATAATTCAAAGGAAAATAAAATATCTTCAACTCTTGCTATCTCTCCCTCACCCCATTATCTAACGCTGGCCTCTCCTTATAAGTGAATGAGGGGGAAAAGTTAATTGATTCATCCCTTTTTGAAAAGGGTTGTATGGCGTGTTTTGTTAGCCGTGTCATCCCAAGCAATTGACATGGGCCATTCTTCTCTTTTAGCCCATAGAAAATGGACCACTCCTTTAAATGAGATTAATTGCGTTAAACCCTATTATGTTTAAGAAATGTTGCACTGAACCCCCCTGTGATACGGAAATTGCATGGGGGACACGTGAAAGTTCACAAACTCGATACACGTCCCATGTATTTTAATAGGAGTTAATGCCATTAAATTTTGACACCACAATTTCCGTTATGTCCCTGATATACCCTAAATGAAATATTCGAAATTATTCCTTCGAGAATTAGAGGGTTGAGAGAAAGATTAGGGCTCGACCAAATCCCGTCCCATTTCCGACCAAATCCTGTCCCATTTCTGACAAAATCTTACCCTTTTTTATAATGTTCCCATATTTCCATTTATTTCTAGTGTGTGTCGAAGCCTTATGAGTAGAGGAGTGTCAGGGTAGGGTTTTTGAGTAGAGGTGTGTCGCTTGATTGTCGGTCAAAAAGGTATGTTGCATTTTTTGATTTTCGCTTCGTTTTTGGGGGGTGAAAGCATAAAATGGTAGTGGGTTTAAAGTTTAGATGATATCGGGTACATGAATTTGTGAATATTTTTCATTGTTGAAATTGTGGCTTGATTTTTGGTTTTTTGCTTCAACCCAAAACTTTGTTTTCGTTTTTTTGTTTCCGCTTCAAACCCTAAAATATTTAGTAGATGATATTTTTAGATGATTTTGATTTTAGGGGTTTTGGCTAATTTTTGGGATTTCGGCCTTTTTAAATTAGGGATTTAGGGTTTCTGGAATTAGGGATTTAGGGTTTCTGGAATTAGGGATTTAGGGATTTAGGGTTTTCTGAATTAAGGATTTAGGGATTCAGAGTTTTCTGAATTATAGAATTAGAGTTTTCTAAATTAGGGAATTAGGGTATTAGTTTGATTTCAATGTGTCTGCTTGATTGTTGTTCCTGATTATAGCTGATGAGGCAGATTACTTCATATTTGATGCATGGGTGGGGGTAGTTTTAGGCAGCTCTCAAAACTGAAATATGTGGGTGGGTTGAAAGTAGTTATACCGCCTGTTAATGTTGATAGGTTTTTCTTCAAAAATCTACTAGAGATTTATAGGGATCAGTGCAATGGGAAAAAATCAAATGTAGAAGTGTATTCATGTTCACCCAGGGTAAATCTTGATGGTGGGTTGAGGGTGATTAGAGATGATCAAAATTTGATGTCATTGTTCAATGACTACAAGGGATTGTTTGTGATTCCCTTTTATTTGAGGACCAACCAGGTCCTCTTCTTGCTGTGAATAGTGAGGGTAATGTGATATCCACACAAGAGTCAATCCCATCAATCTGTTATGAGCTTGAGGGTGTGGCTGCTGAGCTTCAGGGTGAGGGAGAGGGTGTAGCAGGAGGAGAGGGTGTGGCTATTGAGGCTGAGGATGAGGGAGAAGGTGTGGCTACTGAGGGTGAGGGTGAGGGTGAGGGAGAGGGTGTTGCAGGGGCTGAGGGTCTGGCTGCTGAGGTTGAAGGTGAGGGAAAGACAGGTGCATGGGGAGAGAGGGTGTGAGGGTTGAGGCTGAGACTGAGCAATGTATGGGGAGATAGAGGGACAAAGAGAGGGTTGAAACTGATTTGGATGACTCATGTAATGAGTCATACAAGGGAGGTAGTGAGAGTGATGCATCATCTTCATGCATGTCTTGGATGCTAGAGGAATTTGAGGGTCTCGAAGATGATGACATCTTTGCAAATAGGTCTCCAACATATGTTAGGTCTGTGTTTAGAAAATGTAGAATAATTTTAAGAGAAAGAAAGAAGAGGAAAATGGCAGAAGTGAGGATCAAGAGAAGGCAGATTTTAGGAGGGATGAGGCAGATTGGTACATTGAGGAAGAGGATGAGGATGAGACTAATCAGCTAGGGGAGGGGAATAAATAATGGGGAGAAGGGGTGGATATGGGTCAGTTTGAGCTCTCTGTTGGAGTGAAATTTCATAATAGAGAGGTGTTTAAAGAGGTGTTGCAGGACTGGTGTGTTAGAAAATTGTATGAGTAGACTTTCATAAAAAATGAATCCAAAGTCATAATTACTAAGTGTAAGGGTGGGTGTGACCCGAGTTTGAGGGCCTCTATAGTACAGAATACCACTATTGGTCCCAAGTAGCAGTAGGTTTAGAAGGGGGGGGGGGGGTGAATAAACCTACCCAAATCTTTTAAAACTTTTTTACTCCGAAAACGGTTAAGTTCAAGGGTGAGCTTACAGCTTCACAGCTTGCTTCACAGAAGCAACTTGCTTGAACTTATAGAGTTAAATACAATGGAAAATCTTTAAAGCAATGTCTTCAAAAGCAGTTTGAATGCAGTATGGCAGATATAAGATATGCAACAATATAGATATGTATAGTAAGCAGATAAAACAGACAAATGATATAGAGTTGTTCGAGAGTGGAGTAATCCCTCTACGTCCACTTTACTCCTACACAAGGAGAAACTTTGATAAGGATGTTTGGTTTACATAGCCTAGCTATTACAAACAATTTAACAAAGAATAGACAATCTTCACACATGTTGTTGTTCTATCTTGACCAAGACCCACACAGGATCGAACTAGCCCACACATGACTCTTACTCTTTCTTCAAGAGTGAAAACACTAGCAGGTTCTTAACCCTCCACTATGTACTCCTATACAATCTAAGATAAAAGATATAAGGTTTTCTTCACCGGATCTGCAGCTAGCTTCTCTGGGATATGAGCTTTCTAAGCTTGCTACGCTTAGATTGAGTGACTGAAGTTTATGGCTATGGATATGAAAATAAGTGTTTAGAAATTCAATTCTTCAGTTCTGCAAGCCTTACTTCAGTTCTCACTCAATCTCTTTTTATAGTGCTTGAAAATCTGCCCGTTGAAGTGTGGTAGTTGCAACATTTAATGAGCTGATCTTCCTGGTACAAAGTTGATCTTCATAGTACAAGCATTTAATACGCCACAGAGCAAGTCTGCCTTCCGTCAGGTAGCTTGTCGAAATTTGATTAGCTCTTGAGAGAATGTTTCTACTGGTAACGAGTATGTTCCAAATCAGGTGACTTCTCCTTAACCTTAGCTAATGTAATTCCTTTTGCTGGAAGTGACCTTGCCGACGATTAGCTTACTTCTTCTAGTTGTTCCTACTTCATCGAAGTCCTTGCTTCCTTTTGGAGCGAACTTACTGCTTGTTGTAGCGAATGTGCTTCTTGCTGTAGTGTTCCTCCTGCTTACTGTAGCGATCCTTTGTACTTAGAAATAATACATTTACAAGCTTACGTACAAGGTTAGTTCTCTACAGAAGCTTACTTCTACTTAAAATGTTTGTCTCATCAAAACTACTATAGGTCCTAACAACAACAACATTTCAGGTTCAGACACTTAAAAGTGAACACACTTGTGCTTATATGGTGATAAATAATCAGACAGATTACAAGTATTTGGCAAAGAGAATACTGGATGCAATCAAAGATAACCCTAATGAGACTGTTTTAACATTGAAAAACAGGATAAAAAGAGATTGTGGGCTTGGGTGTAGTTTGCATAAGGTCTATAGGGCAAAAAAACTGGTTGTGAAACTGCTTAGTGTTGACATAGTTGAGCAATAAAAGACTATATGATTACTTTCCCACAATTTTGAATCATAACCCTTGTAGCACCTTGTGATTAAAGTTGATAAGAATTTGACCCCCTCTAAATTTCAAAGGATGTACTGTTGTTTAACACCAATTAAGGAGGGGTTCCTCAGTGGTTGTAGACCTATAATAGGCTTGGATGGGTGCATTCTGAAGGGATTACATGCTGGGCAGCTTTTGTCAGCAGTAGGGAGGGATGAGAATGACAACATGTACCCCCTAGCTGTAGCCTATGTTGAGGTGGAGAAGCAGGAAAGTTAGGAATAGTTCCTGAAGCAGTTGTTGGATGACATTGGATCTACAGAGGATAACAGATGGACATTTGTCTCTGACAGACAAAAGGGCTTGTTGGAGGCTGTAAATGAGTTGACACCCAACTCTGAACACAGGTAATATACTGAATTATGGTTTCAGTCTCTGTATTTTTTTTCTGAATGTGTTTCACAACTTCTAAGTATGTCTTCTTGTGTTCTGGGCTTTCTGTCTTATAGGTTTAGTTTGAAACACATGTACAATAATTCAAAGGGAAATTTAGGGGTTTGGAAATTAAAAAAATTGTTCTGGAAAACTGCAAGTTGTTATAGTGTTAAGAGTCACTAAAGAGTGATGAGAGAAATTCAGAGGTTGAGCCCTAAACATAGTGATGCACACACTGCATATGAGTGGTTAAGTGTTGTGGACTCTAAACACTGGGCTAGATTTCTTTTCCCCTTATTCTAAGTGTGATGTCATTGTGAACAATCTGTCTGAGTCCTTCAATAGGTTCATTATGCCCTCTAGGATTTGTCTATAATTGATATATATGTTTGAGTGGATAAGAAAGAGGTTGATGACTAGGATACAAGTGGAGAGAGTTGGGATATTGGGATATTGGGATATGGGGAGAATATATGTCCTAACATTATCAAAAAAATTGAAAATCAGAGGAAATTGAGTAGAAACTGTTTTCTAAGTTGGGCAGGGAAGGAAAAGTATGAGGTCATGCATTTTCTAGAAAATCACATTGTGAATTTAAAAGATAAACACTGCACTTGTGGTTTATTTCAAATGTGTGGGTAACCCTGTTGTCATGCACTGACTTGCATAGGCTTCCATAGGCTGAATGTTGAGGACTATGTGGATACTTTCTTCAAAAAAGAAGTTTATATGAGAGTCTATAGTCATAGTGTCAATCCTGTCCCGGGTATGTATGACTTTGAGGAGTCCACTTTGGGTCCAATAGCACCTCCTGATGTGAGGGTGAAAAGAGACAGACCAAAGTAGAGGAGAAGGCCTGATGGGAAATGATCATGTGGAAGGGGTGAAAGCTTCAAGAAAGGGACTTACTCATACATACTCCATCTGCAAGGTGTTTTGCTACAATAAAAGATCCTGTCCCAACAGACCAAGAAAGGGTGATGAGGCCACAAGTGAACAGCCTGCAGAAGAAAGGGTAATTGTTTTACCTTTCTGTTTATTTTCCTCCTGTCTGTGTTCCAGGGTTTAATTGGTTTCCTCACTAATTTTTTGTCTGTAGGAACACACTGAAATAGATCCAGAGGCTATGTTTGATTCATACTTTAAACAACTTTTTGATGTGGCTCTCCATGAAGATCAGATTAATCTTCATTATTTTGCCTTTACAAAACTTATATGTTTACACTCTATTGTCTATAACAGCCCCCTCATAACCTCACATAGCAGCAGACCACTCAAGCCTCAACAGTACTTGAAATTCCTCCCAACACTCTAATGCACAAGATGGGGTAGCAAAAAACCATATGTACACATTTTGACAGGGGGCCACTTTTTTGGATTCTTGCTCACATTTCTTCATTGTTTTGACAGGTTCATCAGTCTGGAGCTCCTTCAGTAAAGTCATCTAAGAAGCAGAAGAATCCCAATAGAATGACAACAAGGAATGAACGAGAATGACATTTTCTTTTCAGTGACCAACCACATGTTATTTTGGGTACATTTTGGTTTATATTTTGGTTTATATTTTGGGTAGTAGTTGGTACATTTTGTGCAGCCTGTCATATTGTCTTTTTTGATACAATTGGCTGTTTTGGGTATATGTTTTGGTTGCAAAAAACTTGTGATTATTTTGTACATGGTTGGGTATATATTTTGGGTACATATGGGCTGATTTAGGGATACAAATTTATGTTTTGTACATGAAGTTTACATTGCCATGTATTGGAAGACAACTTGTGGAATTAATTTAAAATAGGCAGACGGTCAGTACTTCATTTCTTGCATTAATCAATTGTTGTTACTCTTTTTTTGGTGTTGCTTTGAATCTTATAATATTGAGTAGCCACATTTTTATATTTTCTTGTCACATAGGCAGATTACAAGTTTATGTTTTTTTTTTTTGTTAGTTTGAATCACAATCACCACATGTGTATTTCACCAAAATAAAGATTAAAACAAGTTTGCATATTCATATTCATAGGTGGCAAATTACGGAAAATAGCCACATATTGGATACAAATAATCGCAACTAATTACTAAAAAGTTTAAGTACTACTTGAGAATTACAATGATAAGAAGTACCAACACAATGAAAATGATTGTTTTGATAGTTGCTTGGTTTTTGTCAAGCCTTTCAATCTTCAATGACAGATCGTCGCATTCGGAAAGTAATTCTTTAGAATTATTATTAACAGGAGAGTCCACTTCTTCATCCAAATCCGGCATTTGCATTTCAATCGAATAATTCTTCCTTCCAATCGATGTGGGTTCAAGCCAAGCAAAATACCCACATTGAGACGGACATACCAACAACTTTAATTTCAACATTTTTACGGCAATAACACTTCTTATAACTATATATTAAATCTAAAGGTTCTTCATTTTTTGACATCGATGATCTAAATGTGGAAGACATTTATCCTAAAAAAATTGTAAGAAATTGTGTTAGTGAGTAGGTATATATTAAATATGAAAATTCTCTTATAAAAGCGTTTAATTAAACAAGTAGTACACAATAACTATAAATACATTAAACTGTAAAATTGTTAAATTAAATATTACTAAACTTATACTAAAAATGAACTACACTACATATATAACATTGTCATTATGAATTAAATAATTAGCAATTAAAAAAAATACCTGAGTGAATTTTTGGGGACGGGCGAATTTTTTCAAATGGGGGAGTGAGAGGAAATGGGGTTTTATGCATGTAATTTAATTGAAGATACACAAACATATATAATGAAAAAGTTGGGTAGTTCTGTCTTTTTAGCCACAAATAATGGTCAAAAATGAAGAAAAATCGCTGTTCAGGCGCGTGTTATACACTCCCGTGAAGTGTAATGATTTTAGGGGTTTCGCGTTGATTTTATGAACTTCGACATGTTCCCTATGCAATTTCCTTATCACATGGAGGTCCGACGCAACATTTCCTAAACACAAGGGAATTTCGCACATTAACCCCCTTTAAATGTGTGACGTGGGCTTGCCTTCTTCATTCAACTTCTTAGCCAAAATTATAGTCTCCTTTGTATTGTGGTGATATGAGATTCTCCCCTTTGATCTTCTTTAATTGGTCTTAGCCCACTCAACTCCACCAACTCCAAAATACTCCCAAAATACCTACAATAATCGAGAAAATAAAATATGAAGTATCTTGAGTTCAAAAACACGTATAGGTAAGAAAGTGGTGCATTCAATCATATAAAATATTATAAAAATCCAAATTAATTAATCTATAATAAAATGCACCTATTTTTTACCTATCAATATATATATTATGAATTGACACTTAAATCACTAAATTTTTCTTTACGACCATTTTTGTCGGATTTTGGTACGTGACATATTTTAAAGAGGTTTTTTTGATGCATATTATACCTCTTTAAAATATATCATGTGTATGTCACGTGCTGAAATCCGGTGAAAGATGGCCGAAAAAAATGTTTAATGGTTTAAGTGTCAATTCCAAATAGTTTATAATAGCAATGCAAAAATAGAAAATAAAAAAATAAAAAAAATTGATGCTTTATATGCAAAACCACTTGCTCCATTTGGATAAATAGATTTGAAATTCAGAATTTAAAGGGATTTGAAATCCACTCAAGTCGGAGTTGATTTGAAATCCATCAAAATGACTCCAAAATTAGTTCATAATGAAAACCATAAATTTCAAATCCACATCAATCCAAACACCGTCGTTGGATTTGCTACCATGGATTTGAAATCGCTATTCAAATCCACCGATCCATTATAGTTTGGTGGTATGAGTTTAATTAACCATTTCAAATTGAACGGTAGGGGAGGGGCGCATCGATCTTTGACACCCCCGAGCCTCGTTCCTCCCTGACCCCTTCAAGTGAACACCTCCCTTTATAGAGTATACTAGCCAAACAAAATTCCTTAAATACACCAAAATAAGCCCTAAGAACACACGCACAACTCCTTATTTCAAAACCAAAAGAAAACACGCACAAATGTAAACAACAGGAGGTAGAACAATCAAAACAATTTGAATAAATTCCAAACATATAAGGCAACAGCTGCCATTAACGTGGATTCGAGCCGGCAAAGAAATGTCACAGAACAAGCGAAATCCTGAGTTTGGGAAATAGCCTATCCTGAAATGGGGACTAAACCCACGAGTTACCCATACTAATCACTAGTTAGAGCCATTTCTCTCCCGAAAATTACCAAAATAATGAAAATCAAATGAGGTAAAACTGCATGAAGAGACAATTAAGCAAGAATTTGATCAGAAAATAATTCAAGAATTTGTCAAGAAAAAATTGGGAGGCTACTTATATAAAAGAAGTTAGGATTAAATTGTAATTTTAGAAAGATGTGTCTTTATTTTATAATTTGATCTTTATAACTTTTTTGTTGAGAATAACATGTGGCATGTGATGACATTTTTTGTCTGCCACGTGGACTCCGACCACTGGAAAATATTAATATGGTCTAAGTTGTTTTTTTTTTTTATAATTATTTAAAAGTGAGAATAAATTTGTAAAATTTTAAGATAGTCTGTGGATTTTATTTTTTCTAACTACACAAATTTACAAATTAAAAAGATATGTGATTTTTTGAACAATTATACCTAAATTTAACACAAACTCACGTGAGACTGTCTCACATGCAACAATTTTACAAAATAGATACTTATAGCAGAAAATGACATATTTTAATTGTAAAAGTCATACTTATAAAATTTATGTTTATACATATAAAAACATATTTATAAAATGAGTGACACTTCTGTGCCCGGGGTATGGTGTCCCCAAATTAATAATCATATGGTGTTACATATATACTCTACAGGTATTATGTGTATACTCTTCAGGTATCACATGTATACTATTATATACATATAATACCTGTAAAATATATGTATAATTCCAAAAAAAGTAACATCTGTAGAGTATATATATAACACATGAAGAATGTGATATAACACCTAGATTTGTGCCCCTATGTGCCCCAGTGGTATATAAGATTTTGCCTTATAAAATACATAATTATAATCGACAAAATTTTATATACTCCTGGGGTACATAGGGGCACCGATCTAGATGTTATATACATGCTCTTCAGGTGTTATATATATACTTTGTATATGTTATGTTTCTTGGTATTATAAATATACTCTACGCGTATCATATGTATATAAGAGTATAAATGTGATACCTGAAAGACAAAAACTTATAAACCCCTGGGACATATAGGGGCACAAATCTAGGTATTATATACATGCTCTTCAGGTGTTATATATATACTCTATAGGTATTATGTTTCTTGGTATTATAAATATATTCTACAGATATCATATGTATATAAGAGTATACATGTGATACCTGAAAAGTATATGCATGATACCTATAGAGTATATATTTAACACCATATGATGATTAAATTGGGGGCACCATGCCCATGGCGCACACAAGTGTCACTCTACCTGAAAAATATATACATGACACCTATAAGTATATATTTAATATTATATGATGATTAATTTGGGGGCACCATACCCCTGGTACACAAGTATCGTCACTCTTAAAAATCACATACTTTATATTTAGAAAAGACATACTTTAATTTCATTGTCGGAGTGAGTGACGAGTGAAGTCTCACGAGAGTATAAGTCTAAATTTAATTATGAAAAAATTATTAAAATAGAATTTTATTAAGCATGATACTCAACTTGGTTAAGCAAAAATTGCAGGCCCTTGTATTGTGAAGATGCATAAATTCCTCGTCTACGTCGTCGTTGAAAGCCCCACTCGACCAATTCCACCCTTTCTATAAAAACTCCCAATATTCTTCACCTTTCTCTCTCATCTTCTCTCTCCATTAATATTCAGTGATCGACTTAGAGAAAAGCTGATCAGTGAGAAAGAGAGTATGGAAATTAATATGAGGGAGGAATTTGTGGACGTTCGGTTGAGTGATGGCAGCGTTCATGATGGAGAAAAGAAGGAAGGTGAAATTGTTGATGAAGAGGTGATTAGGGTTTTAAGAGATGCCCTCAACACAGGTAAGGTGATTGAAAGAGTTGACCTCTCTGCCCGCCACCTCAAATTTCTACCTGAACCTTTCGGCAAGATTCATGGCTTGCTCCTTCTCGATCTCTCACATAATCTACTTGAGGTTTGTTAATTTAATTCTGGTGATTTTTTATCGGTTCGGATTGTTGTTTTTCAGATTTGATTGCTAGGTGGTTCTATAATTTTGAGATTTTTTTGAATTATTTAGCTTTGGAGTTCGAATTATTCAGTGTTTGTGATTGGTGATTTGTTGTGATCATTTTGAATATATTCATTAAATCAATCTGGAAACTAGAGTTGGGATTATGTGTGAAATGTCATTTGTTATATTTTGGATTTGTAGTATTCCTAACAGGAATTGATTATATGCTGTTGAGTGTTGATTTGGATTTCCCTTGTGCTTCGGTTTTGGTCCTGCTACTTTTGACTGCAAATTATGATAAAAATTAGCTGATGAACTCCCTTTGGATGGATATGTTCTTGCTCTTATTGGAGAATGATTAAGGATGTGACATTTATTGTGGAGAAAGGCCTTTGCTCTGTGTTTCTTTAAATCTTTGTGATCATGGTAGCATAGCATTGATGGTGGGGTTTGTTCTTCAAATCAGTACATGAAGATACTGTGGGTGGAAATTATGCTTCATTTTGATACAGATCAATTAGTCTCTGTTGATAGACAGTTTCACCTTTGCAGTCTGTTCATAGTTTCAGCTGAGCTGGAACTAAAACGTAAAAATATTTGCTGAGCAGATTTTAAATGCTAGTGATTATGGTTGTATAGCATCGATTGTAGGAGATGTTCGTGGAAGCAATAAATAAAGGTGTAGTGGGAGGATATTAGACTTGAAGTTTATATGTGTTAATTAGTTGGCATGGATGGATTGTGTCTCCCATTCAATCTGTTTGAGATTTCAGCTGAGCAGGAAATAAAAAGTAAAACATTTTGTTCCAGATCATTCCCGATTCAATTTCAGGACTACAGAAATTGGAGGAGCTGAATGTGTCATCGAATCTTTTAGAAATTTTGCCAGATGCCATTGGCTTATTGGTAAATCTCAAGGTGTTGAATGTTTCTGGTAATAAATTAAAGAAACTCCCCGAAAGCATTGCTGGTTGCAGGTAGCCACATTCTTCTATTAAATCTCAGACAGGTTATTTTATAAATGCTTAACCATATCTTAGACTATTTGTTTCTGTTTTAACAGGTCTTTAGTTGAGTTGGATGCAAGCTTTAACGACTTGATGTTTTTGCCGACAAATATTGGCTATGGATTGGTGCATCTTGAAAAGTTCTCTATCCACTTGAACAAACTAAAAGCTTTTCCAAATTCTCTTTGTGAAATGAAGTCACTGAAAATTTTGGATGCTCATTTCAATTCGATCCATGGTCTACCACATGCGATTGGGAGGCTTAAAAATCTCGAGGTCTTGAATGTGAGCAGCAATTTCAATGATTTAACTGAAATACCCGAAACAATTGGTGATCTGGTGAATCTCAGAGAGCTTGATCTTAGCAACAATCAAATCAGAGTTATTCCTGAGACGGTTTATCTGCTTCAGAATCTATTGAAGTTGAACTTAGATCAGAATCCACTTGTGATTCCTCCAATAGACATTGTGAAGAAAGGGGTTGCAGCTATCCAGGATTACATGATGAAGAGACGTATCGATATGTTGGAAGCTGAAGAGCAGCTACGAAGTTTGGTTGAGAAAAACGAGGAGGGTGAGATGGGTTGGGTGGCATGGGGCACATCCAGGTTAAACTATGCTTATTCTGGAGTTTCTCATACTATTTCAAGCTATATGGCAGGAAACGCTCCAAGGGACCCGTTTTTGGACCAGCAGCTGTAAGTCACATCAATGTTCATTTCGATTGCTTTTCAGTCGCCATGTGTTCGATAAAAAATGCTCAACAAGAAACCCGTTGCATGAAACTCAGGTTAATTCATGGTTTTTCTTCTGCAGTTGAATGGAAGTCATGTATGTATGAAAATCCAAGAGAGTTGATAGTTTACCTTGTTTAGCTAAATTTTGTCATTCTGATTTTCAAACTCCGGAAACTTGCTACATTCTTCATTGAAAGTGTGTTCACATTTCGTGACTTGAGTTTTTATTTAGTTAGGAATTTCAGATGATTTCGTAGATCTTGAGATTGAAATGGCAACATCTAATATTTGTTTATGGTTTTATATTTGAGCAATTAAATAAAATCCATGAAAATTTTAGAAACAGAATTGAATTCTCGAACAAATAGAATTGGGATACAATAAACCTGTTGATACAATTATAGGGCAGCGTTCTCGCAAATATTTGGATGGAGTTGGGTTTTCAGGCCCTACGATTATATGGAAAAACTTATATTTCTGTATAATAATGATAATGATGTTTTGTTAAATTAAACTAGTATTTCCCTCATGCATTGCACAAATGGTTATGTATATTTTTAGTTAGTTTGGAACTATTATGTCAAAAATTTGTTTATAAACTTTTTTCTTAAATAATCTTGAAGTTTTATAAAGAAAGTTTTATTATTTGATTTCTAATTTGTAATTTTATTTATTGTCATTCCACCTCATTTTTGCAAATCTTTTAATATAGTTTTTACTTCAAAGAGGTATTTTATTGACTGCGATATTTTAGGTCACTTCTACCCAACTCTACTATTTGAAATAAGGGGTTAAAATACTTATTTCTTCTGAACATTTATCAAATATAAACCATATTTTATATAATATATGGTAGGATTTACAAAGTTAATAAATAGAATTAAGTATTTTGTTTTAATTTCTTTTACAAATCATTTAAGTTATTATTAAGAAATATTATTTTATTAATTTTGTTTTATATATATTTTTCATTATATTTTTATCCGTACTTGTAATTTTTTTAAGTATATATAATATTTACTAGAACATAATAGGGGTGACAATTATCCTTGGGAAACCATCCCCGTTGGGTACTAGTATTGATGGACGAGGATTTCCCGGTCAAATTGGTGAATGGGATGAGGACGGCGAATCCCCGTTTAGAAATTATGGGGATGATATGTAGATGATATTTATGTCCTCACCCGATTCCCAACTCCGAAATCGACCCAATTTGTGTGAAACGGGAATTCCCCTTTCCCCCGTTTACTATTACTTAATATACTATATATATATATATATATAGATAATAAATATCCTAAAAGTTTCAAATTTTCCATATCATTCATTCTCGACTCTTTCACTTTTCAAATTCCAATGGGTTAATTAATAATTTAACTTCTTAAATTAATAATTTGTTGATGTTATTATTATATATTGCATATTTGTTGAAGTTAACTTGTTATATTAAGTTGTCGTTTTTATTATGTATTTCATATTTCGGTTATAATAAAGATTAGATTTATGATTTAATAATATTTAAATTTTTAATTCCTTCCCAAATTCCCAAAAATGTACACGAACAGTAGTTTATATACCGATTTGGTATTACAATATCATTCCCAAACCCGCCCATTACCGCTATAGCACAAGTTTTTAACTCCCACATTTTTTAATTTATATACTACTATAATTGAAACCGCTACAATTAAATAAAATATTACTCCCATGTACCAAAATTTATACATTTAAAATTATATTTTTCACTTTCACTTTCTAATCATGTGCAATATATATTAAGATCTACAAATCGGCGACTTTTTTCATGTTCCGGTGGAAAAAGAATAGAAATTGGATCAACTATTCAATTACAAAATTAAAACTGATTCTCTTATAAAGATAATAAAACTAGTTTGAAAAACTCCTCTTGAACATGGAAAAATTTAATTCAACCGTTTAATTTGAAAATTGTCCATGAAACTGCATGAATGTTATTTTCCACATAACGATTAATTAATGGGTTGTTGAGAGAGACGAATTTGGACATTAATATATGGTCAACAAATTTGAATGAGAGAATCACATATAGAATGGGCCTTTGACAACTTGAATAAGAGATATATATATATATATATATATATATATATCATTCACGTTGGACAAGCTGTGTTAATTTCTTGAATGAGGATACGATCAAGACTAGAAAAACGTAATCCCATCTCCTAACACCAAAATTAAATAATATTAATTATAACTTATAGTAGTCAAGCTTAATTATTATAACATATATGTATAGCCAGCCTTGATGACAACAAAATGGGGAAAAACCCACATGAAATTAAAAGTCAACCACAAAACCCTTGTGGAAATGCTTTTAAGATGAAGGAAGAGGATGGAAGCAGGAGGAGCTAGGTTGGTAAAATATAATGTCGGATGCTATACATTGGTTGCACCCGGCCGGTGTAGGGCAAAACATTCCGGCCGGCACTTGCCCTACGAATGGTTCGACAAAGTTAAATCCATCGGCTATATATCAAGTCGGGGATTCTTAATTGAAGCCATTGAGCTCGGATATATATAGACACCTTCAAACCTTCATTTGGATCACCAACCGGCTATTGGAGAAGCCATAATCGAAGCCCTTCAACGTGGCCTTGTACGTTCCAGGGACGAGCTCTTGATTGATTGATCACTACCAAGTGTTGATACTATCTATCATCAAGGATTTGGATTAATTTGTCTCTTAAGTAAGGATAACTTGTCTCATCTAATCTATTTTTTCTCTATATATCTACATATATATATTTTTTCAATATATCTCCTTTTCTAGCTACCAATTTAAGTTTTTTCATTTGCAAACTGACATGGACATGGTCTAGATCTGATCTACCAACTTTAAATTCTACTACAAAGCTCACAAGTACTCTTTTTTAATACATCTTTCTTCGGTTTTCTTAAATAGAAAAATCCCTTTAATTTCGAATTTAAATTAAGAGGTTACAGAATAATAAATGGTTAATCCTATTTCTCAATTAAGAATTTAATTTAAGTTTAACTTCATCATCAAATAATGCATTAATTTAATAATTCTAAATATTTCTAATTAATTATTTATTCTAAACAAACTGTCAATAATCATGATTGTTAATAAAATTATAACTTATCAAAACTTTAGGCAAGCATTTAATTAAAGTTGATGTTTGCATATTAAATGATAATTGAATTATTCTGAACAATTAAATTTAATTTACATATTAATTAAATTAAGAATTAATGATAGATAATAATTAAATTAAATTAAATTATTAATAACAATTTTCAAAATTTAATTAATTATTAAAATATTCATGTAATACACGGGTGTTACTCTAGTTAAAGGATCAAAAAGTTAATGGTTGAAATTGCCAGATCCCATATTTAAATTAAATTAATGGATAAACAAAGATAAAATATTTTGTGCAACTGATACATGAATCTAGGATCCATGCACCCGGGTCGACCCGCCCCACGCGCCTCTAACGCTCGTTTTCACGCACCCAAATGTACTCTCACGCGCCCTCACGCACCCCCACGCGCCTGGTGGATGCGCTCAAACCCACCAAGATTCGCTTCAAGCAGTTATACCCTCATGTTATATTAGGGTTACCTTCATGTTATGTTAGGGTTACCTTCATGTTATGTTAGTGTTACCCTTAACATAACGTGAGAGTCACTCTAACATAACATCATGAGGGTAACACTAACATAACATGAATGTAACATTAACATAACGTGAGAGTCACTCTAACATAACATGAAGGTATAATTAACATTATTTTTTACCTTCATGTTATGTTAATGTTACTTTCATATTATATTAGTGTTACCTTCATATGATATTAGTGTTACCTTCGTGTTATTTTAGTTCAATGATTTTAAACTAAGAGTATGAAATTTGGAGATGGTGTCACATTAACATAACGCGAAGGTAACACTAACATAACACAGGTAACACTAACATAACATGAAGGTAACGACCGCCCAGTCCGTGCGGCCCAGTTGCATGAATTTGAGATCCGTGCAACTGGTGCACAGGAGAGTAACTCATAAACAAATACAATAAACCCTAAATAGTTGGAATGACAAAGAACTACTTGTCACCCAATTGTATGTGGTTTATGCAGAAAACTGAAGTTGGAGTATTTGGACCTCTATCTCATTGAATGGCCTGAAAAATCAAATGGAGGAAGTGATGATGAGGTAATGAAGGTGTGGGCAGCCATGGAGGAGACTTGGGCTTACAAATTAACTTAACTCCATTGGAGTCTGCAACTTCTCTCCTATCATGCTTCAAAACATACTTAAATATGCTAAACTACCACCTTCTGTCAATCAGGTATATATGTATGGGTGATCATATATTAAACAATTGATAATCATGTAATTTAATTTGATGTTTATTAGGTGGAGATGCATATATAGCCTGTTGAGAGGAAAGGAAGTAGGACAATTCTGTTTAGCTAACAAGGTTAATTTCCATTATTGCATCCTCTACCATTGGAGATAATGAAAAACAATTGCAATTTCTGCAATCGGATGCAATGAACAAGTTTGCTAAACATGGACGAAAGACAGCCGATCACTCACTTATTTCACACTAAAAAGATCGTGATAATTAAAATGAATTCTAAAAGAAAAACGACTAGTTTTGTAACACATGACTATATGATCAAATTTTCAATATTTTTCCCCATCTAAATAATATATTTAACTATTCCCATTAGCTAGCCAATTTTGTGCACCAAATAGCAATCTAATTAAGCATTATGTAGTGGGACACATCTCGAACGAGGAAACAAGTAAAAGAGTTAATGTAGAGAAACCTAGCTAAATATATTTAAATAAAACGTCTCTTTTATATATATATATTTTATAAAAATAGTGATACACATATATTGTTGTTTTAAATTGTGTTTGCAGATTGTGTTTAGATGGGCATATGAGGAATTAGGAGCAAATTTGTTGTTGGAGAGCTTAAGAAACATATGCATGGGATTGTGGAGATACATCAATGGAGTTCATCACTACATGATTAGCACAACAAATTAAAGATCAGAAATCGAGTTCCCATTCTCTTTTAAACCTGTATATTAAGCAATTATTAACAAATTTATAAATATATATGTGGGATCTTCATGGATCATTGAACATTTATAATTTAGAACATGCTTCCTGTTAGGATTTCAGCCCCAATTCCTAAGCCAATCAACTAATTAGCAAGCAACCAAATTCAAGCTTGCAATCAATAACGGAGAAACTTTAATTCAACCAAGAATAAAAACTAAAACCACAACACTCAAGGATTTACGTGGTTCGGTGATTAACACCTACATCCACAGAATAATCGGGGAGGGATTTATCTTATTGGATTGAAAGAATCTCTGTTTACAACTCAAGACTTTGAACACACAATGAGGAAACCCTAAATCGCGCAGCAACTTTCAGATCAACCTAACTCACTCTCAACTGTGTATTCTCACCCCCACAAACCTCCTATTTATAGACCACGAATCTAGCTAACCCTAGAAACAAGAATCAACAGAAATCGTCAAGAAACGAGCTAAATATGCTAGCTCAAAGATCGCACCCTGCAAACAGATATCAACTACCAGAATAAACCATATAGCCGTAGATCTAATCTACGGCCTAGATGATCTCTAACCCCAACGGCTATAACGGCCTAGAAGACGCAAGACAGAAACTCGTTTTTATTAGTAAAAACGCTAACACCAAGATCAAATCTAAACCGTCGGATCTTATCACGACTGAGATTAAACCTAACCTAACCAACTAAACTTCCATAGAAACGCCACAAAGACCACATGCTTTTATAAGTGTATTAACACTCCTTCTTATACTTAGAAAATTGAGAGGATTTGAGCTGAATCTTTTACAAATTTCCACCTTCAGCTCCAATTCTTCTTTCTTTGCTAAGATCTTCATTCTGAGACTTCAAGTTCCATTTGTAGCAGCTTTTCCAACCAACCCAACTAGATCCATACATAGCTTGAACTTGGTAACTGGAAGAGCTTTAGTGAGTGCATCAGCTGGATTAACTTCAGTTGGAATTTTGATCACCTTTACTTCTTGTTTGTCTACCTTGTCCCTTATGAACTGGAGCCTTAAATTAATGTGCTTAGTGAGTTCATGAAATCCTTGATGCTCGGCAAGGTGTATGGCACTTTGGCTCTCACAAAACACAGAAACACAATGTTGAGTTATACCAAATTCTTCTAGTATACCTTTAAGCCATAATGCCTCATTCACAGCTTCAGTGAGAGCTATATATTCAGCCTCCGTAGTACTTAATGCAACCACATATTGATGGCCGGTCTTCCAACTAATGGCAGTACCATATAAGATAAAGATGTAGCCTGTAAGTGACTTTCTCTTATCAAGATTAGCAGCAAAGTCAGCATCAACTTAACCAATAATAGGCTCATGATCATCAGCTTTAGTTTTAAATCTTATAAGTCCAGTTTCAGTAGTACCATTAATGTATTTGAGAACATGCTTTACTGTTTCCCAATGAGCTATACCAGGATTAGACATATACCTACTGATCACACTCATAGGATAAGTTAAATCAGGCCTACAACATACCATTCCATACATTATACTTCCTACAACACTTGAATATGGAATCTTAGTCATTTTATTCATTTCATGTTGAGTCTTAGGACACTGATCAGAAGATAACTTTGTTCCTACACTAATAGGTATGCTTAAACTCTTAGATTGATTCATTTGAAACCTGATTAGAACCTTCCTAAAATAATCAGTTTGATGTAACTGAACTCCACCATCAGTTTCACTTCTTACAATGTCCATTCCAAGCATTATTTTAGTAGTTTCTAAATCCTTCATTTGATCAAATTCAGTTTGTAAGATCATTTTAACATAGTTAATACCATCAAGTGAATTACTAGCTATCAGCATGTCATCAAACATATAGCAACAGAAAAACATAGGACAAGGAATCATGTTTGTAATAAACACAGTCATCATATTTACTTTTGATAAACTTTGCTTTAATCATAAATTGACCAAACCTAAGATACCATTGCCTTGGGCTTTGTTTCAAACCATATAAAGATCTTCTGAGCAAGCAAGCTTTTGAATCCTTATCTGCAAGATGTAGCCCTTCAGGAACTTTCATGAATATCATCTCTTTGAGCTCTCCATGTAAGAAGGCTGTAGTGACATCTATTTGATGAAGCTGCAATTTAAAATGTGAGACAAGAGCAAGTAGTATTCTAATAGAGCAATGTTTAACTATAGGAGAAAAGATTTAAGTGTAGTCTACTCTCTCTTTTTGGGTGAATCCTTTGGCAACAAGTCATACTTTGTATCTAACTGCTCCACCTTTTGATGCCTCTACTTTCTTTCTGAAGATCCACTTACATCCCACCAATTTCTTCTTATCAGGCTTGTTGACTATTTCCCAATTATGGTTCTTTTCCAATGACTGTAGTTCTTCTTGTATTGCTATTAACCATCTGTCATTTTCCTTGCATGTGATAGCTTCATGATAGTCTTTTGGCTGTATGTTGTCTATATCTTCAGGAGCTAGGAACACAAAAGCTGTGAAGTTTGAATCAACAAATCTTGTTGGAGGCTTTACTACTCTTCTGGTCCTATCTCTCACTAGTTGGTAGTTTTCCAGTTAGATTGATTCTCCTCATCAAGACTGTTGGTTTCATCTTCAGCAGATTCAGTTTCTGGTGGTTCTGAATTGACTTGCTCCTGTTGTTCCTTTTGTAGCTACACTCAAAGTGAGCTCTCTGCTCATCAGTGAGAGTTTGAGTTCCATTCTCAGTCTGTGTCTTATCTCTTAGTGGCATGGTATTCTCATCAAAAGTAACATCATTAGCTATGATGCATTTCTAAAGATTTGGTTCCATGCACCATAATTTGTAGTCTTTCACACCTTTTGGATAGCCTAGAAAGATGCACTTCCATGCTGTAGGTTCCAATTTATCCTGTTTCACATATGCATAGGCTAAACACCCAAAGATTCTCAGCTTAGAATAGTTTGAAAGCTTTCCAATCCATATTTCATTTGGTGTTTTCATATTTATGGCAGAAGAGGGACTTTTATTGATCAATTAGACTGTTGTGTTTGTTGCTTCTCCCCAAAAACTTTTTCCAAGTCCTGAACTTATAAGCATGCACCTTATTTTGTTAAGTATAGTTTGGTTCATTCTCTCAGCCAAACCATTTTGTTGTGGGGTAGATGGAATAGTCCTATGTCTTATGATTCTCTTCTCTGCACATAATTGATTGAACTCAGTGAAGGCAAATTCTAGTCCATTGTCTGTTCTAAGATGCTTGAGTGTTTTCCCTGTGAAGTTTTCAGTTTCTTGTAGACATTCCTTGAACTTTTGGAAGGTTTGATCCTTAGTCTTTAGCATAAATAACCAGACCAGCTTCCTTGAATAATCATCTATCATAGATAGAAAATACATGCCACCATTTTTTGTTGGGGTTCTGGATGGTCCCCATAGATCTGAATGAATATACTCAAGGGGTGCTTTTGTAGTGTGTTTTGCTTTGCCAAAACTGAGCTTATTGGCCTTCCCCAGAATACAATTTTCACATAGATCAAGATGAGAGATCACATCATTCCCAAATCTTCCTTGCTTAGCAAGTTCCTGCAGTCCTTTTACACATGTGTCCTAGTCTTTCATGCCAGAATTTTGTAGAGTCACTCTTGGATATGTTGCAGTGATTATCATTTGCAGTATGGCCATTTAGATAGTATAGGTCATGTTTCTTAAAGCCTTGCATAACCTGCTTACTACCTTAGATATATGCATCTTTCCACCTTCTGAAGCAAACATATATCCTTGTGAATGTAACATGCCAAGTGATATTAATTTTCTTTTAAGATCAGGGACGTATCTGACCTGCTCAAGTTTCCTTTTAACTCCATCATGCATTAAGAATATGATAGATCACATGCCTTCTATATGACAAACATGATCATTGCCTAGTAGAACATATCCTGACCTTTTATTCTCTAAATTAGTGAACCATTCTTGTTTAGGTGTCATATGAAATGTACATCCTGAATCTAGGATCCAATCAGAGTTAGAGGGTTCAGAGGTTATAGAGAGTACCTTAGCTGATTCATACCCTGAACTTGATGATTCTTGTTGCACTGTGGGATTTGCTTGAGTCTGAGGAGCCTTTCCCTTTGACTTACGGAACTGCTTGTACTTGATGCAATCCTTTTTATGATGATCTGGCTTGTGACAGTGAAAGCAGGTGTTATTTTCAATATCATTGTACTTTAGGCTACTACCGCAAGTGTACGGTGTAGATTGTAGACACGGTAAGAAAGGTCGATCCCACATAGACTATTATCTAGGAATAATCGATTACCCAAATTCAACCCCTAATTTTATCTAGGCTATCAAATATCAAAGATTTCGAATAAACTATACTAAACATAAACAGATAAAATCCACGGAGACAAACAAATATAACTGAGACAGGTTCTAGAACATGCTTTCATCTAATTCTCATCATGATATCACTTGACCAATCCAATTCAATGATTAATTATCCTATATGAGCGATCACAAATATCAAATTAAAATCTCTCTCGAGTCATTTAACCGGTTGATTATTATGCCACCAGAGGTATCTTTACTAGATCTGATAAAACAAAACAATTCCTAGAAGCACCTTGGATTGAAAATCTCATCACATATGTCATTAATCTCTCGATCTAATGTTGCATATATGTCACGTGTTTACTCTTCCGTAATTAAATCTTCTCTCTCGAATTTTGACTGAATTACTTAAACATGCTCAATTAGTAGCCACATAATCAAACAAGCAATCAAACCATAAACACATCAATAAGATAAATAATCAATAAATTGAATTAAAATCAAAGATCCATCAGATTCTAATTAAACTAATAACAAGCCCTAGAAACCCATGGAAAACTAGTCTGACATGAATATGAACAAACTCATAGACAAGATTGAAAATATCATATCAAACTGAAATAATCCAACAATAAAGGAAAGATAAAGAAATACTCTATATGAATGGTGATCTCTCGATTTCTCGATCTTTGAAGTCTTCTTCTCCTCTCCGGATGCTCTCAAAATACTCTATGAATGTTATTCCTACCCTAATGATGCTCCTACTCTATTTTGTGACGAATTTGAGTATATATAGCATCTTGGAGGTCTCCTAGATGGTTTAGGAGTGTCAGATACGTCAAAAATTGAGTTTGGGGTGAAATAGGAGTCTCTTAGACACGACCGTGTCCAAGGACATAGTCAACCGTGCGCCATAATTGGTCTTTCTGTGTAATGGGACACGACCGTGTCCCAAGACACGGCCGTGCGCTGGTGCGCAGTACCGAATTTGACTTCGAGGTCTTCATGAGAGTTGTAGGTATTGAAATTAGCTTTCCAATACCACACATTCACCTCAATAACAGACTTCTAGAGAAAGTTATTATCAAAATATTAGAGCCATGTTACGACAAAAAACTGAACGCACAGCTTTCGTCTTCTCTTAATATTTTGCTTTCTTGGAGAACGAATTGGCAAAAGTGTTCAACATCAACATTGTATATCTCTTTCTTAGCTTTCTAAAAAATTTACATCTTCGAATTTGGACCTCTAGATCATGAATTATGTTATTTCTTCCACAACTGCGCATGTAAGCTGAAACTTGAGATTTTTGCACTAAAAACACAAAACCATCAAATGCAACTAATACACCAAAAGTATCAAAATCACTATTGAAATGTATATAAACATGCTCAATTGAACACATAAACATATACAAAATTATAGTAAAAACGATACTTATCAATTATCTACCTGAGGTTTTGATTCTTAAGGCTTGGCTTCTGATTTCTTTTGTCCAATTTTATTTTGCTTGAAGTTTGACTTCTTCTTTCTTTGCAGGCTTGATGGCCAAGCCTTCACTACTTTGATCGACCTTTGAACCTCCTTTCTTTGACAGCTCTTTAGATTTTAGTGCTATGATCACTTTTTCCAGGGAGATGGATTCCTGTTTAGAATAAAGAACATTGTCAATGAAATTTTCAAAAGAGGAAGGTAAGACACTTAGTAACATCAATGCTTTGTCTTCTTCTTCCAGTGTCACTCCAATGTCTTCCAAGTCATCCAAGATCTTTTGGAACTCCTCTAGTTGCTCAGTAACATGCTTTTCTTGCTTCATCTACTAAGCATACCATCTCTTCTTCATGAAGAGTCTATTAGCTAAAGACTTGACCAAATACAGATTATCAAGCTTCTCCGATATTCCTTGAGCACTCTTTTCTTTTGAGATTTCTCTCAAGATTTTATCACCCAAGCAGAGAATCAAAGTACTGTATGCCTTCGCCAATCGTGTGGCCTTCTCAGCAGGGGGCATTTCTTGAGGAAACCCTCATATTCCCTGCAGAGCTGGAGCTAATCATTGCTGCACTAGTAATGCTTTGATTTTGATCCTCCAGAGATTGAAATCTCCTTCTCCATTAAATTTCTCAACATAAAACTTGGTAGAACTCATCTTCTTGGGGCTGCCCTTGGTTCCCACAGACGGCGCCACATTGTTAGGATTTCAGCCCCAATTCCTCATGAGCCAATCAACTAATTAGCAAGCAACCAAATTCAAGCTTGCAATCAATAATGGAGAAACTTGTAATTCAACCAAGAACAAAAACTAAAACCACATCACACAAGGATTTACGTGGTTCGGTGATTAACACCTACATCCACGGGATAATCGGGGATGGATTTATCTTATTGGATCGAAAGAATCTCTGTTTACAACTTAAGACTTTGAACACACAATGAGAAAACCCTAAATCGTGCAGAAAATTTTGGACCAACCTAACTCACTCTCAACTATGTGTTCTCAAACCCTCAAACCTCCTATTTATAGACCACGACTCTAGCTAACCGTAGGAACAAGAATTAACAGAAACCGTCAAGAAACGAGCTAAATATGCTAGTTCAAAGATCGCACCCTGCAAGCACATATCAACTACCAGAATAAACCATAGTTGTAGATCTAATCCACGGCCCAGATGATCCCTAACCGCACCGGCTATAATGGCCTAGAAGACGCAAGACAGAAACTCGTTTTTATTAGTAAAAACACAACTCTTTCTAAACTAAACACCAAGATCAAATTTAGACCGTCGGATCTGATCAACGGTTAATTTCATTGTTTTTGAAATTATTCAAAGTTTTCAATAATAGTTCTACTTTTCATTTTCCAAAAATAAAGGTTATATGTTTTCTATCTATACTCTCTAAATGTGGTGTCTTCTTCAACTATTAAATTGGAGAGTGAGGACATTTCAATTTTACTTTACTATTTAAGGTATGCTACTGTCCATATTATGTTGGACTATATAGTTCTCTCTCATGTATTTGTTATTTTATCATGTATATGTAGTCATCTCTCTGCAAATAGGTAAAGAAAATCCTAATCCTAAAGCAGGATTGATGATGGGGTTCCACAAATTATTTAATTTTGAATTGAACTACAAAATACATCAACCTTCAATGGCTACTCTTAAGAACCTACATGAGAATAAGATATTTAATGTCAATGCATTGTTGTTTTCATTTCATTGGATAACTTGAAATTGTTACAACATCCACAACTAGAAATCACTCAAATTACAATGGTAAAATTCCGTTAGAATTTTGTGAAATACTGTTGGAATTTTGTAAAATTCTGTTGGAATTCTTGATTCCAAATGAATTGGACCGTCGGAAAAAGGGGCGTTGGAAATTTAACATTATACACATACTATTAAGAACCTATTATTTTCGCTGGAATTTTCTGTTGGAATTTGGTTGTTTTCTAGTAGTGTATAATGTTAAAATTCTAGGAATGTTAGCTTTGATCCAAAAATAATTCATGTGGATCCATACGCCAATATTCTGTGTCATCATGTTGATGCTGCTTTCTCTCTTTCATATGACACTAGCAGTATACCCGCGCGATGCGCGATTTATTATTTATTATGACAAATAATAATATAATAAATTTATTATATTAAAATCTTACTCATGAGATCTTATTATTATGAGATTTGTAAAAAATCCGTATTTTTTTAATGATGGTGATGATGACAATGACAACAACAACGACAACAATAACAAAAACAACAACAACAACAACAACAACAACAACAACAACAACAACAACAACAACAACAACAACAACAACAACAATAATAATAATAATAATAATAATAATAATAATAATAATAATAATAATAATAATAATAATAATAATAGTTTTGTATTTGTGTGCTTTAATTATAAGTGATTAATTATATTTGTTAATTTATATGTTCTATTCATATTTTTGTTCCTTTATATCTTAAAATTATATTAATAATTTGTAAATAATTTTCTACATTTTTTTTAGATGGTTTATTTTACAAACACTGTATTTATTTAAAAACTTAGTTTATATTTAAAAAATTTAGGTTTCAAATTCATTTTACAATTAAAAGAATATTTTTTTTAGAATTTTGAAACCATTTTAAAATATTTTTTCTTATAGTTATATCTATTGCATATATGTTTGAATTTATTTTTAAATGTTATTTGTGGATTTTTTTTAGATTAACCTCACAACATTATTAGATTATTATTAGTTTTACTTTCAAATTTAATTGTTATTTTTAATAATTTTATAATAGTTTTTAAACTTTTAAACATTTTACAACCCTTCGTAAAATGAAATTTAGCTTTGAGACCTATTTTTCACATTTATATATTAAATTACAGAATTTTCAAATTTTTAAATTTTTTACAATGTTTAAATTTCGTTATTTTCAGATTTTTTAATTATATAATTAAGACATAATCATATAATAATACCATCCAAAATAATTTCCTCTATTTTATTTTACCCCTATATTAAATAAAAAGACTACTTATTATATTTAAAATATATATGAAGCTTGTTCTATAAGATTCTCAAAGTTTTTTAGTTTTTTTTTTCAAATTTTTTCTATTGGTCAATGGCAAATCAGTAATTATCTCCAATTTTGCAATTGAGTAGCAAATCAGTAAATATCACAAAATTCTCCTGCTTTATATATAGTATAGATTCCTTGCTCAAGTAATTTCTATTTATTCAAATTAGACCTATTTTAGATCTTGATTTTAGAGTTAGTTATAAATGATAATTAGTGAATCTCTTGATTGTAATTGCAGGAGGATTGACTACTTCAAGTAACCTTAAAAAATTGCAATGACAAGTATGCAAAAGAAGGGGTGGGGATTTTATAATACACATACTACTCATATGTGTCCCCCTTTACAGGAAGAAAAATTGGTAGTTCCTTAATATTTAATATAATTTCAGATATTCCTTGCTACTCTTCTATAAGACTGGTGCTGATAATTTCCAAATTCTTGAAAATAATAAAAATGATATGAATGATAATTGCAACTTACTTCTTGTGTGTTATTATATTTTCAACTTCTCTTAATTGATTGTCCATGTTCAATCTTTTGGTATATAGACTCCTACTAATGTGAACTACTTTCACAACTTTATGTAAGACTTGGGAAAGATTCAATTGGATCATCTTTATAATTGATGTTGAAATATGGATGATATTGTCTCCTTTTTTATGTTTTTAAGGAGTATGTTGGGCAAAGTTCAACAATGGAAGTATGTTATTCTGACATGCTTTTTTTGCAAAAGAAGCTGACAGTGTCTCACCAGCCTTGAAGGATGATGTTAAGTTCTAATGTTCTTTTATATACAAGTTTGTGTAAGCTCTTTCAATCAGTCTAAAATTAGCATGTGTAAAATGGATTTTACTAAAATTTATAATAATAATAATAATAATAATAATAAAAGGAGAGCATAACAGCTGCTCATCTTTGTTTCAACCTCTGTCTCTAACTCTTGCTCTATAGTCCTTTATCTCTCTCCTCATTTTCATTGTTTGATTCTTAATTTTTAGCAACAACCAATTAATTGAAGGGGCTGCTCGAGAGGTTCTAAACACGAGAGAAGAGTTAGAAGATTGGAAATGAATCTTTGTTCTAACTTCTAAGTGTGTCCAAAGAGCTTATGTGTTTTGAGGAATTCATGGCTATTTATTTTGCAACGCTAATCTAAGTGTTGTTCAGATAAATTAAGATACTCACTCATTCCCGGATTCCTGCTTTGTTTTAAGAACATCATCTCAAGTTTATTAATTGGTCTTCTCAGCAAAAAAACATCAGATAACGACGCCAATTAAGTTCATTTTGCTTCATAGTAGCTACTCAAGAAAATAAAGTATGATAATGTTAACCAAGAGAAAGTGAAGAAGGGTGAAGTGATATCAAAGTGGTCGATGAAATTACACTCGAAGATTGCTCTGCTTCAAGTCCCAGCAAGGGAGGAGATGCACGAGGTTCTCATTGCAATGAATTCACATGAAATGTAGTAATGCATGAGCATTATATTGCAACCTATTACTCCAAGATGCTAGAAAAACTTCAAAGATATAAATTTGAAGTTAAACCGGTGCAATGCACGGACATTCACTAGTATCACATAAAAGTGCAACTAATATTATATGAAGGTGCAATTAATATCACAAAAAAATATATATGTGTACAAAAATTGCTAATTTTTTTTTTCTAAGTTAGGGTATATAAAGATCACCACGTTTGTACATAAAGGTCAAACTTATATAACATAATGGTCAAACTTATATAACATAAAGGTCACACAAATACAACATAAGAGTCTCCCAACGTGAAGCGAAATAATAAAATTTCAAAAAAAACAAAAAAAAAAAAAAGTGTGGATCCGGATCGAACCAAACCTGTTCCGGATTGCATGTGCACCAAATGCACAAAAAAACCAACTCTTTATTTATAAATTCAACAATGAACAAATTCTCTATAATTTTAGAAACAGAAAATTATATCGTATAACATTTTTTAACAAATAAACAATAACCATGCATGGTACGAGGTGCATTACTAGTGAAAATAAATAATTAAACAACACTGAGAAATTAAAAATATAAGTCAAAAAGCATATATATATATATATATATATATATATACCATCTCGTTTGTTCTAGCCAAATAAAAAAAAAATCATCCTTTACACACCCTCAATTTGACAATCAATCATATTCTCCTAAAATTAACCGAAAAGGTAAGACATATTTATGAAGCTAATTTGAACATAAAATTCTAGTAATTTAGCTATTATTTATTTATTTACTTATTTTGCAAATTGCAACATGATACTAGCTATTGCTAGTATTTTGAATTAATTAATACGCAGAAAATTAAACAATTTTTAAAAAAAAAAAATTGACTTCATAAATTGAATATATCATCCTACTAATCTAGATTGTGATTTGAATCTACAAAGATCTTTGTGCATAGGTTATGATTAGCTCTACAAAATTATGTGTGATAAAGCTAAGACAAAGAGGTAGCTTCCATGCACGCGTGCCTTCCTTTTAACTTCTATATCATTGGTTGACTATTTGCTTAATTTATTATCAACTTTATCATATATCTCGATTTTGATAAATCATAAAATTCTCATATTCTTTTCAGATACTTATTTCCTTGTAAGATGAATAATGATATTGTTTTAATTAAAAATAAAATTATTTAGAAAAGGTCAGTACAATAAATTTATGCTGATAAGTCAAATCACGATGTTAAGTATCATCAGATCTTAATTTATAAATTTAAGATCCACTCATTAATAAATCTCAACAATTTATTAAGTGTCGTTTTATTCAAATTTAGTTTTCAATTCTATGTATGTTTAGAATGTTTTTACAGCTTTATTCCAATATTATATTTATATACTTATATATAAAACATTTCTTGGCTAAACTTAGAACTTTAATAGGACCATAATTTGTAATTAAATTGATTCTCTATTGAAAATCGTATCCAACATTGTTTGAAGATATAATTGCCATTTTTTTTATTTCTTGATATATGATTTTTTTTTTTTTGAAATTACGCCTAATTGCATCAAAGTGAGTTGTAATAAAAATGATGAAATTTATGTTTCAATAAAAATATAGTATTTTAATTTTATGAAAATATGGGTAAAATTTTGAAAATTAACAAAATGTTGGAAAGTGATGCTACAGTACAGTAAGCACCTCAAGAACAAATGAATGAAAAACCTAATGGCAGAGAGAAAGTGTTCTCCCTTGATTAAAAGTGAAAAATTCCCCTTTATAATGTGTAACTTCTCCTATTTATATTATTTTATCATACAAAGGAGGGTATTTCCGTCTTCTCCTCTTTTGACTTTCTTGTTGCTTAAGCCATCCAAAATATTCCTTTTATCAAAGTACTCATTTTGCAGCCCAAGGTACACCTTCCCTCTAGATCCTTCCATTTTCTGTTATGCAGGGAAATATCTCTTTTGTCTTTTTCGACCACATCAGCAATGCCCTGATTCACGCTTATCATCCTTCTCGTGGGTTATCATCCTCTACTCCAAGCGCATAAAGATTCACGTCTGCCATCCAGTGCTTCCTCATCACTTTTGTGACCACTGCAGCTCTACAAGCGGTAAGTTTCATTGACACGTCTGCCACTTCTGCTTAGCTCAGAAGTTCATCCCTTGTAGGTATTGGAAGGGCAGTTCTGCCACTTACAGGTGCAGCTCTGGACTTCTGCAGATATATTAACTTTATTTAAAAATATAGTATCCTAGAGAAATGACGTATCTCGAGAAGTTCCTATATCATTCTTCCCACATCAGAAAGAAAAGGAAGGATTTGGACATAATATCCATTAAAAACAACCCATTTATTTAAAAAATGTGTTTTTAAAACTGAAATTGATGTATATTGATATTTACAAATATTTTGCTAAAATCCAATCGATATTTATCCATTTTTCCAATATTCAATGGATATTTTACAAATAATTCACATATTTTTCTTAAAGCAATCCATACCGTTCCAATATTCAATGGATATTTTACAAATAATTCACATATTTTTCTTAAAGCAACCCATACCGATCCAACGTTTCTCGCAATTGAAAGAATATTCACAAAAATTCATTTGAGACGATCTCACGGATAGTTTCTGTGAGACACATTCAATTATCCATGAATTAAACTCATATCCACACATTTTCATATGAAATACTAAGTGTGATTATGGGTTGACCTGTCTCAAAAAATTAAAAGATTTGTGAGACGATCTCACACAATAATTACTCAAAAATATTTTGACGAAATTTGTGGTTTTTACATATAAAAAACACTAAAACGTAATAAAATATGGAATAGGGCAAAAACTTATATACCCTGGGGTACATAGGGGCACGGATCTATGTATTATATGCATGCTCTTCAGGTGTTATATGTATACTCTATAGATGTTATATTTGTTAGTGTTATAAATATATTCTATAACTAACATATGTATATAGAGTATTTATATGATACCTGAAGAGTATATATATGATATTTGTAAAATATATATTTAACATCGTCTGATGATTAATTTGGAAACACCGTATCGTTGGACCACAAGTGTCACTCATACAATAGAGCGCGTGTGCATGTGAAAGTGAGAAGTCAACGGTGGGGATCTGAAGAAGAGCGCATGAGTGGCCCTCTCTCTCACTGCCACTCCTAAAGCTAAAGCACACTAATTCATTTAATTAAATAATTCTCCAATCAATTAATTTAATAAAACAAAGCAATAATTAAGCCCTGGAATTTATGGTGTTGTTGAATTAAATGAGGGCATTATTAATTATTATTTGATCAGTGGGGATAGCAACGTTCAAGAGGCAACCCAACATCAACTTAATTTGTGAAGGGAAAAAACTGCACTTTCTGATCATCAGTACCTTTTTTTGCTTTGCATCAATTTGGAGCAGTGCCTACTTCTTCATTTCTTTCTAAATTATACCTAATTTGCTCTATTTCTTATAGCATTGTCTTCTTCCTTGTTGTCATTAGTACTTGTCTTTTAGTCTAATCATTTTCAACTTGTACTAATCAGAAGGAGATACGTACTCTAGCTCTATATATTTATATATAAAAATATACCGACAAGTTTTTTAGATCAGTGTATCATTGGTCGAATCAATTGAACCATCTTAAAAGACAATTAGATGATTCATATGTATACATTTAACATGTCACATACAAATATCAAGATAATATAACTTACGTGCAAAAGTTGAGAAGTAAATGAAGCAATAAAATTTAATTAATTCCATTTTATCTGGAATTTTTGAATTTTATCTGAGGATGTCACATGTCAAATTCTAATTAGGTTTTGAATTTCACATTCCACCAATAAGAATTTCATCAAAAATTGAGATGAAATCTAATAAATTCTTATAAAATAGTGAGACTTATAAATTGAAAATTGTAATAATTATGAGAACAAAATCGAAAGATATCATAGTTATAGACAAAATAATAATAATTTAACTCGTTTTTTGGTACCCTGTTCGTGCATATAATCGAGCTATATAGTACTATAATTGGTTTGTAGTTAAACCAATCCGAATGGTCAATTGAATCCGATATTTAGAAAAATGACTTGCACAATTATGATATGTATTCATGAAACATTAAATTAACCGAATACTTACAATGTTTGCTGGAAAAAGAAAATTTTGATTAGGGAGAATTAAGAAAAATAAGATTCAAAAGAGGGATTAACAAAATAAAAATAGGGGTGAAATTTGGGTGGCATGCAAATAATGAATAGGTTGTGACAGGCTAGGTTTCCATTAATAATGGAGGGTTTTAGTGTAATTAGGGAAGTGGGTTTTGAGAGAATTAATTAGTTCACTAATTAAGGAGACACATTCATCTGCTATCACTGCCAATTGTCAGACCCAGATATGTCTCAAATATTGGAATCATTATGCATATCATAATTATTTAATTGATTTTATTATTAACAAACTATAAAAAAAAAATTTGCAATTTAGTAATAGGGAACAACTAATAATTTTTGTAAGGGAATTTATACAAGTATTTGTAAATCTACCAGATTTACCGTGAAAATACCCAAATTTAACCTCTTCACTATACTTTAGGTAAAAAATAACCCCAAGTAAATTGATATTCATATTTTAACTCAATAACTATAATATTTACCCAAAATAGCCATTATTTTGACATAAAGTGAATAAAAGTCAAATGACAAATTTTTTACTTAATGTTGTCAGGGAATTATTGACAATTATGATAATTTTCAAATAAGCCCTAAAAAATAGGGTTATTCGAAAATTATGATATTGTTCAAATAACCCTTAAAAATAGGGTTATTCGGACAATACCCTTATTTTTAGAATACCTTATTTTTAGAATACCCTATTTAAAAATAATGTTGAATATTTTAATGTCTTGGTCCATGAACTAGTTTCACATTATTCAACGACATTAAAATTTTAATGTCTTGGAATGGTCTAGCTAAATTTTTGATTAAACAAAAATTTAGCTAGACCATTCCAAGTGTGATCTAGCTATTTTCGTTGAATAAATAATTTTTTTTTCCCATACGTCCACACTTATAATGGTCTAGCTAAATTTTTGATTAAACACTACAAATTCATAGCTAGATCTTTACTACAAAATTCAAGTTTACCTATTTGATATTAGGGACATTCAATTTTGCATGCATATGCCTAATTCAAATACGTCCTACTTCATATCATTGAAACTCCCCTACAAAACTAGTGTGCGAAAAAATTTAAAAATTTTCCATTAACGAATTTTGGATGTGTAGTAAATGTTGTTATCTCATCACCACAACAAAGATTTATGGGCTCTCAAAGAACACCAGTACTTATATTGTTTTTGAAACTCCATCTTTTTCGAAATACTGAGTACTCATGACATGAGATAAATCCACAACTCAATTTGTTGATTACCAATTGATGAAGATTAATTATCGGCGTTAGGGGGAGGTAAACGTCAATAGTTATAAGAATGTCGAGAATTTTCATTGAATGTAAATCTTCAATATTGAAATTCACGCACTAGTCAAACTGAACTGTAAGTTCAAAAAGATGATCATTGTCTTGCAGTATTTAGCAAGTAATATGCCAGATGAGTTTACTGATCATAAATGAGTGACAAAATCACATATACCTATTGTGAATGCACCACCATAAGTAATACTCCCTTAGGTTTTTCTAACGAGTTTTTAACGAGACATGTACATCAAGTTGTAATGTCCAAGGGGAGTATTATAATATCATTAATTGAATATGGACATTACTCTCGAGTCTTTTAAGATACTTAGGCCCTTGGCCTTTCATGTACAATGATCTTTGAGATTCAAGTTCCATGTATAAATATTGAAACTTTCATTAATAAAATGGTTCCTTGGGACTTCTGGATACAATTATCTTCTCTACATTATTTTTCTTATATTTATACAAGTATACATATTAATGTGGTGTATGATTTATGCGGGATAGCTAGACATTGGTAACAACCATTTTACAACAAAAAAGAGGTGGTGAGTATATACAAATTGAATCCTCATCAATTCCAATTTAATATTTCATCTTATATTCAATTATTTATATTTAACATTAAGTCTTAATTAGTGATGTCATCTTTACACAAAACAAAACATGAGGTAATTATTATGATAATTATTATGAAATATTATATGAAACACCAAGCTAAATAAATTAGCATCTTGCTTGGAAAAAAGGTGGGATGAACGACACATGATGAAAGGGAAATTTATAATCATAGAGATCATGTGTAATTATGTCACCTTTTCCCTCCGTTTATCATAATTGCAAAAATCTCTATTAATTCGAGATAACACTTCTAACTAGTAATCAGAATCTATTGATTGAAGGGAATGAATTGAATTTTGGCTCTACATGTTAAATCAGTATTCACCTTAATTAATCGAAGACCCCGATAATAGGTTGCTTAAGAAAATATCAACTTAAGGTCTAGTTTTAATTGTGGAATAAATTTTTAATTGTAAGATCAGAAATTTTCAATTTAACAGTTTTAATTCTGGACATATTTGGGTTTTACCGGGCTCTAATTACTGACATGGGGTCTAAATTATATAAGTTAAATATTGACATATAAATTTACATGTAGAAGATGATTGTTTTAGAATTACATGTTGACAATTAACTTATATGTTGGTCCCAAGTGGTAGAAAGTTTAGAGGGGTACAAACCTTCTCAAATTTTTCAAATTTTTACTCCAAAAGACTCTAAACTAGATATTTACATTAATGCAATATTTAGAATGGGAGATAAGATATATATACACACATGCACACACTATAGTACTGGTTATTTCATCTATCAACCATCTATTTGAACATTATTAAATTAAAAACAAAAACTTATTACTTGTCACGAAAATAAAAATATAAGCTTAATTGGAACTTTAGAATTTCTTAATGGGAAAAGAAAAAAAAATTATTATTTGCAACTCATAAAAATAACAATATTTTTTTAATTCAAGGAGTAAATGTGAAAATCTTGGGGATGAAATGGCCATGATTAGCCTATTTCCTAAAATATAGGAACAAAATAACCCTCCACTATATATTTCCACCAATATACCCACATTTTAAGAAATAAGGCCAAAAGTACCCACTTTTCTCCAAAGTCAAATATGGCCTCTGACACCAATCATCAGGAAAAGAAAAAAAATTTCTCTTTCCTCTGTTACATGGCCACGTGTAGGCTTGATTTTCAAAAGTTTTCGTGTAGGCTTGATTTCAAGAGTTTTCGTGTAGGCTTGATTTTCAAAAGTTTTCGTGTAGGCTTGATTTCAAGAGTTTTCGTGTAGGCTTGATTTTCAAAAGTTTTCGTGTAGGCTTGATTTCAAGAGTTTTCGTGTAGGCTTGATTTTCAAGAGTTTTCGTGTAACCCTATTTTTAGGTGTTACACGAAAACTATTATATAAATCTTATTTGTCCCAGTGGAACTATAGCTTAATTTGCTCATTGTGGTCCTGTGTTCGATTCCCATTGGCAACAGTGTGCCTTTTTTTTTTTTGTTGAAAAGGTGGGTCAAAAGCTGAAAAGGTGGGTCAATTCTGAAAATGTGTCAATGTCACACAAGTCAAAAGTGGGTATTTTTGGGCTAAAATTTAGTTTTGGGTTAGATTTGTCCTTCCATTATAATGAGTGTTTTTTTTGTCCATATATATAACAAATAGGGTAGAAATGGCTGATGTCCCAATCTTGGGACTAAATTGCAATTACACTCTATTTCATGAAATTAAAAGTGTAGATTCTCCCACCTCCTCCTACCCAAAAAAAAAAAAAAGGCAAAGATAAATATTAATTTAGACAATTAATGTAAATTAAATATTTTTTTAGAACCTATAGGTAAGAGCGAATTGTTGATTAGCAATAGTTTAAAGTTAAGAATAAAAAGTTTTTTTAAGAGTGTCAATAGAGTAGAGTAGGTTAAACCACCCCTCAACCTTACAAATAATCGAAAAATCATATACAATAAATTCTCCATAATTGAAAAGGATTTATGTACTACGTATGTAGACTCTAGCCCACAATCGTACCATTAGGCATTAATCAGGGTCACACATGGCCATTATTACACTATGGAATTTTGACTGATTTAAACTAAAATATTAGATCACATGAATGAGATATTTCATTTGGCCTATGGTAGGGGTGTGCACAATTCGGTTAAAACCGAATTAACCGACCGAACCGAACCGAAATATTAATTTCGGTTCGGTTATTTTTAATTCGGTTCGGTTTCGGTTTTAAGTTTTGAAAAATTCGGATAATTCGGTTCGGTTCGGTTTTCAGTGAAAAATAACCGAAATAACCGAACCGAACCGAAATATAAATCATATGAATATATTTTATATGTTTTTATAAAATATTACCATATAAATGTGTATTGTTAATTGTTATAGATATATATCATCTAAATATATATTTTTATTGTTGGAGGATTTGGTTGTAAATTCTTTTGTTACGTTTAAAATTAGACTTTGGTGGTTTAATTATGGTTCGAAGACATTATAGATTTTTTGCTATTTTTTATTTAACTTTGATCTTATTTTGCTACTTTGTCCAAAATTAAAATTTGATGGTTGAAGTATTTACTTACAAATTGCATCTTAATTACTAAGTTTTGACTTGTGAGAAATTAGAAGAAATATAAATTTCGGTTATTTCGGTTTTGTGCCGAACCGAACCGAATATTTCGGTTCGGTTTCTAATCGGTTTTCTTCACTATTCGGTTCGGTTCGGTTTTTTCAATTATAAATTTCGGTTAATTCGGTTTTGGGAATTCGGTTCGGTTCGGTAGCCGAACCGACCGATGCACACCCCTAGCCTATGGTGCACGTATTGAACTTTTTTATCTATATTATACTATTGTATTTTGGGCAAATTACATAAAATCGAATTTGGGGTCTAATTTCAATTGCAATGTATATGAATTTTTAACTGTAACATAAAAAACACTCATAATTAACACTTGTTTCAATTCAGGACATGTTTAGGTTTTTCGAACTTCAATTGCTGACGTGGAATCCAAATTACTCTTTCCACCTTCCTATTCTTGATTGCAGCCGAAGCCCTAAGCATGATGATGACTAAAGTAAATGAGGGAGGGTTGTTCATACCAGCGGAATTGGTCAGAAAAAAGTTCAAATTTCTCATTTACAGTTTGCAGATGACACAATTTTTATGGGGGCAGCTTTGATGGAGAACGCTCGAACAATGAGGAGATTGCTGAGGAACATAGAAGTTATTTCAGGGTTGAAGGTTAATTTCGAGAAGTGCTGCCTGTTTGGAGTAAATGTTCCGGAGTGGAAGTTGAATGAGATAGTGGAAATTCTTGCGTGCAAGGTGGGGAAGGTGTCTGTTGGTCCCAAGTAGCACTAGGTTTAGAGGGGGGTGAATAAACCTACTCAAATCTTTAAAACTTTTTACTCCGAGGGTGAGCTTACTGCAACACAGCTTGCTTCTCAGAAGTAGCTTACTTGAACCTTGTAGAGTTAGATGGAACGAAAATTCTTTTAAAGCAATGTCTTCAAAAGCAGTTTGAATGCAGTATGACAGATATAAGAGATGCAACAGTGGATAGATATTCAAAGGGGTAAGCAGATAGACAGGACAAACGATATAAAGTGGTTCAAGGGTGGAGTAATCCCTTTAAGTCCACTTTACTTCTTCACAAGGAGAAACTTTGTTAAAGTTGTTGGTTTACACAGCCTAGCTATTACAAACAGTTTAACAAAGGATAGACAGTCTTCACACAGTTTGCTGCTCTATCTCGACCGAGACTCAAACAGGATCGAACTAGCCCACACAGGACTCTTACTCTTTCTTCAAGAGTGAAAACACTAGCAGGTTCTTAACCCTCCACTAGGTACTCCTAAACAATCTAAGATAAAAGATATAAGATTTTTCTTCAACGAATCTGCAGCTACCTTCTCTGGGATGTGAGCTTTTAAGCTTGCTTCTGAGCTTGTTGTGCTTAGATCGAGTGACTGAAGTTGATAGCTTTTGAAAATGAATATAAGTGTTTAGAAATTCAGTTCTTCAGTTCTACAAGCCTTGGTTCAGTTCTCACTCAATCTCCTTTTATAGTGCTTGGAAATCTACCCGTTGAAGTATGGCAGTTCCAGCATTTAATGTGCTGATCTTTCTAGTACAAAGTTGATCTTCATAGTACGCGTATTTAATGCACCGCAGAATAGGTTTGTCTTCCGTCAGGTAGCTTGTCGAAATCTAATTGGTCCTCAGGAGAATGTCTCTACTGGTAACGAAGTATGTTCTGGATCAGGTGACTTCTCCTTAACCTTAACCACTGTAATTCCTTTCACTGGAAGTGACCTTGTCAGGCGACTAGCTTGCTTCTCCGAGGTTGTTCTTCTTCTTCTTCTTCTTCTTCGAAGTATTTGCCTTATGCTGGAGCAACCTTATCGGTCGACGAGCTTTCTTCTCCTAGTTGCTCCAACTTTACCGAGGTCCTTACTTCCTGTTGGAGATACCTTACTGCTTGCTGTAGTGAAGTTGTTTTTTACCGTAGCGTTCCTATTGCTTACTGTAGCGACCTTTCGTACTTATAAAATATTACATAACAAACTCAAGTACTATATTACTTCTCTACAGAAGCTTACTTCTACTAAAATGTTTGTCTCATCAAAACAACTATAAAACCTAATAGTGTCATTCTCCTATCTTGGCATGAAGGTGGGTATGAGCCATTATAAGATGTCAGAATGGGAGGGAGTTGTGAAGAAGATTAGAAGTAGGTTGCAAAGTTGGAGGGAGAATCAGTTTTCATTTGGGGGCAAAATCATTCTATTGAACTCGGTCCTATCATCCATCCCGATATACTACTTGTCCTTCTTTAAAGTTCCAAATTTTTTTTTCTTCAGTGTTATTGAGAGTTTACAACAGAGTTTTCTAGGGGGGAGGGGGAGGGAGAGTTCGAATAATGTGAAGTGGGTCAAGTGGAGTGAGGTGTGTAGATCTAAAAATTCAGGGGATTGGGGGTTAGAAATTGTTGGTTCCAAGTGGTAGTAGGCTTAGAGAAGGGGGGGTGAATAAGCCTACACAATTTTCAAACTTTTCTTTTGAAACAAAGGATAAGTCACTCAGGTAGGTAGCTAAAGAGCTTACTGTCCTGAAGATTACTGCTTGAGCAGTTACCTTTAGTGAACTTAGAGAAAAAGAGTTTTATGCACAGCGGAAAATCTTTTTGACCAAAGCTTCTTTTCTTAAAACAGATGATATGCTTATGAGAGATATGCAACAGGTTGAAGCAGATAGGCAATAACAAAGATAGAAGCAGTAGTAAGTAAAAAAAGAAAGATAAACACAGCGGTTTATAGAGATTAAAGGGTGGAGTAATCCCTCTACGTCCTCTCTACTCCTTCTCAAGGAGGAACTTTGTTAGGTCAAATGGTTGATTTACACAAACCTCACTTAGACAACCTAAACCTAACAAGAATTGTCAGTCTCTACCACACAGAGTTACTGCACAGTGACCAAACTCAACTAGCCCACACAGAGATCTTGTTCTTTCTACAAAGAACGGAAATACTTGATCAGGAACAGCCTCCGATCAAGCAACTCGTAACAGTCCAATGAAAATAAAGGGTTTTTATCAACAACACAGACAGCAAGATTAGAACAATGAGCTCTTTAAGCTGTAGATTGCTTGCTGCTAGATTGGACTTGAAACTTCTAAAGATTTGTAAGAATATAGCGTTGAAGGGTTTGAGTGCTCTAATTGCAAGAGTTTCAGGTTTCAAGTGTTCTTCAAGTTCCAGTCTTCTTCTATTTATAGGCGAGGGAGAAATATGTCCGTTGGAGAGAGAGCTTCTTTCTCACAGCTTGTATGAGGCGATGTGGCCTCTTCTGATTAGTCCGTACATAGTTGTTGAGATTGTACGTCTCTGTTACTGCAATCGTCATACTTAGTCTGACATTTCTTCAGACTTCCCTTTTGTTTTATTATGTGGCATTTTCTGATTGGTTATGTTTGTGGTTGTACCTAACGTAAACCTCGTACACATATTCCGAGGTAACTGCCTCTTAAGACGATTGCTGATGTTTCCAGTTTCTTCAGTCGGCTTTTGCTTACTTGTCGTTGATTCAGCCAGCTGACTCAGCAACCTTACTGCAGTATACATCCAGTGTCCTTTTTAAACAGCCTGCTGCAGAGATTTATATCATTTTACAGTTTTTCTTATGCAGCAAGGTCATCATGCTTCAGTCTTAATCAACAAGCCTCCTGATCCTATACTAAGAGATTTTTACAATAAAATCTAAATACATAGGATCCTAGGCCCTAATCTATTACATGTTTTGTCTTCATCAAAATCTATACAATGTTCCTTACAGAAATCAAAAGTTGTTCAATATAGCTCTTCTAGGTAAGTGGATGTGGAGGTGTTTGAACGAACAAGAGAGGTTATGGGTAAAGGTTATTGAGTCTAAATACGAGGAGTCGTGGGGTCAAGGGAATGATAGGGTGGAGCGAGGGGTGAAGAGTAGAATGTCGGGATTGTGGAGGGACTTAGTTAATGATACTTCGAGACAAAATGGGGAGTGGTTCTATGGGGGTCTTTAGAGAATTATTGGGGATGGGAACAATGTATATTTTTGGAAAGATAAATTGTGGGGAGAGGTACCTCTCAAAGATAGGTATCCTTGTTTAATTTAGAAAGATAAATGGTGAGGGGAAGGTGGGTTTTGATGTGGTCGAACTGACCACATTCAAACTACCTCGAAAACCCGACCCGGACTTGAAGGACGATCGACGCGAACAAATTAGGAAATAATGAGTTCGTTCAAGCGAACAAATATATCTGGCATGTCAATCGAACTGATCCAGCTCGTAACCCGTAATGTCGAACTGAGATGTGGGATGCCGAGCTAATACGAGCGAACTAATTCAAATTTGAGATAACTCCCACGATTGCGAAAATCTCGCCACTTCCCAGGTTTTTAGGAGAAAATCTCAACTGCCACATCCCACTCCTAGGAAATCACGTTTCTCTCAGGGAGTATATATATATCCTTTGTTTTTCTAATTTGCACACACAATCACAATCCTAATTTCTATACTAAGCATTCAAAATCGAGAGCAACACTTTTGTGAGATTACTGACTTGAGCGTCGGAGTCCCTTTACCGGGAAAAACCCCCGGTGTTCTTTGTTTTGCAGGTTTTCTTAATCGGAGAATTCCAATCATCGTCGGAGAATTCCAGTTTGGCGTCGGAGAATTTCGAACGGCATCGGAAAAGTGAAGGATCGGAGTCGAGACAAATAAGGTTTTATGGGGGCATGGGTGGGAGATGAGTGGCAATAGAACTTGAGATGGAGACGACCTCTTCTTGATAGAGAAATTACTGCTATAAAGACTCTATTATCTAATTTACACATGTGCTCGTTGAAGGAGAGAATTGGGGACTCGTGGAAGTGAAGGAATGCACTGGATGGAGTATACAGTACAAAGGCAACCTCCAATATGTTAGCTGAACAAAGTGATTCGGTACAGCTGAGTAAAGAGGAAGCGAGAGCTTACAAACTAACGTGGCCGAGTAGCATCGCCCCAAGGAAAGTAGCGGGACATGGTTGGAGGGTGCTCAAGAATAGGCTCTGTATGAAGACAACGCTAAGTCGAAGGGGAATTCTTGACTCCAATGCCTTGAGATGCGTGCTCTGTGGAGATAAGGAGGGAACGGGTAAACATTTCTTTTTTTTTGAATGCGAGGCGTCCTATAAGGTTTGGATGGGGGTATACAAGTGGCTTGGGGTTTCAACCGTGATCCACTTGAAACCAATATCCAACCTTACTACTCATTGTGATGTGGTCAGGGGGAAATGGGTGTTGTTGGAATATGGTTAGGAGTTGTTTGGTTAATGTGGAAAACGAGAAATGAGATTGTGTTTAACAATGGAGTCCTTCCAATAGATAAATTAGTTGACGAACGAAAAACTAGAGTTTGGAGTTAGCTGTGTGTCAAAAAACCTGTGGTCTCTTCATTTTCTTTTGATGATTGGCTTCATAATCCTAAAATGATTTTAGGAAATATCATGTAATTCCTGTATTTGGTATGTCTTATACCCCCTTTTTCTCTCTTGATAAAATCTCTTTATCAAAAAAAAAAAATATATATATATATATCTTAATTGTCAACATGTAATTCAAAATACAATCTCATCTACATGTAAGTTTATACGTCAACAATTAACTCATACAAATTGAACCCCACATTAGCATTTGGAGGTCGAAAAACCAACATATCCCGAATTGAATAATTGTTAAATTGAATATTTTTACAGAAAAACTGATTTACAATGCATATTGATAAAATTACAGAACTTATGGTTGAAATTGGATTAAGAAAAAAATTTGCGTTCCAAAGTAAATAATGTGATACTTTTAGGTTTATAAATATTTGTAACCCAAATTAAATGACAATCTTACCCTTAAGAAGAGCGTGTGTGAGTCACGTGATCTATAACTTAAATTGTCGGAAATATTATTGAAAATTTGATTGATAATACATTCTGATAAATTCCGGAATAAAAAGTATTCAAAACTTGATTGATATGGTACAAGAAGTTTTAGATCCAAACTTCATGTCGCTGATAAAAAACAAATTGCAAAATGAAAAAGACAATATCTATATGTATAAAAAAAAAAAAAAAACCACAAAGGATACATGTCACTCTTATATTGTCTCAACATTTAAATGTTTATCTTAATGGTTATTTTCTATATTTTTTGTATTTTTATTAACTAAATAAATTGTTATTATAAATAATATTATTACTATTAAGATAAATAATTACTAAATTACTATGATAAATATAATACTATATATATATATTTATATTGATTATTATAGATAATATATCTCGCTAGATATACATATTTTTATTATTGCATTTACAATTGATTCATGTCAAACTATAGGAAGCTATTTTATTAAACCAATTAATAAGATGTCTTTTAGATATATTATTATTATTATTATTATTATTATTATTATTATTATTATTGTTGTTGTTGTTGTTGTTGTTGTTGTTGTTGTTGTTGTTGTTGTTGTTGTTGTTGTTGCTGTTGTTGTTGTTGTTATTATTATTATTATTAACTAGATAAATTGTTTCTATAAAGTTTTATTACTATATAGATAAGAAGCTTTTCATTTAAAATTATTAATTTATGAAAAATTGAACAATTTAGTTTGTTGAATTTGTGTTTTAAAATGAACTATATGAATTTTATCTTATTTTTGTGAAATTTTGAATTTCAGTTCTTTTATAATTTAAATGAAAAGATATTATGAGGGATGTTATAGATGTTATTAATAAAAGGTAAACCAAAAAGAAAATGATGGGTGAGTTGAAAATATAATAAATATATAATAAATAAATATTTATAATCCTACATAAATACACAGTTAAACATTATTTTGATCATAGTTTGATTATCTTAAATTTAATTTTATATAAATATTTTTTATTTTACTTTTTTTATAGAATCTCATATATTACACAGGTCTTATAGTATTTTTTTTTGTATATATATATATATATATATATATATATATATATATATTAGGCTGGTTAAATATTAACCTAGTCATATTCTTTTCTACCATTTGGTCAACATAGAGAATTGTTATATGCATTATCCTTAGTTCAACAAGATGTATGCATGTGCTGAAATCTAACAATCTAATTTCCAATCATGATGGCTTCAAACATTAATTAAAAATCCATGTCAATAAAAATTCATCCCCTAATTTACATGGTAACAATGTTAATTTCAAAGGATATGTAGAATTGTTATCCTCAAATTAATTATAAGTAAACTTGAAACTAGGTATATATGGCTTGGAATGGTAACAAAATTATTAAAGTTGGTGGAGAAGATCCCAACACCCTATCATGGCTTCACCCAACACTATTACCAAACTACTTAAAAGATGCAAATCTTCTTTCTCAACTGCCCTACTCACTAGGATCTCATCTCAACTCCATTGAGCATCAACACCACTTCATTTTGGGTGTATTATTATTATATTAAAATTTAAAACCCTTCGGCCGACTCTCTCTTAAGAATGATAATCTTGCAAGAAAATGTCTGTAATAATAGTGAAAATAAATATATTATTAAAAACAATAATTAATTGTGAGGTAAAAGTGACCCAAATATCATGTGATCTTATAATTTGATTGATTAATTGATGGAAGTGTTAACTCATGATTGCTAGGACACGTGTACATGTCATGTCAAATATTTATACATAACTTAAGATATTCTTAAGAGTGGCCAACCCAATTTACACAATTGATATAAAACAATATAAATATATCATTTAATATAAAATTCTATACAAAAGTACCACACAATATAATAAAACATCCAAAAATATCACAATTTCTTAAAAAGTAAATTATGTCAGCTACTTTTCAATCATTTTCAGTCTGTCACTACAAGAAATTCTCTCATAGACTACGCCCCTAAGACAACTGTTTTTAAAAAAAAACCGTAGTCGTAGCCAAAATTGGCGTTGTCGTAGGCAAAACCGTTGTTGTAGAGTGCAAAAATGCGCTCATAAACAACGGTTTTTCTTGGCGTTGTCGTAGAGCCGTAGTCGTAGGGTAAAATGTACCACTTAGACAACGGTGGTGACTTGAGGTTGTCGTAGAGGTGTAGTCTTAGGTAAAAAATGAACCCTAAGACAACACTTATAATATGAGGTTGTCGTAGATATGTAGTGGTTGATCCATAAGACAACGGTTACAATATGAGGTTGTCGTTGAAGCGTAGTCATTGATCCCTAAGACAACGGTAACTTTATAGCTTTGTCTTAACCTCATAGTAGCGTTGTCGTAAACTAAATTAACTTGATTTTTTTTATTACTATTATATGTAAATGTAAATGTAAATACATGTAAATAAAACACTTAGAGAAATTACATCCCCAAATTCAAAATCCCCAAATTTACCCTAGATATCCCTTTTAATTACATCCCCAAAAACCGTTGTCTATGTGCTTTTTTCTTGTAGTGTGCCACAATTTTATTTGCTTATAATTTTTGAATTTAATTAAATATTCTTGAATTTAATATTATTTCCTTAAATTCACAACAACCAAAAGTCAAAAAACTAAATAACCTTCAATCTTCCATTATTTTCGATCAGTGTATGAATCAAATATCCCCAACAATTCATATCAGCAAAAATGATTCCATGAATAGAGGTCAATAAATCCCAATAAGTAAGTTTTTGAAGATAAATCAACTCTTGAGAACCATTGACACATTAAATACCTTCCCAATGGCCTTCGAACCAAACCGCAATCGAGAAAGACATTTCTTTTTTATTAATCTGAAAAACAAATGGAATTTGATTTATTAAGCAAATTTTTTAGGGTTGAACGAGTCACTGCTTTAGGGTTGAACGAGTGACACAAGATGGTTGATCCTAACAGGTGACTCGGCAAACCCTAAGAAGTGACTCGGCTAACCCTAAAAAAGTGACTTAGCTAACCCTAAAAAAGTAACCCGGCTAACCCTAAAAAAGTAACCCGGCTAACCCTAAACAAGTTACTCGGTTAACCCTAATTTCGGACCTCGGCTAACCCTAAACTAGTTACTCGACTAACTTTAATTTTTATACACGGCTAACCCTAATTTGGTAACTCGTCTAACTATAATTTTGTGACTCGGCTAACCCTATTAAGTCACTCCTTACTCTGTCAATCACCGAACGAGTGACTCAAGGGGTTGAACGAGTAATGAGTCACACGTTCAACCCTCTTAGGTCACTCGTTCAACCCTATACAAGTGACTATTAAAATAATATACGAGATGGAAAATTATTTAGGAAATAATTTCAAACCACATAAAATTAAAATAAGCTTACTTGATATTTCTTCTACTTTTTTTCTCTTATAATCCTTCAACTTTTGCAACTCTAGGGAATTGAATTCACGAATGTGAGCAACAAATTAATCTTCCTCACTCATTAAATAGATGAATTTTGTAATTTCTGTGCATCTCGTAAACGATAGTTCAAATCACTCTGAAAAGAAAAAAAATTCAGTAAAAATAAGATTTCAAAAGTAAATGTAATTTCAAGTAAATATAATTCAACTACTCAATTATTCAATGATTGTTAACTTGGACTCGGTTAAATTTATGGTAGTAAAGTATAATTCCTTGTATTTTGTGGTAGAAAAGACAAAAAGTTAAAGTACATGGTATTATTGTTATAACATTGTGGTAAGCTATTTTCTCATATTCTTAATGTGATCATTGCTAATAGAAGGAAAATGAAAATATCCATGAAATCATGCATAATAATAATTGGATTTATTCTTATTAATTTCATAGTAATTGTACATTTAATAAGATAGCATCCCCACCAATCTGCTCCATTTAATTACTACTGATTATATATGCACTATTAAAATTAATATTTGTGATACCGGGTGATCTTACACTAATTTAATATTAACAAGATGATAAATATCAGACAAAATCATATATATTATTTTCAATATATATAGTATTTAAAAAATTAATTTTTATAAATTCAATTTTTTAAACCCGTGTAATACACAAGACTTATGCTAGTGTGTGTATTTATAAACTATATGGATTTTACACCGATACCTCCAAAATAATTTTTCGATTTTTTACTGAATTTTGACATGTGACTTGAACATGACATATTTTTAGGACTTTTCTATCCAAACAATTTAATCGTTGTACTCACTATATGCTTAAGGCTATGTTTGGAATGAATTTCCGATGACAAGATTTTGGATTTCAGGATTTAAAGCTACATAATTAAGGAGTTTTTTTTAATACGACAACTTTTTTTAATGCAACAATTCAATGTTTTGTGGGGAAACTTAAAAATATGTCACGCGCAAGTAATGTATCGAAATCCAATAAAAAATGATCGAAATTTAGTTTGATCGCAAAAAAAACATTTGGTGGTTTACATGCAAATTGTTGGCAGGATTGCTCCCATTAATCCTAGTCATTATTATTCATTCATGGGGGAATTGTTGAAAACTAGTTCTAGAAAATTGTTGAAAACTAGTTCTAATAATCTCACAACTTGTTTTTCCAATAAATTCATTCTTATAATATTCACAATAGCATATCATACTTTGTTATTCACAACTTGATTACATCTTTGTTATTGATCTATAAATTAATCATATCATACTTCACGTAAACATGATGCAACATTAAAGATTTCTTAGCAATGAAATCAATAGCTCTTTAAGCAATAAAATAAGGGCAAAAACTTGCGTACCCCGGTGCACCGTACTTCCGAAGGTATTATTAGTTTGGTATTAGGTATATATCCATGAGATATTATTGGTGTGTTCATAAGGTATTAGTGGTATATTCTTGAAGGTATTAGTGATATACTCATAAGGTATTAGTTGCATATTCATAAGGTATTACGTGTATAATTGAAATATATATTTTAGTGAAAGTATTATTCAAGGTATTACTTGTTACATGTTAAGGTATTACTCATATTACTTAAAGATATTATAATAAGTGTTTGGGACACGCAAGACCTACTCTAAAATAAGTGGAAATATATATTAAGATACACCATATCCACACTAACAAGTTACCGTATCCATACTGACAGCTGGTTTCCCATCATCTACAAGTATGTCAACAATAGTACTAGTGATCTGCCTGAATGATATTAAGATACACCAAGATAATATTGCACGACAACATGCATGATTCACAAAGGATGTAAAGAGAGTTATATGACCAAGATCTCTGAATTTCAGCATTCAAAAAAGACATGGGAAATAACGTTTTAAAATGCTAAAGCTTCTTTGTCAATCTTTGTGAAATATTTTCTAAAACGACATTATAATATCTAGGAAATAAGTATGAACTACGTACCCTGCAAGTACCATCTTCTCAGACAGATATAACTAACAATAATAAAGTTCTTCCACGGTTCATATTTCTAAATTTTCAACTATAATACTTTTCAATCTACATAGAAAGGCCATACCTAAAATGATCTCAAGGGCCATACAACTCTAAGCTGAATTACCTAATTCAAGCATTTTATATAACTTCGAATAATTTACAAGACATACATCAACCAATAAACGATGAATATAGGAAGAAGATAATAGCTTTGCTAGAGATCAGAAGCTCACCTCAATCTCATTCATCAGTTTCATAGCTTCAATTATGCATATTACTTGTCCCTTTTGCACCTTATCCCCAACCTAGAAAATCCAGAAAAAGAAAAGAAATATTAGAAAGGCAAATAGTAGCAAACAACGATCACCGTCAAATAAAAATAGCAACAAAGTGGTCTTTGTCTGTCAGTTTTTGCTCTGCATATATTTATGAAATTTTAAGTTTAACTCGTGTGGCAAAAGTTATATTCAACACCAACTACTCACATTATTAAATACTTCAAACTTCCAATCATATGTTATACGCTATTATAAGAATTTTTACACTATTAATAATTAGTAGTAGAGTAAGTCTCATATGACACCGTGTCACAGATCATTTCATGTGAGACGGATCAATTCATGATTCATACCTTATAATGCATATATAAATTTATGGATATGAGTTTGGTAAATGAGTAAAAAGAATTCATCTCACATAAATAATTCGTGAAACTGTCTCACGCAAGTTTTTTTTGTTAATAAGATATTTGTCTTATATATGTAGTATACATAGAAGTTGCAAACATTGCTTCGTTTGGATAGAGATTTGCCCATTCGGATTGGGTATACACAAAATATCAATCTGAATTGTTCTAAGATTGAAAATTCTATACATTTTTGTCTTAATATTACAATTTCCATCAAAATCATCTACTTTTTTTTGTTAAAATAATGCATCATATATATACTTTGGTAAAAACTTTTATGCAATGGTTGCACGGATCTGGGATCCGTGTAACCGGGTCGACCCACTCACACGCTCCAAATACGCACTCCCACACACGTTTCACGCGTCTGATACTCGCACTGAAGCTCACCCAAATTCGCTCCAATAAACCTACATTTATGTATAGTTAGACCTACCTTTGTGTTATGTTAAACCTACCTTATGTAGGTAGGTCTAAGATAACACAAAGGTATGTCTAAATATACATAAAGATATGTCTAATATAACGTAATGGTACATGTGTCAAACCTAGGTTTTTTTTTTTTTAAAATTTAAAGTATGAAATTTGGACAGAATGGTAGGCTTAACATAACATAAAGGTATGTCTAACATAACGTAGTAGTATGTGTCATAATTCAAAAATCAAGCGCAAAAAGAAAAGGTATGAAATTTTGGCAGAACGGTAGGTTTAACATAGCTTAAAGGTCTGTCTAACATAATGTTAAGGTATGTCTAACATAACCTATTGGTAGGTGCAAAATTTCAAAAATCATATGCGAAAAAAGAAATTAAAAAAAAAAAAGTGGAGCGGGTCCCCTGACCCGAATCCGACCTGGGTGCATGGATTTGAGATCCATACATCTGATTCACAGAAGACTTACTCATATACTTTTTATACAATTACAATATGATAGTGACATTTTAACTAATGTGGCCTTATAAATTTGAGAATAAATACGAAATTATCAAAATCTACCATCGTCGAAACTACTTTGTTTTTTTTATTACAATTACAATTGGGGGTGAAGGGACTCGAACTTAAGACCTTGCTAAATACGAGAGATATACCTACCACTAGACTAATCCTAAGGGTGCATCGTCGAAACTACTTAAATTTCAAATCGAAAATTGCAAAATTTATTTTGTTCTTTTTTTACCGGCTTTCAAAATAATTAGTTATTGATTTAAGACAACACTCATTAAATATACACACACAATTTTGATTCATCGGTTTTTACTTGGTATAGGTCGTCAGTGTCATAGGTTTTTGATTTAGTGTGTTGTGGTCACAAGACTCACAACTATATATCTATCTAATAAATTAAAATTCATTGTTAGATTAAATTTTATTTTCAGTTAATTGTTTCTTTATAACACTCAGATAGCATGGGAGGTTCTCATTTTAACAAGATTTCAAAAACATTCTTATTATTCCAAATGATTCATTAATGTAAGAAACTATACATACATTTTCTTCTTGTAGTATATAGTCTTGGGCAAATTATGAACTTCACTTAATTTGCAATGTTAACCATGTTTTTGAATATTAACAAACATAATATGAACTTTTGAAATTTCTACAATTTTAATCAACAAACACTTTTTGATTATGAACTTGCATTGTTGAAACTAATAAACTTCGACGCAATAGACAACACACAAACCACAACACTTGTGTGACAGAAAACCCTAAATGGCAAAACTTCGAAAATGAATGAATGCAGCAAGGAACAACGATCAACACACTGGAATTTTAAGGTGGTTCGGCTCGCCACATCGGCCTACATCCACCGGAGAAGAAATGGAACGATTTCACTAAGAATTGAAAGAGAATTCAAAGTTATAAATCTGCCCAGAAAAATAGGGCTTCACACTCAAGAACTATAAACCCTAATTTGTCAAAACTCACAAATTACACAGAATTAAGAGATGAGATTACAACTGAGTATACTACTACTTATAAGCGGCCAAAGCCCTCTGTCAATTTGATGATCGGATCTTCAAGCTTGAACGAATTTCTGTTTCAATCCCGTAACTTCCACCAAGAACCCTAACTGCATAGCCAACAACTAACTAACTTGAACCGGTAATTACAGAGAGTTGGCAAAGCCCTGTTCGACCCGATTTAGACCGGTTCTTGGTGATCCGAAACCGGTTCTGGAATCCTTGTTCCTACATGCATTAAAGGAAGTATTCTTCCATTTAACTATCTCAACTTTTTCCAACAACATTTCTCATAATAATTTATCTATGACAAACTCTACACTTTACTTAATGTAATCTATTATGAAAGTTCATGCATGTTACATTTTGTTAATATATATTCAAAAATGTAATTTAAATTACAAAAAAAAAAAAAATTATGATCCAAAAAAATCGAGCATTTCCCAAGTTGGACAAATTAAAAAAAAAAAAAATGTAGAAGGAAAAAGGGTAGAAATTGATGAGAAGATCCAAAAAGTCATCTCAATCATTTATTATATTTGAGGCAGAAAGCTTTAACATTCCATGTACTATTTAGCAGAGCATTGTAAAAGAGAAAATCTTTAGACTGAATAAGAAAGCTGGATTTTGGGTTTCCTATTGAATCTACATACCCTGACAGGATCTCCCTATTGTCGTTATAAAATCTACTGACCCTTTTTTGTTCCCTCAATTAATGCTCAATTTAAGTGTATCCAACAATGTTACATTTATTTATCCAAAAAGTAGGCTGCATAAGAAAACGAGAAAGAAAATTAAATTGTTATACTACAAGGAAAAGGGAAAATAGCCTCAAAGTTTTAATGATAAGAATGATATTTGCTGCTAAATGAATTATGTGGTTGCGAAATCCAAAATTTTAAGCATGAATATAAGAAATTGTATTAAAAGGTTGCAACAATATCTTTGTTTTGCCGTAAAAGTCAATTAATTCCAGTCATCTAACAATGATATATACGATGCCGGATTGGACATAGTGAGTTTACTATGTTTAAATTCTTAAGTTTGGAAGGGGATTATGAGGAATTGAGAAATCCTACCATTATAATTTTGAATTTTGTAGTAAAGATGTATAGTGAAAATATATGTATGTTTGAGTATTTAATAGTGTAAGATTACATTGTAGATTTATTTTGGGTTATATGTTGTGTTGATGTAACATTTTATTGTGAAAATGTAGTTTGATGTGATAATATTTATATTGTGAAAATGTAGTTTGATGAGATATTTTATTATAAAAAGTATATTAATTAGTTAATGATTGGTGATTGTGATATAGGTAGTATTGATTATGTTATAATGTGTGATACAAACGTAAATACAAAAACATTCATACATTAAAATTTTAAGTTTTGCAAAATCTAACCATGTATATTCCCCTCCGAACAGTGTTGCCTTATTGATATATAGTGGTTATAGTGACTGAAGATAAGTCTTTGGCTAGACACTCCAACTATATTTCAATTCGTTGGCATCAATACCAATAACATCAGTCTTGTCCTGCTATCATACCCACCGTGGGCACATTAATATGTGTTCACTGCTATGTTAAATATCCAATATATTAATTAATTTTACATTCCATATATCGAGAGTATGAGATTATTACACGTCAGTGGTGTACATATTAAAAGTTGTCCACAAAAATCATTTTAGCATTATTACCAACAACATTGCTTTGATAGAGATTTATACTCTCTAAATAGGCAAGCCAATAATGACGTGTTATTCTAAGTAGCTTGGATTAGGCTATACATATGTAGATTATTATATTGAAGAACTTTAGGGTTATGTTTTGGAAGGAGATTATGTGAGATTACAGAACTCCAGCAACTTGAGAAGGATACTCCAACAAGCAAGAAAGGTTACTCCAAACAACACAAAAGGAAGCAACATAAACAGAAACCTATGAATGCCTCTAGAACGACAATCAAGCATGTTGTTAAGAAGAGTATATCATATCGAAGTCAACTCAAAATATTCTATGTTACCGGTAGAAACAAATCTAGAGAGTTTATCAAAAGAAGACACCTGTTCAAAATAGGACGCTATAAAGTCAGGAAAAGACATGAGCATTTAATAAAAGTATACTATGAAGATCACAACATTAAATGCGAAGATTTGTCTCTCTTCAACAAGTAGATTTTCAAGGCTATCAATATGGATAAGTGAAATTAAGACAATGAAACTTCAACCTACATACGCAAACTCAAGCTCCATACTCAACAAGTTCAAAATCTCTCAAGTTTCAATCACTCAATTAAACAATCAAGCTAGCAACCTCTCAAGATCAGAAACTCAGAAAGCTTGCTACACTCAAGTTGAAGAAACATATATATTTTTCTATCTGAAATTGTTTAGGAGTACTTAGTAAAAGTAATTTAGTTCCTGCTAAGGTTTCACTCTTTGAGAAAGGCAAGAACCCTATGTGGGTCTTTGTTAAGTAGGTACAACAACTTGTGTGGAAATTTGTTACTTTTGTATTAACAAGTTTGTAATAGGTAGACTGTGTATATCAAACCATCGTAACAAAATTTCTCCTATGAGAAGGAGTAGAGTGAACATAGAGAGATTACTCTACCCTTGAACCAATGTATATCGTGTGCATTGCATTCTATCTGTTTTATCATATTGAAGCATCATATATCATACTGCATCTTAACTCTCATGTAAAGCATACATCCATTCTTCAAGAAGAATCGTTTATTCTACTGCATAAAACTCTTTCACAAGTTCTCCTAGTCTGCATACTACAAAGCTTGTTAGTGCAGGTTACTATAGCACGTTTAAGGCAATAAGCTCACTAGCTTATTGCAAGGCGAATAGAACTTACATTCTTTGGAGGAAGTTTGAAAAATTGAAGAGACTTATTCACACACTCTAAGTTTCTTATCACTTTGGACCAACAATTATAATATATAATGTTTTTTCCGAAATGGCAAGTCTCAGCCAACTTTGTCCCATCAAATAAATGGTGGGTTATGGTGTATTGCGAGCCAATCCACCCGCTGACCCGTTTTGATAGAACTATATATTCCTAGATTGGTTAGCAAAGCTGACAACTATATATAGGCATAAACTTTTGTGCACTTGGTGGATGGATCTAGGATCCATGCACTCAAATCAAACTCATCCATGCGCCTGTTCAGGCATTCCCACGCGTCTGGTGAGTGCGCTCAAATCCACCAAAAATTCTCTCCAGGTAGTCATATCATCATGTTATGTTAGTTATACATTCATGTTATGTTAGTGATATGGTCAGTGGTTTTAAAATAAGGGTATGAAATCTGGAAATAAATGTATGATTAACATAAGATGAAGGTATCGCTAAATAAAATGAATGTATGACTAACATAACATAAAGGTCACGACCAAAACACGTGAAAATAAAGAGACGCTATGGGCTGGAACGACCTACGCGTGGCCCGAGATCCCTGCACCATATATATATATATATATATCGCAGAATTAGCTCATATGTCTCAATTTCTTCCGTCGCATAAATTTTCATGCAAAAAACTTAATAGAACTAACACGTGGATATATATATATGTATATATATGAAAATGTGAAAATGTCAACATGGGAAACTCTTAATATGCTTAGCACGCTTACATATAATGCTCTCATCTCTCCATTATATGGAAAATGAAATTAATTAATATTGATATCCTAAAAATCTGACACGTCAACAGTGGACACATAATAATGTGTCCAAGGTGCGTATGATATTGAGACTATATATTATATATGTAGATAGAGAGAGAAAGAAAATAAGGTAGAGTGGACTCATCCCATCGTTGTAAAATCAAAATAGAATTCTATTTGAATAAAAAGATTAAACTTCGCAATTTAAAATAAATGAATTTTAAATCTAACTCAAATTGAGGTATATTTAAAGTTCAATAATCACAAAATTTAAATATTATTTTAAAATAAAAATGATGGATTTCAAATTCATATTTCCACATCATCGTAGATTAATTTACTACTACTAATTTCAAATATATCAATCCAAATGAACTTTGTGTTTCGCCAAGAATTTCTTGTCTACACTTTATTTAAACAGAAAAGGAGACGAAATATTATTCTCAAAGAAGAATATGAGAGATAATACTAATTATTTAACAATTCGGCTTACCATTGTAAGTCCATGCGAAGTGATTTTAAAATTCATCCTCTTCTGAAAAAATAAAGCTACCAATTTAAAAAAGACCTCAAAGAAATTAAAATTATTAAGTTACACAAATATGCATCATTGATAATATATACACATCTTTCACAAAAACTTTTATGCATCAGGTGCATGGATCCTAGATCTATGCACCCGACCTGACCCGCGCGTGTACGTGCTTCCACGCGCGTCCCACGGCCCTCACGCGCTCCCACGCGCCTGGACGGATGCGCTCAAATTCGCTTGTTAAGGATACCTTTCAGTTATGTTAAGGATACCTTTCAGTTATGTTAAGGATACCTTTAAGTTATGGTAAGGATACATTTCAATTATGTTAAGGATACCTTTAAGTTATGGTAAGGATACCTTTCAGTTATGTTAAGGATACCTTTGAAATCCTGATTCCAGGTTACATGCCACGTTATGTTAAGAATACCTTTTAGTTATGTTAAGCATACCTTTAGGTTATGTTAAGGATACCTTTAGTTATGTTAAGAATACCTTTTGGTTATATTAAGCATACCTTTAGGTTATGTTAAGAATACCTTTAGGTGATGTTAAGGATACCTTTGAAATCGTGATTCCAGGTTCCTTTGAAATCCTGGTCACATACCTTTACGTTATATTAAGGATACCTTTAGGTTATGTTAAGAATACTTTTATGTTTTGTTAGAGATACCTTTGTGTACAAAATGTGTAATACAACTATGTTATGAATAAGGTATTTCTAACATAACATAAAGGTATCCTTAACATAACCTAAAGGTATGCCTGACGTAAAGTAAATGTATGAAATTTGGGCATAAAGGTATCCTTAACTTAACCTAAAGGTATCCTAAACATTACCTAAAGGTATCCTTAACATAACTTAAAGGTATGTCTAACATAACGTAAATGTATGAAATCTGGATATAAAGATATCCTTAACATAACGTAAAAGTATTCTTACACATTACATAAAGGTATCCTTAACATAACTAAAAGTCATGACCAATTTTTAAAAAAGTTAGTGCGAAAAAAAAAAAAAATAGAGAAGCGGGTCGGGTAACCCAGATCCGACCCGGTTGCATGGATCTTAGATCCATGCACCTGATGCACAAGAGACTTACTCCACATCTTTATATATATATATATATATATATATATATATATATATATATACAAACATTTTCCTAAATAGTAATGTAAAAATTTTCTAGCCCAAAACATCATACCAAATCTGGAAATAAATTTTTTAATTAAAATAAATAATAAATGATCGATGATTAATGCTATATAATGTGCATTAAAATATAAAAAGATACAATATATATATATACATGAAAACAAAAAAGGAATATTATCACATGATTTAAATGATGATATATATAAGGAATTGATATCGAAAACAAAGGTTTATAAATATTTGTCTATTTGGAAGTTAATTTTGATTATTAAATTTTAGTAGGTCTCCTGTTAATTTTGATTATTAAATTTTAGTAGGTCTCCTGTACACTTGAGTGCACGGATCTGAGATTCGTGGACTCGGGTTGGATGCAGGCTGTACCGGGTCGGTCCAGCCCATAGCGTCTCTTTTTTTCCGCATGTTTTGGTCGTGACATTTATGTTATATTGGTCATACATTCATCTCATATTAGTCATACTTTCATTTTCAGATTTCATACCCTTAGTTCAAAACCATTGACATTTATTCTATATTAGTCATACTTTCATATTGTGTTAGTCATATTTGAAGATATAACTAACATAGCATAAAGGTAGAACACATGGAGCGAATTTACCCTTAATTAATTCAAAACCACTAACATTTATGTCATGTTAGTCATACGTTCATGTTATGTTAGTCATTATGACTAACATAACATGAAGGTAGAACATATGGAACGAATTTTTGGTGGGTTTGAGCGCATCCACAAGGTGCGTGGGAGGCACTTGAGCTGGTTGACCCAGGTACATGGATGCACAAAAGTTTTGGTGATTAAATTTTAGTTGACACTAGTGTTTACCCAGTGTGATACACAATTATAAATTTTTAAATAATATACTTATAATGTAGACTTTAGTAAAAGAATATCATATATATAAATATATATACGGATATTTAAAATATGTGAATTAATGTTAAAAATTATAAATTGAATGTAATAAAATATTTTAAACATAGTACTATAAATTAATTATAAGATTATAAATAAAATTATACAAATTAATATAGCTTGTTTATTTAATCGAACCGAAAATATTAATAACATTACAATGTGTTTCTTTCATATAAAATTAGATAGAGGTAAAGTTTTATGTGAGACTTTCTTACGAGTATTTTTATGTGTTGGATCAACCAACTACCTACATTTTACAATTCATATATAAAATTGTCAAAATGTATCATCTTACGAAAACGATCTGTGAAACTATCTCATACAAATTTTTGTGTTAGATAAATATAGTATAACTTTTGTCAGATATGCAAAACTCAAGATATGGTATAATTTTCGTTGAGACCCTTATATAGTTTAGGTATGTCAATTTTGAAACAAAACTCAAGATTTTATATTCTCAACGTATAAATTTAAATGAACATAGGAGATTATACATATATAATTTTTGTCAGATATGCATGACGCATCCATATGCACACTTCATATTTATCTGGTTTTTGTTGCGTATAAAATGAAATTTTTATATGTTAATTGTTAATTTTCATAAGACGGATTCTTATTACCTATGAATTGAACTCATATCCACAAATTTTCATATGAATTGTTAGTGTGATTTATGGGTTGACCGTCTCACGGAAAAAGATCCGCAAGATAGTCTCACACAAGACCTACCCTTATCCTTATGGCAAATGCTCATGTGCACCAGGTGCACAGATCTGAATTGGTGCAATTGGGGCGACCCGACCCGGATTCACGCACTTGGGTTTTCCTATTTATTTTTTTCTTCAAGTTATTATCTTTATGTTGTAAGAATGTGACATTTATGTTATTGTTCACCTTTTTCTTTAGGCTAATACCGCAAGTGTACGGTGTAAATTGGAAACACGGTAAGTAAGGTCAATCCCACAAAGACTATCATCTAGGACTAATCGATTATACAAATTCAACTCCTAATTTTATCTAGGCTATCAGATATCAAAGATTTCAAATTAATTAAACTAAAACAAAAACAGATAAATCCACGGAGACCAACATATATAATTGAGACAGATTCTAGAACATGCTTTCATTTAATTCTCATCATGATATCACTTGACCAATCCAATTCAATGATTAATTATCTTATATGAGCAACCACAATTATCGAATTAACAGTTCTCTAGAGTCAGTTAACCGGTTGATTATTATGCTACCAGAGGTATCTCTACTCAATCTGATAAAGCAAAACAACTCCCAAAAACACCTAGGATTGACAATCTCATCACATAGGTCATTAATCTCTCGATCTAATTCCACCTATATGTCATGTGTTTAATCTTCCATAATTAAATCCCCTCTCTCGAATTTTGACTTAATTACTCAAACATGCTCAATTACCGGCCAGACAATCAAATAAGCAACCAAACCATAAACACATCAATATGATAAAGAATCAAGAAATTAAATTGAAATCAACGATCCATCAAATTCAAATCAAATAACTAATAAGTCCCTAGAAACCCATGAAAAACTAGCTAGACATGAATATCAACAAACTCATGGACAAGATTGAAAATATCATATCAAACTGAAATAATCCAATAATAAAGGAAAGACAAAGAAAAAATTTATATGAACGATGATCTCTCGATTCCTTGATCTTTGAAGTCTTCTTCTCCTCTCCGGATGCTCTCAGAATATGTGTTCTTCTCTCTATGAATATTATTCCTACCCTAAGAATGGTCCTCCTCTATTTTGGGGACGAATTTGGGTATATATAGCATCTTCGAAGTCTCCTAGATGGTTTAGAAGTGTGAGATACGTCAAAAATCAAGTTTGGGGCGAAATAGGAGTCTCTCAGACACGACCGTGTCCCAAGACATGGTCAATCGTGCACCAAAAATGGTCTTTATCAAGACATGACCGTGAGCTGATGCACAGTACCGAATTGGACTTCGAGGTCTTCATGAGAGTTGTAGGTCTTGAAGTTATCTTTCCAATACCATAAATTTCACCTCAATATCAGTTTTCTAGAGAAAGTTATGATCAATATATTATAGCTCTGTCACGATGAAGAACCGAAGGCACAACTTTCGTCTTTCCTTAATATTCTGCTTTCTTGGAAAAGGAATTGGGAAAAGTGTTCAACATCAAAGTCATATATCTCTTCCTTAGCTTTCCAACAAAATTATGATCTTCCAATTCAGACGACTTATCGTGAAATATGTCATTTCTTCCACAACTACGCATGTAAGCTGAAACTTGCGATTTTTACACTAAAAACACAAAATCATCAAATGCAACTAATACACAAAAAATATCTAAATCACTATAGAAACGTACATAAAAATGCTCAAATGAACATATAAACGTACGCAGAAATATAGTAAAAATGACACTTATCAGTTATATAAGTGTGACTTTTATATATACATGTTATGACCTTTATGTTCAGTAACTTAGGGAAAATTGAAGATTTTCAGGTTTTTTCGCTTCAGGTTGAGACCTTTATGTTCCACTGTTGTGACCCTTATGTTGTATTCTTGTGACTTTTATATACAAATATCATGACTTTTATGATTCAATACTTCGGAAAAATGTAAATTTTCAGCGTATTTTTAAGATGAACATACCTTTATCTAATATTACACATACCTTTATGTGATATTAGTTGTACCTTAATATATATAACATAAAGGTGCAGCTAATATCACATAAAAGTGCAACCAATATTACATAAAGGTGCAGCTAATATCGCATAAAGGTAAATATGTACAAATTTTATTAAAATTCTTTTTTTTCTAAGTTAGAGTATATAAAGGTCACTACATTTATACATAAATGTCACACTTATATAACATAAATGTCACATTCATATAACATAAATATAATAGCCTGAAGCCAAAAAATAAAAAAAGTGTGCGGATCCAGTCAACCCAAACTCAACCCGAATTGTATGTGCACTTTGTGCACACAAGACCATCTCTATTCTTATTGATTCACAAAATACCAAATTTGATATTAATATCAGTTTGGACTTCAAAATCGGAATTCTGTTATCCAATATTCCTTATTGTCCAATATTAATTGATTCATACAACCAAAATTTCCAAAGTTAAAACTCTAAAACTATGTCATCAAACCCTGCAAATAAACTTTAGGCGTAATTGCAAAAAAATCACCACTTTTTAAAAAAAATGCGATTTATCTTCACTTTTCAATAACTGCAAAAAAAAAAAAATCATAATCTTTGTTCATAATTGCAATTTAGACCATTTTTGAATTTCTGGCAATCGAAGTCCACATGTCCGGCAAATATGTCACGTCACATGCCACATTGGATGACACGTCATTTCCAACCAAAAACGGTTTAAAAAGCAAGTTGCAAAATAAAATCATCACCTTTCCTAAAGTTGCAATTTAATCCCAACCTTTCAAAAATTAGCAAAAAAAAAAAAAACCACATACTTCATTTTGCAATTCGAATTTATTCATTGTTGTTTAAATTCATCATGGAGACGTCACATAAACTACACAATTATAAAATTGTTTATCTATATCAAAATAATGTTGTCTCTAGTATATTAATTTAAATATTTTTTCTTTAATTTGAAGATAATTAAATCACAACTCTCATTTACAACATTTTAGAACAAAAATAAGTAGAGAGGATTTTCGTAAACCTCCTATTTTTTGTAAACCTCCTAAGTAGAGAGAACAAAAATATAGATTTATATAAAGCAAGCTAAACAGACAGAGCGATATACAGAGGTTCAAAGGTGGAGTAAATCTTTTACGTCCTCTCTATCTCTTTACACAGAGGGAATTTTGTTAAGATAGATGTTTTAGCACTAGCTATTACACCTCAAACTCAACAAAGAGTAGCAAGCTTTCCACAGGTTGCTTGCCTACAAAGAGCGAAATTAGTAGGAAACTATTCCTAGCACTAAGCAGTCCTAAACACAATCTATTAAAAGATAAAGTATATTTCTTCAACTTGGAAGCAACAAACTTTTGGATTCTAAGTGCAGGTTTCTCTGCTGATGCTTGCTGCTAGACTGAAAGACTGAAACTTGGTTGAATGTTAGAGTTGAAAGCTTTTGAACTTTAATTGCTTTAATGCTTGAAGTTTCAGTAGTAGATTCAATCCTTAGTCTCTTCTATTTATAGTATAGAAGTTCTGCCCGTTGAAGGAGGCAAATATTCGCATTTAATGCTCTTGATCTTCATAGTACAGTTCCATTTAATGCATCTATTTTTTTTTTTGAATTTGGAGCATCCTTATTGTACACATGTCTTCATTTGATTGACTTCATTCCTTTTGTCCCACTGGTAACCTAGTATGATCCTCGTACTTGATTTGATTCATTCTTTGAGTATCCTTGGATCATGTTCCAGCTGACTTCTTAGGTTGCTTCATTTATTTGATCTACAATAGTCTCTGTTTTTTTAGTATGTAAGCTTAGGTTACTGCAGTATCATCGGCTCGTTTAATCAGTAACTTTCTTCTTTCTGTTTGAACTTCTTCTTGATTGGGGTTCAGTAACCTCGTGAGCTTGGTGTCTTCCAGCATCCTTTAAGTGATATGCTATTCTTCACTTTCCTTCTGCCTTACTTATATCTTGTTGTTTTTAGAGAGTAGTATTCTTGCTTGTCAGTTTCTTTAGCTTGCAGTATCCTCCTGTACTTAGTCAATTATACGGTTTATAGAATGCAAGAGTTTTGCAAGCTTAGACAGATATGATACTTCTTCACAACAGTATAAATGATCTTTTTGTCTCGTCAAAACCTACTTACTCAAATCCTAACATGATTAAATTAGTTTCCATTGATGAAGGATCTCATTTTCCAATAGTTATTGTTTTAATTTTCAAATGTATCAAAGTTTTGGAAAATAATTGTCTTCTTAGCTCTCTTTACTTTGACAGAGAAGGATAAGTATCAATGACAATGTGATAACTTTATAGGACAAGATACTAATTGTTATCTCTTTCCAATATTTACTTTAACATATAATATTTGGATATGAATTTAATTATCCTTATCCACATTTACTATGTAAAATATGGAGGTTAGAAATAGAGTGAAATTACAAAAATGTTCATTTTGATATTAAAAACATGAATATTTAATGTTTATCTATACTATTTATAAGAAGAGAAAAGTTAGCAAAATTTATAATATTGCCACTTTCAAGTTTATCCAATCTTTATTCATTTTGTGTTAATCTACTTCTTGACTCATCCATGAATGAGACTAGAATATCTTCAAGAGTGGACATCTTCTCATCGTCTCTCACGTAATTGAAGTTGAAAATCCTGGAAGTGGTTGAAAAGTATTTCTTATATTAGTGTACGAGAAATTTTCATGGTTCCTCAAGTTAGGATTATAATTTGTAGGAACAGAATAATTTTGAAATTTTTTATAACTCCTATCATTCACATAATAGGCCTAATCCATCGGATTTCGCAATTGGACACCACCTTGACACCACTAATAACAATTGATGGTCATTACCTCCAATAATGTGTAATATATATATATATATATATATATATATATTATGGAAACTACTTAAAAAACCCCTAGATTAAAATCAGGCAAAAATATCAAGTATTAACTATTCCAAAACTCTAGTCCTAGGCAACGACGCCAAAAACTTGATCGATGACTTATTTCAAGCCTATACTGCAAGTGTACAGTGTCAACTATAGATAGGGCAAGCAAGGTCGATCCCACAGAGACTGGTGAGTTAGAATATAGTTAACTACCTAATTAATTTACCTAATTTTATCTAGGTGACCGAAGTAAGAGAATTGAATTTAACTAACCTATATTTAAAAACAAATAAATGAAATAAAATATGGAACAAGCAACTTGTCAAATAAATCAAGATTCAAACAAGGATCCTAAGACTACAATTTCATTCAACTTCAATCAAGTTTACAAATCTAGCAAAAATCAACCTCAAATCCAATTATTTATGTGAGCAATCACGATGATAGATTAACCTCTCTCTCGAGCAACTTAACCCATTGATTGATTATTAATGTATGTATCTCTACGTCTTAGTTAATAACCAACTCCCAAAAGCTACTAAAATCGTATTCTCACCCCAATTATTTACCAATCTCTCGATTTAGGCAATTTAATTGAGTCATGAATTCCCAAATCTATAATCAGATATCTTCTCTCGATCTCAATCCAATTAATTAGAGCATGCATAAATTTAGTGTGAACTCATACATGGAATAAGCACAAGGAAGCATGAATAAAATATCATGGATTAGAGGAAAGATTAAAACAAAATATTCAACAAGAAATCTATAGAACTACTCTCGTGCCCTAAGATCACAAGATCCCTAGCCAAAAATCATGTTCGTAAAGCAAAATAAATTACAAAATGACATGATCAAAACTAGAAATAAATCAAAGAAAAGCTTATTGAATTTGTGATCGTTGGTTGCTCCGATCCTCTTAACTCTTGAATTTTCAATCCCTTGATTTCTTGCTTGTTCTCTAGATGTGGATGTGTATTTGGATGTGGATGTATGATTGTATATCTTCGTATGTCTCCTTCCGTTCTTAGTCACAAAGTCTCAATTTATACCTCACAATTAGGTTTCGAGTAGAATTCTAGTCAAAACAGGGTCTGAAACGGCCAAACGAAACGCGGTCCGGCCGGATCCGGATGACCAGGCCCATATCGGACAACAAAACAAAAATCTGGGCGAAAAAGACATGACCCGGTTCGGGTCACAAGTGACCCTGGTCGTGTCAAGGTTTCGAATTTATCTGGTTACTCAGCTCCTGCATTGAGACCCGACCTCACCCGAATAATAACTTCCAGACTCCTTTTGACCCCTTTTGGTTACGAATTGGACTTTTTCTTCTTCATAAAAGTTGTAGCTCTTGAAGTTATCTATTCAATGCCACTGATGTCAGACCAATATCCATTTCCTACACAAAGTTATACCTAAAATACTTGAACATTATCAAGATGAAAATTAGGACATTCTTGCACAACTTTCTATTGCTTGTGAAGAAAACTTTCAACATGAAAGTTGTAAAAATCTCTCTTAGCTTTCCAACAAGACAAGAATCTTTGAATTTTGACTTCTAGAGCTCGAGATATGATTTTTCGTCCATATCTACTCGTTATCGACTCCCTATCTCGACTCCAACTTGACATTAAATACCACTGGACTTGCATTTTGTGCTAAAACCTATCAAATTCCTTTCAAATCAAGTAAAAACGTGAAATCTTAAAAAAATAATGAAATCTAAATAAAATCTCACTATTGCATGCTTTTCAACACAAAATGATATGAAATTAAGCCCCAAAACGCATCAAATAACGAAGTTATCAATATCTTACATAATAATAAGTCATCTTCTAATTTAGATACATGAGTAGAGATAAAACAAAATAAATTAATTTGAATGATTAGATTATATTTTAATGATATGATTAATTTCAAACATTTAAGTTAATGTTGTCAAATTTTAAAAGATTTGAAAATTAGTTTATTTTAATATATGAATGTAGAAAATAGCTTCAAAATCTAAATGACGGTTGTGAAATATTTAAAAGTTTAAAAGGTATTATAAAATATAAAAATTAATAAACTGATAAATGTTTGGTAATTATTCAAATATTTCAAATAGATAGATATAGTTAATCTAAATTTTTCTAAAAAGCGATAATATGTACAAAAAAAATTCAAAAAAGGTTCCAAAAATCCAAAAATATTGTTTTAAATTGTAAAATTAATTTGAAATCTATTTTTTTAAAATTTAAACTACATTTGGAATAAATACAGTTTTTTCCGAACAAATCCATCTAAAAACAATGCAGAAAATTATTTACAAATGTAAAAATAATTCTGAGATATAAAAGAACAAAAATATGAACAAAACATATTAGTGAATAATTATTTTAGAGGTACACAAAATTGTTGTTGTTGTTGTTATTTTCGTTATTGTTGTGTTGTTATCATTGTTATTATATTATTATAAATCGTATTGATCACAATTAATAATAAACCACGCATCGTATGGGTATACTGCTAGTTAGGGATAAAAACACAACTTCTTAATGGTATCTCAAATTTAGGATAAACTATCATACGAGAGGGTGTGGATAGTTATAAAATGTATTATTCGGATCTCCGCGTTTTATCACGGGTCGGAAGGATTATACAAGATTTTTGAGATGTTTTTGTGATCGTTTACGTTACATTGATTTCTCATTTGTCATTTTATTAGTTGTTGGATGTAATCCGAATGGTGAAAATTTCCTATACTTATTATGCAAAATGATTAGTATTGTAACTTTCAATTCACACATTTTAATTATGTATAAAATATACTTTTATATATGTTATAATAATATTTTTTGACTGATTTTTTTCGTGCATAGTAGGGGCAAAATACCATACTAACATTTTTTTTTTTTAAAGTACCACCAATTGTTTTACGTAGAGCATATCTAGAAAGGCAAATGTTGTTGTGCACCAGGTGCACGGATCTGAATTGGTGCAATTGGGGTGACCCGATCCGGATCCGAGCACCTGAATTTTTTTTTTTTCGCTTTAGGTTGTTACCTTTATGTTGTAAGGATGTGACTTTTACGTTATATACGTGTGACCTTTATATATAAATGTTATGACCTTTATGTTCAGTAACTTAGGAAAAAATGAAGGTTTTCAAGTTTTTTCGCTTCAAATTAAGACCTTTATGTTGTATTGTTGTAACCTTTATGTACAATTTTTTGTGACCTTTATGTACAAATATTATGACCTTTATAATCCATAGCTTTGAAAAAAAATTGAAATTTTCAAAATTTAGTGATGAATATATGTGCAGCTAATATTACATAGACGTAAATATGTACAAATTTTGCTAAAATTCTTCATTTTTTTTTCTAAGTTAGAATATATAAAAGTTATTATATTTATACATAAAGGTCACACTTATATAACATAAAAGTCACATGCATATAACATAAAGGTACCAACCTGAAGCGAAAAAATAAAATTCAAAAAATAATAAAATAAATAAAAGTGCGCGGATCCAGGTCAACCCGACCCGAATTGTATGTGCACCAGTTGCACAGGAGACTAACTCATCTACAAATGTTGTATATAAAAAAGTATTCAAAATGTGTAAGTCATGACTTTACTAGATTCTGTAAAATCATTCCTATTTTTAGCTATATATTATATAATTTACAAAACTTATAAAGTAAGTTTCAACATTATATTATTTCATCGTATCAACTATATATAAAGTTGATCTCCATTAATTGAATATTTAATTTAAAATTATAAATTATTTTTTCAATTCTATTATTTTACACATATATTCAAATTTCTAATATTTTAATATAAAAAATTTATAATTATATCTTTTAAACAACTCAATCCCATGCAACACACGGGTGAAAAAATAATAATTAGTAGCAAATAGAATGATAAAAAAGTTCCCTAGCTCCCATTTTACTTACTAAATAATAATATATAATAATAATTGATTGATAGTTGATAATTATTATATATAGAAAATATATACTGTTTACTCTCCTACGTATGAAAATTATACTCACCATTAAATATGTCATATTAGTCTATCACACATTTCCTTTATAATAATATCAGTATATTTAAATTTAAACATTATTTATTCAGTAGTTTAGTTACTTACCAACTCGATTAAAAAAATAGATATTCTTTTGTGATCCCTTTTTTTTTTTTTCTTGTATATATTTATACACACTGACAGACGCATACATACATACATACATATATATATGAATAAATTGATTGAAATATTTCAATAATATCCGATCAAAAAACCAACATATACACATAAATTCATATAATAAAACGTGTTTATTAAAATAAAAATAATAATAATAATAAACTAATGATCATTATATAAAATAGTAAATACGTAAGATTGACTTCATGATTCCATTTCAATATGATGGATAATTTTTCTCAAGATTAACATGAAATTAATTGAAACATATTTTATTGATACTCTAAAAAGAAATTAATGATATATGTTTTTAATATTAATATTTTTTAAATAACTTTGAATATTTCATTGATAACTGGTTAATGTAATGAAAAAAAAATACTTCTTATTTAATTAAGTTTTATTTAAAACCATTTCGAATGATTTGTTCACTCCATTTTATATTTTCATGTTTACAAATAAATAAAACTATATAGAAACAACCAGTTTGCCTCTTTTGTTTTCTATAATACATTAATTTTAATTTATGATATATATATATATATTCACTAATGCAAAAAAATTATATAAAATCAATTTGAACTATTAATACTCTATCTAGCAAAATTTTTACTATTTGAGAAATGAAATGCTTGAGAGACATAAAGTATATGAAGTTTAGAATGATACCCACCCACCGGGTACATATTAATGTGTCCATCGCTGACGTGACGAAAATCTAGCATATCAATAAATTGACTTTCCATATAATTAGGGGACTAAATCATTACACGTTAGCGGTGGGCATATTAAGAGTTGCCCACGGTGGGCGTATATTAAGAGTTGCCCACCGTGGGCATTTTAGCATTTTCCATGATATCACTATTTTATATTGTTGCTCCCGAGTGATAGTTTAGAGAGAGTGAATAAACCTCTTCTAATTTTTCAAACTTTTTCTTCAAAGTAGATAAAAAGTTCCGGTTACTAAACAGGTAGCTGGAAGCTTACCGTTCAAAGGTTGCTGGAGTAACATATCGAGAAGGTTACTATACAGATAGAACTTTTTAGAGTTTTGTGCAACGAAATATGTAAACACTTTTGAAAATATGCTTCTTTAAAGAATATGTAGTATGCTTAGACAGATAGAAATGACAAAAAATAAATGCAAGTGATATACAATGGTTCTACGTCCACTCTACTCCTTCTGCAGGAGGAACTTCGTTAAGGGTTTGATTTACATAGCCTATGTTATTACAAACTTATCCTAAAGAGTGGCAAGCTTCTACACGGGTTGTTTTGCCTAGTTGACCAATTGACCCACACATGATCCTCTAACCCACACAAGGTCCTTACTCTTCCTCGAAGAGTGAAGACTTAGTAGGAAAACACTTTCTTACACTAAGTACTCCTAAACAATCTAAGATAAAAGTATATAAGTTTTCTTAAACGCTGGCGCAACAAGCTTTCTGTTAAGATTTGGAGTCTAATGTAGCTTACTGGCTTAAATTGAGTGACTGAAATTTGGAATTTTTTTGCTTGTGATAGTGAGCTTGAGTTCACGTAGATTAGGAGTAAATTGAAAATTTAGTCCCATAAGTTTAGGGGGGTCGCAATTTAGGTCCCATTAAAATTGGGTATATTGATTTCGTCCCGTAATTTATTAGACCAACGCAATTTTGGGACAAATCAAACTCAATTTTGCAATTTCGGGACAATTTCTGTCGGAAAATCTCACGTTCTTTCGCTTGACTTCCGATTTGAGTGTTTTAGTCCCATGAGTTGCTAATATGTCGCTTATGTGGATTCGTATGATGACGTGGCATTCATTTCACATTAAAAAAAACAAAAAAAAAACTAAAATACATCCAACTAATTAGAAATTTGCATAAATCTAAACTAAAATAAAATAATCAACCAAAATGCATATGCAAACCTAGAATCCACCTTTCTTCCCCATTTCCCCCCAAACGCAACCAAAATTCCTTAGTAAATATTGCATCCCTTAATATTATGTCCTTAGTATTGCATCCCCTTAACATTGCATTCAAATAATTGACCATCATCATCATTATCTGTTTCTTCGTCATTCAACACATAGTCATTGTCAACCAACTCAAACTCATCATCATTCAAACTAACATATTTTTCCCAAGTATCACCCATTGAATCAATAACAACATCTATTTCATCATCAGCATCCAAACCACCAGTTTGAGCTCCAACCCCATCATTTCGTTCCTACTTCTTTTTCAGTTCCTACCCCATCATTGGAATTATCCACATAAACATTCTGCAAATAAGAAAAAAAACCCTATCAATAGTGAAACATGATACAATATATACAACACAAAAACACATTATAAAATTAGAGTAGTAAGTGTCAAGTGGCTCCACCATTGAAAAACACAACAAGAATTAATAGTTAATATTGCAGAACCATTTCATCACTTTCTCAGCCATTTAGTCATTTAATTTAATATTGCAGAACCATACAAAATGTGATACTCCATCCAAATCTCTAAAATATATTAACAATATAATATGGTCCACTAAGAATCGATTAATTCTATTGGCAAGATATTTATAATAACCATGAAAAAGACTGTATGTGGGAGGAGGTAAATCCAAATATACTCCCAATCTTTGCCGTACCATTGTTGAGTTCAACTCTTAGAACATCTCCAACGGGAGACTCAAATCCAAACTCAAATCAAATGTAGAAAAATGTTTGCTCCAACCATGCCTCAAATCCAAACTCAAATTTGAGTTTGTGAATAGTAAGTGACAAATTTGCCACTTACTATTCACAACTCAAATTTTTTTTTTCTTTTTCATTTATTCATTTACAATTATTTATTTTTTTCTTTTTCATTTATTTTATTTATTTAATTACACATTTTGAGCTATTATATTTTATGTATTGATTTTATATACTTGATATTTGGTATTTGATACATTATATAATTTATATATCTATAAGTATTGCATTATATTGTAGATTATATAATTTAATAAATATAAACATGAATTATAATTAATAGAAATACGATAAGATATCATACAATGTTTAACGAAAATTACAATGAAATTTACTAAAACACATAAGCATTACAACATGTTAAATTTAAACTAATAAAACACATCATGGTAGATTTACTACAATAAAAACATAAATGAAATGCAATTAAACTCCATATATAATATGAATTTTAGTAATCCGGTAGACCACTTCCAGTCCCTCCAATTTCATTAAAATATTCTCCATAAGTGTTGGCGGAATTTTATTTACACTGTGTTGTATGACTAGATTATTTTCTTTAGTATATTAATATGTATTTGTGATGAATTTTATAATATATTTTTGGTATTTTTAATAAGATTTATAGTTCATAAATATTTTTTTATAATTGAAACCAATTAAGTTAATTTATTTATGAACTAAAATAAATAAATATTTGATATTAAATAAAATTTGAAAAATAAAAATTAAGAATATTGTAAGTGAATATTCCAATTTGAGTTTAAAGAGTTGGAGATAGTGGCAAATTTGATGGCAAATTTGGTGACAAAATCAAGATTTGAGTTTGGATTTGAGGAAAATGGTTGGAGATGGTATTAGAGCTTAAACTTTAGTTGAATAAGGTCGAATTCAAGATGGATGGCCAAAAAGGATTTACTTAGGGTTGCATTTGCTTTTGGGGGGAAATGGGGAAGAAATGTGGATTCTGGGTTTGCGATGCATTTTTAATTGATTATTTAATTTTATTTTACTTTTATGTAAATTTGTAATTAGTTGGATTTATTTTAGTTTTTTTAATGTGAAATGAATGTCACGTCATCATACAAATCCACATAAACGACACATCAGCAACTTATGGGACTAAAACACTCAAATCGGAAGTCAGGCGAAAGGACGTGAGATTTTCCGACGGAAATTGTCCCGAAATTGCAAAATTGAGTTTGATTTGTTCCAAAATTACGTTGGTCTAATAAATTACGGGACGAAATCAATATACCCAATTTTAATGGGACCTAAATTGCGACCCCCCTAAACTTATGGGACTAAATTTACAATTTACCCGTATATTAGTTGTAGTTTCAATAGTTGTTTCAGTGTTCACTAATCTGTATTTATAAACTTGAAAATCTGCTCGTTGAAGGAGGCAAATCTTCAGCATTTAATGTTTTGATCTTCATAGTACAGATGCATTTAATGTAGATGAACTTTTCTGTTCTATAACATCTTTCATCTGTACACATGTCTTTTTCTGTGTTGTCTCATTAACTTGGCCTCTACTGGTAACTTAGTATGATCCTTGTTCTAATTTGACTCTTACTCGGAGTGACCTTGAATCATGCACCGGTATTCTTTTTAGGTTGTTGTATTCCTTTTGTCTGCAATCAGCTTCTACTTTAGAATCATTTTTCACTAGTATCCTGCAGTAAGCTTCTACTTCGTATGTCCAACAACTTTTCTTCTTCTGCATCGATAGGCTTTCCTTCAAGAGAGCAATATCCTTTTTTCACAGCATCCTATACTTGCAGTATCCTCCTGTACTTAGAAAATTTAATACTTAAGCCATGCAAGTGCTCTAAAGCATAGTGATCAAAAAAGGGTACTCTATTTTTCTATTACAACTTGGTTTTTCTCTCTTCAAAACTTACTAAGTCAATTTATAATATATATTCATTATGAATAAGTTATAGAAATATATACGAATAAGTGTTTTCCAAGATAATTGTGACAAAAACAATTAATAAAATATTTAGACAATTACCTATGACGGAAATAAAAAATAAAAGTTCATAAATTATATTGGTAGTATATTAGATTGAAATTAGTTTGAAAAACTATATAATTAATTAATTATTTTTCATGATCAACATTTTATATCAAAAGATTAATAACACTCGAAATTTATTTATTGCGTCTCATGGGTATCAAATGAAGTTGAAATACTATCCAGACTTGAATTTATACACAATATTATCACCATTTTACACTAATTATAAGTTCCTCAGCATATATATGCATAAAGTTATTCGAGACAAAGTGTAATGAAAAAACAATACTAAATTGGTAAGACAATATCTAATTAATTATAAACTATTTAAAGTTTGTAAATTTTATGTGTAGCAGATTAAGGGAAAATTTCAAATTTATTTCATTTAAATATATTCATCCACCATGAAAGTGGTTTTCAATTTTAGTTCAACTAAGCAAAAAATCGTCACTATTTGCCTATTTGGTCCATTTTTGTCTTAATTGGACTAAAATTGAAAACTGAAAATTGAAAACCGCTTTTCGTGGTGAACGCAATAGTGACAAAAATGAACCAAATAGTGACGATTTTTTTGCTTAATTGGACTAAAATTAAAAACCGCTTCCATGGTGGACGAAAATTGGACAATGACTTTTTAAATTGACTAAAATTTAATTTAACCCAGCAGATTAAACTGAAATAAGTTAGAGTTTTTTTTTTTTTTAATCATCAACATTTTTATATCAAAAGATTACTACTTGAAGATTATTTACTCAAGCATCACACGAATATCAAATGAAATTAATACATAATTAATATAAAGAACTTGTTTTTTTCACAAATTAATAATTTCATATCAAATTGAAACTATTTTAATTTTATTAATTAGGGTAAGAAACAAAAACACATCTCAATTAAGTGTGATTTAGCACTTTACTATATCATTTTTAAATGTTTTCATTTCACTATATAAAATATAAGAATTTTGCAGGTTACAATAGTTCCGGTTGCCACGTCATCAAACCTCACCGGAGATTGATCAAGTGCATTTAAATTTAGCAATTTGCTATATGAACCTTAAAAGTTTTCGTTTTACTATATAAAATTCAGGGGATTTTGCAGATTACAATATTTCCAACTAACTCATCGTGAAATCTCATCGGAAATTGGTTACGTCCATGATTTTTAGAGGAATAAATTTGTTTTGAAGACGTAAGTTACAATATATTCATTACCTAATCTCTTTTTTTCTCTTTTTCATCTACAATTATGATTTACTTATTAAATGACAGGTGAAATTCAAGAAAATTGCGATTTTCATATCGTCAAAGATTGTCGCAAAAAGTGTAAATAACCCCTCTTAAAATTAAATGGAAGCATGTGAGTTGTTTTCAATGGGATTTTACGATGTAGCAGTCATAAATATTATAACATGAAAGATCCACATACTTTATACAGTGAATTGAAAACTTTTTTAAATTTCATATAGTGAAATGCTAAATTGAATGCACTTGAAGAGCCCCGACGAGATTTGATAATGTGTCAGCCAGAAATATTGTAACTTGCAAAATTCTCATACTTTATATAGTGAAATGAAAACATTTAAAAATGATATAGTAAAGTGTTAAATCACGTAGATTTGAGATGAATTATTGTTTTTTACCCTATTAATTATTTGGGTTGAATTACTCCTAAAACTTTATTCTTTTTTGGTGTTTAACCATTTTGTATCAAAATATAAATAGAAAAATATATATACCTATATACTAGTAAGCTTTAAAATTCAAAACCAAGAACTGCCAACAGAATGAATCCAAAATCTAGGAAAATTAGTTAAGAAAAACCAATATACCTTGCCTACAAAATGATAAACCAATGAGAAATTATGATAGAAAAAAGAGGAGAGAAAAATAGAATAGACAAGTTCCCTCCTTTATCTGACTTGGGGTTAAACTTTTGGTCTCCATCTGCAACAGAGCCCTAAAGAGCCTATTCAAACCCTAGTTATTTGAGACAAAGTCATGTGAAAATTAAAGCCCTTGGTTCTCCAACCCTAACAATAATTACTGCCCCTAAATCTTATGTATACACACATACATTATGCATATAATATAGTATAAGTAAAGTAGGAAACATGAGCAGATTTAGGTGCAGCAAAAAAAGATGCGTGAAAAGTGGAAATACAAAAAGAAATAAAATGGAAGAAGAACGTAAAATGAAAAAACAAAGAGTACTTTTCAACAGTACACAAAAAGAGAGACAAAATCTATGCGCTGCCAGTGTTATGCGCTGCCAGTGTAATCATTCACAGAAAGTATTTATAGAAAAGGTGAATTCAGTTCAATTCCTTTATAACATTAGACACCGTTTCCCAAATTATTTTGTTATGTTTTATAATTTACGTGTAAATTTGTAGTAATAATTCCGATAGTTAGTAGGTTGTATATCCGTCTCAAAATAAATGTTGTTTTAATAACAAAAATTTATTCTAAAGTAATTGTCGTTTTCATATTTCAGAGCATATTTACATACAATATACCAAATATGGTCATATCTACTCATCTCAAATTAAATGTGTTAAAGAGATAAAAATCTCTCATTAATTAAACTTAAATAGAGGTAGATTGGACTTTTTATCGCATTCTTTAATTTATGTACAAAAGACTAAAACGACATTTATTTTGGAATTGAGATATTAATATTGAATTTGTGTCACAAAAACTGTCCGTAAGACAATCTCACTTAAATTCATGTGTGAACAAAATCGCAGTGATCTATCTTTGGCTGCCCAAAAATAGCGTTCCTTTTATTTCATGATGGATCCAGACATTTTGATGCTGACCCTCATCATCCACCCAACCACCAACTATATTTTTTTGATATCCTAAAAAGGGTAAATATATGGTTAAAAGTATGTTTATCTTATTTATGTTTTATCTACTTATTTTAGAGAATATTCAGACGTGAGAATCAATTCGAGGTTAATTATGAAAATCCTCTCTTGGAAATAGCCAATTGCAATTATTACTGTCCAGTAACTTTTTTTTTTTTTTTGGTGTCACACTTTTCAATCCTTTTTTTCGTTTTGGCTTTTCTTAGAAAATAGTAGTAGTATATATCATTAAATATGAATTTCTGGAATTAATTAAGAGTGCAATTTAGTAGTTTCTTGTTTCAAGTGTTGATATATACTACTATATACTTATTCTCTGGTATGGTACTGAAGGCTCAAAACACAAGAGAAGAAAATAAATATTTTGATAGTTGAAATAATTATCTTGGTCGTGAAAGAAAGTTCAAATAATTGGGATGTTACCTCGATAGAAGATGACAACAAAATCATGGAACATGGAGTATTAATCTATCCTTAATTATGACTGCCCTTTATTTAACTTTATTTTTGGAAGGGAAAACCTGCAACAAATTTAATTCAAATACCCTAACTAATGTTAATAATTTATTGGTGAACTCTGATCCAGATATTACAGCCTTGAGTTAATGGTGAGAGATACGAATCAACTTTATTAATTCAACTTCATTCTTATATGATTTCATCACTTAAGAATTTTTTTAACAGAAAAAAAAAAAAGGTTTCATTTATCTAACGTAAATTACGTAATAGTGTGTAGTGTAAACTAGTAATTTACCCGTGCGTTGCACAGTGTGTTATGTATATAATTATTAAAAAAATATAATAACATATAAAATATAATTATTATTATTTTAACAAAAATATATTTATACTTTTTTAATTTGCATTAGTATAAAGCTAGATATTTTAACTTTAAATTTATGTCATTGTAAATAATTATATTCGAAAATATTAGAAATTTGAAATATATAAAGTAATATATTAATCTATGGATTAAACAAACAAATATACAAATTTGTGTCCGAACATTACATGGGTAGTGAAATTTTAAAAAATAAATTTAATATCTAAAAATAAGTTATATGTATTAGAAACAATTCAAAATTGGACTTAATCTACACATTTTGAATAAAAAATTATGAATAATTATTATAAAATTGATAAGTCAATATATCATGAACTAAGAATGATGAAATTTTAATTTGTGAAAAACCAGAAAAATTACCTCTGTCCAAGCCCTTATGCCATCTCAATTAATCAGAATATAATATAAATAAAATTTGGACAACAAATAAATATAAAATAAGAAAGATAAAATAAAATATTTGTATATTTCAAATGAATAAGTTGGTTAACTTGCAATAATAATTTTAATCTAATTTTTTCTATTTGATATGTTTTATATGTGTAATCTATTAGGTACACCTAAAATATTTTTTTATTTCTACATTTTAATATCAATTTACAATAAATTAATAATATATATCATAAAAACGTTTAAAAATGAAAAATCATTGAAGCCCACACACATACATTTTCATATTTCAATTTGATAAATTTTATATGAATATTAAATTTAAGATCATTAAATAATGATTGATTTTATATATTATATATTTAAAATTGATTTAAAATAGGGTAAATTACAAAAAACAACATCAGCTATCAATTTTTTTAAAATTACAACCTAATCTGTTTTTTTTTTAAGATTGACACCCAATCTTTCTGTGGTTTTGCCGATTGCAAAATTTCCGGTCATTTTTCCGGCAAATGAATTACTCCCTCTGTCCAGGCCTAATTTGCCTACTTGTCATTTTTGTTTGTTTCATTCTAATTTGTCAACCCATAAATGACAAAAGAAAAATTCCCTCCTTACCCCTACATTTCTGCCATTTTACAAAATTGTCACCCCAATTCCCCTTTTAAATTCTAATTAAAGTGCAAAAAACATAAAGTTAACACATCCAATCAAAGTCAACTGCATTTTCTTAGGCTCCGTGCCCGGTCAAAGTAGACAAATTAAATCGGGACGGAGGGAGTAATTTTTTTTCACTTTGCAACCCAAACTTTAATTTTTTTGTCCAATTGCAAATCATGATTTTTTTTTGACTTCACAATGATACCTTTATGCTATATATATGAGTGTGACATTTATGTCATATAAGTGTGATTGATATTCGTAAAATAAATATCAAGGAAATATTGGTCAAAATTGGTGAAATATATGTAACATCGGTAAAAAATCGATGGAATATCAATAAATATCGAGAAAATGTCGGAATATATTGGTAAATATAGGAAAAATAAGAATAAATATATGTATCTATATTTCCATCGATATCGATATTTTCATGATATTTCCAAAAATTTAAGTTACCTATATTTCCACCGGAATCAAAATTTTCATTCTTGGTTGCAATATGATAAAAACACAAAGTTCAGGCTGCAATTAGATAAAAAAAATATAGGTTACAAAGTGAACAAATTAATCTCCATTTTGCCGGAAAATTTGCAATCTACAAAACCACAAAGAGACTGAGTGGCAATTTGAAAAAAAAAAAAGATTAGGTTGCAATTTGAAAAAGGTCGATAGGTGGAGTTGTTTTTTGTAATTTACCCTTTAAAATAAGTACTTAAAAATAAAATGAGAGATAATAAATATATAATCCTTTATTTCATCTTATTTATCTATTTATTTATTTTTTGAAATTTCTATACAATAAATACTAAATTGAGTATCATAACTGATTTCTTAATTTAAATATTTATTTATTCGTATTGAATTTCTTAAAATACAATAAATAAGTTTATTTATTTTTATTTGTATTGAGTTTCTTAAAATACAATAAATAAGTTTATTTGTATTTCTTTATTTGTATTGAGTTTCTTACAATAAATACAATATGAAAGCAATTAATAGGTTTCTTAAAATAGTAATTATTTAATAGGTAGATAATTTATTGCAGTTATTTTTGGCAGAATATCCTGCTTTTATATATATATAGATATAGATATAGATATGGATGTGATGACACAATTATTCAAATTGGAAGTTGGAAGAGAGGAATTTGGGATGTCAGATGCAGTAAAGTCTATATCCACAATAAATTGGCAATTGATGAGAATATTAATTATATTATTATTACATATGTTAATGTTACTAACTGCCCGGGTGGTCAGCTTCGAACCCGAACCCCCATCAACAAAACATTGGTTTGAGCATTCACGGCCGTTTGCACTATTTTAGTGCAAATCTACATTCAAATAGTGCAGAAACGTGATTTTATCTTCATTTATAAGTATTAAATTTTATGTTAAAAATGAATATTTCGCCAAAAACTTGCGTACCTCCGGTGCACCGTACCCCCAAAGGTATTATTAGTTTGGTATTAGGTATTTATCCATGAGGTATTATTGGTGTATTCATAAGGTATTAGTGATATATTTTTGAAGGTATTAGTGGTACACTCATAAGGTATTAGTTGCATATTCATAAGGTATTACGTGTATAATTGAAATATATGTTTTGGTGAAGGTATTACTTGTTACATGTTAAGGTATTACTCATATTATTTAAAGGTTTTACAATAAGTGTTTGGGGGTACGGTGCCCCCGGGGCACGCAAGACCTACTCGAATATTTCTAACTATTAGATCTCATTTGGATAGAGTGAATAAAGTTTTGAATTACAAATCCGCTAAAATGTAAATGAAAGAAGTAAGGGTCAATGTAATTGAGGTTGAGAAGGTAATTGGAGTGAATTTTAAATTCATCAAAATGATTCCAAAATTAATTTAAAATTGAAGAAATTGTTGAAGAAAAGTTCTTACTTTGCTTATGACGTTTTTCCTCTTTTTTACATTTTTCAATATTACTCTTCACTTCAAAAACGCTACAACGCTTTCTCTCTTCCTGTGTTTTTAATTAGCTGATAGAATCTTTTAGCAATATGGCAGCATCCCGTTGGCTATGGTAACTGGAAGTTTGTTGTGTCAGGGATTTGATCTAGAATAAAATACCGCTATCGCAACCTTAATTTTCGACATCGCAAAAACTTTGTAAAAGTGATGGAAATGTTATTACTACACATTTTACTCAAAATCATAATAAAATGACATGTTTGATACAAACATATAGATAATAAACTATTTAAATATTGTATGACTAAAACAATCGACTGTATAGTACATAAATATAATTACTCACTACAATTAATATAAACTAGTAGATACTAGATACTACAATAGACCTAAAGTTATTGTAACTGTAAGATATTATTCTTTGTTAAACTATAGCTATTATAACAAAATTATTAATTATTAAATGATAGTTATATATTTACAATATATAACTATTTATTAGAATAATAACTTAACATAATATCTTAAGTTAATTGTTCATTCATTATTATTATAATTCAATGATAAATTAATTACCAATAATTAACTAAATTACCATTGATGATGAGTATTAGTACTATTGATGAGTATAGACCATAGAACTAAATATTTTATAGTAGTAATTTTTAAATATTTAAAAGATTATAATGTATAAATAGTCCCTTATATCTAGCTAGTTTAATACACACACAAAATGTACTATTAATGATCTTATAAGACTTATATTTCTCTATACGCAATTATCAATTATAGTACAAATTATAATATAATTAATTATAAAAATAATTACTTAGAACTAAATTTACATAATTATAATGCTAATTTCGTTATCAACTTTGACTGATGCTCTCACCAAACCTCTTCCTCGAGCTCGATTGTGAAAAAGATTGGTGTCATTGATGGTCCTCCACCTTGAGGGAGCATATTAAGATATTGTTGTGTACATTATCTTTAAGTATATATAGTTTTATTCTAGCTTATTAGACTATACCACGTCGGTTTTAATTTGTGCTTAATACTACTCTTCTTCATTTTTTATTGTATATATATATTGTAACTTGATTATTATTCAATAAAAACATAACAACACATTAACTTCTTTTTCAATACCCCTCCGTTTTAGAATTAGAATAATATTAGCTTCGAACAGTTTTACATCTCCAATTTTATATATTGCATAATTTATGATAAAAACTGCAAAACAATATTTATTTTGACGAAGGGATTACATCGTAGGAGTATATATAATGACTTATTTATTTATTCACAGATTGTTCATATAATGTAGAGAGCAACAAATTAGTTCCAAAAATGCATTAATATTAATACAGTACTTATAAATCATTTATTTTAGTTGAACTGATTTCGAACAAATTTGTAGCTCCGAATGGACCTTGCTCGAGGAATTCAATAATTCAGTGTCACGTAAGCGTCCTTAGTTACCCAAATCATAGAAGTATATATTTAATATAGTTAAATAATTTAGATGAACCTAGCTATTGAACTTGGCAGAATCTTTTTATACGCATGATTTAAAGCAATATAAAATTATATGTGTTAATGTTGGATTTTCCAACATTGATTTATTTTTCCTTTTTCAATCTTTTCCTAAATCATGATTTGATTTGATTTCTTGATGATATTAGATTTATCTATTAAGATTTGATTCTAATCTCACATATCTTTCTTTTCAAGAAACAAATAATTCTTAACAAAACTTTTTTATCTTTAAGGAAAGAAGATCATATCTTTGTGCTTGTTTTGTTAGGATATGATAGGATTGGATTTGAGAGATCTCTGCTGGAATATGGTGCAAGATTGAATATTGATCTGGAGTCTATAAATAGGACGAGAAGACTGAAGATCAATATGCACAACAAGAGCTCCAATATTTCGAGTCTACCAGTATCCTGCCCTGTGTTAGATCACATCATAGACGACACCACCCTGTCTTATTTTCTCTAGGATCACATCATAGACGACACCACTCTATCTTCTTTTCTTTAGGTCATAGAGTTTGCATGCTCGTGAGTATTTAGTAAAGATAGGGATTTTAGTGAACTTTTGAGAGTCTTTGCATACGTCCATAGGTTTCCTTGCTATTCACAAAGCCTATTCACAAAACACGTATTGAATGCTTGTAAAGAGAATCTTATCTTGAGATTACTCTATCTCCTTATACTGCAACGATCATCTAATAAAGGAGTTTTTGCCCTGAAGGCAATCCACGAGTATTTGTATACTCGTGGATAAATCTTTGTCTCTTGATCTTTTTGTTATTTTATTTTTATTCCGCTGCATGTTACGCTGGTGTTGTCGACACACTAGACAACATCGTGTACTCTGATTTTGATACTCATTTTTATTATACTTTCTTGCAGATTACAGACCATGGAAAACTTTCAATTGGCATCAAGAGCCTCCACTTGACACGCTAAGTGGCTGATCCAGATTTGTAACCATGCAAGATATGGATTGATGCAACCCCAACTTTGGAAGGATTCCAATTCTTGATGGATCTAACTATGCATATTGGAAGATCCGTGTGCGTACCAAGATCAAATCCATTGATGCAAGAGCTTGGAATGTAGTGTTGGAAGGTTATAATCCTCCAATAAGGGAGATTGATGGTGACTTTGTGCTAAAAGCTCAAAGTGAATGGACAGTTGAAGAGATCAACAATGCAAACTTTAATGAGAAGACAATCAATGTTATCTTTGAAGACATGGATATCAAGGTGTTCAAACTGCTCCAAAATTGTGTCACTGCAAAATAAGCTTGGGAGACTCTTCAGAAACACTATGAAGGAGCAAGCTGTGTACGTGAAGCAAATAAGATGCATCTCATAATGTCCAAGTTTGAGAACATGCATATGAAGGAGAATTAAGATATTGGCACCTACTTTGAGAGACTTCGTGACATCTCAAATCAAAGCCAAATGTGTTGAATATATTTGAAGAATGTTTTGATGAGACAAAATCTTAAGTAACTCTAATATGCATAACCAATCTTAGAATAAGTTACTGCAATATAGTTACTACAGAAGATTAAAAGAAATAGAGAAAGTGTCAAAAGGAAGGATACTGAAGAGAATGGTTAAAAAGAATCTGGTAAACTGATAAGTATACTATTGACTTCAGGGAGCTACTGGAAGGGACCTCGCCAAAGAAGAAAATAGCGAGACAGGAAGCTGCCTGGAAGACCTTGCAGAAAGCATACTGCATAGGCAGCATGCTACAGAAGCCTCGAAGCCACCTGAAGGAGCAAACCAAGAAGGAAGCTCCAGAGTGAAGCTAGAGGAGGAAGCTGCAAAACAGGCATGGGGAGAAAAGTCAAAGTTACCGGTAGACACAAGAAGTTACCGGTAGAGAGAAGAAGGACATGAGTCAATCAAAAGAAAACACGTGGAAAGTGAAAAACTAGCGTGTGTCAGGAGTGCGACGCATCAATGATGGAAATCTGTCTACCTTCAACAGGCAGATTTCACAACCTATACAGAGGAAGACTGAAGACTGAAAAGTGTGTGGAAGAGAGAAGAAGTGAGCACATCAGAATATCCTAGCTCACAAGAGAGAAGCGTAAAAGAAGAGAGAAAAACTTAAAAAAGAGAAGCGCGGAAAGAGGGAAAAGCCTTGAAGAAAAGAGTGTTCATACAGAGCAGACGAAAAGAAGAAAAGCTCGAACACTCTACACCCCAAGAAGATGCACACTCAGTTTACCAGTCGAGCAGCAAGCTTCAGCAAATCAGTCTGCAAACGGAGGCCAAGCTTGCTGTACCCAGTTGAAGAAGAAGGAGATAAACCTCTCTAAAAGGTTGTCTCGGAGTACTCAATGCGAGGAGTAATATCCTGCTGAGTTTACCACTTTCTAGGAGAGAAAGTGAGGACCCTGGGTGGGTAGTGTAGGATCCTGTGTGGGTCAAAGGAAAGTAGGCAAGCATCTGTGTGAAGGTTTGCTACTTATTCGTTAAGGGTGGGTTGTAATAGATAGGTTTATGTAAATCAACCAACTTAACCAATGTTCCCTCCTGAGAGGAGGAAGAGAGGACGTAGAAGGATTACTCCACCTTCGAACCTCTATACATCCTTGCATCTTTATCTGCTTACTGCACTTCATGTATACATGTATTCTCTCTGATAAGCTGCACATCTTCTACTCGACTCTGTAATAAGCTTCCGTAAACCACTCTAATCAGTAACCTCCCAAAAGGTTACTGATATTAGAAGTGAGCCGATAGAGTTAGAAGAAAAACTTGAAAAAGAAGGTAGACTTATTCACCCCCCTCTAAGCCTACCTACAGTAGTTTTGGGACCAACAAAATGCTTGGAGAACCAATTGGACGCAAACAATTAGTTTCCAAAGCCATGCGTACTCTTCCACCGCGATTCAATATCAAGGTGTCTGCCATTGAAGAAGCTCAGAATCTTGTTATGATGGACATTGATACGCTGCAAAGTATTTCGCTAACTTTTGAGCTCAACCTTCAAAGTCAACAAGTTGCAACATAAAAGAGTAAGACCATTGCATTGCGAGCTCAAAATGATGAAGACTCTGAGGACAATGATGAACCACTTGAAGAAATAACTGAGGGGCAGAACATGACCATGATAGCTAAGAAGTTTAATTCCATGATAAGAAAGTTCAACAAGGAGAAGTCCCGTTCCAAAGGAAAGGAGCATCACGACGCCTCTGTCAAACAACCCCAACGGAAACCACTTGGATCATCATCTCAGCTTCAACATCATCCTAAGAAGCTAGCCTCAAAACATAGAAGAAATGATCTCAAACATCTTGATACCATTCAATGTCATGCATGTTCAGGATGTGGACATTATGCTAATGAATGTGCGAATACACTGAGGAGATATGGACTGAAGAACCATTGAGTTTCCTTAAGTGATGATAAGGATGATGCTGGAGCAGAAATTCAGAGTCAATCTGTATTATTTGCTGAAATTCTTGAGCAATCCGACGATGTTGTTGACGATGTTGCCGATGATGTCATCACACCACAAACAACATCAGAGAGGTATGATTTGTTTAATTTTTTGAATATAACCTGCCTAAATGTTGTGAGTTGTGATGACATAGATTCTCTAGATGGAGATGATTTGGACAAAACTACTATTGTTGAAGAACTTCAAAAACTTTATAATTTCTTACTCAAGGAATGAAAAAAGAAGTGCAAACAAATGGAGGTGCTCTCCAAGGAGAATGATGAGCTAAAGGATTCACTTGCTAAGATGGAAAAAGCTCTCACCAAGAAAGATGTTGAAATTGACAAGATTCAATCAAAGCTTGACGAGACTGAGTCTATCCTTGCCAAGTGGAATTCGAGCTCAACCAAGGTAAATGAGATCATGGGATCATGCAATGTTACCAAGTCAGGTATTGGATTTAATAAGTTTGTTGAGTCAGTTTTTCCAGAGTTTTTTGATGACTCACATGCTAAGATCAATTTTGTGAAAGAAGAGTCAAAAGAGTTTGAAAATTCTCACAAATCAGGTCCTAGAAAGAGAAAATATGTATGTCATTACTGTTTTCGACCTGAACACATAAGACCATTCTGTCGAGCATTGAAAAATGATCGAGCTAGTGGTCTGGTGTTGCCTCTGGTGTCATTTAACACCACCCGCAACACCGCTGTCAGAAAAAACCAAATGAAAATCTGGATTCCCAAAAATTCTCAAATCTGCAATGTTGTTATTACTGCCTTGAAGACTAACCTTGCAGGTTCTTGGTACTTCGACAGTGGTTGTTCTCGCCACATGACAAGGACCAAAGAATATTTGAGTAATTTTGTATCCCTTGGCGAAAGATCCGTGACCTATGGATGAGGTGCTAAAGGCAAGATAATTGGAAAATGAACACTGAATATACCAGTTTGTATCCATTTTGATTGCACATGAGGGCACATACAAAATCTATTCTACTCTTATTTCCATAAATTCTATCATATCTGTATGAGTATTACAATGCTTTATATAACGTGAGATATGTAAAATATGTAAAAAGTATTACTTATTTCTATATAAAAATATTATAAGTATGTTAGTCATATTTCTTTTACGGATTAATTGTAAGAAAAAATAAGAAACCTTAACCAGATTGTCATATTAATCAATTTTTTTACTTTTGAGAAATAGTGAGAAGTTTGATTAAAATAACAATTTGAGTAAAGATTGTGATTTTTCTAACAATTAATCCTATTTTTTAATTTTACAAAATTTAAAACTAAAGATGTTAGTTTTCTTTGAAACGCACGGCTTTTGCTATTATCCGTTTATCAAAAAAATTAGTGAAAAGCCTAAGAAGGTGTTTGCCTAAACATATAGTCTCCTTAAAAGAGCTTATAAGATGTTGTGGTTATAAGCTCCTCAAAAGTATTTGTTTAATTTTTGAAAATAAGATCTTATTTTATGAGTTTATAAGATGTAAGGAGCTTATAAGCTATTTTTTGAAAAGTTGGGAAATTCCAACTTTTTTAAAAATAAGAGCTTATTTTTCAAAACAATTTCAAATTTGATCATTTAAATTACACAAATGTCATTACTAACAACTTAGAAGCTCCACTATCTTATTTATTCAAACACTTCAACAACTTATTTTAAAATTAATTTTAACATCTTATAAGCTCTAAAAATAAGTTTAGATAAACACCTCTACAATTAAATTTTTTTATGCCTAGTGACTGCGACATAAATTAATCGCCAAAACTCGGTCGACCATTCGAGATTGTTTCTTAGCACGATGTATAAGTATGTCTTTTTCAACCATAAATATGTGATTTTTGACTATAAATATGTGATTTTTTCATAGCCCATGACCGTGCCTTTGGATACAGTCGTGCCTTGTGCGAAAAGCAATAGCGGTCTGTGGTGCACGGTCGGATCCTAGGACACAATCGATATAAGTATGCGATTTTTATCTATAAATATGTCTTTTAGGACTATAAGTATGTGTTTTCGCGCACGATCGATCGTATCCTAGGATACGACCGTATGCAAGTGTCATCGCACATGAGACGGTCTCACAAGAGAAAACTCTAAATTAATTAGGTATAAACATGTAAATATGGATTTATATCAATGTTTCGTTAAGTAAATGATCTTGCTTCGAATTGTTTTTCTAATCAATGACTGCTGTAATTATTCAGTATAAAAATTAAAATTCTTTCATTGAAAAGAATTCATACATGACGGGATTATTAATCAATATTAGGGCCAAAAAGAGTAAAAAAAACTAAACTGAATAAAATTAATGCATTTGACTAAAATCTAACCAAACTATAGGTGCTCATCTGGTTCGAAAAATTGGAATCGGGCCAGTTCGAACCGTCAGTCAACTGTTCAGAAAACGTTGACCCGGTTCCGAACCAGAACCGTGAACCGCGGTTAACCGATCCGGTTTTGGTTCCATATATTTCAAACCACCGGTTTATCCAATTTTTTTTAATAATTCTGGATGCCACGTGTACGACCCACATTCAAAGTGATAAAGCCGTTGGAGATCAACGAGCGAGATGAGAGATCTGTTATGAACCGCTGGTTTTGTTTGAATTTTGATCCAATGGCCTAGATCAAGTGTCCGTTGGAGATCGACGGTGGAGATGTTCAAACCGCCGGTTCAACCGAATCGGAACTCGCTGTTCGAATTGGAGCGTCACTTTTTTATTTTAAATTTAATTTTTTTTTAAATTTATAAATAGGAATTCAATTGGTGTATTTTTTTCATACCAACTCTCTCTCTCTCTCTCTCAATTCTTGCATTCTCTAACTTTGTTATTAAATTCAAGTTGTTAATCTCTCAATTCACTTTCTATATCACAATTTCTAGTCCCAATTCACTTGCTATATCTCAATTTCGAGTTCTTCATTTCTACTTCTTTCGGTTCTACTTCTACATTTCTTTCTACTTCTACATTTTCATCTTATATAAATATGTCTAGAAGAGGTACTTCTTCATCTTCAACTCGTGGGAAGGGAAAGACTCACATGCTACCTCCACAACCCATACGCGATAAAGATGATGATTTTATTTATCAATGATGTGGTAGAATTAATATTGATACCAATTTGGGCCCTCGAATCACTGCCGCCTTAGCCAAAGATCTTGAACAAAAGGTGTCGCCTACAAGTGCAACACAAGAAAATGGTAATGCCACTCGAAGCACATCAACTTGAGCACCTTCTTCACTTCAGAGTGATGTTTTCTCAGTTCACTTCAAGAAGGAGCAAGTCCTGAATAGTGATGTCGACTACATTGTGACATGCGACCATTGTGGGTAGGCCTACAAGTTCAAGAATGGAAGGGACAATGGAACGTTCAATAACCATGTGTTAAAGAAGCATCCCGACAAGATGGGTGTGGAACGATCTCAAACACAACTTCGAGGCTTCACCGGCTCTTCACAAGGTATGCATTATATGATTTTTAAATTTAGTTAAGTCAACCTTAGGAAAGACACAACTAATTTTGTTGCTGAAAAACATCTTTCCTTTTCATTTTCCGCTGATGATAGTTATGGACGTTATACGAGCACATATTTACAACCGTTTACTAGAAGAATATCTTACGTGACATTGAGAAAAGAGTAGGATAATTTAAATATAAATTAATTCAAGACTTATATAACATAAAACAAAAGTTGACTATATGTTGCGATTGTTGGAAGGATCCTTACAAAATGCATGATTACATGGGTATTACATGTCTTTGGATAGATGATGTATGAGGTCTTAAAAAACGTTTAATGACATTTACCGATTTTGATATTTGTCATTCTGTTGTACATGTTGCACAAAACATTATACATGTTTTAAATGGTTAAGGTATACTACCAATAATATTTGTCATAACCTTGGATAAAGCGCGGTACAAATAATAATGCTAGTGTACCTACACTAACAGAATTTTGTAGACCTCCAATTAATAGTGAAATTTTCCATACTCGTTGCATCTGTCATGTCTTGAACATATGTGTTCAAGATGGTTTGACAATGTTAGAAAAAATATTAAAACAATTAGAAAAACTATTCAAGAAATTGCTTGATCAATTACCACCCTTAAAAATTAATGGGCTACATATTGTAAGAACAATGGATTAGAAGTTAAAATTTTTATAATAGATGTGCAACATAGGTGGAATTCTACCTTTAACACGCTTCAAGATTCTTATCAATATCAATATAAATATTTGCTATGTCATTTTTTTATGGATTATGGTAATAGTGAAATTATATTATTTAACCATTCATGGGATGCATGTATATATTAATATGATGGAACTTTAAAATTTTTTTAAAGAAGCAATTAGAGAAATAAATGGTTGTTATTATCCTAAATCTCCTATATCTTTAGATCATGTGTAAACGTTCCACTTATTATTAACTCTTATGCTTCATGTCCTATTTTAGAGAATACAATTATAACGATGAAAGCAAAATGTTTAAAATATTATCATGAGATATCCCCTCTATTTATGTGCTAAATTGTTAGATCATAGAATTAGAGAAGATGACTTAGAAGAATTATTGTCTATGTATTTGCATTGTTCCCAAATGGAGAACCTAATTAGTATGATTTAGTAGAATATGTTACTAATCCTGGAGAAGTTGTTGCTAGAACTAAACAACATTTATATGATTTGTTTAGAGAATATAAAACATTAATTGGTGTTTCTAGTATTAGTGGGGATGTAGATAATCAAAATGTAGGATGTAGTAGTTCTTTCTCTAGTTTTAGTCTGACACATAGTCAATTTTATAACTTTTATGATGTTAGAATACAAAAACAAGTTAAAGTGTTGGTCCCAAGTGATATAGAGGTTCAGAGGGGAGGGGGTGTGAATGAACCTATATGGTTTTTCCAAATTTAACTCTATTTGATAGTTTTGCTGCAAGCTATTGATACTTGCAGCAAACTTTCATTGTTGTGTTCTGGTTACAGCAATGAAAATATCCTGCAGCCTAACACTAAGAGATTTTGCATAGCGGAATTGTGTATGATAGAGTTCACCAGATAATGTAACCTATAACTATAGAGTTAGAATGTTTCAGCAATTTAAGCACATAGATATAAAAGCCATAAAACATGCATATAGCAAGATATAGATATGTAAAGCTGTAAATGCAATAAGATAAAAATACACTTATAGATATTCGAAGGTGGTGTAATCCTTCTAAGTCCTCTATTCTCTTTCACATAGAGGAATTCCGCTAGACTATATTTGTTTTACAAGATATCTACCATACAGACTTTGCCTATGGACACAACCTACTAAGACTCTTACTCCCACACAGGTTTCAGCAGTCAGACAGGAACCCATACATGGTAATATCCTTTTCAGGACTTAAAACGCACAACAAGAAAACACTCCTCTCAACTGTGGACACCTTTAAAACAATGGGGAAAATTCAATTTTGGTCCACTTAGAAGGCTACTGTCCATTTTACGTCCAATATCGAAGCTAAATTCAATTTTAGTCAACTTAGACCAAAATTCGTCATTATTTGGTCCAATTTTCACCGGAAAATAGGTTTCGCCGGCGAGTATACTTCAACCGCCCCCGGATTTTTTTAATAGCCTAGGTGGCACACCGGATCCCACGTGGACCAATCAGAATTATCTAAATCACCTATATATATATATTTATTTATTGATTAAATAAGAAAAAAATTAAAAAATGTAAATTAAAAATAATTAAAAATGAAAAAACAAATTGAAAACAAATGAACAGAACGGCAGACTGCGGTGGTGCCGGAGGAGAACGGCAGCGTCGCCGTGTCGTCTGCGTGGATCTCGACTTCCGGTATAAGTGTCTCGTCGGATTTTATCAGTTCCTTGAAGGGAGCAGATCTGTGGCGGCACCGGCGCGAAGAGACCAGAACGGTGGATCTGCCGGTGGCACTGGAGGAGAATGGAAGTGCCACCGTGTCGGCGGGGGAAGAAGACGCGAGTGACGGTGGGGGAAGAAGACGGGAGCGCGACGGTGAAAAGAAGAAGAAGATGTTACGATGGGGGAAGAAGACGCAAACGCGGCAGTGAGAAGAATAAGAAGCAGTTGGCAATGGTGAGCGCGGCGGTGGGGGAAGAAGATGCGAGTGGCGGTGGGGAAAGAAGACGCGAGTGGCGGCGGCGAGCACAAGAAGAAGATGCGGCGGTGGGAAGAAGACGCGAGTGATGCGACGAGAAGAAGAATAAGCAGTTGGCAATGGTGAGCGCGGCGGTGGGGGAAGAAGACGTGAGTGGTGACGGTGAGAGCGGCGGGCGTGTCTGGCAGCGGCAATCTTGGCGGCCGAGTGGCTGAGTTACGGGGGTGGGCGGTGGGGGGGCCGGGGTGCTTGGGGAAGAAGAATTTTTTTTTTAATTATTTTTTTTGATTAATTTATATAGATATGTTTGACTCGGATTATTCTGATTGGTCCATGTGGGATCCGGTGTGCCACCTAGGCTATTAAAAAACTCAGGGAGCGGTTGAAGTACACTCACCGGCGAAACCCGTTTTCCGATGAAAATTGGACCAAATAGTGACGAATTTTGGTCTAAGTGGACTAAAATTGAATTTAGCTTCGATAGTGGACGTAAAATGGGCAGTAGCCTTCTAAGTGGACCAAAATTGAATTTTCCCCTTAAAACAACCTAAGCATACAACTAAAAACGATTAAAGAAATAAAAAAGGTTTCTTCATCTGTTTTGAAGCTAAGTCTTCAGATGATTTCTTCGTTGTTGATGACTTGCTTCATGGTTGAGTGAACTGAAAATACTTTGAACTTTGCAAGCTCTGGTTTTGCTATAAACTTGAGAGAGTTTGATCGCAAATGTCTCAGTTAGGTTTTTCAATCTTCAATCTTCCTCTTTATATAGGTGGAGGAATGTGTTAGTTGAAGGTAACACATTCCTCATGCCTTCATATTATTCCTCTCTTTGTCGCACTAATCCTGATCTTCAATTAATGATATTGATCTTCAAATCGTCCTTATTTTGATCTCTTTGGTCTATTTCTTGATCTCCTTTGATCTTGGGGTACAAGCCATTAATGTGCACATGCAGCTTTGTATGCAATCTCGCTTTCTTCATGCTGCATTTCATTAATTGTGGATGTCTTCCTGTTGCAATTTTTGCAGTCAGCTCAGATGCAGATGGTGACTTCTCGTTGGCCTCCGACCTTGAGTTTTGTCGATGTACTTAACAAACTGAGTTGAACTGCAGTGATAACTAAAGTTTTATGTTTCTTTGTATTCATTGACATGCAACAACCTTTCTGATGATCCTTGATTATCTTTTGCATGTTAACTTCAGTTGCTGCAACTTCTTGATTTTGCTGCACCAAGCAAGCTTCTGCATCTAAAACACGTAGCTTCCAGCTTGTAGCATGCATTGTACTTTCTTCTGGAAATTCTTCTAAGTATGGCACGTTATAACCAGACTTCTTCTGATCTTGTTGCTTGCAGCGTGATCGATAGTTGCAGTAGAAGACTTCATAGTAAGCTAAGTACACTACTTATTGAAATAAAATGAGGTACTCTAAAATCCTAACTAGTACAACTTGTTTTGTCTTATCAAAATCTAAACCAATTTCTTCTTACATAGAGGTTCTAACCCTTCTTAGAAGTTATATTTATATTTAAGTGCAACATTTGAATCAATTGCATTTGAATTTCCTATGGATTTATTGAAGTGGTGGTCAAGGAGGACCACCATTGATCATATTTTAACTATTATTCTAAAAAAAGTGTTTGCAAGTCCCTCCTCAACGGTCTCGGTAGAACATGCCTTTAGCATATCAGGTCATACGTTGAATCCAAAACAAGCAAAATTGGCAAAGGAGAATGTACAAAACATCATGCTCCTTAAGTATTGGGTCAAAGCTGCTACACATGGTAACAACGTCTCGATTTCTCACACTTGGATGAAAAAGAAGAAGACTTGTATGGATACGATTCAAACACATCCTCCTTCGGCGACACAATCAATCTTGACGAATGAAGGTAAGTTAAGGTAAGAGAACAACATGAGTTTTGATTCCTTAATACGACAAAAAATAAGGATACGTAGGCAATTTCATTATAGGTTTGCAAATGAAATTAATTTCATTTCCAAGGTTATAATGAAACTCAAACTCTTTCAATTAATTTTTCCCTCCGCCCTTTGTCACTATTAAAGTCATAACTTTTATTTCATTTCAATTCAAATACAATGTTGTAAAATATTTCAATGTATTATTGTTGTTTCAATACGTAGGCAATTTAGACTTCTAATATATAATTGAAAAATTATAATTAGATAGACTTTTGTAGTAGATAGATAATTTTGCAATAGATAGAGTTCTAAATTTAAAATTAAAGTTATGACTTGTAATAATTTTCCAATTTATAATGAAAACGTTTGTTCACTTAATTATTGTTTGTCCCACTCCCATTAAATTTTGTATTATAAATTTCAATTTATCATGGTATACTTCAAAACAAACATTAAAAATCAAAATTGGTAATGCAAATATAATTTTTAAATATAAATATAATTTTTTTAAAAGAAAAAACCGGTTCGAACCGGCCGAACTGCTGGTTTCCGAACCTGAACCGAAATTGGAAACCCCATGGTTCGGTCCGGAACCGGAACTGAATCACTCGGTTTGATTGGTTTGATTTGTTTGGTTCACTCCTAGTTATATACTCATATTATACGTAAAAAAAATAAAACTGAAAACATCTTACTCTTTCGTTCCAAGCATTTATTTCAGCCATTATGAATCAATCCAACATTGCGTTTGACGTGAAAAGCATACATAAAATGATGCATATACATATTTGCAGAAGTAAGTAGGGAGAATTAACAGCATAGTAAATTTCAAATAATTAACATGATTAGTACCTACAAATAAATCCTCATTTATTAAATCTAGTATCATTCATCCAAAACGCCTACTCATCAATCTCTTCAAGAGCCAATCGGTGTTTCTAGACAACTTCTTCCTAAAAAAAGAAAAAAAAAACACTATAATTAAATACTAGAGTATCAATTTAGGTAGCCATGCAAGTAGTTTCTCTCTCTAGTTTCTCTCTCATGAATTGTGAATTGTGATTATAAATACACACATCCACCCCCACGCTTCACCACACGTTTTCAGGTGCAAACCCCTCTCTTTCAATCTCTCTCTCTCTGCTGAGTATCATTTCTCTCAATCATTTCTTCTTCTTCTTCTTCTTCTTAATTTCTCCAAATTCTCTGCAACTTCCAAAACAGCCACCAACAATGGAGGAGGCCTTGAGAAGGCTCAACGGCACCCACTCCACCGACCCTGACCCCGACCCCCTCCTCCTCCCCACCGCCGTCCCCAAGCGCTGCGCCACCAGCAAGCGCTCCGGCGCCGCCGCGGCCCCTGCGGGAGGCGCCACCATGAGGTACCGCGGGGTGCGGCGCCGGCCCTGGGGCCGCTACGCCGCCGAGATCAGAGACCCCCAGTCGAAAGAACGGCGGTGGCTGGGCACCTTCGACACGGCGGAGGAGGCGGCGTGCGCCTACGACTGCGCCGCACGCGCCATGCGCGGTGTCAAGGCCAGGACCAACTTCGTCTACCCTACCTCCCCACCCCACCCCGCTGCGGACAATCTCGTCCCTTCATTCAGCTACTCGAAATCATCCCAGCCGTCCATTCGCCACCCCTCTAACTCCTTCGCAAGCCCTAATCTGGATTTGAATTCATCATCGTTTCGAAGCAGCAACTCTCTGAACATGCTTCTCCTTCGCGACTACTTCAACTCCTCCACTTCCAAATACTCAGAAAACCCTTCTTACAACCTGCCATTATTACACGACCAACAAACGCCTCTCAGTTTCATCAATGGCTGCTCTTCTTCTTCAAGTACCCCACATCAGTTCTCCTCTTCTCTCTCCAATCTCTCATGCAACACCACTTCTCAGGCCTCCACTGTGAAAGCCACCATAGTTTCCGACATCGGCTACAAGAACGACGTCGTCGAGACCCCCACTGATCACGCCGACTCCATGGATTTCTTCTTGACCGAGAGACCCGATTCAGGCCTGTTGCAGGAAGTCATCTGCGGCTTTTTCCCGACAACCAAGGCGGCGGAGCCACCTCGCAGTACTAACGCTGAAGCCAAGAGTACAAGCAAAGCTTTCAAGAATGAGTTTTCAGATTTCTCCATTGATCAGAAAAGACAGCTTTCTGGACATTTGGATCAATGCCAGAATTCGAGTAGCCATTTCTACGGTATGGAAGCAGTTCACTCATCTGCTCACTTCGGCGGCGACTCTCACCATCCGGCGACGGCATCGAACGGAATACTTGGGGATATATTCCACTATCAAGAAGCTTTAACTCTATTTGCAGCAAAGGTGCCAAATGCTTGAAATTAGCTTCTTTTTAGCTTTTGATAGTACAAGAAATTATATTCTCTACGAGTTTGAGAACAGAAAATGGATGTAGTTTTCTTGAATCCACAACCTTTAACTGTCTTGTTTATCAGTACTATGTACTGATCTTTATCAAATCACCAAAAAGAGTCATCATCTTTTCACTACTATTAATTAATTAGATTTTGTTTATGAATAATATAGGGAGAAGTGTGCATGGGGAAGAGCAATAAAATAGTGGGAGATTTGATTCAGTCTCTCTTCACTTTTAATGCCTTTTGGGGTTTTCTTCACTTCACCTTCCATTTCTTCTAAACCTGTTTTTATCCTCCTTTTTCCTCTCACAACTCTTTTTTTTTTTTTTTTCTTCCTTTTGATTTAACTCATCTTATTAACTTGTGATGAGATAGAAATTTAACAGAAGATCTTGATTTTTCATTTGCAGATATTATAGTCTACATTTTTTAAATATTATATTGATTGATTTGGTTAGAAATATCTATAATTGTTTGAGTGGACATCGGAATAAAAAAATCTACATCAATAATTCTAGCATTCATGTATGTAACCAGAAATCCAAATTTCAGATAAAATTTTAAGTGACCGTTAAAGAACAAAACTGAAATCATGAACTTGATGGTTAATTAGAAAAAGAAACAAAGAACAAGTCTTGAGTTATATATATGTGACAAATTTCCCTGAGATAAATTACTTAAAATAGTGGAAGTACAAATTATTAGTATGTGATTTACCAACCATTAATTAGTGGAAATAGAGGACTTATATATAAAGATAACAAACACAGTAGAAAGTATATATAGCCCATTCTGTCAACAATCTGCATTTAGAGATTTATGCTTTGTATAACCAACGGGTAATTAAGATAATATGGGATAAATCCTACATCGATTTGTTTTAGAGTTTAATTAAAATAATCACCAAGTGTCAAATGACATCATTAATTGAGAATCAAGACTATAAGTGATGATCATATCCATATCTATTACCTATATAAAAGTATGAATATTTCTTACAAAATATGGATTTCCTAATATATCCTTATAAAAGATTTTATTCAAGGTTATAATTGTAATTTGTGACTTTTATATTTAAATAATTTTACATTAGAATTCTAAATTAAAATTATATATAATTCTATTATAAGTAGGGCTCTATTATATAAGGACTTTAATTTATTAGATTTTTTAAAATTTAATATAGATTGTATATCCTTATAAAAAAATTTATTTAAGTCTATTAATAGTAATATAATATTTTTAATTAAAAAAATTCATCCTCCGCATGCAACGCATGTGCTGATACTCGTGCTTATAAAAGGCCGTATTATCCAGCAATTTTGTATAAAAACTAAAATACAATGATGCAGCAGCTAGCTCTTTAAGTTATTGCCTTAATGAATATATCTCTTTAATATTACAGAAGCAATTGATTTTATATACGAAAATATTAGTAATATTTATTAGTTATGTATGTTCAGTTCCCTTCAGGACAGGGAGTAATATAATATCAGAAGGCCACGAAATATTTTGGTAGGAAAAACATTTAAGACTCGGATATCAAATTCAATACACAAAACGATATTTGTTTCTACTTTTATTATCTATTAAAACAATTAAATTCACCATAACACTTAATACCAGCAAACAAATCTTGTATTAATTATACCATTATTTAAAAGATTCGACATAGAAGATCTACCCATCTACACTCAATTTAATTAGGCGATGATTCATGATTATTTAAACAAATATTGTTTTAAATATACCATATATTTAAAAGATTCGACATAGAAGATCTACCCATCTACACTCAATTAATTAGGCTTGTCCAATTTACATCCACTTAATTTTGAAATCTCTATTTTGTCCATTTAATCAAAAAATCGTCACAATTTAGTCATTTGCCCACCGGAAGGGGGCGATTGAGATGCAATCGCTACCTCCGATGGAATTTTGCTGATGTGGCTTAGTATCCTACGTCGCATTATCTCAACCAATCCGCATTCTCTAAGTTGTTATTACTCATTACATATATATATATATATATTTTGCAGATTGGTCCCGGAATTAATCCAATTCTCATAATCAAACCCAGCCCCCTCTCTCCTACTTCCCCGTCGCCTTCTTCATGTCGACCGCCACCACTTCCGGCAATGGGCCCACCAACGGCGACATCACACTCATCCAGACACGACGCCTCTCCTTCTCTCCCACCCTCTCTCTCATTCTTTCTCTTTATCTATCTCAAAGCCTCTGCAATTCTCCCCCTCTCTGTCTTTCTCTTCTTCTCCCCCGGCAGCGCTCTCTCCCTCTCTAACTCTCTCTCTCTCTCCCTATATCCCTCTCTGCAACTCACTCTCTCCCTCTCTCTCCCTCTATCCCTCTTTGCAACTCTCTCTCTCTCGCTCATTCTCGCAGCGATCGACCATTTTCCTTCTCCTTCAATCGACCCTTCTCCGGGAGGGATGGCACCAGCCTCTTCTTCTCCGGTTGCGAGCGGCGAGAGCGGTGGGGGTGAGGGATGGCGGCGGCGAGTGACGGCAGCGGTGGTAGACCTCTTCTTCTCCGGCTGGACAAGCGCAGATCCCCTTTTGATTTTTTTTTTTTAAGAATTATGGTTTAGTTTTTTTTCTAATTTCTTAAAATTCAATTTGTTTTTTTAATTTATTAATTAAGAAGAAATATGATGTGGAATTAAAATTATATCAAAAATAAATTCGACATGAGTATAAAATTCCACATCAGCATGACTTGGTTGGAAAAATGGTATTTGGGGTGATTGAGATGCAATCTCTTGATTCCGGCAGACAATGGACCAAATAGTGACGTTTTTTACTTTAATTTGACTAAAATTGAGAATTCAAAATTAAGTGGATGTAAATTGAACAATAGCTTTTTAAATGGTGTTAATTTAAATGGATCTTTAAATTGAATAGCTTTTTGCTTTTAATGTAAATATATTTATAAAAAAAAAGCATCTTTTGTTTTTTTGTTTTGGTAAAAACTTATATACCCCGGGACATATAGGGGCATAGATCTAGGTGTTATATACACGTTTTTCAGGTGTTATATATATATATATATATATATATATTCTATAGGTGTTATGTTTTTTGGTGTTATACATATACTCTACAGGTATCATATGTATATAAAAGTATACATGTGATACCTGAAAAGTATACACATGATACTTGTAGAGTATATATTTAACACCATATGATGATTAATTTGGGGGCACCGTGCCTTCGGGGCACACAAGTGTCACTCTTTGTTTTTTGGTTGGAAGGTTGAGGGTAAGTACCCTTTTTTGTGTTAATATATACATTTTAAAGTATCTCAAAGATAGCAAAACTACTAATGAAATAACAATGAAAGTAGATAATAACAAAAAGTAGTTCATAAAAAAAAAAATTGTGTAACAGTCGCGACGAGATATAAGTATATCTTTTACATGTATAATTCAACTATAAATATGTGTTTTATAAGTATATATTTTTACATATATTTCAAGTATATATTTTTCAACTATATGTATGTCATTTTCTACAATAAGTGTAATCGTCAAATGGTGCAACAGTTACACATGAGTTTTTATGTGGACTCAATGGATCCGAATTATCCTTCCCTCTTATGCATCACTTTTGAGCATCATTATACAATGTGCGTATATTCATGTGATTAGTGTTGTATACAAGAACGGAAAAATTGTAAATTTAGGACACTATCTTTTTAGGCCTCCACAATCAATCAGGATGCTCTATTTCAAATCGCGTTTCATCTGGTCTTTCATTATAATCCGACACAACACATGTAAAAGATGACATCATCAATGTACACATGTCATCTATTAAAAATAATGAAACATAAGATGAAACACCAACTTGAATAGATGATACAATTCCCTCGACAATGAAACACTAACTTTTCAATTGAGGCGATTTTAGGGAAAAAATCCAAAATCACAAATTCCAGATCCAATCATATGAGATTTGGGCATTTCGCTGAAGTGATTCCGCCCAATATTTGTGTGATAAATTTTTTAATTTCGTATTTTTCATCTTAAAATCACCCGAATTGAAAAGTTAGAGTCCTGATGTTGGGACGTGAAGAGTTAATCCTTTATTAGTGAATAAACTAAAGATAGTGTGCTAAATTTACAATTTCCACGCCACTTAAAAAGGGAGTGGGATAAATGATTTCATTTAGTCTCGTATTCATTCTAACATGGCACCTGTTTAGTGAAAATAAGTTGTATCAAGTAATCAATTTTATAGGTTTTGTGATTATTGCTTTATTTCACATATATTTACCTAGTCTAATGCCCCATATATCAAGTACTTATCTTTAATAATTAAGTACATTAACTAAGAGAGATGGACCATTTAATCCATTTGTTAGAGTTAATAACTATACCCACGTTCCAATGTAGTTGCTAGGGTAAAGTTGAAAATTTGGGCTTGGAGGGATGCACCTATTGAATGCTCATGCCTTCTTTTAGATCTAACTTTGATTAATAATTAATCAAACAATAAAGGATGATATTAAGACATAAATACCTAGATGCAAGTGTTGTCCACATAAAATATATTTATTGTTCGAATTGTAATATATAGAGTTCATTAATTTTTTTCCATGTAAATTAGGGGGTTTGACATTTCCGGACAAGAATATTTCGGGTTGGCAATTTTATCCCGTATTGATTCAAAATGTGCAAATGTTGCCCAATTTCAGTCCGAAATGCTTAATTGAGCTCAATCTAACCAAAATCGCTGACGTGGAATAAAAATAAAGTAAAAATCAAAAATGAAAATCAAAAATATTTTTTTTTTCAATTTTGTTTTTTTATTTTTGATTTTTATTTTTATTCCATGTCAGCGATTTTGGCCTGATTGGGTCGAATTTGAGGCCACTCGTTCATAGCACATGCAAATTGAGCCCAATTAAGCAGTTCGGGCTGAAATTGGGCCATATTTGCACATTTTGAATTAATACGGGACAAAATTGTCAGCCCGAAACATTATTGTCCGAAAATGCCAGACCCCCTAATTTACGGGGTAAAAAAAAAAACTCTAATATATATTTAATGATTTAGATTATGACATTTGAGATGACTAGGTTTGAAGAAGTACTACCCTTAAGCATGAAAATAACAAATATTCAAGGAGTTAAAAACTTAATTAGTGCAATCAAAATCACATGTTATTTTTTCCTCTAAAAAAAAAATAAAAAATCACATGTACTTTTATGCTGCTCCCTCGAAAGTATTGTACTAATAATATAGGGATGTAAACAAGCCGAACCAAGCCGAACAATACTGGGCTCGAGTTCAGCTCGGTTCGGGCTCGAGTTCGGCTCGAGTTTGGTTCGAGCCTTAAGAATGGGGCTCGAGCTCGGCTCGTTTGAAAAATATTAGGTTCGGTATTCGTTCGAGTTCGGCTCGGATAAGGCTCGTTAATAGGACAAACGAGCCAAGTTCGAGTTCGGCTCGATAAAAGCTCGAAAGAGTTCGGTACAAGCTCGAATTCGAGCTTGATTGTTCGAGCTTGAACTCAAGCTCGAGTTCGGGCTCGAGTTCGTTAACACTAATTTTGGCCTCCATTTCAAGATTTAACTAGAAAATAAACATAACGACACATACAAATTTCACAATTCAACAATGACGTACAAAAATAATTAAAATACTCAAATTTCAAGTCAGCATAATATTCTAAATATTAAACTTCTCGATCTTTGGTCCTTGACGACAAATATATATGTTCAACTGTCACCTACAATGTTCAAAACAATAAATTATGAAAATTAAAGATGTTAACAACTAAAACAAACATAAAACAAATAATTTAATGCTCTATGTAAATAACTTACGTAATATAGCTCGTTAATTTTGAAAAGAAAACCTTTAAGCCAAATGTAAAGTAACTAATTATAAATATGTTTTATAGTTAAACTATAAATTTAGATAATATGCTATGTTTTTTAAGAAATATATAATTTATCTTTGTTAATAAGTTGATATGTTAATATAAGAATATAAAATGTATAATTATAACTCTACAATTCTTATTGATGATAAATATAAAAATGTAAAATATATAATTATAAATATGTTTTATGATTAAATTATAAATTTTAGATAATATGTTATATTTTTCAAGAAATATATAATTTATCTCATTCACGAAATCATTACAAGACTCATGATATTTTAATATAAGAATGTAAAATGTATAATTGTAACATTAAAATTCTTATTGATGATAAATACAAAAACGTAAAATATATAATTATTGATATGTTTTATGTTTAAACTTTAAAGTTAACAATATATAACCAATTATCTACTTAGTTTGTTCGAAAACTATATAACACATTCGAAAGTTACGTTTATATATGTGTGTGTGTGTGCGATCGGGCGCGTGTGTGTACACGTATATATCTGTGTGGATTTCAAATCTCATAATATTATATTGAAGAATTTAAACTCTAATTAATATTTCTATTTTTAATTATTTTAAAATCTTAATTTTAAAATTTTAAAAATGTTAATTGTGCAGATATTGATAATTAATACATATTTTATTTTTAGTTATATACATATTTATAGGTTATACTTATGTATGCTTCAAATATCATATAAAATATTTAAAATATCATAAATGGAAAATCCAATATTAAGATACCCAAACTTTAATTTATATAAATATTTAAAGCATTATATCTTTTATATAAAGATAATATATGATCACTATATTGTATTCAAATGACAATGCAATTAATATATTAGAAATAAGTAAATTGTATTGAATTTGTATTAGTTAGTATGTTTATAAAATGAATATGTTTAATTTAATCCTGTAATATTTGTGTTAAATTTTTTTTAATTTATATATTTATTTAAATTTTAAAATCTAATACTATTATAAAATATATAAATAAACTAGCTCACAAACACTAAACGAATATGCTAACGAATTCTTTACGAACCTAACGAACATGTTCGCGAGCCTGCTTAACAAACATGTTCGCGAGCCTGTGTAACAAACCTGTTCGCGAACAGGTTTGTTAAGCAGGCTCGCGAACATGTTCGCGAACAGGTTTTTTAAGCAGGCTCGCGAACATGTGTGCGAACCTGTTCGTGAACAGGTTCGTTAGGCATGTTCGCGAACCTGTTCGTGAGCCTGCTTAACGAACCTATTCGTGGGCTTTCGAATCAAACATGCCCAGACTCGGGTTCGGCTCGTTAAGTATTCGAGCTCGAAATTCGGGCTCAAGTTCGGCTCGTTAAGCTTCACAAACGATCTCGAATGAATATTTATCGAGTCGAGCGGTGAATAGTTCACGAACGGCTTGGTTCATTTACATCCCTAAGTAATATAATGGAGCCAGGCTTAATGGATAAACAACGGTTATTTTGTGAGCTTTCCAAGATCTCTTCGATTCCTAAACTAGTGCGAGAAGGTTGATCGTCTAGCCATTTTCTTAGGGGCCACAACTTTTCATTCACTATTATATATAGGTAAAGTATTTTGTGCGATCCATGCACCCGGGTCGATCCGTCCCACGCATCTGACGTGTGTTTTCACGCACCTAGTGGGTGCGCTCAAACCCATCAAGATTCACTCCAGACAGTCATATCCTCATGTTATGTTAGGGTTACCTTCATGTTATGTTAGGGTTACCCTCATGAGGGTAACACTAACATAACATGAAGGTAACCCTAATATAATGTGAGAGTTACTCTAACATAACATGAAGGTATGATTAACATTGTTTTTTACCTTCATGTTATGTTAATGTTACTTTCATGTTATGTTAGTGTTACCTTCATGTTATATTAGTATTACCTTCGTGTTATTTTAGTTCAGTGGTTTTAAACTAAGGGTATGCAATTTGGAGATGGGGTCACATTAACATAACGTAGGTAACCCTAACATAACATGAAGGTAACACTAACATAACATGAAGGTAACGACCAAAACACGTGAAAAATGTAAAGAGACGCGGGCTAGGCGGGTCAGCCCAGCCCGCACGCGACCCGCGCGCGGCCCAATTGCATGGATCTCAGATCCGTGCAACTGGTGCACAGGAGAGTAACTCTTATATATATATATATATATTTATTTATAGTTGTATTATGTGCCATATATTGAATGTAATGTATAATTGATAATAAATTATTCGTAGCCCAATATTTATATAGTTTTTAAATTAAAATAGATCAATTTATAATTGGATACTAAAAATGACAAAATCCTTACCTTTATTATTAAACATCAATTGGGAGCAGAAAAACCAATTGGGAGCAGGCATTTGCACCCAAAAGAGGGAAAAGCTGGAGAAGAAAGAAAACAACAGCAAGCAAGAGGGGAAAAGAAAGAAAGGAAAGAGCAAGAAGAAAGAAGAATGAGTCTAGATAGGACGTTTATTGTACTCTGCTTACTGCGTTGTATTGTAAATGTTTTATCTAAATAAAATTTTCTCTGTTCTTTAAAAAGCTCATTTTTTGTGCTCTTTCGTCCTGATATATGTGATTTGGCAAGAGCAGTATGATTAATGTTTTTACATTATATATATATCTGCTTTCTGTGCTGAGAGATTATGTTCTTTTGATCTTCTGTAAAGGTTTTGTCATCATCAAAAAGGGGGAAATTGTTGAAAACATTTAAGTATATTTTGATGAAACAAAACCTTAGGAAAGTAACCCTAACTCTATACGCATAACCTATCTCGAAAGGTTACTGCAACGAGGTTACTGCAGAAGAAAGAAAGAACAGAGAAAATGTCAAAGGAAGGATACTGAAGAGAATGGTGGAAAGGAATCGGGTGAACTAATTAGGATACTGATGACTGCAGGAAGCTACTGGAAGAGAACTTGTTGAAGCGGACTGATAAGTGTCAATTTTGCTATAGCTTTGCGTACAATTATATGGTCAATTGAGTGCGTTTGCGTACGTTTTTATAGCAAATTTGTTATTTTTCATATATTAGTTGCATTTCACGTTTGTTGTGCTAAGTTTCATGATTTTAGTGGAAAAAGTATGAAGTTCAAATGTGATTAAGGATTGAGGAAGAAACGAGGAGGAAATGAGGTCGAAAATGAGGAAAAACAGAGTTGTGCAGTGGGGCACGGACAGAAGCAGCTGCGCACGGTCAGGCCTGCATTGGCGCACGACCGTGCGCGAATGTCTAGAGAAGAGAGTAGCCGCGCACGGACTGCCGTGTCTAAGAACACGATCGTGCGCGGCTGGCGAGAGAGCGCAATGGGGCATGGTCTGACCGTGCCGTGGGGCAGGACCGTGCCCGGGTGGTTTATTACATAATTTTTTTCAGTACCTTATATCCATAATGTTCGCAACTTGTAGAAACAATCATGGTGTAAATTAATGTCACTAGTTAATTAGTAGTCGATATATATATATATATATATATATATATATGATATATCTGTTACTATTATTATTTGATGTATATCTTGTTACAACTTAGAGATGCATTATATTGGTGCACTTTATGTTTGTGATTTAGGAAGACACGTAAATTTGAATGGAAAGCACATGGGAGATATAGTTCAGTGAATAAATATGCACACTTATGGAATAGGCATATACACTTAATGCTCTCTAGCTGTTCTACTATACTCCCTTTTATTGCCTTCTTTGACATCACAATAATATATATATATATATATATATATATATATATAATTATTATTTTTAAATACTAAAATACTAAACAACTTATAAAATATTTGGTTTTTCTTAAAATTTTGATTTATCTCTAATGTTGCTTATATTCTTTAGAAATTAAGGAGGCGATTCCTGAAACTATAATATTTCGTAAAAATATTAGTTTTAATCAAACTCAGAATTGGATAAATGTATACGAGAACTATATATGTATATATTTTTTTGTTTAATGTAATGTAAATAGCAAAGAGTTGAATTCATATAAACTGATTACAGTTATAAACCCAATGAGTTTAATTAATTTAAATATATTTATACATTAACTCAATAAATTAATAAACTATTAATTAGTTGATTAATTCTTTGTGTTCTCAAAATTATTAATGCTAATTTAAAAAAGTTTTAGTATAATCTATATATTAAGGAAATAGAAGATAATCGAGGGTAATGTTGTTTTAGTCATATATTCTATATCCATGAATATAGGATATTCGGTTGATATCTTTCTTGAGCAACACTCACATGTAATTGTATAAATCCCTTGTATATCTCATATGAAAATATATATACTTTTTACCAATTCTATATGGTATCAGAAGGTCTTACTCTCTAACGAGAAAACACGATCCACATCTTCTTCCATCACTACCGCTGCAAACCCACGCTTCCGCCATAATCCAGTTTCTGCAAACTTTTGACTTCATCACTGTCGTTTTCGATCATTACCATGACCACTGAATCCTCTTCCAACGTCAACCAAAATACTCCATCATCAGTCCCTCCCACTCCACCACCAGTCATCACCATAACCACCTATCACCACGTTCCTGTGAAACTCACATCCTCGAACTTTACCTTCTGGAGAGCAAATTTCATGGCCGTGCTCAACGGCTTCGATCTCATGGGTCATATCGACGGCAGCAAGCCTTGCCCACCTGAGACCGACCCTACTCACGTGGCGTGGTTCCGACAGGACCAATTGATTCTTGTCGCTATCTTCAGCTCCATCACCGGCGATCTTCTTCCCTTGGTGATGTCCGCTCAGACCTCCGCCTCCGCATGGCAAACCCTTTGCAGACTGTTTGCGATCACGTCCAGATCTCGTGTGATGCAACTGAAGACTGATCTATCTAAGGCTTCGATCGGTTCCAAGACTGTAACAGAATTTTTGCAGTCGATCAAGGCCAAGGCTGATGAGCTTGGCTTGATTGATCGTCCTTTAAGAGATGACGATCTAACCCTATATGTGTTAAACGGCCTGGGTCATAGCTACCATGAAATAGCAGGTCCGATTCGGTCTCGTGAAACACCACTCAAGTTTGAGGAGTTACATGATTTATTGGTGGAGCATGAACTGTACTTAAAAACCTTGGAGGCCGAAAACTCTATCTTGGTTGCCTCAGCCAACATGGCTCGCTCCTCGTCAAACCAGCCCCGCTCGTCCAACCCTTCCGGTCAATACTCATCCCATCGAGGAGGCTTCAATCAGTCCCGTGGTGGCAACTACAAGGGACGTGGTGGTCGTGGCTCGTCGCTTGTCAATAGTGGTGGACGAGGTCGTGGTGCTTCGTCCGGCAATAATGGAGGTCGCCCTCTAAGTGTTTGTCAATGGTGTGGATTCCCGGGGCATGCAGCCCCCACCTGTCGCCGCTTGAATGCTTCTGCAAATGTGGCTCAGTCACCTCCGACCACTCTTCCGGGAAATTCTTGGCTCGTTGATTCCGGGGCTTCTCACAGCATGACGAATGATCTTTAATTCTAATTTCTCTATCCATTCGGAATATGATGGTACTGATGAAATTCAAATTGCAGATGGTACTGGACTTCCTATCACACATACTGGTATTTCCACTTTAAAATTTCCGTCTCGTGATTTCGTTATATCAAATGTTTTGTGCGTTTCGGCTGCCAAGCAAAATCTACTTTCAGTGCACCAATTTACAAAAGCAAATAACGTGTCCATGGGATTTTTTCTCTATCATTTTGTTGTGAAGGATCGTCTCACTGGGGCGGAGGTGGCTCACGGTCGATGTAAAGATGGAGTCTATCATATCCGGCCTGGGTCTTATTATCTCCAGTCCCCAAGTAAATTTGCTGCTCTTGGTGTCCATACGTCTGCTATGAATTGGCATGCCCGTCTAGGGCACCCGTCTTTCTCTCGCTGCTCAGCTCTTATAAATAGATTTAATTTACCTGTTTCGAACACGTCCGCTGTTTTGGACACTAGTTGTGTTTCTTGTGGTATTTCCAAGTCTCATAGAGTACCTTTTACTGATTCATCATTTGTTGCTACTTCTGTTTTGGATTACATTTATGCTGATGTTTGGGGGCCTACCTCTTGTGTTTCTCATGATGGAGGTCGTTACTTTTTACTGCTTGTTGATTTATACAGTCGTTATTGCTGGTTGTTTCCTTTGCAAGCTAAATCACAGGTGTGTTCTGTGGTCCAACAATTTAAGTTAATGGTTGAGAAACAGTTTAATGCGCCGATCAAGCACTTTTATTCGGACATTGGGGTGAATTTGTGGCCTTGCGCTCTTATTTTGCATCATGTGGAATTTGTTGGTTGACAACGGATCCACACACACCACAGCAAAATGGCATCGCTGAACGGAGAAACCGACATATTCTTGAGGTAACACGGCCCCTGTTACATCATTCCGAGCTACCACATGAATTTTGGTCATTTGCAGTTCAAACAACGGTTTATTTAATTAATCGCATTCCTACACCACTGCTTGATGCTAAAAGTCCTTTTGAATTATTATTTAATCACGAGCCAAATTATTTGAAGTTGAGAACATTTGGGTGTGTATGTTTTCCTTGGCTACATCCTTATTTTCCAGGAAAACTGGAGTATCCATCCAAACCATGCATTTTTGTCGGATATTCCTTGTCTCCTTAATCCCGAGACAGGGCGTATATGTGTTTCGGCATGTCAAATTCGACGAACTCAAATTTTGGGCCCCAGTTCCTCGAGTTAAGCCCACTCGTGAATCAGTGGGCCGCCTCTTCTTGCAACCGAGGTTCCATCTTCCAGCAAGCCCCCTGCTCTACTATCTCCGGTCCAGCACGTCGATAATCTTGGGCCTCCTGCCTCGTCACCTATGGCCCAATCCCCCCACCTCAGCAGCCCTTAGTTACCCTAACCACTACTCAAGATCAGCCCATAGCCACCAACCAAGATCCTGTTCGTACACACATCATGCGAACTCGAAGTCAAAATAACATTTTCAGACCAAAAAAATTATTCTCTGCCACTAAGCATCCATTACCTTGTGACATTGAGCCATCGACTGTCTCTGCTGCCCTCTCTAACCCTCGTTGGCGTACTGCTATGGCAGATAAATTCACAGCTCTTCAGAAGCATGGTACTTGGGATCTTGTCCCACCACCTCCACGGGCAAATATTATTGGGTGTAAGTGGGTGTTCAGAATTAAAAGGAAGCCGGATGGTTTTGTTGAGAAATTTAACGCTCGACTCGTTGTGAAATGATTTCATCAGAGACAGGGTGTTGATTATCACGAGATGTTTAGTCCAGTTGTTAAGCCAGTGACCATACGCACAGTTCTCTCTCTTGCCATCTCTCAGAATTGGCCCCTCCGACAGCTTGACATCAGCAATGCTTTTCTCCATGGCGTATTGACAACTCCGGTTTATATGAAGTAACCACCTGACTTTGTTGATAAAAGTCACCCGTCGCACATTTGCCTTCTTAGGAAGTCACTCTATGGTTTATGTCAGGCTCCCCGTGCCTGGTATCAAGCTCTCAGCACTGCTCTCATTAAATTTGGCTTTCTCCAGTCACAGGCTGATCATTCGTTATTCACTTATTCTCGTGATAATATATGGTTGATTGTTCTTGTCTATGTAGATGATCTCATTATCACAGGTTCATGTCCATCTCTGATTCAATCCCTGACTTCACATCTCCACTCCTCCTTTGCTGTAAAAGACCTGGGTAGCTGTCATTCTTTCTTGGCATCGAGGTGGCCCGCTGCAAAAAATTGGCAAAAACAATTTATATAAGTCGGTTATACAAATCTAGATCCATGCACCAGAATTGACCTGGTCAAAATGTCAAAAAAAGCGCTCCCATGCGCCTGATACTCGTGCTAAAGCTCACCCAAATTCGCTCAAATAGACCTCCTTTTATGTATAGTTAGACATACATTTGTGTTATGTTAGACCTACCTAATGTATGTCTAACATAACACAAATGTATGTCTAACATTAGGTAGGTCTAACATAACACAAATGTATGTCTAACTATACATAAAGGTATGTCTAATACAATGTAATGGTACATGTGTCAAACCTAAGTTCTTTTTTTTTTTAAATTTTAAAGTATGAAATTTGGGCAGAATTGCAGGCTTAATATAACATAAAGGTAGGTCTAGCATAACGTAAATGTAGGTCTAACATAACGTATTGGTAGGTGCCACGATTCAAAAAACCAAGTACAAAAATGAAAATGTATGAAATTTGGACAGAAAGGTAGGTTTAACATAGCTTAAAGGTATGTTTAGCATACCTCAATGTAGGTTTAACATAACCTATTGGTAGGTGCAAAATTTCAAAAAAATCATGCGTGAAAAAAGAAAAAAAAAACAGATTAGCGGGTCCTCTAACCCGAATCCAACTCGAGTGCATGGATCTCAAATTCATACACCTGATTCACATTAAACCTACTCTATAAAATTTGGTTTACTAATTGTTTTTAATTGGATAGAGACAGCGGAAGATTGTGAATAAATATTAGAAATTAAACTTGCATAGTCCAAGTTGGAATCCGATCATCATAAAACATTTGAATTACAAGACTTGATACTTCGTTGCGGTGCAATAGAGTAAAATTACATTTCCTTCATTTCGCTACTAATTGGCCAAAGGCCCCCTCCAAGAGAACTGTGACATTATATAATATATCTGGTATTAAAATTTTCTAGCGAAAAGGTTTGGGCCTAGGCCCACTTTTAGGGGCCCAATTTTTTTATTCAAACTCATAAGCTGTATATATTATATTTGTTTTATTGCATGTGCTGATCCCAATGTATTAATTGGATAATTTTTTCCAGATCGAAAATAGGCCCATTTGAATGGATTCATAATAAGATTGATATTTATGGCTGAATGGTAAAAGTGACGCACAGAATTCTTTCCTATCCAAATTTCAATTTTTAAATTTCTTCAATAGTCCCCAACCCTATTCTATAACGCAAAAACTCATGTGAGACGGTCTCATGCACGGATTGTTTCCGTGAGACGTATCCTTATTATCTATGAATTCAATTCATATCCACAAACTTTCATATGAATTGCTAAGTGTGGGTTATGGATTGACCCGTCTCACGAAAAAAGATCTATGAGACGGTTTCACACAAGACTTACTTATTCTATAAACCATCATAAGAAACTAAATAAGAATGAAAAATTTAAGTCAAAACTCAAACAGATTTATGAAGAACATGAGTCATTGTAAAGTATGGCTAGATCTCATGCAATCAACATGCAGTAAGCTTGCATGTTTTAAAAGATGGAATTTTGGTTAAGTTGAAACAACAACGGTTTTTGGAGTGTTGTTGTAGAGTTAAGTGTTGTGAAATGAAAGTCGCATTTTCACTTATAGACACGTGTTTTGGATTTGAATGGAAGTTGGATTTCTCACTCCTTGAAGAAACGCACATTCACTTTCAAAGTCGGGGTTTCAGCTTTTGTTAAGAAGTGTCATTCTTGTCACCAAATCAGAATGTAACATGTGGCAAGGGAAACGGTTAAATCGGTTGGAAAGCTGCTGAAGATCGAAAACAAAGGCTCAACAAGTCAACTTCAAGATCTTCTACAGAATTCATTTTAGATCCGTTTTACTTACTTTCTGTTGCATTGTATAGTTTATATATAGGGCTTTAAAGGGTCTTTTGTATTACAAGTTGAGATCTAGCATAGAGAGAGAAACAGTGAGTGAAAGTGAGCGAGTTGGTCACATTTGTGAGTTGTAATCTGCAGAATTGCAGAGTGATTCTTGTTCTTGTTTTTCTTCAGTTAATGAGATATCTCCCTCCCCATTCTTCCCGTGGATGTAGGCATTAAAGCTGAACCACGTAAATCCTTGGAGTGCGTGTGATTTCTAAGTTTTGTTTTCAATTCTTGTAAGTTCTTAGTTTTGTGGTGTGTTCTTCAAAGTGTTGGGATCAAATTGGTGATTTATCCTAACAGTTATGAGATATTTAAGCTATTTTTGTTGATTTATGCTTTGTTCATCTTATCGAAATTCTCTGAAGATAATATGTTAGTTGAATGAAGGCTTTACAAGACATTTAATTTCTTTCAATGAGGGAGAGATGAAGAATTTCATCATCTGATCATAGGTCCCTTAGTCGGATGGGATGTAAATCGAGTGGTATGTTCAAGTGGAGAAAATTAATATGATATAAACCTTAGGTTAGACTCTACATCATTTCAACACCAGGTTTGAACCTACGTTGTTGGGGGATTTTCCCCACATCACCACAACTTTCACTTAGGACAAACCCCACAATATTTCAACGAAAATCTATCCAAGTGGGTTCGAACTTGCATTGTCGAGGGATTTCTCCTCACATCATCACATCCCTTACTCAATACAGACCCCACAATATTTAAGTGAAATTTGTCCACGCGCAGTTTAAATTTGCATTGCTGGGAAATTTTTCCCCACGTCTCTACAAGCCTTACCACTTGTTTATGCCCCCTAAAGGCCGACGCATTCAATTTCTTCTCTATATATGTTCTTGTTTAATATATATATATATATATATATGTGTGTGTGTTTTATTTTTTAATGAAGGCTTTTTGAAAGTTGAAATTGTTTTTACCAAATCATCTTGAATTCTACTATTTTTTTCCCATTACTTTAACTCATCCTTTTATTGCTTATTTCTTTTTCCTTGTTTTTTTCAAGTCAATAGTTCGAGTCTAAACTTTCACTACAAGAAAATGAGAAAATGAAGATAAAATTTTAGTGACAAATTGAAGTTCTTGTGGTTGAAGTTATCATTTGCGGTTAAAGATAAACTTTCAATGCTAACTTTTTACATGGAAGTATATATTTTATCACCGAAATATTATTGACCACTCTTTGCAATGAAATAAGAAAAATTCATCGTTAAACTTTGCTATGAAATATGGTGTTTCGTAGTTAATTCAAATATTTTATAATTATAGTTATTTATTAAATATTAATTTTCAAAACTAGTAATGCACTCGCGCGATGCGTAGCTTGTTATATAATATAACAATATTTATTGTTGATGATATAATTAAATTGTTGGAAACATTTAAGTATGTTTTGATGAGACAAAACCTTAAAGAAAGTAACCCTAACTCTATACACATAACCTAGCTCGTAAGGTTACTGCAACGAGGTTACTGCAAAAAGATAGATCAGAAAAAGTGTCAAAAGAAGGATACTGAAGAGAATGATGAAAGGAATCTGGTTAACTAAAAGGATACTGATGACTGCAGGAAGCTACTGGAAGAGACCTTGTCGAAGCAGATTGCAAAGCAGCAAACTACTAGTCAGGAAGCTACCTGAGAGACCATGCCGAAAGCGTACTGTAGAGCAGCATGCTACAGAAGCCTCAAGCCACCTGACGGAGCAAGCCAGAGAAGGAAGCGCGAGGAGGAAGCTACAAAGCAGGCATGGGAAGAAATCAAAACTTACCGGTAGAGAGAAAGAGGAATGGAGCCAATCAGATGAAGACATGTGGAAAGCGAAAAGCTGGCCTGTATCAGAAAAAGTGTGGCACATCTAATGATGGAAATCTACCTACCTTCAACGGGCAGATTTCCTAATCTATAAATAGAAGAAGACTGAAGACTGAAAAGTGAGCGAGAGAGAAGAGCGCAAGAAGAAGAAGAGAGCGTAGAGTGAGAGAGCGAGAGAGCTTGTGCGAGAACAAGAGAGAAGAAGCAAAACATAAGAGAAAGCTCAGAAAATAGAAGGAAGGGCATACAGAAAAGAAGAAAAAAAGAGTGTACAAAAGATAACAAGTGAGAAGAAAGCTCATACACTCTATGCCCAGAAACGCACACTCAGTCACACAGTCCAGACAGCAAGCTACAGCAGATCAACCTGCAAAAGAAGCCTAAGCTTGTTGCATTCAGTTGAAGAAGAAGAAGACAAACCTTTTAAGGACTGTCTTGGAGTGCTTAGTGCGAGGAACAAAGTCCTGCTAAGCTGTCCACTTTCTGAAGAAGAAAGTGGGGACCCTGGTGGGTTGAGTAGGATCTTGTGTGGGTCAGTGAGGAGAGTAAGCAAGCAGCTGTGAGCAGCTATGTGTAGGCTTGCTACTTACTTGTTAAGTGTGTGTTGTAATAGATAGGGCTATGTAAATCAACAAGCTTAACAAATGTTCCCTCTTGAGAAGAGGCAGAGAGGATGTAGAAGGATTACTCCATCTTCGAACCTCTGTATATCCATGCGTTTATCTATAGTTACTGCTCTATATGTCTATCTTAAGTTAGAAGCATGTCTTGCATATTTGATCTTTACAGGAGAGAAAGTTTCCGCATATAACTCTGATATGTAACCTCCCAAAAGGTTACTTTCCCGACCAAAGCCTCCTGGAAAGAAGAAAATTTTGAAATTTAGTAGGCTTATTCACCCCCTTCTAAGCTTACTGCCACTTGGGACCAACATAAATGATCATATATCATATGTAAAATTTATATTCCTTTAAATGCCTATATTAATAAAGATGTTTTCAACTTTTATAAATAATTGTATTTGAAAAATATTTGAATTTTTTGATTTTCTTTTTCCTTCTTCTGCTCTTTAAATACGTCGAAAAAGCAGTGGAGCATGGTCATATCTTTTCCTACTGAGCGCAACAACCCCCCCCCCCCCCCCCCCCCCACTCTTCTTCTTTGCTTATCTTTTTCTCAAGTTGTTGTATATTTTTTTCTTTATTTTGTAATGTTAAATACTTCTTTCTGTGATGCTATTGCTAATCAATAAATTTGGATAATCAAGATGATAAAAATTAAATTAGTGTTGGTAATATTTCACTAAATTTGAATAAGCTTCATCAATTTTTCTTCATATTTCCGTCACAGATTTTTCTTCTTTTGATATTTTTAGTATTCATTCATGTTCTTCTTCATCAAGTAAGAATTGTTAAATATGCATTGCTTATATAGGATAATGGCTTGAAGAGGAAACTTGAATCTAATGGTTTGAGATAGAAGCTTGATTCAAAATTATCAAAATTAATTTAGAATTAACACCAAAATGAAACCTTGAAAAAATAAAAATAAAAAGAATTATTTACACAGTCAACAAATTGATATGACATTTTTAGGAGGGAAAACGACAAATCAGTAATGCCAACTTCCCTACCTTTATATATGGGTAGACACGTTCATCCGGTTCGGAAACCGCCGAACCAGGCCGGTTTGAACCGGCGGACAATGGTTCGGCGAATCGTTGACCCGATTCCGGTTCTGAACCGTAACCGGATATATCCGGTTAGGTTACGGTTCGAGATTTTTTGAACCGTCAAACAGGCGGTTTAACCGGCGGTTCAGAACCTCCAGTTTTTTATTTTTTTTCAATTTGCCACGTGGACGGCTCTCGTTAAATCTGATATAGCCGTTGGAGATCGACGGCTTGGGAGAAGTATCTGTTGGGAACCGTCGAACCGAACTAGAACTGAACCGTCGGTTCAAACCGGTGATTTTTTAAAATTTCAAATTTAACAGCTCAGATCTACGGGCCGTTGGAGATCAATGGCCCAGATCGACAAATCGGTACGAACCGACAGTTCGAATCAAACCGGAACCGGCGGTTCGAACCGGAGCGTCCCAAATTTTTTTTATTTATATTTTTTGAAGTCTATAAATAGGGGTTCAAAGATGGTGATTTTCCATACCTCTCACTCTTGCTCTATTCTACATTTCTACTATTTCTTACAATTGTTACATTTCTACTATTCTACATTTCTTCTTTATGACTTTACGTTTCTACTTCTACATTTCTACTCCTACATATATATCATCATGCCTCGAAGAGGATTTTCATCTCGTGGGAAGGGTAAAAGTCCCATGCCCCCTCCTCAATTCACATGAGATGATGATACTTACATCGACGAGCTTTTGGGTGATGATATTGATTTGGGGGCCAATATCCACGCCGTCTTGGCGGAAAGTGAAGATGAGATGCCGCCTCCTCCTACAATACAAGAAAGTGCACAAGAAGGAGGAAATGCCCCTAGTCAAACCACTTCAACTAGAGCCGCATCATCACTTCGAGTGACATTTTCTCCATCCACTTCAAGAAGGAGCCGGTTCCTAATTCAAACATCGACTACATTGTGTCTTGCAACCACTGTTTGAACAAATACAAGTTCAAGCATGGAGGGGGATATGGAACTTTCACCAACCATATCTTGAAGAAGCATCCGGACAAGATGGGATTGGACCGGTCTCAAACGCAACTACGAGGATCGACCGGTTCGTCACTAGGTATGGATTCTTTAACTTTTAAATTTAGTCAATTAGAATGGAGGAAAGGAAACTGTGAGTTGATTGTCATGAAACATCTTCCACTAGGATATCTATACGATGACATATATGAAGAACATATTAATACGTATTTGTAACCGCCTGCTAAAGTTATATCTAGGAACACTCAAACACGTTATATGGCTAAAAGAGTTATGGAATTTAAATATGAATTAATAGAAGAGTTAGTTCAACTTAAAACAAAATTTATTATTTGTTGTGATTGTTGGAAGGATCCTTTCAAATTTAATAATTATATGGGTATTACGTGTCATTGGATTGATAATGCATGGAATCATAAAAAACGTTTAATTGCTTTTATATCATTTCAAGAAACCGCAACCGGATTTCATATAGCTCAAGTAATTATTAAAGTTTTAAATGATTATAAGATTTTAACTAAAATATTTGCCGTAGCCTTTGATAATGCGTCAAGTAATACCGCTAGCATACCTACCCTTGTTGAATTTTGTAAACCTCCAATACAAGGTGTATTTTTCCATACCCGTTGCATGGCTCACGTTTTTAACTTATGTGTTCAAGATGGTTTAAAAGTTGTAGAGAAAGAATTAGTGAAAATTAGGATAGCAATTAATTATATAACTTCTTCCGTTGCTAGACATAAACAATGAGGTAGGTTTTGTAAAGAAAATGGTATGGAAGTTAGAAAATTTGTTAGAGATGTTGAGACAAGGTGGAACTCAACATACTATATGCTTCAAGATACTTATGATTATAGAGAAATTTTATGTGTTTTTTTTTGTTAGAAGAGAATGCTCATGATGTTATGTTACATAGTGATTGTTGCGATTCTTGCACAAATTTGTTAGAAATGTTAAAGGTTTTTGAACAAGCAACTAAGGACATTAGTGGATGTTATTATCCTACTTCTCCTATAGCATTAGATCAATGTGTTAAAGTTGCTTTAATTTTTCATGCTTTTGTTGATTATGATTCTTTGAGCCATGTACTTATTTTGATGAGATCAAAATGGTTAAAATATTTTCATGAAATACCCGCCCCCCCCCCCATTTTTGTGTGCTAAATTATTAGTTCCTAGAATTAGAGAAGATGGACTAGAAGAATTATTAACTATGTATTACAATGTCTTGTTTCCAAATGGACTTCTAAATGATTATGATGAAGTAGAATATGTGCCTAATCCTAGGAAGTAGTTGCTAGAGCTAAAGGATATTTGTTTGATTTATTTAAAGAATACAAAACAATACATAGTAGTGAATCTAGTGAAAATGTAAGTGCTAGTGAAAATGTAGGATCTAGTAGTACTTCATCTTCTTCATCTCAATTTGGACCGGCCCTTAGTCAATTATATAACTTTTATGTCATTAGAACACAAAAAAAAGCTAGAAGTAACCCTTCACAAGAATTAGATAATTATTTAAGTGCCACTTTTGAATCAATTGTTTTTGACGACCCAATAGATTTATTGAAGTGGTGGTCACGAAGGACCACCATGTATCCTATTTTAACCATTATTGCTAAGGAACTTTTTGCAAGTCCCGCCTCGATGGTCTCGGTTGAATATGCATTTAGTATAGCGGGCCACGCATTGGCTCCGAGATGTGCAAACTTGGCCATTGAGAATGTGCAAAACCTTATGCTCCTTGAAAATTGGTGCAAAGCCGAAAGACGTTCACAACATCTACATAACGAAGCAACATTGGAAGATGGTGGTCCCGATTTGTTTGGCTACGACTTGAACACATCATCCTCCAGCGGAGGCACACCAACGAACTTCAAAGATTATAACTATTGGACCGGCGGGTAAGTTGAGGTAAGAGAACTACGTGAGCTTTGATTCCTTAATTTTATAAATGGGTAAAATCCTAAGGACCCCTTATGTTATGAAAAATTTGCATTGGTCCCCTTTATGTTAAGGCAATTGCGGGGCAAACACCTGTGATTTAAAAAATTCGGCGTGAAACCCTAAAAATTGTCAGACTTCACGGGAATGCAATGTTGCTTATTTTTTGACTGTTATGTGGGCTTGAAAATACAAAATTACCCCTACTTTTCAATTATATATGTATGTGTATGCTCTATTTATTTAGATTATGTGAATAAAAAATAAACATTAAAAAATAAAAAACAGCCCCCTTCCCCTTCCCCTGGATGAAACTCGTGGCTCAACAACCCTCCTATCTGTTTACTTGCTCTTAACAATTAAGAGATAGCCTTTCAATAACTAATTGTCGATAGTTACAATCATGAAAACATAAAAGAGTTGTCAAATTCATTGCTAAGGTGAAAACTGAAAAGCATTTTTAGCTTCAGTGACCTCAGTATAATTTTTGCTAACAACTTATAACTTACAGCAAACCGTTAAAGAGACTTGTTTTCGTTCAAAGATGTTTAGAGTGCCATGGAAGAAGAGGGAATAGTAGAATCAAGATGGAAATTGAAAAGATATAAACAGTGAAGGAGAAAAGTATACTACCACAACAAATTCCACAAAAGCAATACGTGAAAAATGGTGAGAATCTCCAAGCAACCTTATGCGGTCAACCTTTACAAAAAAACAATTGATGAAAGAGGAGAAACAATTGGTGGTGGTCGGCGGTGGGAAGAAGTTGTACTCACAGAATTTGTGAGATTTTCTGAGAGTAAAAGAGGAGGATCATCGGAATCTCAACCAGAGCTCCTCCTCCGGCAGCGGCGGCTCTACTGGCTGACATTAAGTGTCGTTCTTAGCGAGAAGCAAGGAAATCCGTCGTCGGTCGATGAGCCACCGCTGCAACGCATCTAGTCGAACCGGACATTGTTGAGCATTATTCGTGAGGACCAAACCTCCGGTTTAAGGGACAAGATCCCCTTCTAAACTCAACTCCATTCCATCCATCTCCTCTGCAATCCCCTTCCTCCCTAGCCCCAACCTCTTTGCCAAAGCCATCTTTTGCTTCTGCAATAAGAGAAACAAAAATCCGACAGCCATAAATGAGAAACATGAAGTAGAAGTGGGGGAAATCTGTGGTGTACACTAACGGGATTCTCGACGTCTTCTTCGTCATTGATGTCGCGAGAGCTGACCCTCTCAGCGTCGTGATCTTCGGTGGCTTCCCTCTCGCTCCGCTTTCCACTGACGCTGGAGATGGTGCTGTTGGGGGAGAAGACGCCAGCCTCCTCCTTCAGAGAGAGATGAAAGGAGAGGAGAAGGGGCGGTGGGGGAAGGGGCGGCGGGTGGTGGTGGCTGGTGGGAGAAATCCTTTCTAGCCCTAAAATTTCTCAGGTCCTCTATTAGGGTATACGAGGGACATAACGGGAAATAAGGTGGAAAAATATCACGGTGTTAACATCCGTTAAGTTGTGTGGGACGTGTGCCAAGTTTCTGTTATCACACATGTTTAAGTTGCAATTTCCTTATCACGGGGGGACCGACGCAGACTTTTTGAAACACGAGGGGGTTTCACGCAATAAACCCTTTTATAAATTAAGGATATGTAGGCAATTTCATTATAAATTTGGAAATGAATTTCAATTCCAAAATTATTATGAAACTCAAGCTCTTTCAATTTTTTTCCCCCTTCCCAATCTTTTATTTACAAATTTGTAGATAGAATTGAAAACTTGTAATAGATAGAATTTTTTTATGTAAATTTGTAATAGATTGAATCTTATAAATCAAATAAACTTTTTTTATGTAAACTCAAGTTGTAATTTTCCAATTTTTTTATCAAAACTTTGTTCACTTAATTATTATTTGTTAGATTTCATATTTTGTATTCTACATGATCAATTTAGTCGAAAACAAGTATTAAAAATCAAAATTGTTGATAAAAAAACCGGAACCGATTTTCCCCTCTCCCCAGTTCGATTCCGGTTCGTTCATTTCAGAAACCGGAACCGGCGATTCCGAACCGGAATCGAAACTGCCTAACCGGATGAACATGTTTATATATGGGTTAAATACTTAAATCAACATGTACCTTTTGTGTTTTACAAATTGTAACCTCCAACAAATTTTTCACCCAAAAATTAAGGTTTTTTTTATTTATATTTTGTAAAATTTTAGGATCATTTTGAAAAATCCAAAAGTAAATTATTAGGACTCATATTTAACAAAAGATTTGTTACCTTAATTGAAGAAATTGATCTAAGGGTAGAAAATCTTTTATTACGTTTGGGTTCTAATAATTTAAATTTAGTTTTTCTAAAATAACCCCAACAATTATGAAAATATCAAAAAAACACACCAATTTTGTTGGAAAAATTGTTGGAGGTTGCAATTCATAAAATAACAAAAGCTTATGTGCAAAAATAACAAAAGCCTATGTGCAAAAATAAATATCAGCAAAGTAGTCTTCATAATAACACTTAGAAAATAATTAAAAATAGATCAACAAAAAACTCCTCAGAAGGCTTGCTGCTTTCCTTTGTTGCATGTAATGTAGCTTCATCTCCACCATTCTCCCGTCTTCAAAACGATTCACCCTTGAATAGTTATCACTTTCATCTCCAGATGGATTGTTACCATGAAACGGTACCAGGTGTTTAACATTAAATAAAACGGAAGTGCGAGTGTTTAACATTAAATAAAACAGAAGTACGAATATTACTTGGAAGGCGAAGATGATATGCATTGGGATTTATCTTTGCCATAATCTCCAAGGACCAATTTTTCTAGAGCAAAAACATTTGTGCAACTGGTGCTCAACCCATCTCACGCGCGTTTCACGCACCCCAACGCGCTCCCACACGCCTGGTTGGTGTGCTCAAACCCACCAAAATTCACTTCAAATAGTCATACATTCATGTTATGTTAATGTTACATTCATATTATAATAGTGATACCTTCAAGAAAGTATGACTAACATAACATAAAGGTAACCCTAGCATAGCATAAATGTCAATGCTTTTGAACTAAGATTACCTTCATGTTATGACATAACATGAAGGTAACTCTAACATAGCATAAAGGTCAATGGTTTTGAACTAAGGTTATAAAATCTTGAAATGAAGATATGACTAACATAACATGACAGTAACCTTAACATAGCATAAAGGTCAATACTATTCATGGTGGGTGCGTTCAAACCCACCAAAATTCGCTCCAGGTAGTCATACATTCATGTTATGTTAATGTTACATTCATGTTATATTAATGTTACATTCATGTTATAATAGTGATACCTTCATGAAGGTATGACTAACATAACATGAAGGTCAATGCTTTTGAACTAAGATTACCTTCATGTTATGACATAACATGAAGGTAACTCTAACATATCATAAAGGTCAATGGTTTTGAACTAAGGTTATAAAATCTTGAAATGAAGATATGATTAACATAACCTGACGGTAACTCTAACATAGCATAAAGGTCACTTTAACATAACATGAAGGTCACGACCAAAACACGCTAAAAAAAGAGGCGTTATAGAAAAAACGGTCCGCCCGCGGCCCTAGTGCACGGATCTCAGATCAGTGCATCTGGTGTATAGGAGACCTACTCTTTTTCTAGATGCAAGTTTGTTGTATACATATATTGGGAACCTATCCTTTCTTAACACTACCCAAACATAGTCAACCACATCATACTGAACATCACTCCGATGAGAATCAGTAGCTGCTTTGTATCGTGCAATCGATTCCATAAGACAACCTTGTTTTAATTTATGAAGTTGCTGTAAATCTGTAATGAGTTTAACAACTAGTTTGTCTTGCTGTTGTGAGGAAGGGAGAGTAAGCAATGTTGGAAGAGGTAGACACAAACAATATAACTTTTGTGTGAGGACGAAGAGGAAACAATATAACATATTTCTTATATTCCAAAATGACTTGAACGAAGATTCACATTACAAGATTATTTATACTAGTAGATAGAAAATTCTACACACTACTCTATACGTCTATTGGCAATTACTAGTGATTATTTAGACACCTCTTCATGTACTCTTCATAAATTTAGACTCTTGATATTCATAAGCATTCTAGGCTCCATTATTTATCAAGTTTAATTTCTAACACTCACCCCTAAACTTGATTCTTCCAAACTCCAAGCATGAATCTCAATCTCTCAAAGTCATATACTTTGAGTGGCTTAGTATAGATGTCAGCGACTTGATCCATGGACTTCACATACTCCAACTCAATTTCTTTCTTTGCAATGCATTCTTGAATAAAATGATATCATGTATCAATATCCTTGTTTCATTCATGAAAAAACCCAATTTGTTACTAAACTTTGAGCAGACTTGTTGTCAATCATGATCTTTGTCGAACTTTCTTGCACAAGTTCCTTCAATAATCTTTTCAACCATATAGCATGACAAGCACTCAAAGTAGCTGCTACATACTCAAATTCACAGCTGGAGAGTGTCACAATAGCTTGTCTTTTGAACTCCAAGATATTGCTTGATCTCCTAGAAAATATGCAAATCCAGTTTTGCTCTTTCTATCATCAAGGTCTCCGGCAAAATCACTGTCACTATAACCTATCAAAATGTAGTCACTAGAAGATGAATAAAACATACCATATTCAAGAGTCCCTTTAATATATCGAAGTATCCTCTTAGCAGCCATCATGTGAGTCTCAACAGGATTCTCCATGAAACAATCTACAATCCCAACTGCAAATAAAATATCCGGTCTCGAATAAGTTAAATATCTTAAACTCTCATTCAAACTTCTAAATGTAGTTGGATGAATTGTCTCTTCTTCTTTCTTCAATTGTGTTCCAAATTCATTGAAGTATTCACTGTTTTGCAGTTGAGCATATTGAATTTCTTCAAAAGCTCTTTTGCATATGTTTCTTGTGATACGAAAATGCCACTCTCCATTTGTTTTACTTGTATTCCCAAGTAATATGACATGAGTCCCATGTCAGTCATTTCAAATTCTCGAGGCATTGCCTTCTTAAATCCTTCAAACATTTTTGGATTGTTTCCGCTGAAAATTAGATCATCCACATAAACACAAACGAACAATATCTATATAATTTTTGTATGTGCAGGTGACTTTCTGCTGTACCTACCTCGATTATGAACTCCTTGGGTTTTTAGATATGTAGGTCTTGGTACGAGTAGGGTATAAGTTTTTCTTGCCCATGTATGATTGTCGTTGTCTGCTCGAGCTTGTAGCAAACTCTTATCAAGGGCTTTTTCCCTTGCCTACTGAGCTACCTAGGCATGCACTAGTAGTTCCCCATGGCTTTAACTCTACTTCTTCAAGGTGTAGGGTCTCTCTTGGTACAAATTTAGGTGCTCCTCAGATTTCTGCATATGAGGTAGAAACGCCCTCACTATACTCAAGTCTAGTATGCTGATTGAAGCTTCTCTAGATGTTTAACAGAGCATCTCAGTCTTTTGAGGACTTATTAAAAGTGTTGATAATGGCATGTAAGCTTCTCTTCTTATCTTCAACCCTAGTGATCAACATATCAAGCATGCTTACTTCAGCTCTAAGATCACTGTATGTCTTACTCTTTTCTTTTTCTACGGTCAATTCCGCAAAGAGTGTAACATGCTCGCTTCTGAGTTGAAGATTCTCTACTTTTAGCTCCTCATGAGCTGTGTTAATCTACTTGAAACCACTCATGATTTGCCTAAAGGTTCTAATCATGTTCAGCTTCTCATCAGCTTTATAGAAACCGAGTTCAGAAATTGATACCTTATCATCGATGTTCTTTTGATCAGCATTTGTTATCAGGCAGATCATTACTTCTTCCTCTGATGATGAGCTGTCGGAATCGCTATCTGATAAAGGTTGCTCTTTGACTTCCTTGCATGCTGGAGCAGTATTCTTCGTAGCTTCGACTTTGTTGATTAAGGCTCTCAACCTTTGTTTTTCGAACCTTCTTTAATCATTTTTCTGGGTCCTCTCCTCCTCTAGACCTCTAGATACTTGTGAACTTTTGGGTAGGGACAGTTTCTTTCTTAATGTCCAGGCTTCCTACAATTGTAACACAAGTCAGTGTCCCTTATAGGGTTCTGTTTTGGTTGACTTTATTTGCACAGAAGGAGTAAGTGGCTTCTTCTTGAAGGTTCCTGTCTGGGTTTCTCTAGGTATGGTTGGTGAGAGGCCTCTCATTCTTTATCTTTACTAGCTCCATCTTTCTTATCTTTCGCTATCTTGTCAGCTGCTCTGGTAAAGACCGGATTTGGTTTCGTGATCACTATTGGTCTATCGGTGACAAGGAACCACATTTCGTCATACATGGATGACAGGTGAGCTTGCATCCTAATTTTCCAGTTGTCATAGTCTTCTGTGGAGAATATAAGAACTTTGTGGTTAGAAATATCCATGGTGTGAGTTTTTAGAGAGATGTGTTTTCAAGAAACGAGATCTGGGAAAGATCAGCTTAGGTTGGTTTCAAACCAACCTACTCTGATACCACTTGTTGGTCCCAAGTGGTTGAAGGTTTAGAGGGGGGGTGAATAAACCTTCTCAAAATTTTCAAACTTTTCTCCAAAATATGTTAAATTCAGCTTATTGCTGAGGTAGCTACAAAGCTTATTGGTCAGATGATAATACAGTGAGCTTTCTAAGAAATGTTACTAAACAGTTTGAACTAGTAGAATTTTATGCAACAAAAATTCTTTTATGTAAGCTTTTGAAAACACAAGTATGGAAAGATACTTTTCAATACAAATGTTATATGATGCTTAAGAGAGAGATATGCAGTTAGATAGGAAGGAAGTCAGGATAAGAATCCAAGCGATCTACAGAGGTTTGAACATGGAGTAACCCTTATATGTCCTCTCTACTTCTTCACACAAATGGAACTTTGTTAGAATAGTTGGTTTACACAGCCCTAGCTATTACAACTCAAACCTAACAAAGAGTAGCAAGCTTCCCACATAGGTTACTTGTCTACTCGACCAAAAGACCCACACAGGATCCTTACTCTTTTCTTCAAAGAGTGAAAGCTTAGTAGGAAACAGTTCTTAGCACTAAACACTCCTAAACAGTCTAGAATAAAAAGTAGAATAAATTCTTCTTCAACAGAGAGCAGCAAGCTATGGATTCTAAGTGCAGGTCACTCTACTATTGCTTGCTGCTTGATTGAGTGACTGAAACTTTGAGGGATTTGAAAGTTAAACACTTGAGCTTTGAATCGCGTAGTACGTTTAGAGTTTCAGAATTAGCTTCAGTCCTCTCTTGTCCTCTATTTATAGCTTTGAATATTTGCCCGTTGAATGAGGGAAATTTTCCCCATTAATGCTCTTCATCTTCATGGTACAGTTCCATTTAATGCTTTTGTCTTTTCTGAAATTGTAGCATCCTTGTTGTACACGTGTCTTTACTTGATTGACTTTATTCTTTTTGTCTCTACTATTAACTTAGTATGATCCTCGTATTGAATTAACACTTCCTCGTATTAACCTTGGATCATGTGCTTAGGATTTTTTTCAGTTTGCTCCATTATTTCTGTCTACAGTAAGTGCCTATTTCAGTATCCTTTCAGGTAGCATTATGTAGTAATTTTTTTCGTCCATATCTAGTAACCTTCCTATTTTGGGTACCAATGTCCTTTCTTCTTGCAGAGTAGTATCCTTTCTTCACAGCATCCTTGGGCAACATCCTTGATTTGCAGCATCCTTTTTGTAGTTAGAGAAATTTAAGAAATAGAAAAGCTACAAGTGCTCTAAAACATAGTGAGCAAAAAGGGTACTCTCATTTCCTATTACAACTTAGGTTTTTATTTCATCAAAACATGCTCAAGCAATTCCTTACAATTTCCCTCATTTTGAGCATGGATCTAGGTCGGATCTGACCTAATCCATCGTCACCACAGTAGACTTTAACCACCAAGTTCGGAATGAATTGGTGTGGTTCCTCATACGACGTAATCCAAGTCTTTGTGAAACGTATTTTGCATCATTTGATTGATCATCTAACAAAATTAATTTCCTGATAAAAAACTATATATATTAAGATCATTGCTTAAAAAGTTGTCCATATATGGTAGGTATTAACCCTCTCACATCTTTGGTTAGTTTGCATCGTTGCACAAAGAGCTGGACTCCTGTGAGACCGTCTCATGTGCGACAGCACTCGCGCACGGTCGTGCGCTGGGACACGGTCGTGTCCCAGGACACGGTCGACCGTGCGTGGGAACACATACTTATAGCACAAAAAGACATACTTATAGACAAAAATCACATACTTATCTCGACCGTGTCCCAGGACACGACCGTGCGCCACAGATTGCTCTTAGTTTTCACGCAAGACACGGTCTGTCCCAGGGCACGGTCGTGGGCGAGAAAAAAAAATCACATACTTATAGTGAAAAATCACATACTTATTATTGAAAAAGACATACTTATACACTGCAGTCGCGCACGGTCGTGTCTTGGGGCACGGTCGACCCTGCGCGAGTGCCGTCGCATGTGAGACAGTTGCATATGAGTATCTGTGTTGCACAAAATACAGATAAAAAAACTAAATATAAATTCTACCCATCATTACGGACATTACATTTTACCAATAAGATGCATACACCTCTTATATCTAATTCCCTCTTTTCAAAATAAAATAATACAATATTAACTTTTTTCAAACATGTCAAATCATGCGTATCATTTTTCCATTATACAATTTGAAACAAATATTTTCAACTATTCAAATTTATCACACAAACTCAAAATTTCGATATCAAACTTCTCCAAACCCCACCCTTTGAAAAAGATATAGTCTTACGAAAATGAGTAAGTTTTACTGAGAGGGTATCAAATAAGAACTTATATAAGATGTAGTTTATATGAATTAATAAAATAGGTCAATTCATTCAACATGGATAATATCGATCTCACATAAGATCATAAAAAACTCAACCTTCATGCAAAACATTATGTTAGACAGTCTCACTTGAGTTTTTTCATAAGAATATATATTGAAACCATTTTCCATTTATTACATGTATAAATAAATAAAATAATAACTGGGCAAAGATCCAAAAGCGTTACAATATGGCTCTTCATTAGCACAAGAAGAAGAAAACAAACTAATGAATTGTTCATAAAAATCAGGGGTAGATTCAAAGCATTTTGAAGGGCAAGAGTGATAAGAGTCTCTAGAAGAGTGTAACATGCAATATTGCCCATCATCATAATATATATATATAAAGATGGGACCCCTCCAAAAGTGCTACTATTGTTATCTTATATACTCAATTAATTCATATAAATGAGAGAAAGAGGGATAAATCATGTTTGATTAGATGATATCTTAATCAGGATTTAGGATATAAAGTGATAAGAGTTTTCTTTGGTGGGACATGAATCAAGACCATGTTATCAATCATTTGAAAGAAAGGAAGGATACACCAAATTCAAACCCATGGTTATTACACAATTTTTTGATTTTGCATTTATACATATTATAAAATGATATTATGAAGTAATATATATATATATATGTACTTTTGAGTCATGTACATATTCCTCTAAATTAATTGAAATATTTTATTTTATAATGAAATTGTGAAATGACTAAAATACTTCTAATTAAATTGATTGTATATATATGTAGGGATGTGTTGCTTTTCCTCTCTTTATTTAAGCCCAAGTCCAACCCTCCCCAAACACTATAGCTACTTCATTTTACTCTCTCTTCCATGCCCCCAAAAGGTATTATTCATCTCCAAAACATACATTACTAATACACATTTATTTCAAGTTTGATTAAATTTGTTTCACTTCTATCATAATTCACAAGATGTATGATATATAGTTTGAGGAGAAAGAGAGTGGAGAATGAGGCAACAGTGAGCAAAGACATGAAGGTGGAAATCTCATGACATGCATATATGATCACACTGCAGCTAAATCTAGCTGTCTTTGCTCTCCCACCATCCATGCCGGCTCGTTCCACTGCCGCCTCCACCACCTTCGCCGGAGCAAAAGCATTCACTCCTCAGCCTCCCAAGATTCACAATCTAAAGCTACTCCTTCTTACTTATAAGTCTCTTGAAGTTTCTCTTCATCCAAATCCTTCAATTCACATGTATATAAATAGGGATGTAATCGAACTGAGTTAAACCAAAGTTTTTAGAGTTGCAGACTAGGCACATTAATTTATTCATGAGTCGAATTCGATAATTTTTGTTTTTAATTTTTTGTTATGTTATTTTTCATGATTTGAGTCTCCAAAGTTGAATTAGGATTAGTACTCATCATTACAGATAATTATTAACAATGATGAGAAATAAAAAGCAAGCGTGCTAGACATATTCTATTGGCCTTAACAGTGTTCATCTTTCAATTATTGTATATTTGATTGATTTCTAGTTTGATTATACCACAAATGGACATCACTACTCGATCGAACATCTTCACATGACAAACTATATAACCATGTTGCCAATTTCTCCTCCTTCTTTTTTCAATAATGATATCAAAACGTCTAAATCTGGTCATGTAAATTAATCCCCACTTTTTTAATTCTAAAAAAATAAAAATATCACAATCTTTATTTACTGTTACGATTTAGACCACATCTATATTTTCCAACGATCGGAATCAACGTGTCTGACAAACATACTACGTCACATGCCATGTCGAATTCCACGTAGTTGCCAAATTGCAAAATAAATCAATACCTTTTCAAATGTTGTCAATTCCATCCATACATTATGTATAATTAGCAAAAAAGTTTTAATCTTCATTAATTGTTGCAATTTGAATTAGGAGACTATTTTTTTGATGATCTAAGCTCATGTGTCTAAATAAATTTACACACGAGACATTACACACAATCTTAAGAAATAATTTATGTACAATTTTTTTTGAAATAGACACATAAACCAGTGCCAATAACTAAAGTAAATTCACCCTTGTCTAAAAAAAGAAAAAAGAACAAGATTTCCATTGTTTTATTAGCCAATAACTAAGGTAAATTCACGATTGTCTAAAAAAGAAAAAAGAACAAGATTTCCATTGTTTTATTAGCCAATAACTAAGGTAAATTCACGATTGTCTAAAAAAGAAAAAAGAACAAGATTTCCATTGTCTTATTAGCATAGCTTACACCAGCAATTTCACAAGGAGTTGCTCAACTTTCCTAAATATTGATTACAAAGATTTCTGCAAGAATAATTAGGAACCAAAAAAAACAAAAACAAAAACAGAGTAATGTATTATTTACCCTGATCATAAACCCATTCAAACATATCATTAGTTCTTTTCACTTGTACTTCTGTTGATAGGCCACAACTTGCTGAACATTCTCCTTGGTCTATTGGGAGTCATACTATAGGCCTTAAGTTTCGAAGATTTCTCAATCCCATTCGGAAAATGATCGTCTATATCATCATCTTCATCTTCGTCGAGCTTCATTTTGAGGGTAGAAATGTTCGATTTTGGTGACTTTAGGCCGGAAACACTCCACTGATCGTCTGGAGGAAGGGTACCGTTTGATGCATTATTCTTACGAACGGCTAACAGGGCTTTGATGTTGCTAGGCAATTCGGTGACTCGGGCCCCTCCCTTTGCTGCCCGTGCTTGCTCGAAGAAGAGAACTTGAACCACAACCCGGAGGGGCAGCATCTCGTTTTGGGCAGCATGCATACATGCTTCAACTGATAGCTTCTTGCAATCTAATATTCGACATAGGCGTTTTCTTTCACTCTTGTTCAGCTCTGGATGCCCCTGCACATTATATTATACAGATTATTATATAAAATGAATATAATCTACAAGCACAACTCGACATTAGACTATATTATACAGAAATCAAATGAATTATGATGAGAGTGAATCTTGTATGAGACCGTCTCACGGATCATGTTACCACAACTCACATTTTAAATTTTATCATACAAATTAATGGATACGGTTTGGATCATGGGTAAATAGGATCCATCTCATTAAAATTATCAGTGAGACTGTCTCACAGAAGTTTTTGTATTATGATAATACCTTCAAGTAAATGTCGATAGCTTTGTAGAGATCGTCATGATCAAGCCTAGCAAACTCAGGAATAGCCTCTGCAACAGCGATGAATTTGGGCAAGGGCAAGTTTTTGTCGTTGGCGATCTTTTGAAGATAGCCATCGACAAGCTTGGCAACCTTGAGTTTGGAGCTATGAGAGGCAGCCGAAGATGATCTTCGACTCTCTTGAAACATCATCTCCACATTCTCTGCTGATCTTGATCTTCTTCGTCTCTCGAAATTCCCCTTGTTCCTTGGAGGGCTAGTAGGGGGGCTTATTTGCCCTTGCAACATGAAATGCTCTATCATGCTAATCACAACGTCCACATCATAAACCATCTCATTATCTACACAAGGTATCAACAAATCACCAATGGAGGCTTCCTCTAATTGAACCCCGATTCTCGTTGCCAATTCCATCTTCGTCGACGAAGAGGCTCTCAAGATGCAAGCTGCTTTCAATAGCTTCAACATGAAGCTGCAAGAAACTTCACCTTTCTCAGAAGGGAGTAAGCTAACTATCGACTCCAACAACAGCCTATGCTTGGAAGTAGCATCCCCGATAGAATCGGCCTCAAAACCCGAGTCGAGGTTCACATACTTGGACACATTAGGCAACCATCTTGATGCATATATTCTCAAAGCATCACCAATGAGATTAGAGGGAATTTTGGCACTAGATTTGATAGCAATCATACTTCTCCAATAAAGATCAATCCCCAACTCAGCTAAATCCTCACCCCACCACCCTTTACTATGCTGCCTATGGCTCTCCGAGCCATTGCACGACACATCATCTCTAACTCTCCTCGAATGGCTATGTGACAAGCTCACCTTCGTGGGACGAGCCACAACCTTGGAAGCAATGGCTTCGATGCATCTGCTTGTTATCCCAAGGTCCTCGGACCACAAAGGGAAGGCCTTGGTGGTCTGCAAAGTCACTATCGAGTCCCTCCATCCATGGAGGATGCAAGAATTGAAGAAGACTTCGATCTTGTATATCAAGTTGCCCTTCTCCACATCCTCTGTCATCTGAAGATACTCTGCTGCACTTCGAATCGAGACGATGTTGTAAGCACTGAGAGTGATGGTTATGCCATAGCAGAACTTTGCACATAGCTCAAAAGCCTCCATGCCACCTGGCAATTCTGGGAGCTGTATTATTTGGACATGTGACCCTTCACTGCTTCCTCCACATAGCTTCTGCAATCGCATGCACTTTGATAGCAGAGGAAACTGCAGTTTTTTTTTTTTAATAATCAAAACCTCTCCAATTTACCCAAAAAAAAAAAAGATTTCCAGTCTTTTAAATGCAGAAATTTCACCTTGTGGAGTAAGAATCTGCCACCCTTCACTTGAATGATGAGATCACTCGCTACTTCTGATGACACAGACCTAAAAAACCAAGAAAAAGAGAAAATCTTGATATTATTTTCATTTAAGAAATCAAAAAACTAAGAATTCAAAAGTTTTGTTTTTTCTTACCTTACAGCCTCAGTTGTGTAGAAGGTATCAGGGCGAGATCCAAGTTTCATAAACTTCATTTTATTTTATTTTCGGAGAGAGATTATTTGGAGAATAAACAGTGGAAATGATCACCAGGAAAGAAGAAGCATTTCAGAGAGAGAGAGAGAGAGAGACAAAAAAAAAAAAACCAGCTTCTCCAGTGTTGTATAGCTTCACTTTATTACAACACAACTAACATACAAAGTTATACATCCAGCTGCATCCAATATACCTTGTCGGAAATTAAACCCCCATATCAATAACTTCCACTACTTCTATTTTCCAATCTTCATTCAAAAAGAAAATGCATACAAACATAGAAATCCCAGAAAAAATCAACAACCCAAGAATTTTTTTGTTACCTCAATCAAATTCTCTAACCAAATCGACACAGACAAGCAAGCACAAAGAAAAGAGAATCCCAAAAAAATGAAATATGCAATTGGGAAAGAGAGAATAAAATATGAACACAACCTGAAAAACTTTAAGGTTGTTTTTGTACTCACAAGTAACTGCCAATCATTTCATGGTGGCTTCGAATTTTGTTTAATCTTTTTGTTGGGGGTATAAATGGTGGAGTAATATTTGAGTGTATAAGGGTTTGATAATAAGGCAGAATGGCAGAGTGCGAGCAATGAGAGAAAGGCGACGCCCACGTGCTTATCCTGAGCCCACTTGTGTCCCTCTCCCTCATCATTGCCACACCAATTTTACTCCCACTAGTCTTGTTTCTTCATCACCCCCGGATTATTTTAGTCAAATCCTGCTTTTTAACCACCATCGTACGCCGCTCTATTGCCATGGATCGATGGGGTATTTTGCTTAAAGTGTGTATGGTGGTATGAAATATGATATTTAAATATTGCTACTTAGGAATAAAATGATGGATCTATGTTGATTTATGATCAAAGAGATAAAGGGATGATAGAAAAGGGTGAGGAGGAATAGGATGTGTGTATCACTATCAATAATGGCTTCAAAATTTCAAACTCTTGTTCTATATTGGCCTCAACTTCTTGATATATTAAATTGGTTGGATTTAAAATTGCCCTTGTTTTTCTTGGAAATAACGGGAATAGCTTTCCATGCTTTAATGCATGAGGGGCCATGCAAATTTATATATCTTGATCAAGTTTTTAAAAATCGCTTGGACGTTAGTTGGACACTTGACTGGTGCCTAGCGCTTAGGATTTCTAGATGACGTATCTAATATAAAGACATTTTTTGTAATTTTAGCTATTTTTAATATTACGAGTATCAGCACATGCGTTGCATGCAGAGGCTGAATTTTTTTTAATTAAAAATATTATATTACTATTAATAAACTTAAATAATTTTTTTAATAAGGATATACAATCTATATTAAATTTAAAAAAATCTAATAAATTAAAGTCCTTATATAATAGAGTCCTACTTATAATAGAATTCTATATGATTTTAATTTAGAATTCTAATGTAAAATTATTTAAATATAAAAATCACAAATTACAATTATAACCTTAAATAAAATCTTTTATAAGGATATATTAGGAAATCCATATTTTGTAAGAAATATCTATACTTTTATATAGGTAATAGATATATATATATATATATATTATCTTACAGGAGACAAGCAAAAATTTAATATCTTATTTGAATCTATATACAATGAAACCTCTATAAATGAAATACCATTGAGACTAGAAAAAAATATTCATTTAGCGAAATTATTTTATCGATAAATGAATAATTTATTCATTTATCGAATTTTTATCTTAGCTGTGAGTATCGCTTCAACAAGAAAGCTTGGATGACTGGTTCGCTTTTTCAAGAATTTTGTCGTTGGTTTGACAATAGAATGAATGACAGAAAGGTTCTCTTGGTAATAGATAATTGTCCAGCTCATCCAAAGGTTGTTGAAGGGTTGAAAAATGTAGAGTTGTTTTTCTTGCCTCCTAACACAACGTCTAAAATTCAACCATGTGATGCTGGGATTATTCGGGCATTCAAAGTTCATTATCGACGATGTTTTTATTCTAACATATTGCAGAGCCTTGAAGTGGACTCATCAAATCGTGAAAACGTTAACATTTTGGATGCAATTAAGTTTGTTGCCATGGCTTGGAGATTTGATGTAACAGAAAAAACAATTGCTAATTGTTTCCAACATTGCAAGATACGATTTGAAGAAATTGATGTTCCCGAAGAAGAAGTTGATCAGTTAGAAGAAGATACAATTCAAGGATTAACAAATATAATTTCTAATTTGCACTACAAACATGTGATGGACGTCAAACATTTTTTTAACTATCCTAACGAGAATGATGCAGTTATGGAATTGCCTACAGACAAAGAAATTATTAAGTCTGTACTAAATGATGAAAATGATCCAAAACTAGATGATAGTGGTGTCACACCAAATGTGTCATCGAAAGAAGCCTTCCAAGCGTAATCACCCTACGAAACTACTTGCTACAATTAACATGAGCAAAATATTCCAAAAGTTTTGTTTGCACTAGAAAAAGTTAAGTAAGTGATGCATTTTGGTGGAAGAAAAAAGCAAACTACATTAGACGATTTTTTTGTTAAGAAATGATCTTTTGTATTTGTTTATTGAAACACATGATGTTTTTTAGGGTATTTATACATATATATATCTTATGTATTTTAATGATTATTCATTTATATTTACATAGGGCCTTTAAGAATTCAAAAAAAAAAAAAGTATTCATTAATGCATTTAGCGAGATTATTCATTTACCTCATTGGTCCAAGTCGGGACCGAAGAAAATTATTCATTTGTCGAGGTTATTCGTTTATCAAACATTCATTTATCGAAGTTTCACTGTACATATATATGACTCATTTAAGTGATTATACATTAATTTTTAATTATTTTTCTCAAATTCAATTTAATAATTATCTAATTATATCTAATTAAATAATAATAATAATTTAATTGAAGTCTATTATACATTATAAGAATACTATCGTTTTGATAATAAGCTAGAAAAATACTTTAAAAAGGGAAAACAAATTATTTGCTTATATGGCTAGAGTCAAATTGCTCCATGTAGCTCCTCCTAGAGTTGTCTAACGTTTAAGATGGTCGAATAATCCAAAATCAGTTCGATTATGAGCCATCTAAGTGGCCACCTAGACCATTTTAAAAATATTGTAGATGGTATAGCCAAAGTTTGGATGATATATATAGGCTAGCTCTTGAAAATGAAACAATATGATTCTATTGAAATTGGATATAAATACTACAGACCAATTACCACGTAAATTTTAATGATACAAGCTAATGTAGATGATACTGTAATGAGTGGACGTACATTTTTTTAAGGGAGGATTTTTAAAATACCCATTTTCATAAGCCAATGAACTTTTTTACCCATTTTTTAGAAAAATAACTTTTTTACCCAATTTTTAAAGTGAAATCTCCATAATACCCTTAATTTTAGTTATATTTACATAAGAAAAGAATCTAAGAGACTCTACTCGTGTCCAGAAACTCTACTCGCGTCCAGGAAACTCGACTCGTGTCCAGAAATTCTAGTCGCGTTTACCTTTCAAATAAGGTTCAACATATCATGAACACAAAATATAATATTGTGTTCACGATATGCTGATAATATCGTGTTCACAATATACTGATATTATGTTCACGATATGCTTATATCGTGTTCATGATATGCTGATATACTGATATCGTGATCACAATATGCTGATATTGTGTTCACGATATGCTGATATCGTGTTCATGATATGATGATATCGTGTTCACAATATGCTGATATTGTGTTTACGATATGCTGATATCGTGTTCATGATATGCTGATATACTGATATTGTGTTCACGATATTCTGATATCGTGTTCATGATATGCTGATATGCTGATATCGTGATCACAATATGCTGATATGATATAAGAGGTATTTCCACTTTATGTAAATATAAACTTAAGTTGAGGGCATTATTGATATTTCGTCCAAAAAATGGGTAAAAAAGTACATTTTTTAAAAATTGGGTAAATAAGTTCCTTGACATACGAAAATGGGTAAACGCAGGTATTTCCATTTTTTTTTTAAGTGTTTTACGTTACTATACACTTCACTTCTCCAGAATTGTTACAATACACTTCTCTATATATGTTGTAAAAACATGACTTCTTAAGAGCATCTTGTAGATGACTAAGCATGACATTAATTGTGTCTCATTCAGACTCATATGGAAGGTAACACTTGTTTTTTTGTCCTTGCAGTGAGAAAAAAACAAAAAAAGATAAGTTATTAAAAAAGTAAATGAATGATTCAATTAATAATTTAACATAGTGAAAAGGAGTTTGTGGGTGAGCTGGCATGTCATCAAATCTTCACCCTTTTCATTACAAGATAACTGCTCTTGAATGCTTTTGCTGCATATTAACTTTTCATTGTTGCTTATTATTGACTAACTGTCCTACACTTAATTAATTAATTAATAAGATGATTGATTAAAAGTTGAATGTTTTTCACAAGTCTTCAACTGCAATGCTATTAGACATAAATCAACTAGTAGCAGTTGAGGATGATTGTGGTGTGTAAGACATTTTCGCATTGGATTCTTCTGCAGGTAAAAAGTAGATAACCCTGGTTTTTTGTCATCTAAAATATAAATATCGTCAATACCTCTCAATATTATTATATTGTGGTGGTTGAATAAATATATATATATATATAACTAAATATCAAGAAAATCATTCATCCACCAAAAAATAATTAATGGGGTCCCTTTACTTGATCAACCTAGATACCTACGAATCCAATTAGATCATGAAAACAACATGTACAAACTAGTTGCTATCAATCCTCTAATAAATCAATTGAACTAAAATCCTACTAATCAAATTAAAATAACTATTAATCAATTTTGCATGTGTATTAATGCACAGTGAAAAGAAAGGTAAAAATCTAAGCAAAGAAAAAGAAATCAAATTTTATTAAAAATTGTCATCAATCAACTGGTTCCACTTTGAGACAGTCAACTTACAACACAATATGGCTTTTGAATGTAATGAATGATTGAAATAATTAAGAGTGGCTTTTCCTTTATGCTCTTCATTTTCCACAAGAAAAAAATAATATCCAACACTGAAAAATACAATTCTTTTTTCCCACCATTGCTTTTTCCTTTTCTTACTTTCTTAAGTTGCGTAAAGCCATGTACACTTGTAATAGGGAAACAAATATGTATGATTTGCATTCATATATTGCAGCAATAATAACATCAATATTGTGTACTAAATCTGTCGGAGCTCAAATATATTTGAAAAATGATGCAACTCTTTTGCAAGTAGGTTATACCCTATATAAATATACGATATGATAAATATGTAACATACATAATGTCTAATAAGAGTAAGATAGGTCCAAATAGGAAACCTTGTATTGGCTCAATCAATGTCTACAAAGGACCATGTCTCACCATGTATAGGCTCAATCCATGGATCTATTTCCTACTTTATTAAGATAACAAGTGGCATTTTCGACATTTCGCCCCCGACCAAGAGTAAAATGGGAAGGGAAATTTGTGGTGGTGGTGAATTGGAAATTGGCTTATATATGAAAGGCATTACTCAGCAACGGCGTCGTAGGGGTCTTAATCCTTGCTACCCAACGGGGTTACAATGTGGACCCATATTCCTTTTATTACATCAAGCCCCCTTTTAATTTCTTTCTTAAACTAACCCACTCAAGTGGAACTAGGGTTTATTTATCTGATCTTCGTTTATTTTAAGTATATTTAGTTTTTTGGAATTGAGTCGACAAGGTTTCTAGATATCCAATTTAGCTGTGACTATTTGAAATAGAAGGTTTAATGATAGTATACTATTTAAAAACAATTTTATTTTAATCTTATGGATATGATCGAATTTGTAACAAGATATTCGTGAACATGTTTAAATAGATACAATACAGATGTATTATTTGACAATTGTATGAGCATGTTTAATTAGCATCTATAGTATTAACTGATTCTATACTATCAATTATCATTTCATTGAATTAATTGCCAACAAATGTGACACACACGTAAGATATTTTAAAGTGTGTCAATTTTTATTACATTTTATATTCTAATTTCACACTATCATAAAGGATATTTCAGGAATATTGTAAAGTAATATAGCTATAAATGCAATCATTTTCTTAAAAGGATCTTCACTTCCAAAGCCAAATCATTCTTAAAATGGAAATTGAATGTATCTCAATAACTAATTAAACATCAATAAACGTACTTAAATATTCATCTTCATATATATTCAATTCAGAAAAAAAAAAAACAATTTGAGAGAGAGAGAGAGAGAGAGAGAGAGAGAGAGAGAGAATTGTGTGGCGAACAAGAATGCCCCATATGTTGAGGAAAATTGATCACATACTGAAATATTAACTTCAATGTCCATACCTTCGTGTTCACAAATTTGCCTTTGATCTTTCAAACCATTGAATTATTTTTGAGTTGACACGACCAATTATACATATATACATATATATGTAATACCAGGAATATACAATTATATATTTATATATATCCACACACATAATTGACATAATTCAGTCGGTGCCTCTATTTTCGATCGAACACATTAATTAAGAGAACAGATAAAACATTTAATTTTTTAATTAATGTCATGCATATTTACATGAATAGATACACACCTCTATGGATACACAATTACTGTCTAAATCTTATGTTTTTAACCTAAAATTATAGGCTTTTGATTTTTTTATTTCACTTTTAGTTTTTTAAAAGATAAAAAACTCACATCCAATTAAAATTAATATGTATTGAGTAAACATCATCCTCATCATTGAATAGTGTGTAATATCATGAGAGATAAATAGTTCTCTCTCTAATCCCAACTAAATGTTTTATTTATATATATATATATATAGAGAGAGAGAGAGATTTTGTCATAAATCAATGAATATAGAAATTGGTCAAATTTTTTTGTAAAGAATTCAAATTGGAAATAACATCAAACTAATTTAATAAAAAATTAAGATATATCATATAAGGGTGGACCAAACTGATAGTATAAGAGATTTATATGTTTAGTGGTAGCTATAGATGTTTGAGTTGTAAACATTCAAAAATCCAGCAAATGTGTCACATATGAACTGGCAATTTGAAGCTAGAATTCAGAATAGTGTCTCTTTGTTTATTGGTGAAGTGGGCCACCATATATACCCCACTTTTGGTTACATGATTACCTCTCTTTGGGGCTTTCTAACTTGCTTCTCCAACTTTATTTTTCCATTATCTCCCTCTATTTAATTTGGGGAAAACGTTAAAGGGGTGGTTTCTTAAAGCACATTAATTTACCTAAAACGCTATCACAAACAGTTTCTGTGACATAAATTGTTTATTCTCATGAATTAAACTTATTTCTACTGGTTAATTATATGTAAAGACTGACATATGGGTTGTGGATTGACTCATCTCATGTAATATAATCAGTAAGATAATTTTACATTATGACTCACTCTTTTCAAAAATAAAATGATAGAGGTAAATTTAGGGGGAATAAAACTCAAATGCAACGTTTGATTCTTGACACATGAGAGAGTTTATTATCTTGTGTTAAATCTTCTATTCCAAAGCAATTATTATACACCATGTGAATTGAATGACGTCATTATTAACACATGACATCTATTAAATGTTGTGAAATATGAAATAGTAACACAAATTGTAACAGATGGTCTTAATGGCCTTCATGGTTATAACAACTTTCGAGGTGATGAAAATATTTATGATCTTGTTGTGGATATATTTAGTTTGTATGATATAATAAGTATATTTTCGTTACGATCATCCGATAAGTAGGAATATTTTTATTGCAATATTGACGTATAAAAATGCACATAGCTACTTAATTTGTATGATGTGGTGCATCGATTTTAAATTATGATAACTAAAATAACATGAGCAACTCCTCTGTGCATCGGTTGCATGGATCTTAGATCCATGCAACCGTGTCGGATTCAGGCTATCCGATCCGCATTTTTTTTTAAAAAAATTTTGCGCTACTTTTTAAAATTTTGGTCATGACCTTTAGTATATGTTAAGGATACTTTACGTTACGTTATACATACATTTATGCTATGTTAAGGATATCATATGCCCAAATTTCATACATTTATGTTACGTTAGATATACCTTTAGGTTATGTTTGAGATACTTTTATGTTATGTTAGAGATACCTTATCCATAACATAGTTTGTTAAACATTTTGTATATAAAGTTATCTCTAACATAATATAAATGTATCCATAACATAACCTAAATGTATTTTTAACATAATGTAAAAGTATGTAACCTGGAGCGAATTCTAAGGGTATGAAATCAGGATTTCAAATGTATTGTTAACATCACATAAATGTATCCCTAACATTACCTAAGGCCTAGTTTGGATCGGTTGTTAAGTTAATAAACCTGTCATAAACCTGATAAAAAGGTTGTTTGGATCGGTTGTCAGGCCCGGTTGTAACTGTTAGGCCCGGAAGATTGAATGTAGGGCCCGGTAGTAATATGGTTGACGTGGCAGGTTAATGGAGGGTTGGTGAAGGGTTAACTAACCCACCTTAATTGGTGGGTTTATACACTCTCTTTTTAGACCAACAGTAACAATACATGGAAATACCCACATTACACATGTACGTGGGAATAATTACAATATTACCACATATAATTTAGAGCATTATGTTATAAAATATAATGTATAGTTGAAAATATAATAATATATTTTTCTGATACATATCTTGAAAAATAATTTCTAATTTGTATTATTAAAAGTACACATCATTGAAAATAATTTTGTTATTTTATATAAATACATATTTTGGATTCATGAAGGGCATTTTAGATATTTTAGGGACATGTGATAATAATGAAACAATCCAAACATACATTTAAAAATTAAACTCACCTCAAAAAGTCACAATACTTCAATCCAAACAAAAATTTCAACTAATCCTACTACACTAAACATACAATCCAAACAAAAAAAATATGTCACATCAAGGGTTAAAATAAATCTTCTATATCCCACCCAAACAATCCCAACACACAATCCAAACTAGCCCTAAAGGTATCCTTAACATAACGTAAAGGTATGTGATCTGGAATCAGAATTTCAAAGATATCTTTAACATCACCTAAATGTATCCTTAACATAATGTAAATGTATATGACCTGGAGTGAATTTGGGTTGATTTGAGCGCATTCACCCAGGTGCGTGGGACGCGCATGGGAACATGTATTTGGGCGCGTTGATGGGTCAACCCGGTTGCACGGATCCCAAATCCGTGCAACTGTTACATAAAAGTATTTGTGAAATAACACATCAAATATATAACATTCCTAGGTTATACTTTGTACATATAACTATTCTATATCACATTACTTAGGGTTAAGGATATTTTAGTCAATAAAAAAATAATTAAATTAAATCATAAACATCATTGTATTTTAAAACATTACATTAGTGACTATACTTATAGAGAAAAAATTCAATAAAAAAATGTTAAAACTGAATAAACTTTTACAGTCCAGTGTTCTCATTTCCCTAAAACATAATTTACACTATATAACATCTAAAAGATACTACTTAATTGTCAAAAATGTTATTCTAATTATTATGGTTGTCACTATTGTTGTCATTACATAAAGTTTTAAGTAACAATTTTTGATGAACTTTAATAATACTTATAAATTTTTTGATGCACGCCGATTCTAACACTTACAATTGTAACACATTTAAAATGTAACATTCAAACTTTTATAAACTTTTCTTTTTAACACATTTTCCTTGACATAACGTAAAGAATGACGCTGGACAAAGAGAAGAATCTCACTTTTGAGCAGATCAGGCTATACAAGATCTCAAGATTTTTGAAATACTTCAAGAAGCTCTGCGAGAAGGACTTTTTCAAGGGATATCCAAATTGCTCTGCAACAATGATGGATTATGAACAGATGTTCAGAGCTGGACAACTGCCCTTGCAGAAGCAATTGTTGGAGGAGGTGAAGAGGGGAAAGCAGATACCCTTCTGGGAGGACTTCCGGCTGCGATGGATAGACAATCCAAAAATAAACACGCAGTTCGAGAAGACCTACCAAAAGTCAATATTGAACTGGTGGAAGAAGACTTCGGAGCAAGAGAAGAAAAAAGGAAGAGTCTACTGCAACCTCAAGAAGACTGGATTTTACAAGTTAAATGCAGCAGTCTCCACCCCTTTCTATATCTTTACTTTCTTGCATTGTTTTTTTTATTCCCAATATGTGTTCATTCTTTCAGAACACAGTCTCTTTGTTTCTTTCTCTGATACCTTTTTGCTTCAGCTCTGATACAAGGAAACCAAGAAAATCAAAAAAAAAAAAAAAAGAGCAAAAACAGAAAATTCCAAGAAAATTAAAAAAAAAAAATGGAGCAAAAACAAAAGACTCCAAGAAAAAAAAAGGGGGGGGGGGGCAAAAACAGAAGACTCCAAGAAAATCAAAAAAAAAAGGGGAAAAACAAAAAGAGCAAAAATAGAAGTCTCGTTATTTACTTTTACTTAAGGGAAATTTTTTCTAAGTATGTTATAGCAACTTTTCTGAAAGGTTTTGTCATCATCAAAAAGGGGGAAATTGTGAGAAGAACCCTTGAAATGTTTTGATGAGACAAAACCCGTTGTAACTTCTTTTGATCTTTAGTGTAATTTTCCCATGTTTGTTTTTATGTTTCAATAAGTAGCAAAGGTCTGCCTGAAGTCTTCCACCAAGTTTCAAAGTTGCAAGCTGAGTGCAACATGGAAAGAAGAAGTCTGCATTCAACGAACTAATCTTGGAAGAGCCGAAGGAGAACAACTTTGTTGCATGCTGCACAACTAGGCACTGCAAGTTAAGGAAGCAGTGAGGCTAGTTGTAGCGGTAGAGAAGAAGAAGTTGCAGCAACTGAAGTGAGACATGTCCAGCAAGATCAACCGCGAAGGATTCAACACCCGCTGCATGTTCTCTGTTGATACGAGGAAACGTCAATTTCAGTTAAAGATGCAGTGCACGAAAGGCCCAAGCTTAAAGGACAAAAACAAGGACGGCGAGCATATGGGAAGCTGTCACCTGGCCTGATCAACTGCCTGCAACCTGCAACAAAAAAGGACAACCTCATTTAATGGCCCTGATGTCCAAGGAGGAGTTTGTCTCCTACTTTTTCAGGTGCACATTAATATGGCTGTACCTTGAAGATCATGAAGATCAAGAAGAAGAATGATGAGCGTCCAGGTCGAATCAACAAGGAATATGCCGGTGCATGAATGGATCAACGGTTAGGATGCAGCAGCAGAGGAGAAGAGCTTATAAAATGAAGACACGTGGAATGTGCACTGTTCAACTGGCACATTCCAGCAACTATAAAAGAGAAGAGTGAGGCTCAGAAGAAAAATAACTGAAAATTTGACGATCGCACTCTAAACTTCCAAGCTTACAACGATCAAAGAGCTTAAAGAAATATCCAATACTTTTCAGTTCCTCACTCAACCCAAAGCAAAACATTCTACCATTGAAGACCTTGAGTGCTTTTGCTTCCCCACAATTGAAGATTTTGTATAAACTTTTTTCATGTTGTGTGTGTAGGTTGTTTTAATAGGTGTCCACAGTTGATATGAATTCTTCCTTACTGTGTGTTTTGGTCTTGTGTAGACAACATACTGTGTGGATCCTGTCTAGTTGCTGAAACGTATGAAGGGAGTAAAAACTTTAGTAGGCTTAGTTAGATCCTTAGAGTGTTTAGTAGGAAAAGAGTCGTGTAAATCAAAACTCTAGTGGATATCCTCTTTGTGAAGGAGAAGAGAGGACGTAGAAAACTTACACCACCTTCGAACCTCTATAAAAGCTTTTGTGTTTTATTTACTGCTTTCAGCATACATATCTTTATCCTGCTGCATGTATATTCATGGCTTTATGTTTATGTCTTATATGTGAATCTAGCATTTTAACTTGTTAAAAGTGTTAGAATATATGTTGAACTCTCTATTCTTAACAATTCCGTTGTGCATAACTCTAAGTGTGAAGCTGCAACAACCAGTTTGCTGCAAGCAAATCGCTAGAACTGTTAAGTTGTTGTAAGCAGCAATAGCTTTCAGCAGCTTGCAGAGAATAGAGAAGAAAAACGAAGAAAAAAAGAGGTTCATTCACCCCCCTCTGAACCTCTGCATCCACTTGGGACCAACAGTAACAAATTGCATTTCAACAACTAGCAAAATAAATTTAAATGTTTTAAACTTATACTCTACAGTACAATGATATCTTTTGAGTATACAAAGTAATCCTTTCAACTTTATGAGTAGTATCTTACATTCCAATAACCTGTTACTAAATGCTATCAAGATTTATATTAATAATATACATTAGTAAATAATATAAAAAACTAACTAAATTTATTAAAGTAACATATACTATGAAAATGTTTTATAAATTTGAAATTCTATTAATTTGAAAAGTTTAGAATAAAATATGAATCAATAGATAACGAAAAATAAAATAAATGTGGGTTGATTGAAAGAAATTATTCAGACGTTTCAAACTAATTAATTATTAAAATTATACAGTTTTTTTTTTCGAATATGTGTTTTAAAATAGTTCGTTTGTGTTTTGTTTTAAAATAAACATGACATTTATTTGAAAATATTTGACTGTAATTTTTGTATCAATTCATAAAAATAAAATTTGAGGGTTTAAATAATGGATACAAAAATATTTAAATTTTCTAAATAATAGAGAAAAAGATAATTATGTTCTTTTAGAATTATAATTAGATATCATTCACATTAATATATTTTCTTATATAATTATGAATTAATTTTATTTCCAAAATTACTTAATTTAATTTAAAAAATTTTATCCCGTGTATTTCATGGGTTTTATACTAGTAAGTAATATTTTCCCTTAAAATAAAATAGAATAAAGTAATAACTTAAGATAAAATAAGTAATACTTTTCAATAAAATAATCAATATTGTTGAGATAAACAAGTAATACCTTTACATATACAAGTAATATCATTAAAATAAACAAGTAATACTTTACATGTAAACAAATAATACATTTGATAAACAAGATAAAAATTTATAGGTTGATAACTAGGTAAACATATATTTCAACTATACAAGTGAATCTTTTTTAGTATACAACTAGTACATTTCACTGACAAATGCACATAGATTCAGGTATGCACGAACATTCACCAATTAAATGTTTGGTAGGAGGGTTTGGGTTGGACAAGGATAGATATCTAGGCTAAGCAAGTGTTTGGAAGAAGGTTTACAACCCGGGTTATAATTGGGCCCGAGTTATAATGTATGGGTTTAGGTGATTTATGGGTTTGTTTGTAAACCCACCACCCTTGGTGGGTTTAACACAAGCCCCACAGTATTCAGTTGTGAATTGTCATAATTACCCTTACTAGTCATGACAAAATTACATTGTTGACCTTGAATTTGTATTAAACTACATTTGCGTATTTTGCATTGTACATGATAAATACTAATATATCTTAATTAATAATAATTTTTATCGAGAAATTGAAATCAATTTTCATAATTGGATTCCACAAATTTGAGAATATATATTTTGTCGATTGAATCTAATTGCAGAGGTAATTCGCTTCTCCTTTTTCACTTTCATGATGCAGTGCTTCGCCTCTACTGCCCTCTCATTGCCGCTTCGATGCCCCAGAAATCCAAAGAATAATTCTTCCATCCTTTTCACTCAATTTGACTCCACCATTTCCGGCAGAGTCGATCTGACTATTCAGGCCTTCATTACCAGCCCTGTGATTGAGACGTCTGTGACCATCAATGGCGACGACACCATAGTGTACGTGGTCTCTGATTTGCACACTGATGGGGAGAAAGGTTGCTGCCCTTGAGACACCCTTTTGCCATTTTACAACTAATTTTTTAATAACATGCTTTTGGTGAGGGTTACTTTAGTAATTTGATACGATCAATCCATATTAACCATTTTACCAAACAACAATCTATAAACAAACCAACTTTTACAAACCATAAATCATTCATACCAAACATAAAATCTAATCAAACTAAGTACAAAACCTACATACCAAATACTCAAATTACATGTATTTTGTCTTCAATGAACAGTGTAATCCCATCAAATTTATCAATCTCTATCAATCCCGACATCCCTACCAAACGGCCCCTTAAAGTATAGGAGCGTGTGGAAGTGCGTGAATGCGGTCCACACACTGAATCGGATCGGGATACCCATGTCACGAGATATATAAGCCGGGTCCCGAGATATATAAGTTTTTCTCCAAAATTCGACTAATTTAGGTACCAGAATTTCAAGGTACCCGCATATTTCAAATCGTTTTTCGTAGATCAATTTTAGGTACTTAAAATATGTGGTTTGAGATACGAACGGTCGAACCGGCGGATGATGTCCACCACTAATAAAGATATGAGTGCTGGATCAATCTTAATCGTTTTATCTTAGCCTAATTGAACAAAACTTGATTATAGGTTAAAAACATGCTGAATTAATAATTTTTGTACGTGAGTCACAATCAATATAATATGTCTAATCTAATTCTTAAATATGTGGAAAATTGCACAAACAAATAACAAATATTAGAACAGTTGCAATATTATATTAAGGCATAAATGGAAAAAAAAAAAAAAAAAGTGGATTATGATGGATTTTAGTCTTGAAATCTAATTTTATTTTATCCAATTACAATCCGAACTTGTGGAGATTTTCAAAGTTCAAATTTAAACCATTTTCTTTTATCATTTTTGCACAATACATGACTTGCACGTTACTTTCGTAAGGTAAATATTTCCTTAAAAAGTTTAGATTGGATATGAAAAAAATCATACTTCATGTTCTTTTTTCAACCCCCTATTTATCATGATGAAAGTCCTGCATCTCGCCGAAAAAGTTGGTGAAGAAATAGTGTAGAAAAACTCTAAATATTCATGTTTGTAATAGAATACAACAAAATTTAACATATAAATTAAAAACCATCTTTCTTCACCTATTATTTACTATGGATAGTGAAAATTAAGGAAGCGTGCCACATACACCACACACACACATATATATATAAAGGGACCGTTAAGAATTTTCAAAAGAAGTCCAAATCTATGTCAGAAAATGACTCCAATATTTTTTTGTTCTGTTCTTATATATATATATATATATATATATATATATATATTGTATGCTACTTTGATGAATGAGTGAAAATATCCAAAAATAAAAAATGGCAATGCTGGTGTGTGTGTGTGTGGGGTGGGGGGGGGGGGGGTTGGGAAGAAGTTCGTAGCTGCATGCATGCATCTAGATTGGGGTGGGGGCTCATCAGGGCCTCATGATTCTTTATTAATATCTGGATATGGCCAACGAACACTATCACTTCTTATCTTATATGGAATTTTAGAATACACATCAATAGTAACTATCAATAGGGTTAGAAACGTATTCTCATCCCAATTCTATCCACTTTTTAGTATAAATTTTGAAATGTTGTATTTTGCGTTATGAACTTTTAATTTGATGCATTTTACGGTATCAAATAATTCTTAGTTATTAATTTAGGACATGTGTATGGCTAAAAAAATTTCAATATCGAAAATCACATCAAATTCAAAGTTCATATGTCAAAGTGTGACATTTTAAAGTTTCTAAAAAAAATGTAAATCATGTATAGTTAAAATAGAAAAATGAGTTTTAACCCATAATATAAATGACGCAACTTTGTTGCACGCACTACAAGAAATTCTCTCATAGACTACGCCCCTAGGACAACGGTTTTTTTTAAAAACCGTAGTCATAGCCAAAATTGGCGTTGTCATAACAAAATCGTTGTCGTAGGGTGCAAAAAATGCGCTCATAGACAACAGTTTTTTATTGGTGTTGTCGTAGAGGTGTAGTCGTAGGGTAAAATTTAGCCCTAAGACAACGCTTCCCTCACGCCGTAGCTCACCCTCGCCACAGTTATACCCTCCGTCGCTGCCGTCGCCGCCGATTCCTCGCTGCTTCTGCCCCCGCCGCTGCATCGTTGATGTTACTGCCCCACCATTGCGTCGCTCCTGATGTTACCCCCGTCGCTGCGTTGCTCCTACTGCTGCCCCGTCGCTGCGTCGCTCCTGCTGCTGCCTCGCCGCTGCCTCGCTGCTGCTACTACCGCGGCCGCAGCTTCCCTCGCGCCGCTGCCGCCGCTGCAGCTTCCCTCACCGGTCATCTGTTTTCTCATGATTCTGTCTCCCCTGCTTGACTGCTTCTCTACAATCCTTATTAGGTAATTTCCACTCATTTTTCTCTCCATTACCTTAGTTATTTTTCCACTCATTTTTTTGCTTTCCAATTTGTTGTTATATTCATGTAGAATGTTTAGGTGGATCTTGGTCGTTGTTCTGAATTCTTATGAATGTGTATAATGGTTTTCGATCATAAATTTTTGAGTTTTTCTAAAATAATACAGGGCTTGATTGTTTAGAGACATCTTATGTTTTGAATGAAATTTGCTTGTTTGTTCGATTTGTGATGATTAACTGCCCGATTTCCCGAATCACTGCGTTCCAGACGGGTGGGGTAATTTATACCTTGTTGCAGAGTTTTAGTGTGAATGCCAAATATGAGAAAATTCGATTCGTTAGTTGTCTTGTTCAATAGTTCTAATTCTGTAAAACTAGTTTTAATCTTGGATCATTACTTTGATTATGTATGTATTTACAATTTTCTTACTCTTTATTGTTGTGGTAGTATTCTTCCATGTTGATTTGATTTCCACTTGTTCTGTTACAAATGTTGTTGATTCTTTACTTATATTGTTGTTAATATGGTATTTGGTGGTTATGCGAAAATTTGGAATTCAAATGTTTTCTGTTTCTTACTTGACTGCCTCCTTTTATGTACGATTATATTTTGAGAAGATAGATAAGTTGTTGTACTTATGCTCATAGTGTGCCAATTGCTTCAGCTTAACAATGAAGATGACTGAATATCATTTTTTGTGGTTCTGTCTTTATTATGTGTTTTAAAATGAATTGACTGAAATGGTTTATTAGAGATGAGATAAACATAGAAAAAAAGTATAATACAAGCAACGATGCTCTATGTCGTAGTTGTAGACTTTTGTCGTTTTCTTTCGCATTTAACCACTTACTTAGAAGACACATATAAACAAGAATGTTTCGCTCTGTTTGTTTATATTTTTCCAGTTTCTTTTGGATTCAAATTTATGAGCCTTGCATAAATAGGCTGATTATATATAATTTGCTCTCTTCTATCATTGTTGTTCTTCTTCTCATTTAGGGGCAGTTGGATGTGGACTTAAGTGATGCAGGGAGACAACAAGTATTTGCTGTAAAGCATATATGTATATATAATTTTTGTGAATTTTGTTATGGTGTATTTGTTCATTACAGATTGATAAGATGGAAAATTAATTGATTAAGGTGGCTAATCGTCTTCTGGGGAGGCTAAAGTGAGTGCAGTATATTCATCCGACTCGAAAACGAGCATTTGAGAGTGCTGAGATTATAGCTAGCCAAAACCTGTGGTGTGCTTCAGGTATATCAATGAATTCAGGAAATTAAACTTTGGTTTATGCATTCATAGTGTATCGTGTTTTGGGAATGTGTATATGGTATATATACCTCTGTCTTGAATCGAAGATTCTTGTTTTGCAGCATGACTTTTTGTAAAAACAGGCAATAGTTTTCGATTTTTGGAGCTCAATCCCTTTATCGATTATATTAGCATTCAGTTAAATTAGATTCTATGGCAAAGCAGCTGAAATATATTATTACCATGATTTTGTATGTATGTTTTATCTTTCTTTCTTGTCGATTGGATCTTTTTTATAGTTTTGTATGGCTGCTCCCCCTAAGGAATACAGGGATGATGAATTCATTGTGGTGAATTTTTTTCGATTTATGTTTGTAGAAAACCCTCAAGAGGAAATTTCTAAATTTATGCAGGTTTCTCTCTCTCTCAAATTCTCCCATTGTTTTTTGCAATTACAGTTTAAGTTGACATAAGTTTGAGTCTTTGTTTTGTTGTACTTTTGCTTGGTTTTTGTGATTGGATTCCTATTTATAATGTCATTTAAGTAAATCAGGATGAATTGTACAATGGATTTGTCTATGAGCATGGTAATATGAGCTTTATTTTATACATTTTAAGTTGGTTTAATGCTATATGAATTAGGTTACGACAAGGGTTAAAAACCCTTGTCTATGAGCTCTTTTCTTGTAGTGAGATATGATGACTGTCCAAAGAGAGTTAATATCAACAATCTGTACTTTAGCATTTCACGAATTTCTTGTTATAATTTTGGTGAGTTTTTACTGCCATGTGTTTCCAAATTATAGCAAAATGAATTAATAGTATCTTTTTTTTAGAGTTGTTTCAATTGATGTTGTTTCACATTGCAATATGTACAGTTTTCAAAAGCAATTGGGAGAATAAAAGAAGCCATATCCACGCTTCCAATGGCAACTAAAGAAGAGGATATGGAAGAAGTCCCTGCCCTTAAAGATGAAAATGAGGGAAATGTTGATGCACACGTTAACTTGTTGATGAGAGGATTGGATCAGTTACTCGTTTGTCATTGGATTTCTTTGTGTGGGAACGTAACTTTTTTGTGATGAACTTCTCTTTTAACGTTAAATATTTGTTATGAACTTTTAGATGAATATTTGTTGTATGAACTATTAGATGAATTTGATATGACTATTTTGAGTTGAATACATATTTTGTATATTTAAATTTCAATTAATATAAAATATTTATTAAAAGACAACGCTGGAAATAAACTATGACAACGGATTGGAAACTGTTGTCGTAAGGGTCTACAACAACGGCAACATTTAAAAATTGTTGTCTTAGACAGCTACCAGCTACTACAACGGTGGGACAACGGTTAAAAACCGTTGTCGTAGTGCTCTACAACAACGGTTCAGAACCATTGTTCAAGCGTTGTCGTAAACAGATAAGACAACGGTTATTTGGAACCACAAACCTACAACAACAGTTAAAAATCGTTGTCTATGTGCGTAACAACCGTTGTCGTAGGAGTCTAAGACAATGGTTAATAACCGTTGTCTATGAGCGAAAAAAAGTTGACCCCTACGACAACGCCAGCTACAACAACGCCCGTTTTTGGGCTACGACAACAATTCAAAACCGTTGTCTATGTGCGTTTTTCTTGTAGTGACACTAACTATAGATTTGATCTAACTAATTTTCAAGTTAAATAATAAAACTTGCAGCTCTTTCGTTTCACTCAAGTATAGTAATGCAGCCAAAGCTTTATATGAGATTGATAATAAAAATATTTGAAAGCGCTAATAAGAAAAAATAAAGAATTTAGACTGTACTACATGACCAAGCCTACAACTTTTTAATATTAATTATTTTTTACAAATTAAATCGATGATAATTCGAATATTAAAACTAATTAATATGACCCATTAATGACGTAAAAAAAAGACCCATTAATGATGTAAAATTTAATTTTGATAATAAACATTATCAGATTCTAACTAGGTTTATTAGAATAACACGTATTATGCCTTAAATATATAAATCATTTATAAATTTGAAATTTGTTTAGTAAGGAAAAAATAAAGTAAAAGTGGACAGGTTGAAAATGACTATTCAAAATTTTCAAACTTATTAAACAATAAAATTATATAGTTTCTACGAATAGTATAAAAATAAAATATGAAACTTATGGAGAAAGTTTAGTCTTTCATTGTTTATATCATTTAATTCTAATGAAAATTTTAGGGTTATACTATATTACTATATACTAAAATTTTAATAAAATCACTAAAATAATGGTGGGATATAATTGACATAACAAATAATTGAAATTGTGAATTGATATTATAGACATAACAACTCATTGGTGATAGAATTTGAGAAGCATCATCACTTTCACGATTTTGAACAATTTGAGTATATATATTTTAAATGCACATAATTCATCGCATATATATGTGTGTGTTAGTGTATCAAATCACAGATTCCAATTAAAATCCAAACACAGGCTAAAAGTCTTGTCTATATATATGTAGGAGCATTGGACAATATTGTTTGTAACACCTAGAACTTGCATGGTTGGTTATGGACAAGAGGTGCCTATAAAGTGCACAAAAAGAAGCCTCTCGCAATGGAGGAAATAAAATGGATTATGCAATGGGGGATGCATTGAAATTAATGCCCCTTTTTCCTCTAACGATGTTATATTACATTTGGTGTCACATATTCTACTCCAAAATAATTAATCACCATGTTTCATGTATGACACCATCACTAGTGCATGATGTGTTTTAAGTGTCACGAAACATGAAATGTAACACCAAATGTAATAGAAGATTTCGTCCGTTTTCTTTTTACCTAATTCTATACATTGAATTAAGGTTTTGTTAATGAAAGAGCTGAATGGCCTGTTGGTAAGGGAACATATATATATACATACATAAATAAAAGATCGACAAGAATCTGAGGCACACGTGTGTGCAGCCCACATACATCTCATGAGGTGTAAAATCTCTCACACACACATATATTCATTCAACACATGACCAACCATATCTCATTATCTAAATTTGCTTGTCTCTTCACCTCATTTTTAGGTTACATATCCCTTCATTCCATTAATATGTGTACTCTATTTTGGTCCAGAATAATTGTTCCACTTGTTGCTTTATATATGTAAGTAACTTGCAAGCAAACTATACAGCTTTGTCACGTTCTTAGTTATGATATATAGCAATAGTTAATTGGGATATATTTGGTCGAGTTTTTAAGTAATTAAAGAGTTAAGTAATACAATATCCAGGCCTGACATTTAACATCAGAAATTGGGAACTTAGTCGAGTTAAGTTGAAGTGGCACGAATTAAGCTGATGTGATATCTATAGTGTTGGTGACATGAATTCATATATTAAAAAAAATGGAAAATATATTTAAATAATACTAAAATCATCAAATAATTTTAAAAGCTAACAAAGATTACCTAAAATTCAATAAATATAAAAATAATTACAAAAGTGTTAACAATCATTTAAATAAAAAAGAATTCACTATATATGTGACGGTGGTGGTTTGGGTATTCCCACAAAAAAAAAAAGACAAAGTATATTTAAGTAATTGTAAAATCGGTACCATATAATTTTATAAAAAGTCAATAACAACAGCAAGATAATAATAAAAATATTTAAAATAATCATACAAATATAAAACATTTCTTTCACTAAATTTTAATATAACATTATTTTTTTTCAAAATATCAAATGCATGTAATTTGAATTGATATAAAAAAATTTAAGTAAAATTTAAAATATATATATATATATCAATTAAAATAATGGGAAAACAAGTTTTTTTGTCCTCTATGTTTGCCTTATTAGATTTTTAGTCCTCCAACCTAACTTTTGATTTTTAGTCCTCTATATTTACTCTTATTAGATTTACGTTCCTCTATCTTTCAACTTTTGATTTTTAATCCTCTATATTTACCTCATTTTATTTTTAGTTTTCTATCTTTATACTTTTAACTTTAGTCATTTTACTTGCAATAACATATTACCTTGTTTTTCCTATTAGTTACTACTTCCGTCCCGGTCGAACTTGCCTACTTTGACCAGGCACGGAGGTTAAGAAAAAACAGTTGACTATTGATTTTTAAGATAATTGGGTGACATTTTTTGTAATAAAGGTGAAATATGAGAATATTAGTGTTTGACTTTTGTTACTTTTTGCTTTTTAAGATTGCTTTTTAAGATAGTTGAGTGATATTTTTGTAATAAGGATGAAATATAGAAATATTAATATTTGACTTTTGTTGCCATTTATGGGTTGACAAGTTTAGTTGGGACAAACAAAAATGGCAAGTAGACAAGTTGATTTGGGACGGAGGGAGTACAATTTAATTTTTCCTTATTGGAGAATTTAATTGACTATAATACATAGATCATTTGACATAATTTGAGAACAAGTGGAATATGATCAATGTCAGTTTTAAAATTTTGTTTTATCCGTTTACAACACGAAATGTATATCATTCACGAAAAATAAATTATTAATTTCTTAATATCAATTTTATGTTAAATTTTTATTTCTCATATTTAAAATTTTTCAAATCACTCGTAATTGGATGAAAATATAATTCATAATTATTAAATTAATTTAGACTTGATGAAGAAGCTTTTTTTTTTTTGTGAGAAAAATTAACGTAACTAAATTGAAAAATAATAATAATATGATATTGCAAGTAAAATAACTAAAAGAATGATATTTTTTAAACATAGTGTACTAAAAATCAAAAGTTGAAGGATAGAAGACCAAAAATGTAATGTGGTAAACATAGATGATTAAAAATCAAAAGTTATCTAAAAAAGGTAAATATAGAGCACTAAAAATTATCAAACGCTGAAAGTTTGAGGATTAAAAATCTAATGAGGTAAATATAGAGGACTAAAAAACTTCTTTCCCCTAAAATAAATATCATGTATAATATATTAAAAAACTAAAATTCCATAAAAAGATCTCAAATTATTTAAAAATCTAAAAATATAATAAATTCTAAATAAAATCCTAAAAAATATCAAAACATTTGAACTTTTAAAACTTTATAATTAAAATCCTGTGAAACCACCACTTAAGCAATAAGCAAGTCGTTAGAAATTTCTCCACGTTAAACAAAGTTCATATTATATTCTTTTACTATAAATGATACTAAATCTTTTATGTAATCTCCATATTTTTAAATTGGTTTAACTACATAAAAAACACGAATTTGAAATTTAGTTCAATTGTAACATGAAATTTAACTATCACAAATACAAAAAACATTCGATTAAACACATGTTTCAATTTAGGACATGTTTGAATTTTTTAGGCTGGCAAAAACTTGGGTGCACCCGGGGTACGGATCTTAGATCCGTGCCCCCAACCTGACCCGGCGCGTGGGCCATCTTCATGCGCGCCCACGCGCCCCCACGCGTGTCTGCAGCTATGCTGGTGTGCGCTCGCGCACACCAGATTCCATTCAGTGATAGGTATTATACACATACTCTTAAGGTATTACGTGTATACTCTTAAGGTATTACGTGTATACTCTTAAGGTATGACACATTTTTAAGGTATGACACATTTATCTTTAAGGTATTGAGTTTAAAACATAAGGTATTACATATGCACCTTTGAGGTATTACATATTTGAGTATAAGGTATTGCATACTCACCTTTAAGGTATTACTGCTTTTGAGTATAAGGTATTACATATTCAGCTTCAAGGTATTACTGTTTAAACTTTAAGGTATTACTGCTTATAGTTTAAGGTATTACATATTTATCCTTAAAGTATTACATAAAATATGTTTCAGGTATTACATAAAATATGTTTCAGGTATTACATAAATATGTTTAAGGTATTACATTTTTATCTATATGGTATTACACATTCATACTCACATTTAAGGTATTTGATAATCACTTTTCAGGTATTACATAATTCTCTTTCGGGTATTACATAAATACCTTTAAGGTATTACGTGTATGCTTCTGTGGTATTACATAATATATCTCGATTTTCATTATCTTTCTCTTCGAAATATTTCTGCAAATCATCTAGTGGTATGTTGGATGCAAGATCTATAGTCACAATTGGTAATTCTTCTATGTATCTCCTCATCACGAAGGTTGAAGAATAATAAGAAACTAAAGATGGAGAGATAGAAGAAGATGAAGAAGCAGCAATGTAGATGGACGAAGATGAAGAAGCAGCAATGAAGATGGAAGAAGATGAAGAAGAAGCAGCAATGGAAAATCAGCCCACAACCAACATAGAAATTGATAAACCCATTTTGCACCACTGTATGAGACTCAAAGTAGCCCGATTTTACAGCCATGGTGATTGAAGCACGCTGATTTGGAGGGGGAGACATAGAGAGAGGGAAAAAAAAGAGATGATAGATGGAGAAGAACGTTTGTATTGAAAAAGCAATAGGGCTACAGAAAAAAAAAATGTAATGGAGAAGGACATGCGCAGAGGAGAAGAAGAAGAAGAAGAAGAAGAAAGGAAGAAGAAGAGAAGGAAGAAGAGGCGCTGGAAGAAGAAGAAAAAAAAAAGGAAGAGAGAAAGAAGATGAAAAATTAGGGTTTGATTATATATAGTGTATCCGGGTCGGGTTGGGGGCACGGATCTTAGATCCGTGCCCCGGGGGCACCCAAGTCCTACTCTTTTAGGCTTCAATTACTGAATGAAATCCAAATTGTATGAATTAATTATTGACGAATATTAAATTATATTTGTATGATGATTGTAATTAAAATTGCATGTTGACAATTAACTTCTACAACTCGGGATCCACTTCATCAATTAGAACCCAAAAGATCAGAATATGTCCCGAATTGAAACAAATATTAAATGCAACGTTTGTTGTGTTACAATTAAAACTTATGTTGCAAATGAAACTATATGTTAAGTACATGTTTTATTGCGTAATTAACTCTTCTAAGAGTGACACTTTTGTGCTCCAGGGGCACTGTGCCCCCAAATTAATCAGCATATGGTGTTAAATATATACTCTACAGGTATCATCTATATACTCTTCAGGTATCACATGTATACTCTTATATACATATGATACATGTAGAATATATTTATAACACCAAAAAACATAACACATATAGAGTATATATATAACACATGGAGAACATGTATATAACACCTAAATCTGTGTCCATATATGGCCCAAAGGTATATAAGTTTTTGCCACTTCTAAATTATGACATGGTTCTTTTAAATTTTTTATGTTGGCTTACATGATTTTAGATTTTATGTAGACGGTAGACCTTGATATAATTATTTGTACTTTACTATGGTCTTTTTGATGATTGATAAAACAATATTCACTTTCTAATTAAATTTTTTTATTTTCAAATTATTATTTACATTGTACCTTAACGTAATTGGTATAAATATTTTTTGAAATGTTATTTATATTTTTTATATTCTTGTTCATTTTATTTTACACTATTCAAATTTAAAGTAAATACAAATATTTAGGGATAAAATCACATTTGGTCCCATAACTATCGTCTTTTTCACAATTAGTCCCACAACTATTTAATTTTTTAATTTGGTCCCATAATTTAAATAATTGCTCTATTTTGATCCCAATGTCGTAAAAAATTTCAAATTTGGCCAGAAAATAGTCATATGACATCCAATTTGGGGGTTTCCGATGAAAAATAATGACATGACATGAGATGTGATGATTATTGTATTGGTCCAAACATTAAAACAAATTCTAAAAAAATGTCATCTTTATTAAATGCGTAATTATTTTTCGCCGGAAACCTCCAAAATAGATGTCACGTGACAATTTTCCGGTCAAATTTGAAATTTTCAGGGACATTGGGACCAAAATCGAGCAATTATTCAAGTTACGGGACTAAATTAAAAAAGTAAATAGTTGTGGGACCAATTATGAAAAAGACTATATTTATGGGACCAAATGTGATTTTATCCCCAAATATTTATGTAATTTTAAATTTTAGAATTAGTGTTCTCTTGTTGTTGTTGTTATTTAAGTGGGACTAAAAGTTCAATTGCCTATACTTATGTGATCAAATCTGCAATTTACTCGGATTTGGAAATTCAAAATAAGTTTAAAGCAAAATTCCATCAAACTTAACAGCCATGTGAAGAACAAGCAAGTTTAGTCATCAGGGGCTAGTTTGGATTGGGGATAGGAAAATAAACCCACCTAAACCTTTTTCTTTCTAATTTTGTTTGAATTGACAGTTTGTGGGGTTCTTTTTTCTTTTTTGTTTTGGTTTAAGCATGATTTTAGGTCCCTTCAACTTGGATAAAGTCTAAATTTACCTAAATACTGCCTCTTTTTGGTAGACTTGTTGTCCCCCTTTTTCAATTCAATGTATATGTGTAACGTACCGTTTCTTTAAAAGATAAATTTAATTAAGACGTTAACTACTACTCCCTCCGTCTCTGCTAACTTTGTCTACTTTCCGTTTTTTATTGTCCCTGCTAACTTTGCCAGCCAAAAAATGACAACAAAATAAAATTACGACCTTATCCCTCAATTTCTTTCATTTTACAAAATTGCCACTCAAATTATTCCTTAAATTTTTGATAATCTTTCCTTAATTTATCTTAATGCTACCTAAAGCCCACTTATTCTATGATCCACAAATCAAAGCCAAAGGCCCAAAACCCATTTCTATCACTCTTCGTCTCTCTCTCTATCACCCATTTCTGGAATCTTCATCTCCAGATCCATCTCTCTGAAACCCTAGTCTCCCACTGTGCATCGTTCCCATTCCCACTGCGCCGTTCCCATTTTTGGAACCTTCATCTCTCTCTCTCTCTATCACTCTTTGTCTCTCTCTATCACTCATTTCTGGAATCTTCATCTCCATCTCCATCTCTCTGAAACCCTAGTCTCCCACTTGCATCGTTCACATTCCCACTGCACCGTTCCCATTCTCTCTCAAAACCCTAACTCTCTTCGATTCCCTCTTCGATGCTCGCCGAAACCCTAAATCTATGCTTGCCAAAACCCTAAATCTATGGCCGCCGAAGCCTTCTTCATGTGTCCTTTCTCCTAAATCTGAATCCGCTTTCAATCTCACAGTTTCTTGACCGAAACCCTCGTCAAAACCTTCTTCCGAGTCTGTGTTTAAGATCTTGGCCGAAACGAGAGGATTAGGGGTTTTTGTGGCCGATTCAAAAAGGTTTAGGGGGTTTGATGGCCGATCCAAGAAGGGAAGAGGGTTTCGTGTCGAGTTGTGGAAGAAAAGAGAAGTTTCTGGGCACTTCGAGTTGGGATGAGAGTTTCTTGTCCGAAACTCAGTTTGAAGGGGGTTTCGTGGCCGATTCGGATGAAAGCTTCGTGGCCGAAACTCCCTGTGATGGAGATGGGGTTGCTCTCCCTCAAGGGATTGAGGTACCCTCCTTCTACAATCAATATGAGGCTGATCCAGAGTTGCTTGCTTTTAAAACTGAGTGTTTGGCTATCTGGGTACCCTCAGTTCGAAAGGTTAAATTACTCCAAACCTCTTGAAGCTCATAAGAATGCATGCTGATTTTCTGATTGTTTATGTATTGGTTCATGCATGCTGTTTTTGTGCTGTTTCTGTGTTGTTTCTATGATGTTTATGTTTGCTCAAAGGCTGAGAATGATGAGAATGGATGCTGATGTTTCTGTGATGTTTATGTTTCTGTGATGAAGTGTATTCACTTCTGAGAATTTGTGAGAATGAAGGCTGAAATATTTGTGCTTGCTTTTATGCTGATTTCTGAAATTTGCTGAAAGGCTGAGAATGATAAGAATGGATGTTGATTTCTGTCTATGTTAATGTGTTGTTTATGCATGCTGATTTCTGTGATGAAGTGTATTCACTTCTGAGAATTTGTGAGAATGAAGGCTGAAATATTTGTGTTTGCTTTTATGTTGATTTCTAAAATTTGCTGAAAGGCTGAGAATGATGAGAATTGATGTTGATTTCTGTCTATGTTAATGTGTTGCTTATGCATGGATTCTGTGATGAAGTGTATTCACTTCTGAGAATGGTGGGAATGATTGCTGAATTTCTGATGCTTGCTGAATTGGTGATTTTTTAGTATGTGATGACTGCTGGAGTCTGTCCAGTGTATTTGAATGATTTTTCTGCTGGTTGAATGTATTTGAAAGACTGCTGGTTGACCTGTGATTATTCCTTTCTGCTGATTTTTGATGCGAATGCATGGTAGCTTCCTCAAAGCTGCCCAACAGTTACCTGTTGCATATTGAAAAATGACATGGTGTTGCATGTTGTAGCTTGTCATGGTCTGTTTTAGGACTATGTTAATGCTGTCATATCATTTTTAATAGGAAAAAACCCAATGATGAAATCTTTCTGAGGGAAAATAAAACTGAAATTTCATTAGTACTGATTCTATTGTTTACAGTTTAAGCAAAAGGTACACTGCATGTGTTTACACTGTAAACAAAAAACCAGATTGTCAAAATGCATTCTAAGCCTACTTTACATGTACCTTAAATCTGTTAGAATACCCCCAATGTCATAAGATTCAGTGGCTTATTCATTTGCTATCAGAAAGTCTATTGCTTGCCTTACTACTTGCTCATCCATTTCAATTGTCATTGGCAGTGAGCCATTTCTTTCTTTTGTTGCCTTTCCAATTTGAGGCAGCTTGTAATTGTTGCCTCCATTTACCTTTAAAATGTCAACCATGAATGCTTGTAGTGTTAGAAATATGTTGTTCAACTTTGGATGCTCTAGTTCTTCAAATGATTGAAGGACATTAGCAACCAAGTCATCAATGTTGTAGGATCTTGTTTCAATCTGCAAGGATTGAATAGCCCTGAAGTACCCTAAGTCCAACACATTAGTGTCTGGTGAATTTGGTGGTTGACACATCAACTTTATATCAAATCCATCTTCTGTGGCAGCCCTCCTGAAATCTGAATCCATATTGCTTATATGAGGTCTTGCATTGTCATGTTGGATGATAATTTTTTACTTGCATTTGCTGGCCACTTTGCCTTAATTGCTGGGAGTATCTGTATTGTGCCATGTGATGAAACAAAAACAGCAAACAATTCACCATAAAAATGTGTTAGTAATGTCACCAAATCAGCCCAATAGTTAATCAAAACCTAAGGGCAGTTTTTAGGAGACTTACTAAACACATTAAGTGATGAAAAATTTGTGTGTTTGAGTTACCTTTTCCAAAAGGCAGCTCTTAATCACTTATTTGTTTATGGAGTCAATTGGTTTTGTAACCATTGTACCCCTTGGTCTATTTGCTGATTTTCTGATGGCGGGGAGTTGTTGTGTGAATGGGAAAAACAATAACTCTCCTTGTTCTGTGTATTGTGGTCTTGCCACAGCAGCCATAAACATGACTTTTGCAATGAAACGCTTACTTTTACAAGCCCTGTATGGATCATCCTCTGTACTCAACTTATAAGCCCTTTCACTTGTCTGTTGCATATAAAACCACTTCTCGTCTATATGAACTATGTTATGCATTGATTCAAAACTGATCTTGTTGCTCATATGTTTGTGCAAGAAACATAGGCAGAATTTGAGTCTGCTCACCTTATTTGAATCTGTCAAAGCTGGTTTGATTGCATTTGTATGTGCTTTAAGTTTTGCCTTTTTGACCCACCTCCCAACTTCTGATTTACTGACTTGAAGCTCATTTGCTAACTTCCTTATTGTGCCTCTCTTAGAGAATGGAATGACTTTAATGGCTTCCTCATCAAACTTCTTAAGTCGAGATGAAGTTTGACGTGTGATGACTTACGGAAAAGAAATAGGTTGCCCCTCTAAAATTTGTTTCCTTGCAGCTTACCATATGAGTCGGATTGTACGAACGGACACTCCAAATGATGCTGCGACTTCTGCCATGATGCCTATATTCAAAACACCGTTATTGTTGTTTGCGAGAAGCCGCTGAGCAATGAGAAGTCGTGCTGATGGAGATAAATTTTTCCCAACTCTGTTGTTAGTCATTTTGCTGTAATTTAAATCTGCTGATTTGAGTTTTTGGTTGTTGAATCTGCATTTACTGCCTTTGTACTGCTATTTATGGAAGAATAGGATTTCAAATCTATGATGATTTGGTGGGAAATTAATGTAATGCTGAATTTCACTTTGCTGTATTTTTATTTCATTTGGTGGGAAATTTTCCAACCTTTTTAGTCTTACACACCTGTTGCCTTTTTTTTTTTTAATTCATTGCTTGCTTTTGTATTAACATACTAATCCAATGCCTAATTAAATTGTAAAAAACATTAAAATAATATATCACATCAAAATCAACAGTTTTTCTTAGGATTCGTGCCAATCAACCTAGGCAAAGTTATGAGGGACGGAGGGAGTACGTTATAAATCAACCCTTCTAAACATAATAAAGATAAATAAATTCAATAATTAATAATTGTGAAATATTATCCAATAAAACGTCATTATGAAATATATACTTAAAGAATGTAATGAAAGCAATTTACTTGAAATTGTTTTTTCTTCAATCCATCTTGTAACACTTCAAAAGGTAGAATATATGAACATTCTTATGGATATACTTTTCTGAGATTAATTAAATAAAACCCTTTAAATAAAATATTCTGCAATCTTAATAATATCTGCTAGTCGCATCCACCGCCCGCATACCGCCCGCTATCTTTAATCTGAAATTTTTTTAAACACATTAGGGTGAGTGTCAGAAGGACAAGGGAAAATTTCATTTTACGTACACTTAAAACGCTACTGTCCATTTTACGTCAATTTATTTTTAAGGTTTCACATTTAGTCCAATTAAAACCAAAATAGACCAATTTTGAATTTCCGATAAGCCACATTAGCTGCCACGTGTGCTACGATAAGCCACATCAGCTGTCATGTGTGCTCTGATAAGCCACGTCAGCTAAACACAGCCGGAAAATCGATCTCCGGTGGCCAAAGGACCAAAATTGGTCGATTTTGATTTTAATTGGACTAAATGTGAAACCCTAAAAATAAATGGACAGTAGCATTTTAAGTGGACGTAAAATGAAATTTTCCCAGAAGGACACTTAGTGGAGGGAATCACACAAAAACATCTCAAGACTCAAACATTTAACATTTAAGAAACACATAACATTTACAATTCAACATTCAACATTCACCGTTTGAGGTTCATCACTCAAGGTTCACCGTTTACCGTTCACGGTTCAACATTTAAGTTTCACCGTTTACATTTCAAGATTCATCGTTCAGTGTTCACCGTTCAACGTTTACATTCACATAAATATGAGATTCAACATGACTTATCTTAAATACAAATACACACAAACTTAGCATTCAAAATGTACACAGAGATGTAGTTCTTAGCTGCCGTAGATGCAGTTCTCAACTGCCATAAATGTAGTTTTTAGCCACCGTAGATGCAGCCATAAATGTGGTTCTTAGCCACCATAGTGCAGTTCTTAGATATCATATCATAGATGTGGTCTTAGTCATCGTAGGTGCAGTTCTTTGCTTACATAGATTTGGTTCTTAGCCAGCGAAGATGCAGTTCTTAGTTATCATAGATATGGTTCTTAGCCACCATAGATGCAAGCACATGTATTCACATATTCACTTCACAATTAATAAACATTATTCAAATTCAGATTAAATACATCGCAAAAACTCATATGAGACGATCTCACGGATAGTTTCCGTGAGACGGATCCTTATTATTCATGAATTGAATCCATATCCACAAACTTTGATATGAATTGCTAAGTGTGGGTTATGGGTTGACCCGTCTCACAAAAAAAGATCCGTGAGACGGTCTCACACAAGACTTACTCTAAATACATTCATTGTAGGACATTCACAATTATGTAACAATCTATTTGGCATATATTTGACTTCCAAAGAAACCCTCTTTGGTGTGGGAATTAACCGGACTTACATGACATATAGTCAATCATGATTTTATATTTACATTCTACATCACATGTAACCTTAGACATCATTAGTATTTTATCCATATGACAATCGTGTTCGCAATGTCACATAGCCAACCAATTCAATTTCACATATTAAAATAATACTCATATCACTTATGAAGCAGATAAGAGGTTATCCCCCACCTTCAATAACAGTAACTTCCAAAGGTTCTTCCCCTTATTTCTCCTAATCTTATATCTTGTTCATATTCCCTACAAGGTATCAAACACGTCTTAGTATCTAGCTCAATTGCTCATAATGAAATTAATCTTTTGGGAAGGGTTATCGATCAATATTTCTTAAAGTAGATGGTTTGAAAGGCCAAAACCTTAAAAATAGGGTCTTGCACTTATAGTTTGCTATAAAAGAGCTTAATTGAGGATTCAATTAAATTTGTAGAAACCCTAGGGGTTATATTGTCACATTTTATATTATCTTGGGTCATTTCTGCCATGTAGCCAAAGTTCAGGGACTAAAAATGAAATTCTTAAAACTATAAGGGTTAAGATGTAATAATTAATCAGAATAGTATGAGCCAATTCATAATCCTCAACATATTCTGGGTTTCTAAATATAATATTAGTAACTTCCAAGGTTTAAATACAATTATGAGGAATTCCAGGATCTAAAGCATAAATATTTAAAAGAGTAAGGGTTAAAGTCCAATTTCAATAAATATCAATAATTATAAAAAGGGCCATAAACTTATCTATTTTCCAAAGAAGAGCCCTCATCTCAAATCTGTCCCGGCCAATGCCTTCTACTCTAACCTCTGCTAGATTCATCATGATCGGCGACATACCAATCCCGCCATAAACCACACAGTCACACATCACACACCCAGCATAGCGACTCCTTGCATTGCTTGACAGACGGTCGACAACGATGGAGAGAGAGAGAGAAGGGGAAAGACAGCCCCTCTCGTCGTTCATATGCGGCGGTAGACAGGGGAGGATGAAAAACAAAACCAAGCCCGGAAACGAGAAGGGTCGGACAAGAGCTTTCTTTTGATTCGAACAAAGATGCGGGAACAACACTGACGATAAAGGTTGTGGTGGTGGTCGGTGGACTTGGTAAAGAAGAGAGAAGAATAAGTATGTTCAACCTTTGTTTCAAAAGTCCACATTCCTATTCTAACCCTAACATTATTTCTCATACGGAAAGTACATGTATCTCTTCCATTTTTGATGAGATTAAGTGTCATCTTTTCCTTAGAAGATAGACTAAGATGATGGATGACTAAGGGCACCAGCATTTATGATATAGAAGAATATATTATTGTAAATGTATGGCTGAATCACATGCAGCAAGCTTGCATGTTTTTATGGAAATTTGACTAAGTGGAAAAGACATCGGTAATAAAAGTGTTGTGGAAGAAGAATAAAAGCGTTGTGGAACAGCAAAACAGTTTGGGTGTTGTGAAAGGGTATAAAACACATTTCCACTTATAAAAGCGTGTTTCTCACTTACACGGAAGTCGGATTTTCTCTCTCCTCGAAGAACCGCACTTTCACTTACAGAGACGTGTTTGGGCATATATTCAAAGGTGTTAAATCTTGCGAGTGAATGGAATCGTGACATGTGGGCTGAGCAACGGTTATTTCGGTTAAGAAGCAGCTCAAGATTGAAAACAGAGCCTCCGAGTTACCAACTTCCAGATCTTCTACAAGATTTATTTTAGCTTCGTTTGATTTGATTTCCTTTGCAATGTAAAGCCAGTATATAAAGCTACAAAGGGTTCTTTAGAGTTTATATTGAGATAATATACAGAGTGAGATATAGTGCTAGAAAGAGTGAGTGTTCATCACTTGTGCGTGTGTTTTCTGTAGATTTTGCAGATTGTTCTTGTACTCGATTTCTTTGGTGAATAAGATCAACCCCTCTCCCATTTGTTCCCATGGATGTAGGCTTTAAGCCGAACCACGTAAATTGTGCATTACTCTTGTTTTGTTTTGGTTCTTTCTTGGTTTGTTTCTTGCAAGATCAAAGTGGTAGTGTGTTCTTCAAGTGTTAGGGTTTTTGGTGTAATTCTCCTGACAATTTGATGCCGTCTGTGGGAACCAGATTTAGAGGGGGTGAATAAACCTACTCAAATCTTTTCAAATCTTTTTACTCCATAACGAGTAAGTTCAAGTGTGAGCTTTCAGCTTCATAGTTTGCTACATTAAAGCAACTTGTTTGAACTTGTAGAGTTAAGTACAGTAACATTTTGGGAGGTTAATCTGGAGTCTTGAGAGTTGTGCGGCGGATAATCTTTCTTCTGCTAAAAACACAAGTATGGAAGATATGTTTTTGATCTATATATACAGTTAGGTAGATAAGCATAAAACAAACACATAGATATATAGAGGTTCGAAGGTGGAGTAATCCTTCTACATCATCTCTGCCTCTTCTCAAAAGGAAACTTTGTTAATCTTGTTGAATTACACAGGCCTAGCTATTACAACACAGACTCAACAAATGAGTAGCAAGCCTTCACACAGATACTTGCATACTCCTCCAACCGACCCACACAAGATCCTTACTCTCTTCTTCAGAAAGTGTAAAGCTTAGCAGGAACCTAGTCCTACCTCTAAGTACTCCAAAGACAGTCCTTAAAAGATTTATATTTTTAATGAGGGTTGATCAAACAAAGGACCATCAATAAGTGAAAGTTTTAAGCCTACAATTTATGATGCAAGGCTTGGTTTGGATGAAGACAAGCCAGCTTCATGAATAATGTCCCAATATACTTAAACTGAGATAAATGAATACCAATAGAGCTTCTATGTGCCTCAGTGCCCAGAAAATAACTCACCTCCCCAAGATGTTTGAGAGAAAACTTAGTATTTAGTTGAGTGATCAAGATTAGAAACCATAATAGGATCATTACCAATGATTAAGATATCATCTACATATGCCAAAACAATCAATATTTTGCTACCATGATGCATATGAAATAATGAAGTATCTATACCATAGATTTTCTCAACCCAAGAGATATGAGATAAGCCTTAAGAGTATCATACCAAGTCTTTGGAGCCTGTTTAAGGCCATATAAAACCTTAGTGAGCCTGCTAACATGAGTAGGAAAAGAATAATTCACAAAACCTTTAGACTGAGATATGTAAACCACCTCCTTAATATCACCATTGAGAAAAACATTATTGATATCAACATGTTGAATAGACCACCTACGTGTAATAGCCAAACTAAAGACAAGTCTAATGGTTACTAGCTTCACACCAGGACTGAAAGTATCAAAATAATCCACTCCAGCATGTTGTTCAAAACCTTGAGCTATCAACCTAGTCTTGTACTTACTTATACTGCCATTTGGATTCCTTTTAATTATAAATATCTACTTATTAATAATGGGATTGATAGTAGGTTGAGAGCAAACTAACTCACATGTCTTATTTGATTGTAAAGCCCTAAGCTCATCTTTCATTGTAAGTTTCCAATGAGGTGAAGCTAAGGCTTGATAGACAGTAACATGTTCGTGATCAAGCAAGTTAGCATTAAAAAGCTTTGGTTTAAAAGTACGAAGTTTGGATCTGGTGACCATAGGGTGAGTAGAAGAAGATGGTGGAGCAGGATAATTGGAAAGAGGTGATAGGGGAAAGGATTCTGAAGGAGAGGAGCTAGTAGATAGAATGGAGTGATTAGAAGCATTAGAAGAACATGAGGAGGAAGTGCTAGAATCTGATATGAGAGGAGTAAAAGAATTGTTAGGCAGAAGAGGAAGAGTAGATGAAGACTGTGAAGATAAAGATAAAGAGGAGTCGGAAAGAAAAAGAGAAGCATAAGGAAACTCTGGCTCATTAAATGCAACGGTTTTTGCAATATACACTCTTTCACTGGGATGAAGACACATATACACCTTATGAGCAACACTATAGCATATGAACACACATTTTAAACTCCTAAACTGAAGTTTGATAGAGTTATAAGGTCTTAAATAAGGAAAAGTAATCGGGGGCTTTGTGATAGAGTTCAAAATGTGGAGTTTGACCCTTAAGAATAGGAGTAGGAATCCTATTAACAAGAAAGGTAGCAGTTTGGAAAGCAATCCACCAAAAAGACAAGGGTAGAGAAGAATAACTAAGTAGTGAGAACCTCATTTCTGTAATGTGTTGGTGTTTCCTTTCCACTAAACCATTTTGAGGATGAGTGTATGGACATTAGTGTCTGAAACTAATACCAAGACCTTGAAGATAAGAATTAAGAAGTAAAAATTCACCAGCTATATCACTCTGTAGAGTTTGTAATTTGGTACAAAAAAGCCTTTCAACTAGAGGAAAAAGTTGCTTGAAAATACTTGCAACTTCAGAGTTGAGTTGTAAGGGATAAATCCATGAATACCTAGTGAAGTCATCTACAAACAAGACATAATACCTATCTATAGTCATCCCTACTATGTTCAAAATTCGGCCCCCAAACATGCATCAGTGAACAATCTCCAAGGTAACATGCATAATTGATGGAAAGTGCATTTGGATGTAATTTGCCTTGTTTGCATGCTTCACAAAACTGAACAAGAGATGAGGGAATAAATTTTATTGATTTAAGAACATGAATTGAAAGAAGCAAGAAAGGAATTACAAGTATCTGCCATAGCATGAGAACTAAGGTCTGGAATAACAACCTTTTACTCCACGTGCAAAAACTCAAATATAATATTTTTCTATAAAACAAAAAAATCGACTAGATCTTTACCTATCCGTTTTGGGCCCAGAAGGGAATCATATATATGCCTTAGGGCCCATTTAAGCCCAAAGCTATTTCATCACCTAACCCATATATATGGCTCGGCCACTAACCTTCACTATAGTTAGCATTATGTACGTTGCAAAACCTCAAATATTACATGTGATGGAAATATTATATCATCATCTCGTGTGAGACTAATTTGTTTGTGATCTCATGAATCACATTCTATGATAGGGTGAAAGTCAATCAAGCCACGCCTAGTTAATGTCTATCTCATACTCAACTCATATGACAATTACTACATATTTTTTTATGTGTATTATGACTGTTACATAACGAGAAGACAAGTATTACATCTGAAAATACGATTCCTCAAATTAATCATAGATTTGAACCAAATTGTATTACCCTTGAAAAGTATTACCTAATATATTATACAGTATTACATAATTATAATTTATCAAATACTTTACATGATACAAAAGTATTGTCTTATACACATTAGAATATTACCCATGATGATCGACCGAATGTTAAACCTATATTGATGGAGTATTGACTGAATTGACCTGATCCATCTCACTAGATAAAATAAATAAGACAATTCATACAAGAATTATCTAGGCATATAGTGTGGATTGAGAAATCAAAAAATTGGATGGATTTGCAAAGGTTATATATGTATCATAATTATGCAGAAGAGTTGGTTTCTTGTGAGACCGTCTCATGTGCGACGGAATTCAAGTGTGTCTTTTATAGGTATGAGAATGTGTTTTTCAACTATAAATACGTTTTTTATAAGTATGTTTTTACAAATATAAACATGAGTTTTAGAAGTATGTATTTTACACTCATAAGTATGTCTTTTTCTACTATAAATATGTGATCTTGAATTTCATCGCACATGCGACGGTCACACACGAGTTTTATTGTATGCAGAAAGTAAGCACATGCAGTGTTGCTGGAGTAAAGCTCTGTATTATGAGTTTTGCACTTATGGTCCAAATGTACCCTACCCAACCCTCCCTTTATTAGCACATGCAATCGTAACTTTCTTAATTGTCTCAATTTAATACAAATAAAAGTTTCCCTGTGTGCCTTAATTGAAAATAAAAATTCACAAAAGTAGTATTTCAAAACCTTTTTTCTCTTGCAACAAAAATAAATAATGTACTTAATCTAATTTTTAAAGTTTAAATTATCATACAAAAGGATGCCATGTAATGATAAACTCAATCCAAAATTTTGGACCACTTATACTGAATTTATTGTTATATTTAATAACAATAACTTATATAAAACCGTTTAATAAATATAATTTAATAAGATATCCACAACTTAAATTTATTTCCGCAACAATTGAGATGATAAATTAAATAGGGTAAATTACAAAATTCAAGCCAAACTATGCCCACTTTTGCACTTAGGTAGCCGAACTTTGAAAGTTTACTGTATAATCGTCAACCTTTGCGAATTTACTACATGAGCGTCAAAATGTCATCGCCGGCCGAATATTCTTTCACTGCCGACGAATATTCTAGACATATTTGGAGCATATATATTCCGCCGGAAATGACATTTTGGCGGTGATGTGATAAATTCACAAATAATGGCGATACTTATACAGTAAACTTTCAAAGTTCGACTACCTAAGTGCAAAAGTACGTGATCATAGTTTGGCTTGAATTTTGTAATTTTCTCAATTAAATATGATATATAAATACTACGTATATGCATCCTCGTTTGAATGCATGTAATCAGACTGTAATGTGTGCTTGAAAATATTTTCTTAAATTTATATATAGCATGCTTAAGATGATATCAGCACTTTCATTTTAAACATACTGTTACTCACAAAAATATTGTTTTTTTTTTAACACAATTTAACATTAATTCCTTTCTAATAAAATTTGGGTATTTTACTGCTTTTTCTTGTATCAAACTACACTACTCATACCATCAAAATTTATATCTACTCTATTTCATTCCTATGAAATCATACCGTTTCGTGAACTCATATCATCAGAATGTAGGCCATACCATTCTATTTCATCATATCAAAAGTATTACTTACGAAAATATCTAGAAAAAGAAAGAAAAATCTCAATTTTTGTAGAATAACATACGATACTGTCCACTTTTGTACAACGAATTATTTAACATAGATTTTGCACAATAACTTCTATACCCCATGAGTACGGATCCCTAACCTCCCCGCCCCATTTTATATATATATTCTATTTCTCTTCTTGATCACTTGCAAAAATTAGGGTTGCAGTGTGCTTCTTCCCTCTGTCGTCTTCTTTCTTTTATATCAAATTAATAAGCAATGGCAACCCAAGAAAGCATCGTCACTATAAAAGCCAATGGAAGTTCGTATTTTTGTTGTGGTTAGGTAATAAATTTCCCTGTAATTTATTTTAAGAGGTATTATCGATTCGGTCCAAAGATAAACTATCTATTAATGCAAGTTATGAAAGATAATAAACTGAAAAGTCGTTTCAAATGAAAAGCCATTTCAATTTTCTATGACGATGTTATCTCTTATTTTATTTTCTAAGCTGATGTGACTATAAAATCATGCCAACGTAAATAGATAATTTATCTTTCGGGTTTAGATCGATGAAATTTCATTGTTTTGTATGTGTTAACATATATTAATGAAATATATTATCTAGATAATTTATCTTTCTGTCTAGATCGATAAAACATCATTGTTTTATATGTGTAGATATTTATTAATGAAATATATTATCTATTTAAACATGTTGATAAAACCTCATTGTTTTATATGTGTAGATATTTATTAATGAAATATATTATCTATTTAAATATGTTGACAGTTGATGTATGTGTTTAGCATATGATATGATTTTTTTAACACTTTTTTTTTGTTTAAATAATTGTATTAGAAAAGTTAAATTTATGTTTGTTGTTCAGTAATTTACTTGGATATTCTATGATATTTTGTGCATTTTATCTAATATAATATAAACGTTTTGTAATATTGATTTTGTCCAATAATATCTATTAATTATTCGCAATCAATATCGATATTTAGCGATATTAATTTATGTTCAATAATTTATCTCTAACAAATATTAGCAGGACATTATTGATATATTTACATTTTTTCTGATACTTATTTTTGCCCAAATAATATCGATATTTTTGAGATATTTATTTTTGTTGATAATATATATTGAACAAATATTTACGTGATTATATTTTTTTTTGTTTGATTGATTCGTTTAAATATATATAATAGTAATTAGATTGAAATATGTATTGAAAACAAGTAAATTTTGTATTTAATTGGATATTTTATCGAAATAATAACTAATGAAACAAAAGATGTTTTATGTTTCTAATTTTTATCTGGGTGGGTATTTCATATCCACATTAGCATGATTTATTTAACTGTCACATTAGCTCAAAGAAAAAAAAAATAACACCATGTAGAAAAGATAACGTTGTCATAGAAAATGTTAATGGTGTTTCATTCTGAAATCTTAATTTGATAGTTTTCTAATCTTTCAAACGGTAGATTAATAAGATTTATCTTTCGTTGTTTGGATTGATAAAATCTTTTATTTTAATTAGATATTTTGCATTTTTTATTTTGTTTTTCTAAATTTGTTTAAAGTTAATGACATGGCACCAAGGAATTGAAAATTAATTTCCATGTGTAAATGTTGGTCATATCAGTGTGAATCTATTGCATTGTTCAAATTGGGGAAGAGTGTGGAACACTCGCTTAAAATTAGTAAGGCAATCAAAAATTCCGGCAAAAATGGACTTAAATTGGACAAATGTTTCAATAGCAAGACCCGGGATAAAATCACATTTGGTCCCATAACTATTGTCTTTTTCACAATTAGTCCCACAACTATTTGTTTTTTTAATTTGGTCCCATAATTTAAATAATTGCTCTATTTTGATCTCAATATCGTCAAAATTTTCAAATTTGGCCAGAAAATACATATGACATCCAATTTGGGGGTTTCCGATGAAAAATAATGACATGACATGAGATGTGATGATTATTATATTGGTCCAAACATTAAAACAAATTCTAAAATGATCATGTGAAATTTTAATCATGTCGGTATATTAATATATTAGAGGTTATTCAATTACATTTAAATAAACTATAATTTGTATTATTATTTGTAATGTCATTTACTTATATGAAGTAACAAGATTAGCATTATTACTTTCATTATTATCATGATTTAAATCAATACTACTCCTTTCACTTAAAACTTAATTTTATATAATGTTTTTCTAATATTATAAATTACAACTTAAAAAAATGATAGAAATATAAAATTAAATTACATTTATATATTATATATATGCGTATTGAAATAATTGGAAGATGATCTTATTAAGCTTTCAATTTATACATGTTGATTATATTATTAGAAGATCGTTTCTATTACCATAATAAAAGGTAGAGTGCACATCTCAGGCACGCGGGTGAATTACTTGTTAATATCTTAAATTATGTTAGAAATTAGATATAAATATTGAGAATAGAAAAGAGGAGGTGTAGAGCTGGGTTTGGGTATAGGGGGTTGGGGGAATTTGAAGACCTAATTTCCGTGTTGCATTGAAAAGTAAGACAGTGTATTGCACTAATTTTTATGATTCTAAAAAAATGTCATCTTTATTAAATGCGTAATTATTTTTCAACGGAAACCTTCAAAATGGATGTCACATGACAATTTTCTGGTCAAATTTGAAATTTTCAGGGACATTGGGACCAAAATCGAGCAATTATTCAAGTTACGAGACTAAATTAAAAAAGTAAATAGTTGTGGGACCAATTATGGAAAAGACTATAGTTATGGGACCAAATGTGATTTTATCCCGCAAGACCCAAAATTTAAAATCGGAATTTAAATGGACTAAAATGACACCCCTTTGATAGGACCAAAATTGAAATTTTCTCATTTACTTATACAAATAATATATTCTACTTATATGGTAATACCTTCGATTAATTTGAATAAAACCATTAGTACTTTTAGATGAAACAACTACTACTTTTAAATAGGGTTTATTGCGCGAGACCCCCTTGTGATATAGAAATTTGGCGTTGGACCCCCTATAAGACGGAAAATGCAGAATAGACACGTCTGATTTCAAAAAATCGACACACGTTCCACATTTACTAACTGTTGCTTACGGCATTAATTTTTGCCACGTTAATGCCCGTTTTATCCTTGATATATACTAATAGGGATTTTTTTTCAAGACGTTGTCTTCTTCTTCACCAAACCCTAATCCCTCTCACCATTACCAAAGCTTTCCTCTAAATCACCAAGCTTTCCTCTTAACAGACAAGTCTTCTCCTTTTTCTCTTCTCATTTTCCACCACCGCCACCGCCGGCAATGGGTAGAGGCGCCGCTGCTTACCCAATCGGATCTTCCCCCAATCGGCCTCGCTGCTTACCCAATCGAATCTTCCCCCAATTGAATAGACACTCACCTCTACTGCCTCTTCTTCCTCTTCCACTCCACCACCCTCCTCCTCCTCTTCACCGCCGCCTCCCACCAGAGCGGGCCCCACCTCTGCAAGAAATCATGGATCCCATCTCTCTGCTCTCTTCTCTCTTCGCTCGGATTCGTGTGGGCGTGATACAAGCACAATCAAATTCCGTTCAGTCGCCGCCGATCACTTTCACCGTTCACCGTCTCTCGCCGCTCATCGCCGTCGCCGTTCATCATCAGTGGAGAACAGCCTATCTACTTTTCCTTTTCTTAGCTGAGAAACTAGCCGTTAGCATCCAAAGCAGGAGATGAAGACACGTGGCAGAATTAGTTTATTAGTTAGAATAAGTCTTAGTTGCTACTACTTGTAAAAATGCATTTCTCCATTTTACGTTTTTGTCACACCTTCCACACCACCTTCCACCACCTTCTCTCTCTCTTCTTCGGATATATATAGTTGCCAGATTCAGTAGAATGGCTATGCGATTAATAGTTCAGGGTTTTAGCTGAGTTGTGTGAGTTAGGGTCGATCTTCGGATTTTCCTTCTTCCTTCGAGAATCCCAGACGATCATTATGAATACTTTTGTTATTGTAATTTCCAGCATTTTGCAGCAATAAAATTCAGTTCCATTGTGTTTAATTGCTTGGATTTGTGTTGATTTTGGTAAATTGGGAATCGGATCCTAACAACTGGTATCAGAGCCGTCAATTCTCGGCGGCCTGAGTTCCGGTGTGGGTGGGTCAAGCATGGCAGAAGGTACAAGGAGTGCTGATTTAAGGAGAGAAGTGGATATGATGAAAGAGCAATTGCAGATCCACAATGAATCAATGAATGAGATGAAGACCATGTTAGCTCTAATCATGGAGAAGGTGCAGAGCCCAGGCCACCACCCGGTGGATGTGAATGAGTCTCACACTCATAAGATGGATCCCAACATCAATAGAAGAAATCCAGTTCAAGCCACTGGGAATGGGTATGCAACTAAATTCTCTAAAATTGAATTTCCTAAGTTTGATGGAACAGATCTAAGAGGGTGGGTATACCGCTGTGAACAATTCTTTGAGATTGATGAAACACCACTACACTCAAAGGTGAAGATAGCTGTTGTGCATCTAGAGGGGAAAGCACTGCAGTGGCATCAAATGTTCATCAAATCCAGGTTAACTAGAGAATTACCAGATTGGGAGGGGTATGTAAGAGCTTTGAATGATAGGTTTGGTACACTAATGTATGAGGATCCAATAGCTGAGTTAGTGAATTTGAAACAAGAGGGAACCATTTCTGAATATATGGATAAGTATGATGAACTTGTCAATTGCTTGGAGCTGCCTGAAGGTTATGCTATGAGTTGTTTTCTGGGTGGATTGAAGCCTGAAATAGCAGTTCATGTCAGGATGTTTAAGCCAAAAACATTGCAGGAAGTGGTCTGCCTAGCTAAACTACAGGAGCAGATTCTGAGTATGGGAAGCAAGAGATCTACATCTGTGATTCCTTTAAACACCTCTGGTAGAGTACCTTTCACACCTCAAAGGAGTACTTACACTGGTCAGAAAACCTATACTAACTCTCCTGCACCAAGTCAGAGTATAAACAAGGGAGTCTCTAGTTATAGCAGACCTGCTACCACCATTCAATCAGGGAGAGGATCCACTAATCCTGTGATTCCTTCTAGGAGACTATCAACACAAGAAATGGATGAAAGAAGAGCAAGGGGGCAATGTTTCTGGTGTGATGAAAAGTATACCAGGGATCACCAATGTCCTAAGAGAAGGCAGATATACATCATGGAAGTGTTGGAGGAAGATGATAAAATTGATGAGGGAGCTAATGATCAAGTAGCTGAGACCACAGAGGTAGGAGAAGAATGGGAATATGAAGAACCACAGTCCCATATCTCAGTGAGTGCAATGACAGGGGTACCAAACTTCAAAACTATGAGAATCACTGGATCAGTTAGAGGAAAGGCAATTAACATACTTATTGACTGTGGAAGCACTCACAATTTCATCAATGAGAGCATAGCTAAACACTTGGGGTGTAAGTTGGAGGAGACAGATCCATTTCCTGTTTCTATTGCTGATGGTCATAGGGTCACTAGTAGATACATATGCAGAGAATTTTGTTGGAAGATGCAAGGAATTGAATTTGCCACTGATATGATGCTACTTCCTCTTGGAGGCTGTGACATGGTACTGGGAATACAATGGTTGGTTACTCTAGGAGACATTAAGTGGAACTTCAAGGAGCTTAAGATGGTGTTTTCTATTGCTGGAAAGAGTATAATTCTGAGGGGAAAGCAACCAAATGGCATCAAATTAGTGTCCAACAAGAAGATCAACAAAATTTTGGACAAATCAGCTCAAGTGACTACTAGTTTTGTGGGAGTATTTCAGGACAAGGATGTTTCAGAAGATGGCAAGCATAGTGATTTCAGTTCTGGCAGCTTATGTAAACTAGAAGGAATTATTGATGATAGGGTGGAGGAATTGTTGGATGAGTTTGAGGAATTATTCCAGGCACCTACTTCTTTACCCCCTAAAAGGAATTATGATCACAAAATACCTTTGAAGGAAGGAACAGAAGCAGTGAATGTGAGGCCCTACAGATATCCAAGTTTACAAAAAAATGAGATTGAAAAGCTGGTCAAGGAAATGCTGGAAGCTGGGGTGATCAGGGAGAGTAACAGTCCTCACTCTTCCCCTGTGGTTATGGTTAAGAAAAAGGATGGAAGCTGGAGAATGTACATAGACTATAGGGAGCTCAACAAACACACAATCAAAGACAGGTTCCCTATACCTGTTATAGAGGAGCTCTTGGATGAATTGCATGGTGCTAAGGTGTTTACTAAGCTTGATTTGAGATCTGGTTACCACCAGATCAGGATGTGTGAAGAAGACATTGACAAAACAGCATTCAGAACACACCATGGACACTTTGAGTTTCTGGTTATGCCCTTTGGCCTAACAAATGCTCCCTCAACTTTTCAGGGTCTGATGAACAAGGTTTTTCAGCCTTACTTAAGGAAGTTTATACTGGTATTTTTTGATGATATACTAGTATACAGCCCTGACATGGATTCACATCTACAGCATCTATTCCAAACCTTTAACACTTTGAAGGAGAATCAGTTTTTTGTTAAGAAAAGCAAGTGTGTTTTTGCAAACAACACAGTGGACTATCTTGGTCACATCATTTCAGAGGAGGGAGTTAGCACAGATCCAAGTAAGATTGAAGCTGTGAAGAGTTGGCCACTTCCTAAGAACATCAAAGGGCTCAGGGGATTCTTAGGTTTAACAGGCTACTACAGGAGGTTTGTGAAGGGGTATGGGAAGATAGCTCATCCCTTAACTCAACTGCTTAAGAAGGATAACTTTCAGTGGAATGAGGAAGCAACTATTGCTTTTGAAGCTCTTAAGGAGGCAATGATCAATACTCCAGTCCTAGCCCTTCCTGATTTTTCTCAGGACTTCATAGTGGAGACAGATGCAAGTGGGAAAGGTTTGGGAGCTGTCCTGATGCAGAAAGGAAGACCTATAGTCTATATGAGTAAGACTATCACCACACTACAAGAAAGCATGTCAACTTATGAGAAGGAACTGCTAGCTCTTGTTACTGCAATTCAAAAGTGGAGGCCCTATCTAATTGGTAAGCATTTCATCATTAAGACTGATCATCAGAGTCTTAAGTACCTACTGGAGCAAAGAATATCTACCCCTTCACAGCAGAAATGGTTGGTAAAATTGATGGGATATGATTACTCAGTGGAATACAAAAAGGGAAAGGAGAATGTGGTAACTGATGGTTTATCTAGAAATAATGCTCAGTGTGACCTTCCACCAGTTACACTCTGCACTATAACTGATCTTTACAGCAACCTATTATCAGAGATTCAGGGTTTCTATGATCAAGATCCTAGATTGAAGAAGATCATCACTGGACTACAATAGAACAGTGGCAAATACCCTAAGTATGAATGGCAGAATAACATCTTGACTAGGAAGGGAAAATGGGTGATTGAAGATAACACCAACCTTAAACAGAAGATCTTGTCTCACTTTCACTCTTCCTCAGAAGGGGGTCATTCTGGAATTAGGAACACCCTACACAGGTTGAGATCAAGCATGTATTGGAAGGGAATGAAACCAGATGTATACAGATTCATTCAAGAGTGTGATGTGTGTCAAAGAAACAAAGGGGAAACCTCAGCAACTCCTGGATTGCTACAGTCCCTACCAATCCCTGACAAGGTATGGGAAGAAATCTCCATGGATTTCATAACTGGACTACCAAAATCTGAGGGGAAGGAAGTAATCTTTGTAGTAGTGGACAGGCTTAGCAAGATGGCACATTTTTCAGCTCTGAAGCACCCCTACTCAGCCAGCTCTGTGGCTCAATGTTTTATGTCTACTGTATACAAACTCCATGGAATGCCTAAGGTGATAGTGAGTGACAGAGACACCATCTTTATGAGCCAATTCTGGAAGGAATTCTTTTCTTTACAAAAGGTGCAACTCCACTTTTCCACAGCCTACCATCCTCAGACTGATGGACAAAGTGAAGTGGTGAATAGATGCCTAGAGTGCTATTTGAGGTGTATGACAGGTGACAGGCCAAAAGAATGGGTGCAATGGCTACCCCTTGCAGAATGGTGGTATAACACTACATACCACTCATCACTTAAACTCACACCCTATGAAGTGGTCTTCGGCCAACCACCTCCCTCACACACTTCCTACACTCCATTTGACTCAAGACTGGAATTGGTGGATAGAAGTTTACAACACAGAGAGGCTACCATTAGAATCATCAAACAACATCTCATGCAAGCTCAAAACAGAATGAAAATTCAAGCAGATAAACACAGATCAGAGAGGCAACTAACAGTGGGGGAATGGGTGTTTGTGAAACTCCAGCCATACAGACAAATTACAGCACGATCACAGCAGTATCACAAGCTTTCTCCTAAGTATTTTGGACCATTTCAGATTGTGAACAAGGTGGGTGAGGTGGCATATACTCTGAAGTTACCCGAGAATTCGAAAATCCACCCTACATTTCACATTTCTCAGCTAAAACGCAAGAGGGGAACTATAATCGCACAAAAACACTTACCTGAAATTGACACTGCACACGGGCACTTGATTCTTGAACCACTTACCATTCTTGATCGCAGGATTGTTAAACGTGGAAACCGAGCCGTGGCCCAGGTTCAATGGGTCAACACCGCTCCGGAGGACAGCTCTTGGGAGGACTATGACACACTTCTGCAGCAATTTCCTCACATTGATCCTTGAGAACAAGGATCTTCTCAAGGGGGAGGTATTGATACGAGCACAATCAAATTCCGTTCAGTCGTCGCCGATCACTTTCACCGTTCGCCGTCTCTCGCCGCTCATCGCCGTCGCCGTTCATCATCAGTGGAGGACAGCCTATCTACTTTTCCTTTTCTTAGCTGAGAAACTAGCTGTTAGCATCCAAAGCAGGAGATGAAGACACGTGGCAGAATTAGTTTATTAGTTAGAATAAGTCTTAGTTGCTACTACTTGTAAAAACGCATTTCTCCATTTTACGTTTTTGTCACACCTTCCACACCACCTTCCACCACCTTCTCTCTCTCTTCTTCGGATATATATAGTTGCCAGACTCAGTAGAATGGCTATGCGATTAATAGTTCAGGGTTTTAGCTGAGTTGTGTGAGTTAGGGTCGATCTCCGGATTTTCCTTCTTCCTTCGAGAATCCCAGACGATCATTATGAATACTTTTGTTATTGTAATGTCCAGCATTTTGCAGCAATAAAATTCAGTTCCATTGTGTTTAATTGCTTGGATTTGTGTTGATTTTGGTAAATTGGGAATCGGATCCTAACAGGACGATCCGATACAAAACCGACATGGAATGCCATCTGGAGAAGATGTTGGATCGGGAAAAAGAGGACTCCAATCTCCTGGCTAAGTGTGTGGAGGAATTGAAGAGGAAAGGTGTGGAGTTGGATTTGCTCAAGGAGGTTGATGCACTTCGCCGGGCTAAGAGTTTGCGGGTCGACTCCAAACCCGTTAGAGATATGAAGATCTGACAATATTTCTGTTACCTTTAAACCATCTGGATAACATCAATGAATGCCAGAAATTTCTAAGCTGATGGTCCTGTTAAGGCCGTAGAGCATGGTGGGGAGAAATGTTCTCCAATGATTCAGAGAGCATTGTTTTTTTCTTGTTCTTACCGATCACTACAAAGACTACCCTGAAGATTGATCTATTTACAAGAAAAACCAAATGAAGTTTGTAAACTATGAAATCCTGTCTTTCTCACATGCTTCTATTTACAAACTACCCTTCTTCTTTTTTTAATTCTTTTGGGTTTGTTTGGGGGTGGATGGATTCCTGAGTCATTGTATCTCACCTGGTTCTTCTGGCTCCTGGCTAAGAACCCGGGCGAAGAAGATAAGATCCGAGAAGAAATGGTAAGAAATTTAGAGGTGGATGAATCAGGGAGATGGAAGTATGATGGGAAGAAGACGGAAGAGCTTAAGAAGATGGTCACCCTCTTCTTCTCGCTCTGTTTCTTCTCTGTTTCTTTTTTTTTTTTTTTTGGTTTGATATTTTAGTTTAAACGCAGATGATACTATGATCTGCAGCATATTTTGTCTGATTTACTCTTGCAGAAAAATTCAATAAAATGTTGATTTGCATATTTATTGTCTATTTTGGCTCGATTTATTATGATTCTCTCTTTGACTATTTCATTAGTTGTTTGCTATACAAGATTTTGATTAGAGTCGGTGAACAAGAAAACGAAGAGATTCTGGGTGTAAAAGTTTTTTTCAAATTAGTGTTGCATAGAATAGGTTGAATTCAAAATAGATTATGTTTTATGAATTACATTATGCATTGAATAATTTCTTTTCTTTTAAAAAAATTGTTCAATTTTCACGAGTTTTTAGATTTTAATGGATGAGATATATATTAGTAGATACTAATTTAAATAATGTTTTTTTTTAAAAAAAATTATATGATTATAAGTATTTTTACATGCACATACATATATAAGCAAAAGTAAGGAGAAGTAAGGAGAAGTAAGGGTAAATAAGTATTTTTACATGCAAATAACAGACAAAAAGGAGGAAAAATCGTACTCCAGGCGCGTCCAGCACACAGCTGTCAAGTCTAACAGAATTGGGTGTTCCGCGTCGAATTTATGAAATCCCAGATGTTTTTCCTGCAATTTCTTTAACACAAGGGGGTTTCGTGCGAATTTCGATAACACGAGGGGGTGTGTAGGATTTTACCCCTTTTAAATATAATATGTAATACAGACAAATAATATATTTACATATAATATGTAATACAGACAAATAACATATTCACATATAACAATAATACATTTAATTTAATAAACAAGCAAATCATTGCAATACCCTTTGATAAAACAAATAATACATTTAAGTGTGCAATTCAAATGTGGACATATATACTCATACTATGTTAGATATATATTTCTTGGGAAAAATTCATTTTACGTCCACTTCAAATGTTACTATCCATTTTACGTCCATTTATTTTTAGGGTTTCACATTTAGTCCAATTAAAACCAAAATCAACCAATTTTGGTCAATTGGGGGCAATTGAGATGCAATCACCCCAATTTTGAATTTCTGATAAGCCACATCAGCTGCCATGTGTGCTCCGATAAGCCACGTCAGCTTCCACGTGTGCTCTGATAAGCCATATCAGTTGTCACGTGTGCTCCGATAAGTCACGTCAACTGAACTCAGCCGAAAAATCGATCTCCGGCGGTCAAAAGACCAAAATTGGTCGATTTTGATTGTAATTGGACTAAATGTGAAACCCTAAAAATAAATGGACAGTAGCGTTTTAAGTGGACGTAAAATGAATTTTTCCCTATATTGCTACTCATAAAGTATTAGTTATATATTTATAAGGTATAAGTTGCGTCTTACTTATAAGTTATTATTTGTATAACAAAAAATATATGTTTACATTCTACTTATTTAGTGAAAGATATTAATTAGTTATAAGGTATTATATATATAGAAGATTTATCTTTCATAACCCGTATAGATAGATAATTTATCTTTCGGGACTTGAATCGATAAAATCTTTATTAGTTAATAAATTGAAATATATGGTTACATTGTAGTTGTTCAATGGAAGATGATAATACACTCATATAAATTACATACTCATAAGGTATAACTTCAGATATTATAATTACTTTACTTTAATAAAAGATATTATACTTGTTACATATATAAGTATCATTCGTATAGTATACTTAAAAGGTATATATATATATCGGCATGTACTATAGAACGTAAAATCTTAAAATTATTTTTCATCTTCTTTTTTCTAGAATTTTCCGCAATAAGTTATTTTCGATCTATATGTCCATTGTCAAATGGCATAATCCAAACATAATCCTAAACCTTCAAACTGAAGGTTCGTTAATCAAGTTAATTTTGTAATAAAGTTGATTCAAGTCTCAGTCCCAAGTTGGTTAACAAAACACACCCCAATTCTATTCTAACAATTAAGGTAGAAAACTTTTTTTTTTTCGAAAAAGAAAAAAAGAAAAGGATTAGTAATTTGGAGCAGTAACCTAAAACGGTCTAATCTCAAAAATCATGATAATGAAGATTTCATGGATGATGTTAGGTGATGGTTAAATCATAAAGAATAATAAGAAGAAGAGTACAAGAAGATTTGTATGGGGCACACCGGCCTCTCTTCTCTCATTTTTGGTCCCTTATTCTAATTTCATCAAATTTTACTTCAAATGTCAATTTATGCTTACATGAACGTCAAGATTGAAAAACTAACATCATCAATTCCGATATTCATGTAGGTACGTATTGATGTTTTGAGTAAAATCAAATGAAGTTTAGAAAAGGTGATATTAAATGATCAAAATTGAACTACTTAAAAAGAGTGGATAAAATTCAAATTAAAAATGAAAATTGCAATTATTATAGTTAATACAAAAAACAAAAGTTAAAAGGATAACACATAAAAAGGCTTTATGATGGAGAGTTGGATAAAATCTATGATTTCCTTTTTCCTTTCTTTCTTTCTTTTCTTTTCTTTTCTTTTCTTTTATTCGTTGCCATCTTATTGGAAATTGAAATTATTACATAATAAGATGTCAGATTTGTTCATGAACACAGATTGCATATATATTTTCCTAGTTTCTAAAGTAATTTGAAAATTTATTCCATAAAGCCCAAGTTATCTAATGATTTCAAAATGGTCCATTCATTAGTGGGATTTATTAAATTAGGTACAATAATTGAAAAATTAGTCAATTAGCTTTAGTAAGTTATTATGTAACCAAATAAAAGGCACTACTACTAAACAGAGTGGTTGACGCCATTTAAAACTTGTACAACCCTTTTCTATAGTATATATCCATTTATTTCCTAATTTATTAAACGCAAAAACTCATATGAGACGGTCTCACGGATAGTTTCCGTGAGACGAATCCTTATTACCCATGAATTGAATCCATATTCACAAACTTTTATATGAATTTCTAAGTGTGGGTTATGCATTGACCCGTCTCACGAAAAAAGATTCGTGAGACGGTCTCACACAAGACTTAGTCTTTATTAAATTGAGTGTTAAAAGGCATTGACGCCATTTATGAGTCTTATTCTAACAAAGTCTTTTGCTGAAAAATTAAAACAGTTGTAAATTTGGAGTCCATTTTCACAGTTTTTTTTTGTCAAAAATTAAGAAAATTTGAAATTGAATAAGAAAATGTTATTGTGATTCATATTTTCGAAAATAAATTAAGGATTTCTATAAATATTATTATGGTGTAACATGAATATGAGAGGATCATATGTTTAAAATTAAAAGATATTTTGGGAACGGTATACACCCCATAATTTACTTAACACACCCCAAAAATGTACATTTATACATTTCATTATTGAAGAAATGGGGTGTGTTAAGTAAATTTTGAGGTGGGAATAGTCCCACACTTTTGGGAATAATGATTTAATTTAAGGGAAAAAATCAATTTTAGTCCATTTAAAAAGTCAATGTCCAATTTTCGTCCACCATGGAAGCGGTTTTCAATTTTAGTCCAATTAAACCATAAATCATTACTATTTGGTCCATTTTTCGCCGGAATACCACTTTCGCCGACGATTGTAATACAATCGCCCCCAATTTTAATTTTCACCCCACTCACTCGCGCTTATGTGACACATATTATCACATGTGGCATGTTTAAGAGAATTAATAAAATTAAATTAAAGAATAATAAAATTAAATTTAAAAATAATAAAATTAAATTTAAAAAAATAATTAAAGAAAAGAAAAACTTAATCTTCTCCAGCGCCCCACCCCCCTCAACTCCGCACCCCGCGGCCCCCCTCCTCTCTGCAACTCCAGAAGAGCCCCACCCGGTGGCCGCCCCTAACGCCACAATCGTTAGTCACACATCCGCCGCCCCTACTTCTGTCATAAGAAGATCCACGGGTGTCGTTTCCAACCTCCGCAGCACCACCTCCGCGGTCATTGTTTCCAACCTCAACGATGAACTCCACCGCCTCGCCATCGCGTCGATTTGATCGTCAAGGCTGGGAAGAAGACCCTTTTCGATTTCATTTTTGTTTTTTTATTTTTAATTATTATTTTTGATTTAATTAAAATTGGGGGTGATTGTATTGCAATCATCGACGAAAGTGGTATTCCGGCGAAAAATGAACCAAATAGTGACGATTTTTTGCTTAATTTGACTAAAATTGAAAATCGCTTTCATGGTGGACGAAAATTGAACAGTGACTTTTCAAATGGACTAAAATTGAATTTTTCCCTTTAATTTAAATTTGAAAGAAAGATAGGATTACAACTAAGAAGACAAATTATTAAAGAGTAGTATTCTTGTGAACTAGTTGTATATGTAATTGGGCATCCGTGGGTCGAATCGGGTCGGGTCCAGCCCGGATCCGCTCCAAAATTATTATTTTTTTAAAAAGTTATGCATTAATCTTTATGTTATATGGGTATAATCTTCTCATATTATATTAGTATAACATTGTTGTACATATCATGACCTTTAATCGCTATTATTTAAAAGAAAATTCAATATAAAAATTCATGTAATACATCTGGAACCTTTATGTTACAATAAGTTATCATTTATGTGATATTATTATAACATTTACCTACGAATATCATATATGATATTAATATAACCTTTATGTAAAAATATCATAACTTTTATGTACTTAAAAAATAAAATTATAGTTATATTATTATAACATAAAAATTAGATTAAATAATATAAAAGTTTAAAATGTATCATAAATCTGCAACACACTGTAAAAGGTTAATAATAAAGGTTATGCGAACAAAATATAAAAGTTACGCGAACATAACTAAAGGTTAGACGCATAACTAAAAGTTTAGGCACACGAGATTCAAGTTTGAGCACGGGTTTAGAGATGTGTGGGAGCGCTTTTAGGCACGTGAGCTCACATTTTGAGCTTGGAAATCATTTGTCCAATCATATGACTGAATTATATGGATCATGACTTATGCATCGATATATATATATATATATAATTAAAATGAGATTTTAGCCATATACACACGAATTTGAGTGCGTGGTACTATCAAATTAGATAATGACAATGATATATTTGGCATTTCCAAGAAAAAGTTTACTTGGCTGAGCGATCAACTCTTTTTCAAACAATTGATTGATGATGATCTGCCCAATTACTTTCATATTCACATTGTTTTATTAATATAGTATATTTTGTGGATTGCACATATCATTGTATATATTAATATTAGGGTTAATTATTTTATTAATATAGTATATTTTGTGGATTGCACATATCATTGTATATATTAATATATAAGTATAATTACATGTCCAAATATATAAGAATATGTTGTGAAATTAATAGAAAGCAAACAAATAAAGAAGAAGATATATAATGAGGATGATGCCTTCATTCAATTCTCCTCTAGATGTCACATTGATCAATTCAATTTCTATGATTAATTATCCATATAAGCAATCACAATTATCGAATTAACAGCTCTCTCGAGTCAGTTAACCGGTTGATTATTATGCTACCAGAGATATCTCTTGATAAAACAAAACAACTCCCAAAAGCACCTAGAATTGAAAATCACGTAGGACATTAATCTCTCGATCTAATTCCACTCATATGTCATGTGTTTGGTCTTCAATAATTACATCTTCTCTCTCGAATTTTGACTTAAGTACTATAACATGCTCGATTAGTGGCTACATAATCAAACAAGAAATCAAACCTTAAACATATGAATAGGATAAAAAATCAAGATACTGAATTGAAATCAAAAATCCATCAAGATTCGAATCAAACTATTAACAAGCCCTAGAAACCTACGAAAAGTATCAGACATGATATTAATCAAATCCCTAAATAAAATTGATAACATCATATCAAAACTGGAGTTAATCAACAAAAAGTCAAAGGTTGACGAAAAACTCTAAAACAGTGATTTCGCAATTCTCGATCTTCGAATTCCCCTTATCGTCTTCTCTTGGATGCTCTCATAATTCGTGTTTTTTCTCTTTATGAATGTGTGTTGATTTCTCAAATAATTCGGGGTATTTATAACTTCTCGAATGTTTTGGTGGTCAAGGACTGAGATAAAATCTGCACAAAAATCGAGTTTGAGACTAATCAGGACACCCGAGCACAGTCGACCGTGCCCCGGTCCGATTCGTGTTGTTCAGCTGCGTACGGCCGTGTCCCACAACATGACCGCCCGTGCGCGGATACTCCTACATTCTGCCGATCTACATGACCTCGCGCCAGGGCACGACTGCTCCTGTGCGGTTGGTCCTGATCGTGCACTGATGCACTGTCCCATTTTTCCTCATTTGTCCGTTATTCAATCACACTTGAAAACTGTCCCATTTTTCCTCATTTGTCCATTATTCAATCACACTTGAAATTCATACATTTCTACTTAAAACATGAAAATAAGCACAAACTCATCAAATGCAACTAATACATCTAAAGTATCCAAATTACTATAAAAATGTACATAATCATACTCAATTGAACACATAAACATATGCAAAATATAGCAAATTTGACATTTATCATGCATATATATAAAAAGTGGGAGTGTATTTTATTCTAAAATCAATTTAGACATGATGAACTGATATGGTTAACCAGATAGTCGGTTTAACCTTTTTTTTTCTTTTTTTCTTTTAATTTTTGTATTAATAGAATACATAATGTTAGAGTAGACAATGAAGTTTGGGGACTATGATTATGGCCTATAATACTAAATATTTTTTATTTCTAATTTGATGCCCAGATAAATTAAGGGTTAATTCCAATTTGGCCTCGTATGTGTAATTTTTTCTATTTTTGAACAATTAATTATACGTTTTTCCAATATTGGTCCTATATGTTTTAATTTTTATTTAATTTTGATCCTATGTGTTTCTTCTTTTTTTTTTTTTTTCCAATTTTAGTCAAAATTTCCAATTTTGATCCTGTATTTTTCAAGATTTCCCAATTCAATTCAATTTTGGTCGGATAGCTATCAGGAAATCTCACGTGGTATCTGCGATTTTGATAATTTCGATTGAAATTGGACTGAAATTGAAAAAAATTAAAACATATAGGATCAAAATTGAACAACTTGTCTAAAATTTGAAAAAGTAGAAACTTACAGGACAAAAATAGAAAAATGTATACTTAGTTGTCAAAATTTAAAAAAGACCTTACATATGAAATCAAATTGAAATCAACCCTAAATTTAAAAACATCAATTGCAAACGTAAAGTCCATGATTACCTAGATATATATCCTTATAAGCTCAAACAATATATTGTAGTACATCACATTTTAGATCACCTTAAAATAAATATAAACATTTAATTTGAGAAATGTTAACTCAAATATTTCCAAGGTCATTTTCCCATGGTATGTGGGCTCGAACGGCAAAATAGAGAGCTAGATTTGAATATTTACAGCTATGGCCCCATGGATTGGATAATAGGTTAAAATTACTTTAAAGTGAAGAAAAGAAGAGGTTGACCCAAATTAATAAGACAGCAAAGAATCAAGAAAATGTGAGATGGGAAATTCGAGTTGATGAGAGAAAGGAATATTTAAATTGATGATAGTCACTTAAATGCTCTAATAAATAATTTTCTAATTGGATTATTTAATGTCCTTCTTTTTCTTGAGAGCATACATGTTAATTTTCTATTATTTGATCAAAGTTATTTTGCAAAACACTTCGATGGCATTAATTAACAGAACAAACATAGGTGTGAAGTATTTTTAAATATAATAAATTCATTGTCTCCTCCCTTCTATTCCACCAAGTTCATTAAAAAAATAAAAGTTTATCATTTTACTTAATGCAAGCTTAATTTGATTATTGTTGGTTTATTAGTGAGTTTACGGTTTTATTATTAAACGGCAGATAGTCAAATTTTGTCAGCATATCAAATGATGTCACATGTAAATAATATATTAGAAATCAATTTTCTATTTGTATTTAGGAATTTAAATTAAATTAATTCCTAAAGAAATAGATAAATAATTGATATTTTAATATATATTTTTGACCAATCAAATGGTGACATGTGTTCAAATCTAATTGCTTGGGAATCAAGATTAAATCCTGAAAATATGGAGGTGATATACCAAATTTGGTAATAAAATCACATCTTTTGATTAAGGAAAATATATTTTCAAATCATGGATGACCAATCAGATTGCATCCTCCATAAACCATATATGGAAATGTTTCATATCCTACCCCTATAAATATGGGTCTGTTTTCATAAGTTCAAGACAATTCAAGAATTCAAGAGCTCAAGATTCAACTCTCCGAGGTTTGAGGAGTTCTTCATAGAAAGTCACCAAAAAGGGCGTTCCTTTACACATTCAAGGCGTTCTTCACGGAGAATTCCAAGGATTCCAAAATCATTGTTGAAGATCCAGTCAAATATTCAACTTCAAGATCCGTATCAATTTGAAGAGAAGAATCATAGGAATCCATAGATATTTGCATCTACTTTGTTTTAATTCAAAATATATTTAATTTGCATCACTTTATTTTGTGTTTAGATATTGCAGATACGAAATTTTTTTGCTACATAAACATTGAATTTATTTACTACAGATTAACTTGCATGTTTCAAAAACTAACACTTATATAATGTAGGTATATAGTTGATAAGTAGAAAAATGTGTGCACAATTTGCGGTTTAAAATGTGTATTTAATGAGAAAAAAATTATGTGCATAGCGTATATTTCTACATATTAATGCCATCATGTCTAAATACATGCTTATGTACAAGTTTTCAATATGTGGGAATGATAAATTAATGCCATCATGTCTAGATATAATGCGTTTTGTTTTCCTTAGTTTTCAAGTGTGGGAATGATAAATTTAAGAATCAATATGTTTATACAAGTTTTTTCATCTGTTTTGATCCCATTTTCTAAACTGCGTAAACGTATTAAAAATGTTTAATTTATTTCATTTTTCGGAGTTATCTGTGTTATTTTTAATGTTGCATCGTTGATAGTTGCTATTTTCGATCATGATAACACGGGTTCAAATTCGAGTTGAATGTTTCGTATCTGCTATTTGGTTTAGTCTATCAGCCTAGACTATAATGATATAGGTTATATCTATAGGTTTTTTATCATTAAGATCAACTAAGATCCTAGCTTTTTATTGAATACACATAAGGGATGCAAATAATTGATATTCAATTCTAAAGATTTCAATGGTAAAGTAAATTAACGTTGCATGAAAATAAGAGGAAGAAGGAGGATTAACCGATCGAGAATTGGATGAGCTTTCATCTTTGAACTTAGTCTACCTATCTTATTTAATTTGTTTATTTAGCATATTTGTTTAGTAATTAGTTAGTTGGTTTCTTTAGTTTGTTTCCTATCCGAACCCACCACTTCTATCAATAATTTGTTTATACTGCATTTGAGTTAAAAATATTTTCTCATTTCAATTATTCATTATTTTACACTTTTCGATATAACTAAATGTTGCATTTTGCCCTATAAACTTTAAATTTGTGCATTTTACGGCATTCAATAAATTGTAGTCATACATGTCCTAATCAACGGTTAGGATTTGTCTGATACCGTAAAATGCTTCAAATTAGAAGTTCATACGACAAAATGCAACATTTCAAAGTTTTATGCCAAAATAATTGTCGTTTCAGCAAACAAAATTTGTCCCAAAATAAGTGTCATATTCAAATTTCAAGGCATATCTACTTACAATCTTTCAAAAATGGCAAATACTGCTGTGCACGGATCTGGATTGGTGCAACTGGGGCGACCCGACCCAGATCCGCGCACCTAGATTTTCCTTTTTTTTTTTTCTTTTTTTTTTCGCTTCAGGCTGTTACCTTTATGTTGTAAGGATGTGACCTTTACGTTATATAAGTGTGACCTTTATATATACATATTATGACCTTTATGTTCAGTAACTTAGGAAAAAATGAAGATTTTCAGGTTTTTTCGCTTTAGATTAAGACCTTTATGTTGTATTGTTGTAACCTTTATGTATAATTCTTGTGACCTTTATGTACAGATATTATGACCTTTATAATTCATAACTTTGAAAAAAAATTGAAAATTTTCAAAATTCAGTGCATTTTAAGGATGAATATATGTGCAGCTAAAATTACATAAACGTAAATATGTACAAATTTTGCTAAAATTCTTCATTTTTTTCTAAATTAGAATATATAAAGGTCATTACATTTATACATAAAGGTCATACTTATATAACACAAAGGTCACAAGCATATAACATAAAGGTAACAACCTGAAGCGAAAAAATAAAATTCAAAAAAAATAAAATAAATAAAAGTGCGCGGATCCGGGTTGACCAGGACCCGACCCGAATTGTATGTGCACCAGTTGCACAGGAGACTAACTCTTCAAAAATACCTTTATATAATCCTACCACATTAATTGTATACAAAATGTTCATTGTAAAAAACTTCCACTTTGATTATAATTACATATATTGTAGAATCGTTTTTCTACCAACTTCCTTAATTCATTTGAAAACTTCTAAAACAACGTTTATTTTGGAACGGAAGTAGTATGCGAATACAATAATTGGATCATCATAACTAATATTAAGGTGATAAACTATTAAATTAATTCCTGATTCCTAACAACACAATAATTAAATTTACAGAACACTCTTTATCACCAATTGGGAGCTAATCAAACATTTATTAGAGGTTTATGTGTCAATTCCAATATACATTAATCCTAGTAATTATATGATTTATGTTATTAATTACGATAGATTCTACAGTGTATCATAGCTAATAGGAGTAACAAATAAATTAATTTTTGATGCACTATTTTGATGTTTGCTCTAAAACATAAGGTCAACTCTTATTTACATATATGGATAATTACATTGCATGTTTGAATAGTACTTTTAGTACATATTTGATGTATATTAGGGCTTAGTTTCAATTTACTATTATCAGATTATTTTCATTATTTTAGAACTTTGAGAAGAAGAAGGAAAAAGAAAAAACAAATTAAAAACCAGATTGTAATCTATCGTTGAGATTTTATATATTTATCACTTTTTAGTCACTTTTAATTTCACAAGATTTTAATGTGAATAAAATTAAAAATAATTGCTTAATTAAGCTAAATCTTCAAAATAAAACCATTGAATATAATGAGAAATGAAAACCATGGTTATTGTAGGTAGTTTCATGTTAAATTTAAATATTAGGTTATATATATATCGGATTTTTTATGATGAAATGAAAGAATTCAATTTCATAATTTTTCTTTTTTGAAACAAAAAGTAATTCCCTTCTACTTAAAACCAATCACAACAACAAAGTGTGATATTATGTTATGAAGAATCCTCGTGATTAGTAACTAATTTCAGTGCAAATTAAGCATTATAATAAATTCATGTTATATCTATGCCTTTTTTTCTTTTTCATGATAACCAACGGGATTTGGCACACTTGCTTGCATGTTAGTGGAAAAATGGGCTTCAAGACAACGTTTTTATAATGAATGGGTGTTAAGATATATTAAGTATTACGACTTTAACATGTAATAGATGATACGGGCAAAATTCAAATGTGATCCCGTAGGATAGGGCTCCGGCCGAGTTTGGCCCATGATTAATCTTAGTTCACCCTCTTCAAATTTGCCGTCAAAAACTAATGGGAAAAGGCACGCGCTACGCACGTGGCCGTTAATTTGCAGGGTTTGAACTTAGTGGGACCCACATCGCAAAAACAAATTGCCCAAATCCATTTAGAACCCTAATTCCACCACTAAAATCCCCAATTCGATTTTTAATCCCTAATTCCACCCAATCTGCCCAGCTTGATGCAATGAGTTCAACTCTGCTCTACAATCCAATCAACCCCTCAATAGCACTGCTATCGAGATCTCATTTTCCGGTGCTCGTGTGTAGAGATTTTCCGACGGAGATCTGCCGTTCTGTCACCCACAAATCAGCCCTCGCGAGGAGATTCACTCGAGTTAGAGCCACCACCGCTGAAGCTTTGAAAGTTGGGCAATCGGAAGGCGACGGGAATTCGAAGTCGCAAGATAAGAATCTGAGAATTCTGGTGGCCGGCAGTGGGATTGGAGGGTTGGTTTTCGCTTTGGCGGTGAAGAAGAAGGGGTTTGATGTCGTCGTGTTTGAGAGGGATTTGAGTGCTATTAGTGGGGAGGGCCGGCATCGAGGTGATCCGATTAAAAATCAGAGCAATGCTTTAGCTGCTTTGGAGGCCATTGATATGGATGTCGCTGAAGAGATTATGGAAGCTGGGTGTATCACTGGTGATAGGATTAATGGCTTGGTTGATGGGGAGAGCGGGATTGAAGACGAGGCTGATGATTATGAGATGGTGGGTTCTGTTGACAACGATGGTGAGAGGGTTTCTCGCTCTTCTTCTGTTGTTTCCCAGCAATGGCCTCAAAGCTTCAGGTATTTCAATTTTACTTTCCTAATTTGAAGTATTATGCAATCCTCTGTTCCTTTTAGTGTCTTGTGTTGTTAAAATCTCTCATCGATGTACTTGATTGGATTTTACTATCTGCGTTAGATTAGAAATAGGCACGATTACAGTAGAGAAGCTTGATGGTGACTGAGTTTGAACATGGTGGATTGGATTTTGGCATAGAGATTTCTATTTTGCTCATGTTTTTTAGTTGTTATTATATAGAATGCTATCTTGTTCATGTTATGGTTCTATCCAAGTTATGGTGATCATTTTGTTAGCTCTATATCTTTGCTTAAGTAAGATAAAAAGTGAAATACTTGGTTGATCCACATTTATAGCAATCACTGCAATTTGTGAAATCATATTGTGTTACCTTTTACTTTGTCTTTTCCTTTCAGAGAAGCTGGTGATATATATTCAATAGCTGCATCACCTGGCTTTGGGCTACTTCGGCCTTCTATACCTGGTGCTGGTTCTTCAGTAGTCAGCAGTGAAAATTTGGACTTGAATGGAAGAGTGCCCTTGCTTTCTGATCACAAGATAGGGCATGAAGTAGAAAATTTTGATAGAGTTAGAGCACAATCGATTTTCTCAGACAGGGTGTCATTTCAGAAGAAGAAGGATGATAATTTGGGAACTTTTTGTATTTTTTTTAAATTTAATGATGTGACATCTTATTTTAAATTTAATTTGTATTATTTTATCAATTATGTGGCATTTAACGTTTTCCGTCCATCCAACTAACGGAGAGGGCCGTTTTTAAACTTTTTTTGGTTGTTTTCAAAACCTAGGGACCAAACTCGACTCTGACCCAATCCTACAGGGCCACATTTGAATTTAACCCTAGATGATACTTTGCAACTTAATTAGTGGCATTTTAATATAAACTAAATCACATTTTAACATATATTAAGTGTTATTTTAACATATGACTAGTCATATTTTAAAATAAGTCATATTTAACGTGTAGGACATGATACTTTAAATATATTCAATGATATTTATCATATATAACTAGTGATGCTTTACTATTCATATGCTAAATGATAACTTTAATTCAAACAAAGTTATACTTTTTACATATATATCAAGTGATAATATAATGTAAATTAAGTGATACTTGAACACTAGTTGGACCAACGTCGATGAACATAGAGCCTTCTCTCACTAAATTGGGTCAATGGAACGGTCTCATTTAATTGTATTTCTTTTCATTTGAAGAATTGTAACTCAATCAAAGATTGTTTAATTTATTTAAAAGATTAAAAAAACTATCAAAACCAAATTTCGAGAAATAAGATGTAAAAAAAAATGCTTAGCGTATGTTTGGAAAAGAATTCCATTGACAGGATTTTAGACATCAAAATCTCAAAATATGTTTTCTTTCAAATTTAAATTTGGATTACAAAATTCCGATATAATCATTACTACCTATATTTAATATAATCATTACTACACATATTTAATCATTCAATTGTTACTAAATACATTTTTTCACAATAAAATATCACAATAATTATAACCTTTTATAATAAAAATATTACATTAACCCACTTTCGAGCATTGATTTACATCTACAATAAAATCCTACCCTACAAAACAGACAAACATATATTTTCACTATTCACATTTACTACAACATCCAAGATTTCCCCAAACCCACTACAAACCCCTCCAAACATGCCTCTATAATTTAGATTTCCAAAACAATTGTGAAGAAAATTAAAAGGATGAGACAAATTAAAAACAAATACATATATATATTATATAAAAAAAGAAGACCTTCGATAAAAATAGTAATAACTAATTTTCTCTCTCAAATTAACTTATTATAAATGGAAAGAAAATAGTTACAAGAAATTAAAAAAATCAAAAATAAAAAGATTTATATTTTTAACGATTGTAGGGCCCACTAGGTTAGACTATTACCCATGAGTAGGTTATAAAGTTTATTTTATCTTTTTTTCTCTATTTCATATAGATCATAATCTTTAATTAAAAAGTTTTTCATTTTAAATTTTGTTTTAATCTATAAAAAATATAAATTTTATATATTAATTTTGGTGCAAAACTATATTTAACAAAACTATATTATATTTTTCATTAATAAATGCATAATGAATGTTATTAATGATTTCTCAAAATGGTAATATTTCATAAATGAGAAATTCATTACAGTCATTTTTGGCAGAATCTCATGCATATATAGATTACAAGAGTGACACTTGTGTGCCTCAGGGGTATGGTGCCCCCAAATTAATCATTATACAATGTTAAATATATACTTTACAGGTATCATGTATATACTCTTCAGGTACCACATGTATACTCTTATATACATATAATACATGTAGGGTATATTTATAAAACATAACACCTATAGAGTATATATATAACACCTGAAGAACATGTATATAACACCTAGATCCGTGTCCCTATGTGCCCCAGGGGTATATAAGTTTTTGTCTAAGGCAAAAAATAAAATTAAAAATAAAAATAAAAATAAGTGACTAAATTAAACTATAGGTTACGAAATTAAAGAAAATGATTTTTAAAATAAAAGGTCTTAGATTTTTTTAGAAATTAATAACAATGAAAAATATTTTGGTTTAGTTGTTTAGTTTATTTGTCAATACAAGTTGGTTGGATATGAATTATCGACGTTATTTAAATACATATCAAGATATTTTAGTTATTTGATGGACATATATTTTTTCTTTAACTTGAAATAATATTTTAGTTATTTGATGGGCATGTATCTTTCTTTAATGGGTTTTACCTATAGAGGCCCCAAAAAATAACCTATCTATTAATGAGGGTTATGAAAGATGAATCTTATCAATCCAGGTTTGAAAGATTGGAAATTATTAATTTAAGATATCAGAATGAAATCTGTTAACATATTCTTTCACGACGTTATCTCTTCTCTTTCTTAGATCTTTTTTCTCTCTTAGCTGATCTGACTCTCAAGTCATGCTTATCTGATATCAAATCCCATGTAGTTACAAAATAAGAAAAACAAATACCCTCTTTATTTTATTAATTTTTATATGCGATAAAATATCTAATTAAATAAAAAATTGACTGGTTTTTATATACTTTCAATACACATTTCAATTTTATTATTATTATTATTATTATTATTATTATTATTATTATTATTATTATTATTATTATTATTATTATTATTATTATTATTATTATATATTTAAATAATATCGATCAACAAAAGATATTATCACACAAATAATTTTTCGATATATATTTTCAACAAAAATAATTATCGTCAAGTTATTGATATTATATAAAATATAATATCACAAAATATTGCTATTAATTATAGATTGTACATATATATTATTGTGCATAAATTAATAACGGAATAAATATAAATATATAAATATTTTCATGTTGTTATTATTGAACAAAAATTAATATCACAAAAATAACAATATTAATTGCGATAATTGATAGATATTATTGGGACAAAAACCAATATCACAAAATGTCGAAATCTATTATCCATCAAAAATCCTACGGTAGTTATTAGAATGAAATGTGAATTGGAAATATATAAAAACCAGATAATTTTGTATTTAATTAGACATTTAATCGAATATTATAATTAATAAAAAATAATAATTAATAAAAGAAATAAATTTTTTTTTCTTATTTTTAACTACGTGGGATGTGATATTCAGGTAAGTATGATTTGAGAGTCACATCAGCTGAGACAGAGAAAAAGATAAAGTCGTGAAAAAATATGTTAACGACATTTCATTCTGATATTTTAAATTGATAGTTTTCAATCTTTCAAACTCTGGATTATTAAGATTTATCTTTCATAGCCCGCATTGATAGATATGTTATATTTTGGGGTCTAGATCGATGAAATCCCTTTCTTTAACTTGAAATAATTAAATTGTTTTGGAACAAAAATTTCAAAGAAATCTATAATTGTGAATGCAAATGAATTATGTACTAACACCTTTGTTATTAAGTATAAATCACAAAATATAATATTATATTAATCATGATACTTATATCTACATTAAGTGTAACATGCATAACATATTTTTATGTCGTAAAATATTTTTTAAACATCAGTTATCGTTTAACATCCATTATACGATAAATGTTTCTCAATATTAAATTCAATTTAATTTATTTTAAGTTACAATATAATGAGTGTACAAGATTGGTGTTTATTTAACAATCTCATATTTCAAATATTAGAGTTTATAGTTCATTGTTAAACATAAATATACATTTATATATTATTGTTGGCATTTTAAAATTATAAGTATTTAAGATTAGACACATTAAAAATGAAATGTTTAAATGCTTATTAATATAGAATTTAGGTTAAAATAATATTATCACATTGTATTATTAGAAATTTTAAATCTAATAAATCATTTATTACAAATTGTACGTCGCACGGTATACTACTAGTTGTAGATTACAATAGTAAAAAAAGAAAAACATGAACTATAGATTAAAATATTAAATTGTAAGAAAAACAATAATAGAGATTCATAGAGTTTAATTACATCACAAACAATTTCAAGGATAGTTCTCGTGAGATAAATTTCTATTACTCATATGTTGGATCTATTTTCACTTTCTACATGAATTGAGAATCGATCACCAACAATGTGCTGATTCTTTATAATTTAAGATTTATTTGCTCCAACAGTGTTTTAGAAGTCCACACTAAACTATTTCAACAGTCAATAATACATTGGATGACATCTTCTGATTTTATGAAATATTATTTTGTATTGTGAAGAACAATACACACTACCTATATGAAAATAATAAGAAAGTTGTATTAATATCTTACGCATGATTGGAGATGTCTATGAAGTACATATTGACTCATCTCATATAACAAGATTCGTGAAATGCTCTCATGACAACCATGGTGAAAACTGATAAGTATTTGGTAATTATAGTTAGAAGCTGAAAATGGGCATTACAAAAAGTTATTACAGAAAGAGGACACGCGCATTAGTTTAATTTGATGCCGTCAATAGATGCGTTTCCCAATTCCTATATTTTTTCCCTATAGTGATGAAATTACGATAATACCCACCCCTATATTCGAGTAGCCAAATCATGAGAGAGGGCTTTCAGTCAATTCAACCTCTCAAATATTCCCCACTTCCTACAGACTTATAAACCGGCCAGTAGACGTGGGGTAGAAGACGATAAACGGCTTCCTCGTAATCTTTACAAACCCCACGCCACCCCACCCCACCCCACCCCTCTCTGGATATTTGTCTGTTCACATATATATTTTCCCTTCATTTCTCAATCCCAATAATTTATTTTCTGTTAATTATCTTTGTCTGACTATTTTGAGTGATTTAGGGCTTCTCAAAATAACGGCACTTAGGGTTCCAATCATCGCCTCTTGGTGTCGAAATTCCGAACGAGTGCGTGTAGATCGGATTCAATCCAAGTGCTGTGGGTGTACATTATCTAGGAGAGTGACAGAGCTGAGGGAGGTATGTGCAGTGTATCTAGGCTTTATGACAAGGTATATGTGATGGCAGAAGGGGGATCTCATTATTGTTCTAAGAAGACCGATGATATTTGCGGCGATGCCTGTGATGAGGTTTTACTCTTTCTCTTTCCCCCTTTTCTGTTTATGCGTTTGATTTTTCCGTAATTTAATATATTGTGGGAAGTTCATGAAAATTCAAAGTTTTAATTTATGAGTTTGTGGGCCGGTTGAGAGGCAAAGTTGGAAATTTGGTTGGAGTATTATATGGAATAGTCCTCTGATTACTTCTAGAATATGAGATAGATCAAAGTTTCATTTTTATAGTTTTTATTTATGAGGTTAAGAATTTGGTGGTGCTTAGATTCTAGATCCTGTGCTCACAGAGTGTTTTTCCTGCTCCTTTTCTTCTTTTTTCTCCGTTTATTTGTTTCTTGAAACTTATTTTTGTTTGTCTTGATCAATTGGGAATTTGAATGGTGTTCTCAGCTCTGAATCTTGATGGATTAGTTCTTATGCTCTGAAGAATTACTTTTTCATTCTAGTTTTTTGCTTGTGTTGGATTTACCATCTTTTTTTATAGAGTTGCATATTTGTAGTTTCTATAAGCTTTATAGTTAACATGTTTTTACATTAAGAATTACTTGTGGCAATTAGCAAACTATAATTTAGATGGTGATATTTCAATCGGTTTGCAATTTGTTTGGTATTTTGATAACCTGCAGGACTCAGGGCGGACTTTGAGCATGTCGAGATTGAAATGTGTCTTGCGTGGGCTCGATATTAAAACTTATCTCTTTCTTTTCATGTTGGTGCCTACTAGTCTTTTTGTTATATATGTGCATGGCCAGAAGATCACATACTTTTTGCGGCCTTTATGGGAATCCCCACCTAAGCCCTTTCATGAAATGCCTCATTACTATCATGAGAATGTGTCAATGGAAAACCTGTGTAAACTTCATGGTTGGGGAATACGTGAATATCCTAGGCGTGTTTTTGATGCTGTATTGTTTAGCAACGAGGTTGACATTCTTAAGATACGATGGAAGGAGCTGTACCCTTATGTGTCAGAATTTGTCCTCCTTGAATCAAATTCAACATTCACAGGGCTCCCTAAGCCTCTTGTCTTCTCCTCAGTGCGAGATGAATTTAAGTTCCTTGAGCCCCGATTAACTTATGGACAAGTCCCGGGGAGGTTTAAAAAGGGCGAAAACCCTTTCATTGAGGAAGCATATCAGAGACTCGCATTAGATTATCTCCTAAAACAAGCTGGTATTCAGGATGACGACTTGTTAATAATGTCTGATGTTGATGAGGTACCAAGTAGACACACCATTAATCTCTTGAGGTGGTGTGATGGGATACCACCGATTCTCCATCTTCGTTTGAGGAACTATCTCTATTCCTTTGAGTTTCTTGTTGACAACAATAGCTGGAGAGCTTCAGTTCACGTATATCAAGGTGGCAAGACAAGATATGCTCACTATCGACAGTCTGATGAAATTTTGGCTGATGCAGGGTGGCATTGTAGCTTTTGCTTCAGACTCATAAGCGAATTTATATTCAAGATGAAAGCTTATAGCCATGTTGATCGTGTGAGGTTCTCTCATTTTCTTAATCCTAAAAGGGTCCAAAGAGTAATCTGCAAAGGTGCTGATTTGTTTGATATGCTGCCTGAGGAGTACACTTTCAAGGAAATAATCGGAAAAATGGGACCGATTCCACATTCGTACTCAGCTGTTCATCTTCCTGCCTATCTTTTGGAGAACGCTGAGAAATTCAAATTCCTATTGCCTGGGAACTGCATAAGAGAGAGTGGGTGAGAGCTACAAGGAAAGGGATCTATATAACACATATTTGTATAGGTTGAAGTCAGATTTGGCTCCCAGTGAAGACGGGTCACGATTGACCAATACATGTCCCGCAATATTTGTATCATTCTTTGTACGAGTGCGTGGGAAGATTGGACATGGTTCTTGCTTTCTCATAGTGAGTTTTTGTATATAGCTTTTCATAGAGTCGATTTCGTGCGGATGATAGTAACTCTGTACTATGTGAGGGAGGGGGAACAAGATGGAAGAATGGTTATGATTTGCATTATTACACCTCTCCAATCTCTGTTTTCTTCACACTAGGAAATTTTTGATGTGGGATTAATCTATTGATATGTTGTTTGCAAGTGTTACTTGTTTATTGTAATTATGAATCTTGCATGTTGTTACTTCTCATTGAATGATAAGTGATGTGTTATTTAGGTACTTGCAAAAAATAAGAATAATAGGTATAAAGAGAAGGATTCTATGAAATGAGAATCCAATTCTCTTCATAGTTAGCTGTTATTCAAGGTTGGCATTGTCTATCCACAACAAGATAATCATTGAATGCAGCTCATAATCACTATTTCTTAATCTTCAAGTATTTAATTTAAGTAAAATAAATTATTGTGGTATGAGTCGTATTACAGAGTCTTCGAATCTGATTGGAAATAATCTCATTTAATTGTCTCATAGAAAATAATGATTGCCATATATAATAAGCTGTAAGTTAAGTTGTTGGGAAATTTAAAAGATAAGACAAAATAAATTGCATACTTAATAAGCATTAATTTGAAAAACTGAGAAGAAAAAGGTGATAGGTGGGTGGTTATTCAATTAAAGTTAATTTTACTGTTACTAGCCGTTATGTACCTTTCAGCATTTAATTGTTACGATTGGCTATAATGAGTATTTATCTAATATTTTTCAGTTTTTGTTCATAATATTTATTTAATAATACTAGAATTATACCCGTGCGATGCACTGATTTTTATAATTTAATTTATTAATTTTAAAAAAATTAATAATATAATGTAATAGTATTATCGTAAACTAAATTATATCAATAAGAATTTAGATATTTTATCTCTATTGTTTCTCATTTTAAATATTATTATGTTTTTAAAGTGCAAACAATACTATATAAATTTATATTTTTGTTGCACAATGAGTTATAAAACTTATATTTAAAATATGAAGTTGTTAAATATGACACCAATTTTGTACACTAATCAATTTTGTGAATTAAAATAAATTAAATTTAGTAATGAGAAACATTTATTGTGTCATGGATGTTAAAATGATAATTGATATTAAAAAAATATTTTAACTCCTAAAGCTATGTTATGCATGTTGGAATTTATAATATTGACATAAGTGTTATGATGAATATATTATTGTATTTTTTGAATGTTCGATAATGTTCACAATTATAAATTTCTTTGAAATTTTCAGGTCTAACCACTAACTTAATTATTTATAGTTAAAAAAAGATATAGATATCTAAATATATTGCTATATATTCAAATAACATAGATAATTGAATATTGATCCACTTATATTGACAAATAAACCAAACAACTATATAAAAATGTTTTTCATTATAATTAATTTCTCCAAAAGTCTAAAACTTTGTATTTTACAATTTTTTTTAATTTCCTAATCTTAGTTTAATTTAGTCATTTGTTTTTGCATTTCTAATTGTGTTAAATATAATTATGCACCAAAATTTAAATATCAAATTTCTACATTGTTATTTTTTTACGATGCAATGTAAAGAACAAATTAGAATTCATAAAAAATGATAAATTTGATATATCATGCATTAACAACAAAATTCTAGATACCAAAATGATCATATATAATAGATTAAAATAAAAAATTTAATTGAAAAAATGATTTAATTAAAGATTATGATTTATATAAAACACAAAAAAGAAAGATAAAAATAACCTACATAACCTACCAATAGATTATAGCTCAACCTAGAGGATCCTACAATTCTTAAGAGTATAAATCTTTTTATTTTTTTAATTCTTTTAACTAACTTCTTTCCAATTATAGTATGTAAATTTAGGAGGGAAAATTAGTTATGCTATTTTTATTGAAGGTCTTCTTTATATATATATATATATATATATAGATATAAATAGATATAGATAGATTTTTCATTTCATACGTACTAAACTATTTTCCAGAATGTGAATAAAAATTCTGACGGAAATGCAGGTGCACGGATCTGGATTGGTGCAATTGGACCTGGATTTTCCTTTTTTTTTCTTTTTTTTTTTCACTTCAGACTGTTACCTTTATGTTGTAAGGATGTGACCTTTACGTTATATAAGTGTGACCTTTATATATAAATGTTATGACCTTTATGTTCAGTAACTTAGGAAAAAATGAAAATTTTCAGGTTTTTTCGCTTCAGATTAAAACCTTTACGTTGTATTGTTGTAACCTTTATGTACAAATATTATGACCTTTATAATTCATAACTTTGAAAAAAAATGGAAATTTTCAAAATTCAGTTCATTTTAAGTATGTACAAATTTTGCTAAAATTCTTCATTTTTTTTTCTAATTTAGAGTATATAAAGGTCATTACATTTATACATAAAGGTCACACTTATATAACATAAAGGTCATATGCATATAACATAAAAGTAACAACCTGAAGCGAAAAAATAAAATTCAAAAAAAATATAATAAATAAAAGTGCGCAAATCCGGGTCAACCCGAACCCAACCCGAATTGTATGTGCAACAGTTGCACAGGAGACTAACTCAAATTCTGAATGGATTGAACTAGAAAGTAAGATATCTTTTTTTTTTTTTCCCAACTATTTGACATATTAAGGTAAGTGATGTGTTTGAGCCACCAAGGGGATGTTTGGATTGAGTTTGGTTAATTCGGATTTTGGATGAGCGTAGTTCAGTCTGTGTTTGGACAGGACCTACAAAATTCTATAGTTCTATAATACTTTTCTTACCTTTTTTACTTCTTTTACAATTTCCAACAAAAAACACCCAGTATTTCTACATTTTCCAATGTTAAAATGACATTTGGCTCAACAAAATTTTCACATGCTCACAAAATCTTCTAAAGCTCAACTCTATAATTGTAAAAGTCACCTTAAGTTCAGAACAAATATAGCATGAGTGAAGTACTATTAAGCTCGAGCTCAAGCTCGAATATGGAATTTGAGGTTTAAGTTTGACTCTATAGACGATTTTATATATTTGAGTTCGAATCACCTCGATTTGAAACCTAAATAATATTAATAAAATAACATAATTTCCTTAAATGTGTCTTAAAACAAGTATTTTAAATTATAATTACAAAAAAACAAACTATTAAGAAAATGATAATAATTTAAAATATGTTCAATTAAACTCACAAGTCAATTATGCAGAGTATTAATATGCTTGAGCTCGACTTAATTATCTTCAAGTCGAATTTGATTTTTTCTTTCAGAATTGATGAATAATATAGTTATTATTTATATTATTTATTAAGATAGTTGAGGTTCGATTAAACTCGTCTAAGTTCATAAACTATGAATGTATTCAAGAGAATTTAGCATAAGTTCGTTCCATAACACTTAATAGTTCAGTTCAATTCGATTACATCCACTATTTGTTCGAGAGGATTTTTTTTTCAAAAATAGTTTTGTTTCATATTTTTCTATAATTAACATAAAGTTAAAAGTATGAGACCAAATATTTGAGAAAAGATTGAATTTAACTTATCAGACTAAAAAGATAAAAATAAAACTTAACGAAACATGAAACTGTCTTATATATGGAGTTTTTTATAACTTTATATCTAACCGATATTGACGATATTGAATAAAGTCATATTAACTCTATTTTACATAAGATCTCACATGAGACCGTCTCCAATTAACACTACTCAAAACTTAATTACTAATTAAAAAAAAAAAAAACAACTCCCAAACTTTCACACAAAAAAAAAAAAAAAAAAAATTCCACTTTTTTTCACTCTTTTTCTATTAACAGAAAAATATACTTCCACAGAAAAGTACATTCTTTCAATTATAGTATATATTTTCAAGTGAAAGATCATCAAAGGAACAAACTAACTTTACACGTGGTGCCTTCAAAGCAACAAACTAGAAGTTTGGATAGTGTGTCATTCAACTGGATTAAAAATATTAAATTTAAAAATTTCAAATAAACAAGATAATTTATTTCACAATTTTATTGCCAACCAAAAATGATTAAAACTAATCAATCCAACAAATTTAAGACTGCCTCCAAAAATATAGGTATGAGAAGATTAATATATTATATCATAAGCCCCTACACTACACAAGATTCTCATCCAAGCATATACTTAACTGAAAGCAGATGCATGTGGTCCAATCTTGACTCTTGAGATGCCCTCTTAACTATATATAAATCTTGCAATTGAACACTCAAAATAAGCAAAATGCAAGTGTATATATACCATCTTGGATTCTTGGTGAATATACCATGCTTGTTTAAACCAAGCTTTAAGATCAAAATACACAGTTCCTATGAAAGTTAGCAGATCCCAGTTTCTAGATTAACAATCAGAATGAAATCGAGAACCATCGAACTCATTTGACAATGTAACATCTTTGGTATAAAACCCATGAGCATATCATATCAGTCCATTGAGAAGCATGGAAACCCACTCTCCTCTTTCCTCTCTGGAAAGACTGTAAAAGAGGTCAAGCTTTGCAGGATCAGTTACTATCAATGATGCTGCACGAAGACGAGCTTGTAAGTTCAGATTTGGCAATTTTTTTAGTTCTTCATTCAACCTTGCTCGTTTCTCGGCACCTATCTTCTCCGTAGCTGCTTCCTTTCCAATTATTTCAGTCAATAAAGAAAGGTGCTCTTGATATTTATCAAGAAAGGTACCAAATATCTTTGCCAATTCGCCTAGTTCAGATGATCCGCTCTTCTTGTTCAAAACTTTAATAGTTGAAGAATGTGGTTCCGTTTCTGTCCTAATAATGGTGCCTGTGTGGTGGTTCTCGTCATTTGACCGATTTGTCCCTGTTGAGTCCTCAGATTGACGACTTCCTCCTTCATGATCAGGCGACACGCTGCATTTGGATGAATTCCTTATCATCTCTACCTGTGTTTTTCTCTTCTTACAACATCCAATCAATCTATTATCTCCAACAATATGACCAACTCTGTCATCTTCCTCTAAACTGTCCAATACAATCAGGTTAGTAGTAGCATTGTTGTCCTCGATATCAAATTCCTTATCATCATCCAATTCATCATTGTTAGTGCCCTTCCTTGTGCCTCTATTACCAAATAAAAGATTTAGATCGTTATAGTAAGGGAATTGCTTGTTCCTTAATCCCTTTGCATCAGTATGAGTCTGGAAAACACATTAATAAACCATGTTACTATACGAACGAACAAGAAGCATGAATATGATTGTTTTAATAGCATATACCTGAACCCATTCCTCCCACACGTCGTCATCCTCACATAACAGGATGTTTTGTTTATCATCCCAATGCATACCGTCTACCCCTTGCATTTCAGTAACTGCATCATACTGCCTCTTCAGAAGTTTCAGCCTCGATTCAATGTGTGGGCTCGCCTTGATGTTGCAACCTGGAATCCTGGAATTTAGTTTTGCCTCCAATGCAGCGGTGTAGCCATTCTTGAAAATTCCATTTTCTCTTTTCCACCCTGCATTGCATAACTCACCAAGTGCCGAGATCAGAACTGCGTCTTCCTTTGGTGTCCATTTCCTTTTCATCATTTTACAAGCTTTATCTTTGCCCTTTCTTTTGTGTCGTCCAATTGAAAAATCTCCCATTCTTGAGTCCCAATGTAAACGATACGAAGCAAATTTTACACAGAAGAACAGATTAAGTAAGTGCAAAGAACAATTATATCACAGAGATCTATCTATATTAAAGAACCAACAGACTTTTCCTTGGATCACGCGGATTTAGTCATTTAGAAGCATAGCAAAACAACACATTGATCCTAAAAATGCAGTTGATGTTGAAATGAAAACATTGGACAAGTGCATATGCATTTACATGATGTGCATACAGATGCTCAACTCAATTGATATCTGGCATTCTTTTACATGAACTTTGAGATAAGGGAAATAAGGTCGAACATTATTTCATTGTTTGTCCAACACAAGTAAAACACTCTCCTAGCCACAATTACTCAAAGAATCAATACAGTATTATCAATCATCACATCATCCTATCATCTACAATTATACAACCTTCAAAGGATAAAAATCAGAATAAAAACAACATCAAGGCTTTCATTTCCAACAACGCCTTAAAAAGCACAGAAAAATTGCAACAATGACTATGATGATGATAAAACAACAATAAATGCATGCACAAATCAGTGGAAGCCATTTGAATATGCTATTAACCATGGGAGAAATAGACATAGGTAGCTAGATTTTGAGGTTGGAGAAAAGAAGATAATAACATATTATCAGACTAAAATTCCTTTAATCTGACATATCCTACTAGAATCTTGACCATCCACTGTACTGAGCAGTTCAACTGAGATCCCTTAATTATCTATGGCACTACACAATCACAAGCAGATATAGTAGATGGCTCTAATCAAGATTTGCTGCTGAGTTGGGAAAACACAACTCGTTTATATACTGAGGCTTTTAGACAGGGCCATCATATAAGGTTCTAGGATGAGTATCACATTTAGTATTTTAAGATATTTCAAGATAATCCATAACAAAGAAGCACAACCAAAACCCATCACCAAAATCCCATTCCGACAATTAATTAAAGCAACCCAGACAAGTGATCAAAAGTTCATACCAATAATTGTGTTGAAAATCAAAAACCTAAAGTACATAAGATTAAAAGTAAAAAAAAAAAAGCAGCAGAGGTGGAAAATGTATAAACCAGAAGTTGAAGGTCGGCTCCGTGGTTGGGAAGCTAAAGAGAGGAGGTTGGAAGTGCGTGCGTGTGTGTTGTGTGGGGTTCTGATTCCATGGAATTCGATTAAGCCAAAATTAATACTTGGACAAATAAATTGTTTCTATTTTTTTACAATCATTTTTATACATCATGTGCATGACTATGGTTCATACGACAACAAATGTGATTTTCACACTCAAAAGACATTGGCACGCTCCTTCAAATCTTGCTCAAATCATGATTTCGCTCCATGACCTTTTTGTTATTTCGTCTACCCTTTTAGTTATGCTCACCTAACTTTTTTATCATGCTCACGTAACATTTATGTTATATTTGCACAACTTTTATATTCTGATAATTTAATATTTTACAGAGTAATTAAATATGTATTACCTTTTAAACTTTTATATTATAATAACTTAACCTTTGTGATATAATAATTTAATTTTTTTATATTATAATAATATAACCCCTATATTTTTCAAAAGTTATGATAGTTGTACATAAAAGTTATATCAATATAATATAAAGGTTAAGTTATAACAATATAAAAGTTTTCATTTGTTTTACATGATTGAAAAAAATTATAAGTATATAACTTTAAGGTTTTAATAACTTTTATAAACCTTTAAGTTATAATAATGTAACATTTACGCATAATAATATTAACATTTAAGTTATATTAACATAACCTTTATGTTATTCTTTAAGTACATAAAGGTTATGATATTTATATATAAAAGTTACATCAACATAATATAAAGGTTAAATTATCATATTCTAAAGGTTTTTAGCTATGTTATCTTACATTTTATAATGAAAAAAGTCTAAGGGTTAACTTAAAGGTTATATTTGTACAAAAAGATTATACTCATATAACATAAAGATTATACTCCTATAACATAAAGGTTACCGTATAATTAAAAAAAAAAACTGGACGCGGAACAAATCCGACCCTACTCAACCCACGAACGCCCACTTGCATGGATCTAAATCCATACAATTGGTGCACAAGAACAATACTCTTCTCTTTTATGGGATATCATATCATCCCTTTTACCATAATTAATATAATCATTTCCACATAAGATCAATAATATACTTATATACAACAATTTAATACAATAAAAGTTTGACCCTTAAATTTAAATATTTGATATGAGACATTTCAAGATATTTTGTGGTGGATGTAAAAGTATTGTTTAGAACTCCTTAGGATCAAAAATTAAGAAAATTATCATACGACAGAAAATTGGGTATTTCAAGATATGTTTGCTTCTCTGTTTTATTTTTCTATAGTACATTTGCATGTTTTCTTTCAATGCAAATTTTGTATCTTTAATATATAATAATAAACTAATAAATTAAATGAATGTCATTCTTTCATGAAATTGATTTCCCACTACATTAGATTATATTTAAGTTTATTTATGCCTTAATGCTAATAAATTACTAATTACTAAATTATTGATTTTCATTCAATAGATAATCAATATGAACTTATTTTTAAATTAAAATAGGAAAAAAAAATACTCCCTCCTATTCATAATAAATGTCGTTTTAGAACTTTGAATTTTTTCTTTTTAAATGTCATTTTTTGTGAGTTATTTCCAAAATTTCTCCTATACTTAATTAATTCCTAATCAATTGTAGAACACACTACCATGTAGAAAATGAAATGGTCAAAAAAAAAAAAGAATAATTAATGAATGACATATTAGGAAAATAAACAATTCCTTCACTATGTGTGTAAAGCTTAAGGATGACACTTATTATGAATAGGAGGGAGTACTATTTATTAAATATTATTCATATAAAGGATAAAACTAAAATATTACAGAAACAAATCAAATTAGAGAAAATCAAGTTTTAAGTGCATTAATTTATGTAAGTGTAAAAATACAATATCAATGATTTCAAATGCATAGGTGTTGATCCCAAGTAGTAGAAGGTTTAGAGGTGGGTGAATAAATCATCTCAAAGTTTTCAAACTTGTTTTTTACTCCAAACAAATATAAGTACTTGTTCTGAATTAGCAGCATTTCAAGCTTGTTATTGGACAATGAGCTCTTAGGTACTTAGAGAGATTATGTACAAACACTTTAAAATTATGACTTTTGGAAGATGGTTTTTATGTTCTATGAGAGATATATGAATATAACAAATAAGTATGCAGATGCAGTAAGCTTAAGCATGATAAAATACAACAGGATATATAGTGGTTCGAGTGTGGAGTAATTCATCTACGTGCACTCTACTCCTTTCTCCAGGAGGAACTTTGTTAACGAAGATTGATTTACATAGCCTAGCTATTACAGTCAACTAAACAAAGTAGTCAGCTTCCACATAGGTTGCTGCACTACAGACCAAGACCCACGAAGGATCGAATTAGCCCACACAGGACTCTTACTCTAAAAGAGTGTAAGGAACTAGCAGGTATAACAAACTCTGCTAGGTACTCCTAAAACAATCTAAAAGATTAAGGTTAAAAAAGTTTCTTCAACGTAGAGTACAACAAGCTCTTGATCAAGTTTAGACCGAAGGTAGATGGTTTGTTGCTTTAGATTGAGTGACTGAACTTTGAAATGCTTGAGAGAATATGCTTGAAAGCTTGCTTGATCGTTGTAGCTTGGTTCAGTAGTTTGTCCAGTTGCACTCGATCTTCTATTTATAGATGGAAAATCTGCCCGTTGAAGTGTAGCAGGTTCCCCACATTTAATGCTCCGATTCTGAGGTACAAGTTTGCTGATCTTCATAATTCATTACATTTAATGTGTTGCAGCAGACTTGTCCTTGTACCCTGCCTTGCTGTTTTCATTTGATTGACTCAAATCCGGATTATTCCTACTAGTAACATAGCAAGTTCTGATTTTGAGGCGATCCTCTATTGTACAATGTACGAGGTTGTTGTCACTTCCTTTTGTCGAGTTATGCTTGATAGTGACCTTTAGGGGAGTGTTCAGCGACTTCTTATGCTTGTTGGAGTGACCTTACCGAAATAACTCTTACAATATAAACTAAGAACAAGATTTCTCCTAGCCCTAGTAAGCTCTAAAGTTTCTGTCTCATCAAAACTAAACAATTCCTAACACATAATAACATATTATTTATATAATCATTAAAGATTGATGAAGAAAATATATTTCATATACATATCATGACTCAAACAATTAAGAAGACAAATTGAAAATACAAATATTTGTTTAGGCCATATATGGTTTAATGAATTAAAATAATTTTTGAGAAAATATTAACCTTAGTAAATTCAAGAAAACATATTGTTATTTGCTAATATTAATATAATAAATAAAATACTAATTAAAAATGTGATGTAAGTATTTGTAAAAAAATCCAAATATATTGTATATTATGAATTATTATAATTTACATTTTGATTTAATTTAATTTAATTAATATAGAGTTAAATATATATAATATACGAAAATGTTAACGTATTACAATCATCACTAAAAATCATAAATCTTTAATGAAGTTATGAAATATTATTTGCTAAAAGACAATTTTGATTATCATAGTTTCCAAATTATTATATTTCTCAAAATAAATAAATATATATATCAATTTATTAATAATATTTATTTTGATAAGACTGTATATCAAAATGAATTATATTTATATTTTAATTTATTAATAATATGTGTCACTTTATACCAGCTAATGCATATTTGCATTTATGATTTTATCAATTTTATATTTGAGTTTTAACACATTTTTTGTAATTCATTATTTATTAGTTCGTATCTAAAACTATATTTTACTTATTGATATAAGTTTAATATATATATATATTTATATCTATTTTCTTAGTTGATAAGAGGCTAGTAATTTAATTTAACAAAAGAAAAGGTTAATGATTCAACAAAACAACATAAACATAATATACATTGTATACGTAGGAGTCAATGTGAACATGAATATAAATTTTGCTCTATGAGATAAAGACACAATGTTATGAGGTGTGAGGATATATAATTAAACATGATTTTGTTTGTGGGATTTTTTTTTTTTTTTGGGATCATAGAGTACATTTAATGAAATTATTGAGATGATCACGTGGGTGTTAAGTTCATTCTAAAACAGTGGATTATGACTTTCAAATTTTGTATACTTATTTATAAAAAAATATTTCTTAAGGAGTTTAATTATAACTTTAAGATGGAACCAATATATTTTATATATTCAATCTTGAGAATTTTGGCAACACTTTGAGATAATGTAATCAAAGGATCATTGTTATTCTCAATAAGTCATACTAATGGAAAAAAAAAAAAAACAAATGTTTAATCAATCGACAACAATTTGTTTTTTACAAAGATTCCATTGTAGACGTTTGATGTTGAGATATAGGTCATATGTTCTGATACCCTAAGACATTGATGTTCTACAACATCGAAGTTATTACTATTAATCATGTATTTCAAGTGGTATCTTATCTATATAAGTGTGTAGATTATGATGAATGCGTATCACAATATTTTCTTAATTTTTATTATTCCCTTTCTCCCACTCATCCCAAACTAATTTTTTTTTAAAAAATGAGATCGAACATTGGGGTTTAATGTTCTAAGATAAAGGAGTGCTTGTAGGAGTGGTGTTGGCAACTTCAGCAAGCTAATGAGATCAAGAGGATTTGCTCATTTCACAATATTTTGGGCCACATCACAAGAATTGCTTGAGGGGACTTTTAGTTGTGTTTTCAAATTATTGTTGTTGGAATTAAAGAGCCAAAGTTGCACATTAATCATCAATTGTAAGAAGGGTGCTCATTTCCACAACGCTCGGGACTTGGTGATTAAAAATGCTTCTAGCTAGAGAAAATATTTAGATTCTTGAGTAATTAAGTTGTGTGATCACGATGGATTAAAAAATTACTTAAAATTGCTACCTAGCTCATCATCAGCTATACCTGTTGGTGATTTTAATTGCATGATCTGTTTTATTAAATTAGGGAAACAAAGTTGATGAGGAAAATGTTAAAATTTCTATTTTGCGAGACTTTTAATATGTCTTTGTGTATTGGATGTTCGACATATCAATAGTTGACATATATTAATGTGGTCATAGTAAATATAGTAGTAGGACTATCCTTAACCATGAGTTGTAGTTTTTCTGACTTGGTAGCAAGAGCAGCTACATCAATTGTTTTTAGAGTCTTACTAATATATAAAAATAGACAAAAACTTTTGTGCAATTGTGGATCCATGCACCGGGTCGTGCTTCCACGTGCCCCACGTGCCTGGGTGGGTTTGAGTCGTTTCATGTGTCATATATTTATATTATGTGAAACATATCTTTATGTTATATTAATCATACTTTTTATTCTCATTCCATACCTTTAGAATTTTGAACTATACATTTGTACCTTTTAATAATGTTAGTCATACCTCTTAGTTATACTCATATATTTTAGTTATGTTAGTTATACACGTAAAGGTACATGTACAAAATATATCAAAATTAAGGTTTTTTTTTTAATAAAAGGTATGAAATTTAGGCTTAAATGTATGACTAGCATAGCATAAAGATATGTCTAACATAATATAAATGTATGTTTAACATAACATGAAGATTATGACCAAAAATAAAAAATTAAGCAGTGAAAAAAAAGAGGGCAGGTTGACCTGGATCTGATCTGAATACATAAATTTTAGATTCATACACCTGATTATAAGAGATCTTCTCAGTGTAAATCAGTAAATAACACCAAGAAAGAGTTAAGAAAAGGACAAAAATTAAAACAAAAAAAAAAAAATAAAGAAATAACAAAGGTTGTTGTGTTGGGCCACACCTAATTAATGTTGAATACACTGCCATTTACAACTGAAAAATCACAAAACATAAAATTTTCATTAAAATATTCATTTGTTTTAGATAACACCTCGGTCAATAAACTTTGTGTAAGACTGTCTCATGAAACTTATTTTGTAACTAGTATAAAGCACGTACCTTGCACGTAGAGGACGAATTTATTAAAACAAAAATATTAAATTACTATTAAAATCTTAAATAATAATATTTTATAAGTATATATAATCTATTTTAAAATAGAGCTCTAATATAATAGAATCATACTCATAATAGAATTCTATATGATTTTAATTTAGAAGTCTCATGTAAAATTATTTAAAGTTAAAATTCTAAATTACTATTATAACCTTAAATATAATTTTTAATAAGGATATATTAGACAATTCATTTTGTAAGAAACTTTCATACTTTTATGAGAAGCACATGTGTGCCCCTGGGGCACAGATCTAGACCCCCTAACCTAGCCTGATCCCTTTTCTTTTCTTGCCCTAGCGCTGTTGCGCCTCTCCTTATTCGATTCTCATCTGTCCAACCCTTCCTCCTCCTCCTCCTCTTCTCCTTCTCCTCCTCCTCCTCATCTTTACATCATTACAACAATACTTCATCGTTACCGTCTTCTTGTACTTCTCATTTTCACTGTCATGGATTCTACGCTTCATTATTTGCTTCTCATTTTCTTTTTCTTTTTTCTTTCCTTTTCCTTTCTTCTTTCTTTGTGCATCTTTCTTTTCTTCTTCTCTCTACTTTTCTTCTTCATAAAATTTGATTATTAGTGTTAAGGAGATGATGAATATTGTTGTTCAACAATCAAAATCTTTTCATTTTGCATGGAGATTGAATTCTTTAAAAATGTGTCTATATTGAATGAAGGGATGATTTGCAGAAATTTGAGAAAGAAGAGGATAAAATCTCGCTTTTGTAATTTTAAAATTTTAAACTTACTTTACAGTACACTAATACCTTAAAAGTATTATGCTAATACCTTAAGAAAATACAACTGATACCTTAAGAATATTGTAACTAGTATCTTACATTGGACAAACAAGAAATACCTTATTAATATGCAGTTAATACTTTAAACGTAAATATGTAGTACCTTAAAGGTGCATAGCTAATACTTTATACTATAAGTATTAATATTTTTAAAGTTAAATATGCAATACCTTAAAGGTGCATATGTAATACCTCAAAAGTATACATCTGATACCTTAAGAGCATACAACTGATACCTAAACTGAATAAACAACTAATACCTTAAGAGTATAGAACTGCTACCTTAAAAACATATAAGTGTTACATTCACTGAACTAGCTACTAATACCTCAAGAGTATGTATATGATATCTCAAGAGTTTAACATTAATACCTATCACTAAATTAATCATTTAATATGGAATCTGGTGTGCTTGGACGCACACCAACTCTTGTGCAGCCGCGCGAGTGGAGGCGTCCTACTCGCCTGGTTGGGTTGGGTTCGTGCCCTTGGTGCACATAAGTTTTTGTCTACTTTTATATAGATAATAGACAATAGATATAGAATGGTTTGACCCTAGTCAATGGTTTAACTAGTATGGGCCAACATCCATATCAAAGATCCGCTCAGTCAACAAAATCATATACATATTTATTTATATACATCAAGTGCATAGGTCATAACCCATGTAATACAGGTTATGTGACCCGAAAGGTGATTTTCAGACTCAAAATGCGCTCTCACATGCTTGCACGTGCTCTCACGCGCCCCTAAATACACGCTCAAACCCTAATACCGATCTAACCTTTTAGTTATGTTCACATGATTACCTTTTAGTAAACATTATATAATTATTTGTCGAATCATTATACTTTTATATGCATCATATAATACTTTTGGGTTAAAGACCAATCATTGATCTACATTGATCGACCAATCAACGTTGTAGACCAACGTTGATCAGGTTAGGGCAATCAGCTGTTTCACGAAATGAGATTCTTGAAATCAACTATGCAAATCCTACTTTTAACAAAGTAATAATGAAATATGATGCAATAATAATTTCCAAAATAAATTAAATGTTTGATATCTACCAATATATAATTGAAAACATTTCCGAAAGACAAAATGTCTTTTAAATTTTAAAAAGAAGTTAAATATACATTTAAATAAATTGAAGTACATGAAAATAATATTCTTGTAGCAACCATGCATCACATTATATTTTAAAGAAAAAACTTTAATATATTAATTAGAAAATTCCTAAAATAGATAGTTCCTTCATAGTTTCAACTTTAAGTACCATAATTCAATCACAAAATCTCACGAATGATTTCCGTGAGACGAATACTATCTCAAAAGTTATATCATTGTAGATGAGTCAAAAAAATAAATATTTATCTTTCATTTGACAGTTTTGTTTAAAATTTTGTGATAAATTGAGGATATTAGATATTTCTGATATTTTAAAGTTCCTGTCCCTATCAATTGGGCATATAATAGAAACATCTTAGAATTGAGATACCCTAAGGAATTTCGCACAAAACTGTATGAACTTTATGCTTCAAAATTGAACACCAAAATTCATAAAAACTTGAGGCTGCTTTGACTTTGAAACTAAACTAAATCATTAATAGTCTCACGCTTGCGGATTGGATTGAATTATATGTTATATTTGATGTTACATCTTGTATTTCATCATTTAATACGCTTCATATGTTGAATAATGATGTAATCGAATACACGTGACGCATTGTTTTGAAATAGAAGCAGTAATACAAAATGTAATATAATTAAGATTCGTATTTATCAAATTTGGCATGCACGTTTTAAATTAAATCCGAATTGTTTTCACTTTATCACTCTCAGATATAAATATAATATATTCCAAGCTACCCAATCACGTTGATTGTTCGTTCAACTCTAACAAAAGCCATTCTAATTCAATGTAACAAAACAAGTTCAAAAAAGACTTCGAAAGGATTGTCATTGTTAGGCAAGAATCAAATGACATGTATTACGAAAATGTAACCAAGGAATCAGATTCTACCTAATTATAACCATTGATTATTCCAATCAATAATTAAACTTATGTGATCACTATATATAACCCTAAACTCCAAGAACCATATATAACATTCTTAGATTCAAAGAAAAGATATGGAGAAGAAAATGAAGGGAAAGCAGCACAAGAAGCATAGGCAACAAGTGCATAGGCCACTAGATGCCTTTGAGCTTTACGAACTGGAGCACATGTCACCCAAACTCATAAAGCTTCCAGACGATCATCATGATCGTCATGATAAGCCTCGTGCCCATGAAGCATTGACAGAGTCCTATTGGCACTCGTTAGGTGGTAATGGTGGAACCTTTAAGCCCAATTATCATGAGACGGTGCGACCATATTGGAGCCCGAGAGACGATGAGGACAACATCGACGACGAGGCCGAAAAGTTCATCCAAATGGAGCATGAGAAGTTCGAGTTAAGCAAATGGATGTCGATGAATACCAAGTGATCACTTCATGTAATTATCAAATATTGCAAGGGAAATAAATGAAGGCCCGAATAAAAGTTTGTTCTTTTAATTAGTTTCATTGGAAGATTGTTGATGTATGTTGGCATTGTATTTTGCGTGTATTGTTGATAATTATATTTATGACTTAATCAAATTAAATTGTCATATTTCATATATATGTTTTATTTATTTACTAATATAAAACACGTGTTTATGTACGGAATTTTCAAAATAAATATTTTTTAGAAACTAAAGTAAGTAACAATAATTTGGTGAATATCATAATCAATTTTTTTATCAGATAATATTTTAACATTTAATTAATGATTTTATATATGATCTTCTTTTAGCAAAGTATGTAATATAAATATATATATATATATTATAATTTCACTATATTTTACATTTAAAGCAAATTGGAATTGAAATTTATATAATAATAAAAGGGTTAAATTCAATTTTAGTCCATTTAAAAAGTCACTGTCCAATATTTTTTAAATATATATTATCATAAACTAACATCATATTTTTTATTAGTATCTTATTTTATAAATTAATATTAGCAAGAAACAATTTTTTAATAAGATTAATCTTTCTTTACAAAATATCATAATCATATGGCCTATACAGTATTAATTTGTATTGTCCATTTATATACATAATATTCTTATTCCTGATATGAATGAGATATAGTTTTTTTTCACTCTTGAACGATTATATACATGAAATTTTAGTATATGCATTTAAAGTAATTGGTATTGTATTTTTGCACTTAAGATATAATTGACACTAGATCTTCTTTAATTTGGTTTATTTAAAAAATATTTTAATGCATTTAAAGTAATTGATATTGTATTTTTGCACTTAAGATATAATTGACACTAGATCTTCTTTAATTTGTTTTATTTAAAAAATATTTAATTAATTATCTTTATATGTAATAAATGAAAAAATATTAATTAATAAAATAACAAATAATATTTCCTTTTCTATTTCAACATTAACAAAGTAAGTTAATATTATTGATTTCATATAATTGACAATATATCTAATAGTTAATAATATATTTAATTTTACATTAATGATATAATTGAATTTAAAAATTAATTTAATTGTGGTTTGGAAGGGAACCAAATGAATGAAAGAGTGACATGTGTACTTTAGTGTTTATTATTTTAGTACATCTATATTAATGATTGGCCCAGAAAATTCAACTAAAGGGAAGTGATAGTTTACAAGAATTTAATTTAAATAATTGGATTTGAGGTTTTTATTAAAATTTATTTTTCATGGTTTCCATAAATAATTCTATGTTTGATATATTTTCCCAAAAAAAAAAAAAACAAACAAACGAAAACATGAGTTAAAAAGATATCTTCATCTCGTGGAGCAGACAAGGGAAAATACGATTTACCATATCTTTCCAACTTGAATATGATAAATAGAGTAGTTCTTATGTGAAACCGTCTCACAGATTTTTTTTCGTGAGACGGGTCAACCCATAACCCACACATATCAATTCATATAAAAATCTATGGATATGAATTCAATTCATGAGTTTTAAGGATTCGTCTCACAGAAACTATTCGTGAGACCGTCTCACATAAGTTTTTATGTGATAAATATGTTCATCATGTTCCAATTGCTCTTGATAGGAATAATGAAGATTCCATCGAAATATGTCTAGGTGTCCATGTTATCAATGCCTTTCATTGGGTTGGCTAAAGTACTAGAGCACCTGTAGTCAACTTTGATTTAAAGTTTCTCCATCCACCTTAAAAAGAAGAGAAGGTCGATCAGTAAGGTTCAAGGATAAAAATATTCCAATATATTTTCGATATATTTCTGATATTTTCATTTTTTCATGTGACTGAAACAAAAACGGGCTGTAACGATATATCACCGATATTTTCATTTTTTGGTAAAAAAGTAAATGAAATGTCAATAATTATTGGCTAAATATCGATACCAATTTCAATATCAGTGGTTTCAGGTAAAAATTATAGGAAAATTCTTGAATATCAAGGAAATATCGGTAAATATCGGTAAATATTAAAAAATATCGAAAAATATCGGGAATATATCGGTAAATATTGAAAAATATCGGAAAATATCGGGAATATATCGGTAAATGTAGGGAAGATATCGATAAATATCGGAAAATATAGAGAAAATATCGGTATAAATCGGTAAATATTGGGAAAATATATGTACCGATATTTCTACCGAAACCGATATATTCATCGATATTTTCTTAAAATCAAGGTACATCTACCGAAACCGATATTTTCATCCTTCGTAAGGGTATTTGGGGAGAAATTTTCCAACAACGTAGATTCAAATCTCTTGTAGGGCATATTTGATTGAAATATTATTGAGGTTTGTTCTGAAACTTGTACATTAGCATCCGACTAAGAGACCTACAACTACTGACTGGTGATTTCATAGTCACTTGTAATTATTGTCAATATTGTTCCTGATGTGGTCGAACTGACCACATTCAAACTACCCCGAAAACCCGACCCGGAATTGAAGGCCAACCGGCACGAACAGAATGAAGAAGTAATAGAGATCGTGTGAGCGAACAGATATGTTCGACACGCTGAGCGAACTGATCAAACCCGCAGGCAAGAATGTCGAACCGAGAGGCGAAATGTCGAGCTAAGTCCAGGCGAACTAATTCAAATTTGAGATAACTCCCACGATCGCGAGAATCTCACCACTTTCCAAGTTTTTAGGAGAAATCCCAACTACCACATCACTTTCCCAAGAAATCACGTCTCTTTCAGGAAGTATATATATATATACCGTTTTATCTTTCTATCACACACACACACAATCACAATTTTTACACGTTAAGCATTACTAAAATCGAGAGCAATATCTTTGTGAGATTACTGACTTGAGCGTCGGAGTCCCTTCACCGGGAAAAACCCCCGGTGTTCTTTGTTTTGCAGGTCTCTTTGACCGGAGAATTCCAATTTGGCATCGGAGAATTTCGAACGACGCCAGAAAAGTAAAGGATTGAAGTTAAGACGAATCAATTGGCGCCGTCTGTGGGAATTATTTTCGTAACTTTGAGCATTTAAGACGTAGAGAATCACGAAGATGGTGAATACCAGAGGATCCCGAAGGAGGTTGGACGAAGGAGCGCCGTCCGTGCAACAAAACGAGGATCGGAATTCAGCACCAGCTAATCCTCCCGGCACTGTCACATTGACACCGGAGGAACTCTCAACTTTGATAGAGGCGGCTGTTCAAAAAGCTTTGGGCAAACAGAAGGTTAACTCACAACAGGATAATACTGACATGCCTGTTGGAAGGGAACAAGAGGGCGACAGATCTCGGATGGATGAACAAGAAAGCCAGTCTGGTCATCCTCGAGGCCAGAAGTGAGGACATGACGAACTGTCTGAAAGAGTGGATGGTTTACGAAAGGAGCTGCGGGAAGTCCAGCGAACTGTTCGACGGATTCCCCGAAATTCTCGAGGGAATCTTTTTTCTGAGGAGGTGATGGAAGATGAGTTGCCAGCCTCCTTTCGGCCGGTGAATTTCGAATATGATGGTACTACAGATCCATGGGACCATCTATGTAGATTCGACAATACTGCTCTACTGCACCGGTATTCAGATGGTATCAAGTGTAGGGTGTTCGCCACTACCCTTACCAAGGCTGCTCAAACATGGTTCAGCCAGCTGAATGATGGGTCAATTCATAATTTCGAACAACTATCGGAGTTGTTTTTACATCAGTTCGCCAGTTCTAGAAGGCAGAGGCGATCTACCCAGACATTGTTCGGCGTAAGACAAAAAGCGGATGAAACCTTGCGGAATTATGTTAAAAGGTTTACAGCCGCTACCTTAGAAGCTCCTGAGGCTTCGGATGATTTGGTTGTAAGTGCTTTCATCCAAGGGTTGAAAGAAGGGGATCTCCATACTTCGCTGGTTAAGAAGACCCCCAACAATTTTGACGAACTGTTGCAAAGGTCTACCAAGTACATCAACTTGGAGGAGGCAGTTCGAATGAAGAAAGGAGAAACTTCAAGTCGCATGAGCAGGACGCAACAGGATCATGAGGCGGCGAGAAGGAGAGATGGGGGAGAACAGCGAGCAAGATTTGCTCCACCCCCTTTGAGAGAAAATAAGACAGGGCGGAGGTACGAACAATATACGCCCATGATTATGTCCCCCGGACAGGTATTGATGGAAATATGGAACCTGCCCCAGTTGAAGTGGCCATCGACCTGGAGTCCTAATCCGAAAAAACCAGCTACCTTCGGCAACGGTAAATTGTGTCGATTTCATAATGAATATGGGCATGGAACTGACGAATGTTTACATTTACGAGATGAACTGGAAAGGCTAATCAGGGAGAACAAATTAGCTCGTTTTGTTCGTCAGAATCGATCAAACCGCGAGCATCGGAATGATCGAAGAGAGCCAAGACAAGAAAGAAGGCAAGAGCAGCAGGAATTGCCTCCACCTCCACCACCCCCAGCGCGAGCTAGGCCTGAACAAGAAGAAAGACCCACTATACACATGATCATGGGTGGGCCAACAGACGGAGATTCCAATAGAGCTCGCAAGGTAAGACTTAATTCTGTTAGGCAAGAACAGAATACGGTCCACTCTATTTTCGAAGAAGTGGCGATCGAGTTCGGAGTTCGCGACCGTGTTGCTATCCAGAGTCCTCAGTTCGATGCTATGGTGATCGTTGCTGAGATAGGGGGTTTCAATATTGAAAGGGTGTTCGTAGACACGGGAAGTTCGGTGGACATCATATTCATGGACTGTTTCCGAAAGATGAGATCAACAGTGGAGGTAAAACCTGTGGAAACTTCACTTTATGGTTTTGCAGGAGAGTCCGTAACGGTGTATGGCAAAATTCAATTGCCTATGGTCTTGGGAGATGGAGAATGGAGGCAGAACAAAACTATGACCTTTCTTATAGTGGATGCGCCCTCCCAATACAACGTGATTTTGGGTCGTCCTTCTTTGAGTTCATATGCCGCTGTCATTTCACCTACCCATTTGATGATGAAGTTCCCAGTTGAGAATGAAGAAGGGCGAGTGGTTGGAGTAGGAGTTGTCCATGGCGACCAACAAACTGCTCGGCGTTGTTATGTCGCTGCAGTTCGACAATCTGAGTCTCGCAAGCGCCATAGCGAGCAGAGAGACTGTGCTGATCGAGGAAGGGATAAAAGTTTGAAAAAAGGCGATGAAATCAAGACTGTGGAATTCGAAGAGGGCGAACTGATGAGTGTCGAGTTAATCCCGGAGCTACCAGGACATTCAGTTCGTTTAGGAAGCCAATTGTCTGAACAAGTTAGGGGTGATATCATAGCCGCTCTTCAGGACAATATAGACCTGTTCGCTTGGAAGCCTGAAGACATGAAGGGTATAAACCCGGAAGTAGCTGTTCATAAGTTGAATATAAAGCCCGATGTTCGACCAGTTAAACAGAAACTAAGGCATTTCGGAGAACAACAGAATAAAATTATCAAAGAAGAGATCGAGAAGCTGCTTGAGATTGGGCACATCGAGGAGATCCCGTATCCTCGATGGTTGGCTAATGTTGTGTTAGTCCCGAAACCCGGAAACAAGTGGCGGATGTGTATCGACTTCCGAGATTTGAATAAAGCTTGTCCCAAAGACCATTATCCTCTTCCGCGGATTGATAAACTTGTGGATTCCACTGCCAGATGCGAACTGTTGAGTATGATGGATGCAGCTCAAGGATACCACCAAATCATGTTGCATCCAGAAGATAAGCCCAATGTAGCCTTTATCACAGCGTCAGGTACATATTGCTATACGGTTATGCCATTCGAACTAAAAAATGCAGGAGCTACTTACCAGCGAATGGTGGACGAGGTGTTCAAACACCAGTTGGGCCGCAACATGGAAGCATATGTCGATGATATGCTAGTGAAAAACGTGCAGGCGAACACCCATGCGGAAGACTTGAGGGAAACGATGGCAACAATCCAAAAACATGGGATGCGATTGAATCCAGCCAAGTGTTCGTTCGGTGTGAAAGCAGGGAAGTTTTTGGGGTATATGGTAACGAATAGAGGAATCGAAGTCAACCCCGGCAAAGTCCGAGCTATACAAGAAATGACACCTCCTCGAACCATTAAAGAGGTACAAACACTGACTGGTCGCATCGTTGCCTTGAGTAGATTTATATCCAGATTGGCGGACAGGGGTTTGCCTTTCTTCAAAATTTTGAGAAAAAATGGCCGGTTTAGTTGGGATGCCGACTGTCAAAAGGCGTTTGAAGATCTGAAGGCATTTCTCCTCGCACTTCATTTGTTAAAACAGCCTGTTAAAGGAAGTCTAATGGTCGTTTACTTGGCAGTCGGGGAAGAATCGGTCAGTTCGGTTCTTGTTCGAGAGGAAGGTAGGGATCAGTTCCCCGTATACTTTGTTAGCAAAGTTCTGCATGGGGCAGAAATCCGCTATACCGAAGTAGAGAAGGTCGCTTATGCCTTAGTCACCACGGCCAGAAGGCTAAGACCATATTTTTTGGGTTATGAGATCGTAGTGCGAACTAACCATCCGCTGAGTATAGTGTTGGGAAAACCGGATGCATCTGGGAGACTAGTCAAGTGGGCGGTCGAACTGGGACAGTTCGATTTGAAGTATGAGCCGCGAACAGCTATAAAAGGTCAGGCATTGGCGGATTTTATTCAGGAAACAACCAGGCTACAGGATAAGAAAGAATGGGAAGTTTTTGTAGATGGATCCTCGTCTCGCTAGGGTGCAGGAGCAGGGATATTATTGATCAGCCCCGAGAAAGATGAGTTAGAGTTCGCCATAAAATTTCAATTTAAGGCATCTAACAATGAAGCAGAATATGAAGCTTTTTTGCAGGGTTTGAAAATAGCCGAGCAGGCTGGAGCTCGAGATCTGATAGTTAAATCAGATTCACAATTGGTTACACAACAGCTCAAAAACCAATGTGAAGTTAAAGAAGATCGCATGATTTCTTATGTACAGAAAATACGAGAGATGGAGAAACGATTCGAGAAACTGCAGATCGAACAAATACCTCGGAGTGAAAATCAGAAGGCAGATCATCTGGCTAAAATTGGGAGTTCGCTGTAGGACTGTTCGAAAAGGAGTATTACAGTCATGGGAGTAGGAAAGGAAAATGAGGTGATGAATATTGACTTGGCCGAACAAGACTGGAGAACTCCTTTCTTGAAATTTTTAGGAGGAATCAGAGATGGATTAGCAAAAGACCTCGAGAAATTGGAAAAACAAGCTCGGTTCTACTACATGTTAGATGGGGTGCTGTATCGAAAAACTTTCCTACCGACAGATGCCAGATGTTTATCCAAAGAAGAAGGGCTTAAGGTCTTAAAGGAAGCGCACGAAGGAGGATGTGCCGAACATGCGGGAACTCGAGCATTGGCTCGAAAGGTCGCACGAGCTGGTTTCTACTGGCCTACGATGAAGAATGACACCGAAGAGATAGTTCGAAAATGCAATGCCTGTCAGAAACATGGTTGGCGAATTCACACGCCGGCAACAGATATGCTTACGGTATGTTCGCCTTGCCCTTTTGCTAGATGGGGAATTGATATAGTTGGTCCACTTGTTAAAACCAGGGGAAACAAGCAGTTCTTGGTGGTGGCCGTGGATTACTTTACTAAGTGGGTGGAAGCCGAACCCTTGGTCAAGATTGCCGAACCTGATATGATCCACTTCATATGGAAGAGTATTTGTTGCAGATTCGGCTTACCCAGGATTTTAGTGTCAGATAATGGAGCCCAATTCAGAGGCAAAAAGATTACAGGATGGTGTGAAGAGATGAAAATTTTACAAGTGTTTACTCCAGTGGCTCATCCTCAAGCAAATGGACAAGTCGAAGTGGTTAATCGAATCATTCTAGATGGAATCAAGAAACGACTGGAATTTGAAAAATCGAACTGGGTGGACGAACTGCCATCAGTTTTATGGGCATATCGAACTTCACCCAGATCAACTACGGGGGAAACTCCTTTCAGCTTGGCATTTGGCATGGAAGCAGTAGTCCCAGCTGAAATTCAGGGAGAAGCTCTACGGATCACTAATTTCGATCCGCAGCAAAATGAAGAATTAATTCGAACAGATTTGTTATTTTTGGAAGAAATTCGAGATGAAGCCAGAGTTCGCCATGAGTTATACAAGAGACGTATTCAGGCAGCCTTCAACAGAAAAGTTCGAAAAAGAGAGTTTCAAGTAGGGGATTTGGTTTTAAGGCAATCGGATGCCTCGTTGAGGTTCGAACTTTCAACCCAAGGGCGAGTTCGGAAAGTATTATTATTGGGGGCGCGAACAAAAAAATAGTATTTCTCCCAGGAGCTGATTTTTTCATCTCCTGGGGACAAAAATAGAGCTCGTTTTTGTCCGCTCCTAGGGCTCAGGTAGAAGCGAAAAGGGTTAGTGCGTTTTAAAACAAAGCACGAACGAAACTGTTCGGCGGTCGGTTCGACCCCCATCCATTTGCACACCATATAAAAAGCTACAATGTAGCTTATGGAGTTCAGGTGCAATTGGTTGGGGCACACCCCGAAGGCCGAACCGACCTCAAGAAGAAATGGGTGGATGGGAGGAATTAAACCTACGCTCACGTGTCTCAAGAACCACGTGTAACACCCGGGGGGAGCCCGATGAGGTCGATCATCGGGACCGGGAATTACTATGGGATAGCCCGCCGCTGTAATAAGCGAGCTTAGAAGTATGGTGTGTGTAGGAGTGGCTTTAGTGGCGGAGAAAACGTTTTGAGCAGTTTTTTTGCGAGGTCGCTTAGGAGGGGAAGAGGAAGAAAGGATTTGTCGACCAGATGAGGAAGTCGTCGGGATTGGTGAATCTGAGGCAGTTCGCAAGGGAAATCCCTCAAAACCTTCCTCAGATTCACTTTCATCCCTCAGGTGGATCAGGAAAGGGGAATAAGTCATTTTGAAGAATACGAAATGAGAAAGAAGGAAGAGTACCTGGGTTTTGTTTTTGAAACTTGAAAAATCTCAAAGGGGGAGTATTTGTGCTTAAGAGAAGAGGAGTGAATTTTTGCAGAAGAGGTTTTGCGAAAGTAAAGGGGGTATATATAGGCGAAATTTCTTGATTTTGGGGGGAAACTGAAAAGTCACAAGATCTCAGCCGTCGGAAGCAGTTTGATCCAACGGTGAAGGCGAAAAGTCGTAAATCCAACCGTTAGATGCAGTTCGATCCAACGGTGGATACGAAGGGACGCGTCTAAGGGACGGAGTTAAATCTTATCCGTTGGATGCAGTTCGATCCAACGGCGACAACAAGTTAAATCTTATCCGTTGGATGCAGTTCGATCGAATGGCGAAGACGAAAAGGTGTTTTGAGGGGGCAGAAACAATCTTAGCTGTGCGATGCAGTTTGATCCGACGGTGAAAATCAATTGGCGCCTAGGGATTAACATAAACTGACAAGTCTGATTTTAGCCATCAGATGTAGTTCGATCGAACGGCAAAGACGAAAAGGTGCCTCGGGATGGAGGAAAACGTCGCAGGCGGATGATGGATGGGACGCGATGCTTCTTGAAGACGCTTCATAATTGGCAACAATGCGAACTGTGTTAATTCGTGAGCACAGTTCGCACTCTGAAAGGGGGGAGTACTGATGTGGTCGAACTGACCACATTCAAACTACCCCGAAAACCCGACTCGGAATTGAAGGCCAACCGGCGCGAACAGAATGAAGAAGTAATAGAGATCGTGTGAGCGAACAGATATGTTCGACACGCTGAGCGAACTGATCAAACTCGCAGGCAAGAATGTCGAACCGAGAGGCGAAATGTCGAGCTAAGTCCAGGCGAACTAATTCAAATTTGAGATAACTCCCACGATCGCGAGAATCTCGCCACTTTCCAAGTTTTTAGGAGAAATCCCAACTACCACATCACTTTCCCAAGAAATCACGTCTCTTTCAGGAAGTATATATATATATACCGTTTTATCTTTCTATCACACACACACACACAATCACAATTTTTACACGTTAAGCATTACTAAAATCGAGAGCAATATCTTTGTGAGATTACTGACTTGAGCGTCGGAGTCCCTTCACCGGGAAAAACCCCCGGTGTTCTTTGTTTTGCAGGTCTCTTTGACCGGAGAATTCCAATTTGGCATCGGAGAATTTCGAACGACGCCGGAAAAGTAAAGGATTGAAGTTAAGACGAATCAGTTCCTACTATCATTTTTAAATTTAATTCAAAATTTGAAAGTTTTAGCAGATTAATTATCTGATTATTATTAGTATTATCATATTTCTCCATCAGAATGATTATGTTAAAATTGGTCATATTTTCAACTGGTATACTTCATGTCGGATTTTAAAGGATAACTCCATTGTTTTATGAAACACAAATTATTAAAATATTTTCATCAACATTCTCGATTTATTTTTAATTGCAGTTCTAAAATTAGCTGATTGAAGAAAATTTATTAGAAAAATTATTAACCATACATTATTAACCAAGTTGTTGCTACTAATTTTGTGTGACCTTTGTAAAGAAATACATAATAAGTTATGTACGGGGACAATGGAAATGCTACTAGTACTAGAAGTAATATAACCAGCGATAAATTATTACGGTATTTCGACGAAATATCACGAAAATCATTATATCATTGTAATATTAAGTTGTCGTTTTATTTCCACAAAAATATCACAATTTATTATCAGATATATCGTGATATATCATTAAAATATCATTTGCAGTTAAATCGCCTATATATCGCGACAAGTTAAAAAAATCATGCTCCTATACGGTTGACAGAGGCGCTGGTTTTCTTCTTTTCCTTTTCTCTTTTTTTCCTTTTCCCTTCTCTTTTAATGCAAAATTGAATTTCTTTTCTTTTCCTTTTATTTTTCCTCTTTGGCAAAAACTTTTGTTCACTTAGTGCATGGATCTAGAATCCATGAACCCGGGTCAAACTTGCCACATGCGTCTGTTCAGATTCTCCCACACGCATTTCACGAGCTCCCACGCGCCTGGTGGGTGCGCTCAAACCCACCAAAATTTGCTCCAGGTATTCATACATTCATGTTACGTTAGTCATACCTTCATGTTATGTTAGTGATACATTCATCATTAACATAAGGTATGACTAACATAGCATAATGGTCGGTGGTTTTGAAATAAGGGTATGAAATTTGGAAATGAAGGTATGACTAACATAAGATAAGGTATCACTAACATAACATGAAGGTTACGAGCAAAACATGCAAAAAAAAAAAAAAAAGAAGGGTATGAAATATGGAAATGAAGGTATGACTAAGATAATATGAAAGGAATGACTAACATAACATGAGAGTCACGACCAAAACACGCGAAAACAAAGCGACGCTATAGATTGTACTGGCCCACACGCTGCTCGAGTGCACGGATCTCAGATCCGTGATGCACAGGAGATCTACTCTTTCCATTTTCTTTTAGTACATAAATTCAATTATTGGAAGAATAGAATTAAATGATTTCTTTTTTCTTTCTTATATTATCATGTAATTAAAGAGTGTTATCAAAATTGACTTATTTCTCTATATTTATATTTCCATCTATGATGGAGTAATTAAATTTAGTAAAATTATTCGAAATAAATTAGCACACTAGAATTTAGGTCTCATAGTTTAACTAATTTTTTCTTAAAATAATTGATAGAAGGATATTATGTTATATGTAATAGTAGTTTATTGTAAATATATAATTTTATCACAAATTTTAGGTCATTCCTAAACAAAAAATTTGAAATACTAAGTTCAAAATATGTGTTAATGTAAGTTATAATATTTTATATTATATTAGATAAATTTTCTAAGTTTTAACAAACTTTCCATAAAATTACTGAAATTTCCACCGAAATTGATATATCTATCGATATTTCCGTAAAATTAAGGTACCGATATATTCATCGATATTTTCATAAAATTAAGATGTCATATTTAAAAAAATTGTAATGCAAGACCACAAATTCAAGAGGTTATAAACATTATCGAGAAGTGGATTGATCATAACCACTATTGAACAAATTTCAAGTCCAATCATCGATCCATTGAGGTGGTTGTCAATATGAACCACGTTGCACGTAAATTTCAATATCATGTCAAGATATTCTTACAAAGAATTTTCCATATTTTGTCCATATACTTACAAAGAAAGATATTTGTAAGTCCCACATCAACATCTTGTAAAGTTTTGAAAGTCACATTCGAAATGTAAGAAGATTAAAAATCATGGCAGAATTCTACTATACGAGACACCATTTCTCAGAGATTTTGACAAATTAAAAGCCAAGAATCATTGTCATAATGTTGGTTATGTAAGGGATATAAACATTTCATCCGTTTCATATTAATCATATTAAACGCTTTTGAGAATTTCGATTATGAATCAAGAAATATAGAATTATTATTTGTTAATTTTTTGGAGTTTTGGAAAAGGAATATAGAATTCATATTAATCTATCATCTAACAATATTTATCTCTCTCGTACTCATTCCAAAATTAACTGATTCATTATTCTTTACATATTCTTTAATTATTTGATTATAACCTTTCCAACTAATTAATTTAAATTATAGAAGATATTAAGGATTGAGATTTAGGTACCACCCAAGAAATAATATCATTTAACTCCAAAATGATAATTAATATGAAAGATCATAAGAATATATAGAGACCAACAATTTAACGGGGCTAATTTGGTTCGAACTGTTTGAGCACCTCTACGTGAATGAAAGGGACAAAGAGAATTAAAGGTAACCGAGAATTTGTTGAATCTTATTCTAAATCGCAGTCATAGCCAACCAACCCCATCAAAACATGATGTCAAATTCTGGGATCTATATTAGATTTGGTATGCAAATTGCAAGTGAAAACGATTAATGCATTGAATATCAAGCTGGGTCAACTTAACTCACACATTTTAGACCATAGATTTGCAAACTAAACTAGTCTTGAGAGCAAGTAAAACTAGATCCACTACTTACTCGTCAACAATTAAAACATACATCTCTCTTGCTAGTAAAACAAGATCCACTACTACTTAGATATACGTTTTAAGCCTGAACAAAACATATATACAATGAATTGCTGAATCACACTCAAACACAGAGAGTGGATTAATTAGTTGTGCAATTCGTTTCTTTCACAAGCAACACCACATTATTTCTTTCTTTGTGTAATCCTAGGGCCAGTGTCAAAATTAAAGAGGAAGGGATGAAGTAAAAAGAGGGTCCAAGAAGTGGGATCATCACAAAATGGAACGACAAAGAGGACAAGTAGGGTGGTGGTTATGGAACCACTTGTCCAAACAACCTTTGTGGAAGAAATGCTTGCAAGAAAGCTCACTCACTTCCTCCTCTGCCTCGAACCTACACAGGCAAACGCAGCACTCCATCGCCGGACCACACTCCCTGCATAGAGAGCCGTAGCGCGTGATCGACACCCTCCTCCCCCTCGAGCATGATTCTTCATTCTCCTCCTCATCACCATCTCCGCCGCCGCCGACGACGTGGAGGACTGATCGGAGCTTGTTCTTCACCAGAGCAACGGACATGACTGTGTTCATGACGAGGAGAGGGAGGACGCCTCCTTCAGCTGCGGTAGGGAAATTGGAAAGACCCATCTGAGAATTAATGGTAGGTGGTAGTGGTGCGATAGCAGTGAAAGAATGATTGATGGCCAAAAATAAATATGTAAAAATATAAATAAGGAAAGGGAGGAGACACGTGTAAGGTAGGTGTGGGTGGATGAGTGGTGGCCAATCAGAAGGTGGTGCGTGGTGTTGTCGAACCTTCTTGATTTCTGGAGCCGCGTTACTCCCAATCATGCTCTCTCTCTCTCTCTCTCTCTCCTCCTTTTTTAGGAATTCCCATACATTTTTGTTAACAAAATTCCTATTTTACATTGGTTCCACGTGTTATCAACATCATTTCAAAAGTATCCATTTTTTGAACTATATCAACATATCAATTAACATAAATAAAATTATTATACATGGGTCTTGATTTTTATATAAATTGAAATCAGATTTTTATTTGAGTTTTTTTTTTAAATCCCTAGTATACAAATTTTATTTTTCTAAATGTTATAAATTAAATAATGATATTCAATTAATTGGACTTTTTAATGATAAAACAATGACCAATTTTTTAAATGACTAATTTGGTCGATCAATACTCGTGAACAATTGGGTAAACACAGTACAGATTGATTGAAAACTATAACATATACAATTAATAATCACACCTTTTGTGATTGATAAAATGATACAAATATTAGAGGGATAAAAAGAAAATTTTAACTAAAAACAAACTATTAAAATAATATAAAATAAAAGAAAAATATATAGGAAAATGATAAAATGTTTACTATGAGCAGCTTTTAATTTATCCACGATTAACATGTAATGATCTTATTTTCTAATTATATGAAAAATAAAATTAATTAAATATGTTCACAATAAAATTAAATGTCTAAAATGTTAACGGTAAACACATATTAATATATCCACGGTAAATAAGACTAGCAGAACTGAAAATACATCATATTATTAAAAAAAAAAAAAAAAAGGCAATAAATTTTAAAAGCCATCAGGTGACTGCTGCCAAAACATGAAAAGGCTGCAAGAACAAAATAATAAAAACAATTATCACGTACTAAAGCACCACATAAATACATACATTTAAAACATACTTACATCATTTAAAAAAAAAAAGTTTTTAGTGGATCACACATTTTTATTAACTACTATATGCTTTTAGTTAACTCAACTATTGATCTTGTAAGATTATTTTTCATTTTTTACATCCAATTTTAGGAGATGTGTCAATTAAAAATTCTTGTACTACATCAATCATGGGTCAAAATCATTCATCATAATTGCTTTTTTAAAGTTTTATGACTCTCAAAAATTGATCAGGTAAGACGGAGATATATGTTTTTATAAGATAAATCTTTATTATAAATTTATGACTCACCTTGTTAAGTGTAGGTTATGACTTAATTTGTCTCACATAACTAGTTTTGTGACAATCTCACTTAAGACCTACTCTCTATGACTCAAGACTTTTGTTCAATTTGAGAAATAAACACTTCAGTTGCACGTCACCTTTAATTTCAGACTATCGAATCATCTTACAGTAGCCTGGTGTCTAACTTCCTATTGTCAGAACTTCATTTGTCATTCCTTAACTTTGTCAAAGCTTTCCCCCTGGATTCAGTAGTCTATTGTCTGAGGTGGGGTGACATTCTTTTAGAATATTCAGCTTCCTGTGGATCACATCTTGCTTCTGTTGTTTGGGTTGCTCTTGGTGTCTGCTTCCTGTTGACTTTGCAGATAGGTTCCTTGCAGCTTGCTTTAGTTCTTGTAGAGCCTTTTTGAGCCTGGAGGTCTTCTTCTTGGTTGCTCAAAGGTTTGAATGTTGTTTCTTGTAGCCTTCAATAAGGTAGATGGTTTTCTTTCCTTCTTGGAGTTGCTGCTGTCTGCTTGGTTTCTTCAGGGAGTGTTAGGTTGTTGCAGACATCTTACAACATACTCATACCCTTTGGGTTTTGAATTACCTAGGTTTGTACTTAAAAGTTCCCCCTTACTTTATGATATCTCTTCAGGATGTAGGGTCACACTCAATACAACCTTAGGTACTTCTTTCGTTTCAACATGAGTAGGTGAGGCATTCTTATTTTGAAAATCAACGTACAAGCTTCCCTTTTCATTCTCAAGTCAAGTGACCAAAATTTTCAAGTCTATTATCTTCAATCTTCTGAAGATTCTTTTATTTGGCTTCCTTGGTCTTTGGTTTTCATGTAGTCACTTGAGTTTCTTAACAAGATAAAGATAAGCGAGACCAAAAACATAAGAACAAATTATAACGAGGTACCTGGTCATCGTCATTCCTTTCTTTAAAGTTGGTTTTAAGAGTAGATCCTCTTTTGTCACTTGCTTCCTTCTGGAGGATGGTCTGGTTGATGGAGTGAGCTTCTCTTCCTTACTCATTCGTTTAACTTCTTTGACGTCATCTCCTTCAGGGTCGCTTGTGTTCTCATCGCTGTTGTCTGGTGATTCCAGAATCGTTCATGCTTCCATTCTTGCTTTGAGTCAGCTTCCTCTTCATGCTCAGCAACTAGCCTTTCTTGTTGTCTACTTTGTGTTGGTCTACTTCGTGATAGGTAGACGCTTGTTCCTTTCCGCACAGCTTCCTTTTTCGTAGTCCTTTCTTCGAGTAGCTTGTTGTCCACCATTTTCCTTCTTCTGAACAACTTTTTTTCTCAACAAAGCTTGATTTTCTACATCCTTCATAGTTGTTTGTTGTCTTCACATCAATCATATCCTTTCAAAATAAAAGGCAATGAAATGATCTTTGATGTGAGGGAGAGAGAGATTTTCTAGAGAGAGACTCTCCACAGATGGGATCTGGATAGATTGATTAGATCTTTTGTTTCTAGAGAGAGACTCTCCACTTGTTGGAATCAAATAGATCAGTGAGCTAGGATGAATAGTCCACCTGCTCTGATACCAATTGTTGGTCCCAAATATGGTGGTAGTAGGCTTAGAGGGGGGTGAATAAGCCTACTGTAATTTCAAACTTTTCTTCTTTCCAGGAGGCTTTGGTTGGGAGTCAGTAACCTTTTGGGAGGTTACTGATCAGAGTTTTATTGCGGAAGTTTCCTCTCCTGTAAAGACCAATTATACAGGACATGCATCTAGCATAGGATGTGCATATAGAGCAGTAAGCATAGATAGACACATAGATATATAGAGGTTCAAGGGTGGAGTAATCCCTCTACGTCCTCTCTTCTTCTTCTCAAGGAAGAACTTTGTTAGGTCAAACGGTTGATTTACACAAGCCTCGCTTAGACAACTTAAACCTAACAAAAACTGTCAGTCTCTCCCACACAGGGTTACTGTAGAGTGACCAAACTCCATTAGCCCACACAGAGCTCTTGTTCTTCTACTAAGAACGTAAATACTTGATCAGGAACAACCTCCGATCAAGCAACTCCTTAATAGTCTAAATAAAAAGAAAGATTCTTTCAACAACACAGGCAGTAAGCTTAGAAACGATGAGCACTCTAAGCTAAAGATAGCTTGCTGCTAGACTGGACTTGAAACTTCTAAGGATTAAGAGATTGTGCGTTCAGGTTTCAAGCAATCTTCAAGTTCCAGTCTTCTTCTATTTATAGGCGAGGGAGAAATCTGCCCGTTAGAGAGAGCTTCCTCCTTACAGCATGTTCGAGGTGATGTGGTCTCTTCTTCTGATTAGTCCATACGTAATTGTTGAGATTGTACGTCTCTGTTGCTGCAATCGCCATACCCAGTCTGACATATCTTCAGACTTCCTTTTTGCTTTATTACGTGGCATCTTTTGATTGGTTATATTTGCAGTTGTTCCTAACATAAACTTTGTACACGTGCTTCGAGAGAACTGCTTCCGAGCAGTTTGCTAATGCTTCCTAGTTCAGCATCCTTGTGTAGTGAGCATCCAGTATCCTTTCCAAGCAGCCTGCTGCATTGACTTATACTTTTATCATCTTTAAGGTTTTCCTTATGCAACAAGGTCTTCAAGCTTTAGTCTTGATCATCAAGCCTCCTGATCCTATACTTTAGAGATTTTACAATAGAATTTAACTACATAGGATCCTAGGCCCTAATCTATTACATGTTTTGTCTTTATCAAAACCCTATATAATGTTCCTTACACATTTGGAAAGTCGAAGGGCATAAAGCAGGGCTGAAGTCTATCCGAGCCGAATATAGGACTACCCCAGACACCACCAACCTAGAACCATTTAGTCCTCTATTCCTTAATAGAGGTAGAAATGCCGAGGACAAGTTGAGGCCTTTGCTTCCTAAGGGAAATGTAATAAAAATGCTTATCGGATCCAGGAGTAACCTTCAAACTGAGCAATCAATTCACCTCGTTAAAGGTCGGCTCAGGAAGACCATAAGTCTGAAGAAGGATCAATAGACCAATCAGGGAAGACCATCCATTCAGATGAATCTAGGCAAGAGCATTTGACACTTAAGAAGGAATCTGGTAAGGATGGGAGCTAAGGGAATCCTAAGGCTAGCTTCCAAAACCCGAACGCTTATAGCAACAAACCCTTTGGGAGGGTTGTTCATCCGATCATTCGGGCTAGGAACGGTGAGCAAAATGTTGCTCGGAATGTTAAAACTCCTGTGCCATTGGGCTATCTCGGTGGTGGTAACAATAGAAGGAAGGTTAGAATCATTTATAGAGGAGACAGAACCCCAAACAATGGGGCTCTAGCTAGAATGAAATTTTTTTAAGTGCATATAGCTGATCGACGGTCTATTTCTAGCCTATACCGCAAGTGTACGGTGTCAACTATAGATAGGGCGAGCAAGGTCGATCCCACAGAGACTAGTGAATTAGAACTTAGTTAACTACCTAATTAATTTACCCAATTTTATCTAAGTGACAGAATTGAGAGAATTTAATCTAATTAACCTATGTCTAGAAACAAATAAATGGAATAAAAATATCAAACAAGAAAATATCAAGATAATCAAGATTCAAACAAGGATCCTAAGACAACGATTTCATTCTACTTCAATCAAGTTTACTAATCTAGCAAAAATCAACCTCAAATCCAATTATTTTATGTGAGCAATCACGAATATAGATTAACCTCTCTCTCGAGCAACTTAACCCGTTGATCGATTATTAATGTCTGTATCTCTACCTAGCTCGCAGTTAATAACCAACTCCTAAAAGCTCCTAAGATCGTATTCTCACCCCAATTATTTACCAATCTCTCGATCCAGACAATTTAATTGAGTCATGCATTCCCAAATCTATAATCAGATATCATCTCTCGATCTCAATCTAATTAATTAGAGCATGCATAAATTTGGCCAGAACTCATACATGGAATAAGCACAAGGAAGCATGAATAAAATATCATGGATTAGAGGAAAGATTAAAACTAAATATTCAACAAGAAATCCATAGAACTACTCTCGTGTCCTATAATCACGAGACCCCTAGCCAAAAATCATGTTCGTAAAGCAAAATAAATTACAAAACGACATGATCAAAACTAGAAATAAATCAAAGAAACGCTTATTGAATTTGTGATCATTGGTTGCTCCTCTTGACTCTTGAATCTTCAATTTCCAGCTTTTTTCCTTGCTCTCAAGATGTGGATGAATGCCCTTTTCTTTGGATGTGTATGGATCTTTTATATTTTCTCATATCTTCCCAAATCCTAATTTGTATCTAAGTAGGTAAAAATCGGAATTGGAGCAAGTTGTATCCAAATAGGAGTCCAAATAGGCCCAAAAATCCGCAACTAAACCACCGACCCGGCCAAGTGACCCGGGTGGCCCAGACTTCCAGCTTTCAGCCTCGATTCGGCCCTCTTACGCTCATAATTGGGCTTCGACTTCTTCATGAAAGTTGTAGTCCTTCAAGTTAGCTATCCGATGCAACTAATTTCAGCCCAATATCAGTTTTGTACACCAAGTTATACCCAATTTACTCAAGCCTTGTCAAGACGAAAATTAGAGCATTCTTGCACGACTTTCAACTTCTTGTACTACTCTGCTCTCTGGAAGGCAGAATTGATGAAACCTTCCAACATGAAAGTTGTAGAACTCCCTCTTAGATTTCTAACAAGACAAGAAACATTGAATTTGGACTTCTAGAGCTCGAGATATGATGTTTCCTCCATAACTGCGCTTTATCGACTCCCTATCTCGACTCCAACTTGGCGTAAAATTCCATTGGACTTTCATTTTGTGCTAAAACCTATCAAATTCCTTTCAAATCAAGCAAAAACGTGAAATCTTAAAAAGATAATGAAATCTAAATAAAATCTCACTATTGCATTCTTTTCAGCACAAAATGATATGAAATTAAGCCTCAAAATGCATCAAATAACGAAGTTATCAATAGCAAAGTGTTAAATTGAAATGTACTTGAAAAGCCTTCGACGAGATTTATAATGTGACAACCAGTAATATTGTAATGTAAAATTCTTATACTTTAAAATGATATAGTAAAATGTTAAATTACGTATACTTAAGATATATTTTTTTTTCTTTTACCGTTGAAGTACTGTATATCATGAAAAAATACTATGTATATATTGCTTAAGGTTTCAGCATCACTTCAATTCAATGTTGATATGGTTGTCGGAAATTGACTCCATGAAGGCCCTCCACTCGTCTATATTAGTTGCTTTCTCAGGATCCAAGCTGGGAACCTCAAGTAGCTGCAGAATTCCAAGAATTTCTTCACTCTCACCTAACAGAAGTGCTGCTTGACGGATGTTTTCTTGTCTTTCTTTGATGTCGTTTCCTTGACACTTGAAGCTAATGACATGCACCAGATTGGTGAAGCAAGCTGCCATTATGTTGGAGACGATGATGGATAATCGGTCAAACAATTCCTCGTCAACATTGTCATCTCTGGCAAGGATAGTTTGAGTTATCCTGTACATTGAGTTAGCTGCGATGACTTTAGTAGGCCAATTCAGAGGGTTTTGCATCATAGTATCTTGCATCTCATTAGTTATGAAATCTTTAACCATCTGTTCTGCAACACCCGAAAGGTTTTGCAGCGTGTTGTTGTGTGTTGGGCCTCTCAGACTTGCACTCTGGAGATCTTTATCTTGCCATTTTCTGTACAGCTCAACTCCCGGCCATGTCATATACGCCGAGTTTCTGATGCTTTCAACTTCTCCGTTTCTGTCCAGAGTTTTATCGATAAGCTTTACGAGGGACAGGCCTTCACTAACACCACTCACTAACCGGTTAGCCTCAGCAGTCGTGACGTTGGGAAGTGCGACTGCGATGCTTGCCAAAGTCACCAATGGCAGAGACCAGCAATTAGGAGGTTCTTGAGAATGTAGGCATGGAACTTCTTTGCTGTCAAATTCTCTAACTCCATTCAGGTTCACAGATTTCTTTAGAAGTTGGATTAGATTATTGGATCGCTTTCGTTCACCTATTCGGATCAGATCATCCACCTCGTTGCAGATGTTTTTCACAACCTTGTCAGGCAGTTTCGCCTCGCCTTCAAGTAGCAGAACATAAGGGCTAAAATCCATCTCCGTGACATCATTTTCAACCCGTGTTTTAGGTCTCTTCAAACACGAGAACATTGCACTAGCAGAGGTGAACAGGACTAGTTTGCTGGCTAGAACAAGAAGAATCTGAACCCAGATGCAGATTTTCAGAACTAATCTCTTCGCATCATGAACTAGTTTCCTACACTTGTGATGTCGAATTTGTAGAGGAATCGAGCTGTCTCTCAACTCCACCAGCCTTGAAGTCCAATAGTTCTCGATCTTGAGTTCATCTCTCAACCTCTTCTGGCCTATCTCCGACACCTTGAACCAAGCTGCAACAAACCATCTGAACAACGGAACAACAGTGCCTAATGCCACTCCAATCGACTGAATAGACAAAATCCAGTTGATGGACCACTTGTAGCTGGACCCTGTTTTGCCGTAATTATTGTACAACAAATGCAATCGGACATGAGTCTCCGCCAGTGTTAGAGCCATCAAAAGACACATGAGGCCTGCCGAAGCAGAAATCACTGATCGAGCCATCACGAACTGAGGGCCACCTGTCTCTGCCATCACCCAATATTTCTTCACAGTTACTCTCACTTCATCAAAGGTTAGTCTTCCGCCTTCTCGTCTCTCATTCAACGCCATCCTGTGCATTTCACGATACTTGGACTCTATGTATCTTTTGGTTGCTGGAACCACTATAGCTGAAAAGCACAAGATTACAAACAAAAGAAGCATGAAAACAATAGCAGCCACTTCTTCAGCCAACACGACATCGCCGTCTAGAGACCCCCTTGTCTCGATATTATGGATTAAAACATTGGCTGAAATAGTCAGCACTAGAATGCCTAAAGCAGCTAGGTTCAACAAGATCTCATTGTTATCCATGGATGCTACAGATGTCATAACATTGCCAATTGAGATTGTCATCAGTACTAGGCTGCTAACACTCGCGACTTTGTCATTGATTCCCATCATGCTAGTAGTAAGATCCACTGTCAGCTTCATTGTCACCGTTAACAGCGTCAAGGAAGTGGCGTTGAGAGAGAAAAACTTACATGGGATCCAAAGCTTTTTGGTTCTGAAGCCACTCACAGCATTGGCCACCATGGCTATTGAGCAGATTGCAGAAGCTGCTGCTATGTATAATCCTATCCATGGCATCGGTTCGTTGAGGTTGTTTTGTATCCACGTTTCGCAATTATCGTTGCACAGATCCTTCCAGATGTAGTAGCCTACAGAATCTAGGGAATGATCCATCAACTAATTTTTTGATATAGAGGAGGTCTGATCAGTCTAAGTGCTTGTTTAAAAGATGAAGAAATTTTCAATATTAGAATACTCCAACTTTGTAAGACTTGAAGTCTTGGAAAATGGATGGAGAACGACTCCTATGGCATGAAAGACAATGAAAGGTGGAGGACTTGGTCAAGTGAATGAAATGATATAGAAATTCCTCCTATATTTTTTGTTGAAATTTTTTAAATTATTTATTATTTCATTATTAAAAATTAAGTTTTTTAGTTAAATTTTGGTATTACAAAAAAATCAAATAAAACATAGAAATATGATGTACATGCTTTTTTTTTTTAATAAAGAAGTTTAATATTCTTAGAAGGATTATATGTAAAAACCAATTTAAATTATTGACATTTCAATTCTACAACCCATTTTTTTTCTTTTCATCAAGTTGTCACCTCAGCTATTGAAATTTATTAAATTGTAATTTTTTAACCATTTTCAGGTAAAAAAGTGAAACCGTAACATGTACGTTGATTTTATATTTTATTCACCTTAACGAGATTGCATAAATACTCTTATATTTTTAGCGTGTGAGTCACGTGTTGATGAATACTTTGATACATTTTAATATTGCTCGCTCTGTTGTCTGAGCATGTCCGCTCAACAACTTCTAGCCTGAGGATAGACCTATTCAAATCAACGGATCAATAGTTCATAAGTAAATTATGGTTTCAATAAAGCTACTTTAGTTGATAGTTAAGAGCGTAAAATAAGTTTTTCTGATATTAAGTCATATATACATACTGTGAGGTTAAATACTTATTTTAAAAATTAGAGAACATTTTATCTATTATACGTGAACCTCATATCTCATTTTCATTTAATGCAAATTTTGTTGTATCAAGTAGTTTTAACTCACAAACTTGTATCATCTTTAAATATTTGTATTCATGTCTTTACAAAATTTATTATCTTTATATTTCTTGTAAGAATATAAATATTATACATAAAAGTATTACATTATTAATGTACAGTTTTGTTATCCTATCCACCGTGGACACATTAATTTTTATCCACCGTTGACGTGTTAGATATTCAGCATATCAATTAATTTTACTTTTTATATAACAAGAGATGAAATCATTACATGTGTGGTGAAATATTAAGAGCATGTACATTTGCAACCAAAAAAATTGGGTTATATCTTATTTAACTAAACCTATGCCAATGTATACACTAGTTATAACCCACACCACCCCACCCCACCCCACGCCTATCCTTCTCCCATTTGTAGTTAGTTAACCTCACTCACTTTCTTCATAACCGAACCGGTGACCAAACTGGTCTAGCCACCGATTGACAGTTCAACCAGTAAAATGATTTTTGTCTATTTTTTTTTTCAATATTAGTTATGTTACATTAAAAAATACACTTGTAAGATTAATATTGAAATAAACAAAATAAAGTTATAAAGTAGCAATACAAAATGGGTAAAATCCCCAAGACCCCCTCGTGTTTTCAAAATTCACACCGGACCCCCAGTGATAAAAAAATTGCATGAAAAGCACCTGGTATTCAATAAATTCGGCACGAGACACTCAAATCCATCATACTTGACGGGTGTGTAGTGGACGTGCTTCAGGTGCAATTTTGGGTCGTTTTTTACCTTATTTTGGGTGTGAAAAGACAGAATTATCCCTAACTTTTCATTATATTTATTTGTATATCTCACAAATGATACACGCGACTTAGTTTTTGTATCAACGACTTCTGCCCTTATCTAGTTTCTTCTATTGCTATAATCAAATTGTTAAAATACACATATATTTATATAATAAATGTGTTACTGATTGATTGAAACTATAATGTGTGTATATATATCATTCGAATATTCACAAATATTCAAATTCAATACATTTTTATACATATTCGTATTCAAACATTATTCAAAAATTTAAAAATAAATTTATAAGCTTGGGTGTCATACCATGTACTGTATTTGTATAGATTATTAATAAAAAAGACTAATAATTAATTTATTAAGAGTTGATTTTTTAATCTTTGATTTTAATCATCAATTAATCACTAAACTTTGCCTATCGATGTGATCGACAATGCTCAATCAGTTATAGGGTTGTGGAATGGGCTGGGCTTGGCTTAATAAAGGAATGAGCCATCAATCTTGGACCAACTTATTCCACATTCTCCACCTTTGGCCCGACACACCTACACTGTCTGATCGGAAAACGAAATAGAGGACTCAACATTGCCAAAACACCTGCACACACAAACACAAAGTTAATACAGGATAAGTTTATGCACAAAGCAAAAATGTCACAAACACAGGCACAAAGCCACTCAAATGACACAAAGTCCGCAAAAACAGCAACACATATGGGTATAACAGATTAATCAGGCAGCACAAAATTCAGAGTCTTTATGCATGACTGAAATTTTTCAAAAGACAAACACTTAGTTCCCATATCAGCTGGATTAAATTGAGAGAGAATTTTCTCCAAATGTACAACCCCTTTCTCAACAATATTTCTTATAAAATGGAAGCTAACATCTATGTGTTTAGTTCTATCATGAAAAACAAGATTTTTGCACAATTGGATACCAGATTGACTATCAAAATAGACAGTTATATCACCATTCAAAATAACCAATCTCAGAAAGGAAGCCCTTTAACCAAATGGCTTCTTTTAATGCCTCATTATAGCAATATATTCGGATTCAGTAGTAGACAAAGCAACAATGTGTTGGAGCTGAGACTTCTAACTAATGCAAGAGCCACACAAAGTGAACACATATGAAGTGGTGGATTTTCTATTGTACGTATCATTAGCATAATTAGAATCAACATAACCTGCCAAATTCACTCCTTGAGCAGAATATGAAAATTTCAAACTCACATTCAAAGAATATTTAAGATATCTAAGAAACCATTTCATAGCTTCCCAATGAGGCAAACCAGGATTAGCCATATACCTGCTTAGACAGCTCACAATGTATGCAATATCAGGTCTGGTACTAATCATAAGATACATCACAGAACCAACAACATTAGAGTAAGACACCTTAGCCATTTCAGCAATTTCAGAATCTGTCTTTGAGGATTGATCCTTACTTAACACAAAGTGGGTAGCAAGAGGCACAAAAGCAGGTTTAGCATCAAACATAGAGAATTTACTCAAGATCTTTTCCACATAGGATTGATTTAAGAGCAATATTTTGTTCTTTCTGTCCCTAACAATATTCATCCCTAAAATCTTTTTTGCATTACCAAGATATTTCATGTCAAAGTTGTTACTCACACATTTTTTAACATGTTCAATAAATACCAAACAAGGACTCACCAAGAGCATCATCAACATAAATGAGTAAGAAGATGGAAACAGGTGAATCCACTTTGAAATACAAACAATGGTCATAAGCACTTCTTTTAAAATTCAAAGATTGCATGCACTCATCAAATTTCTTATTCCACTGCCTTGGTGAGTGTTTTAATCCATACAATGATTTTTTTAACAAGCAAACATGGTTAGGTTTATTAGAATCAACAAAACCATCAGGTTGCTTCATATATATTTCTTTATCAATGTCACCATGCAAAAAGACAGTTTTTACATCTAATATCTCAATCAAAATGAGTAACAAATTTGACAACCGGAGCAAAAATTTCAGTATAATCAATACCTTCTTTTTTGTGTGAAGACATAACAGAATTCACACAAGAGGCATCACATGATTCAATAACCATAAACACATCACCACTATTGTTATTCTCATTTCTGGATACCATATTAGCCTGTTCTTTTTGTTTCTTAGGACAAGTCTTGATGTAGTGATTGGGATCACCACAATGATAACATCTTCTATTTTAGGCCTAGACTGAGAACTAGGTGGATTTTCAGCCTTTTTCTTTTCAGATTCTTGGTTAGTTTGGTTGTTGGAAGGCTTTTGGCCCTTATGCTTAGGCCTTCCTCTAATAAACATCACCTCACCCTTGTTATTTGGATTAGTTTTCAGATTTATTTCTTTGCTCTTCAAGCCATTTATAACAGTTTCTAGTGTAACCTGATCTCTACCATATTTTATAGCAGATTTAACATCATTATAAGAATCAAGTATAGCATTCAAGAGCACAATAGGGGTGTAATCATTAATATTCTTATCACCAGTTTTCTTAATATCTTGAACCAGTTTAGTAAATACATCAAGATTTTCTTCAATGTCTTTATTCAAATCAAGTTTAAACCTGAAGAACTTTTCAAGCAATAACATTTTATTAGACAGAGAGGTTTCTACATATAATTCTTGCAATTTATCCCATAAAGCCTTTGCACTTTTCTGATCTCCTACTTTTCTTAACACACACTCAGAAAGATTAAGAATGATAGATGAGTATGCAAGCTCATCCATCTCTACTATTTTCTCAGGAGTATCAGATTCAGAATAGGCAAAGGCTTATGCATTTAAACACACGTTGTTGTACTAAAATATCTCTCATTTTTTGTTGTCATATACCAAAATGAGAATGGCCATCAAAAGGAGCCAAGGTATATTCAGATAAGGTAGCCATCACAACGACCTAGAAATTTCGGTATGAACTTTTTTTTTTTTTGTTACGACAGGCGAAAATCTGGAATCCGCGAAGGGGAAGGGACGTTCCACCTCATCGTCGGTAAATCTAAATTCTCCGTGCCTGCGATAATGGCACCACCCCAAACCCCCACGATCTGAATTCTACGTTGGCTGCAGATCTGAATTTTCAGTCAAACCAGATCCGAACCAGCGAGACAGCGAGAAAAGAGAGGAAAAGAGGGGGGGGTAAGAAGAGAAAAGAGGGGGAGAGAGAAAAGAGGGTTGTGGCAATGGCGGTGGCGAGTTCGTTCGCTGGTGATGGGTTCGTTCACTGCCATTTTTTCCATCCCCACCGATCGACGATTTCTTTCTAGCGATTCTTTCATTTAGAGAGAGGAGAGAGAAAAGAGTGGGATTTTCTTTAATGTATAATAAGGGTATAACGGGAAATGGGATGTCAAAAAATCACGCCGTTAGTAACTGTTAAGTTTTGTAGAACGTGTGTCGAGTTCCTGGTATCCCACGTGTTTAGTACGCATTCTCCATTTAATAGGGGGGACCGACGCCGATTTTCCAAAACATAGGGGGTTTCGCACAATAAACCTAATACAAAAGTCATAAAGTAGCAATTCAAAAGTTATAAAATGTCAAACTACATGCCTCATAATCCATAATGAAGTGTCAAACTAAAATATTAAATACTAAAAATTATTAATTTAGAAATGGTGATGGATATATTTAATAATTTAGAAAGAATTCTTTTAATTTTAATTTTTAAGTGAAAATGTAATTAAAAAGTAAAAAGAAAAAAAAAAGAGATAGTCAGTCGGTCCAACGTTGCATTGACTCTACGGTATGAATATCTACAACATTTTAACACTTCTAAACCAATAATTATTCACCAAAACTTTTATGCACTTGGTGAATGGATTTAAGATTCATGCACCCGGGTTAACCCACATGCGCCTTCCACACGTGTTTTCACGTGCTCCCATGCGTTCTCACGCGCCTGGTGGGTGCGCTCAAATCCACAAAAAATTCGATCAATGTGTTATACATTCATGCTATGTTAGTTATACCTTCATGCGAAAATATGACTAACATAACATGTAATCATATTATTAATATCATATAACACTTAATATCATTTAATATATAGTTACATAAATTCAGATTTTTTTTAATTGTTAAATATTTATATCTTTAAAATACTTATTATTAATTAAATTACATTATCAAATAGATGATATTTATCATATTTTATATATCAGACCGTACAACGCACATGGACAACTTCTAGTGTCTCTAATTGATGACATTTCAAATCCCCGTGACCACAAAAAAGTGTTGGGATAAAAAAATTATTATTCTTAAAATTATTCAAGTATGAAAATGATACCATGTAAGATAACAGAAAGAAAGAAAGAAAACTGGTCAACACATAACCATGGATGCCAAATAAGATTTGAAAGAGAAAATCAAATTAAATCAGCAAGGTTTCCAGTTTCAGTTAATTGCAAAAGCTTAAATCTAAAATATAAATGAACTGACACTAAAAAGGGAAAGGTTAAGGATATGTATAGTATCGCAGTTGATCAAATAACACTAAATTTCAAATTATTAAATTGTTTCTCTATAATTACAAAATTAACAAATTATAGAAAACATAGGAATTATGTCGACCAAAAAACAATGTGGGCTGTTATAGAATTAAATCATGTAATAGTCCTATCTATGTATGAGCTGTGAAGTTGGAAGGATCGATTCCGATGGATTTGTAATAAGATTTTTCTGCACTCTCCATTCGATTTCTGAACATTTCCCATTCTTTTCTACACCTCTGTCTCACCTATACTCAAATAAAAATATTTCAAGTTAGAGATCGGATTTAATTCATTTCCATTTTCATATGATTGATGAATTCGATTTAGTCTGTTAATTTGTCGTTTTCGTATTTCATTACTTTTAGTTCAAGATTAGATAACATACCCCTTGCCATGGCGCTTTTCCATTTTCTGATAGCCCCTAGAGAAAGAGTGAGGAGATCAGTGAATAGTCCATCTTAAAGCCATAATGAAGCAAAGTGGCATCACATTTATATATATATTGTACCTGGTTTCCCAAAGAAGGAACTGTTTGGTGAACGATCCATTGAGCGTCTACTACTCCGATTCTTTCATGAGCCGGCTGAAACAGAAGACGAATGGATACTTTAATTTGGGTGGTTTGCAAATATATCCTTTCCAAATCTTTCAATCCAAATGCAGCCTAAAAGTTATATTCTTGAAGAGAGGAGTGCATGCTAACCTCAACACATCTTTGGAGGGCAAAGTCGAGACCCCATCCGTGGACTAGGTCGTTCTACAATTTTCATAACAAGACGAATTAATATACACATTTATATAAACTAAAGAGAAGACCAAGTAAGCTGAGGACATAATAACTACCTGAATCATATGCCACACGCAGCGCCATGCATCTCGAGAAAAGACAGGAGCCATGATTTCTACAAAACTGCAATAGAAGTAGAAGAGAAAAAAAAGGGTTCTGAGTTTGTAGGAAATTAAGAAATTGAACATTTTGAAATACGTAAAAATATGTCCATACGCTGCACACGGAGGCAAATGAGGGTCGGAACACCAGCCTGGCCTCTCCTCTGTTTCCCTGGGTACAGAAGAAAGCATAAGAATGAATTGAATGAAGAATGAAATTATTATTCATATATGCTATTACGAAATGGTTATGAACTCACTTGTGAACGTCACGATTGCCTCTTCTTTTTGTCATCTGCCAAGTCGTTCCCCTGGAGGGATCTAGACCAGGCTGTGAAATTTCTAAACCATACTTCTTCACAAGCTTAATGTATCTGGAATTCATGAAAAAAGAGAGAGAATTAGCATCGAGAAAGCAAGCTCCAGACTTATTAGTTAACTAGACTTACTCTTCTGCATCAAAATGCTCGACCCCAAGGTCTTCGTCCCAAATAAATATGTAGTCATACGGGGCAACAATGTCTGGATGCAGAAACCTTTTAGCATACCACCTTTTAGAAACGCAAAAGGCATCAATTTCTTGGTCTGATTCAGAGAAATAAACCGTAAGAAATTCATAACTGCCTAATGATAAGTTACCATTTTGTTTGTTTCCTGGCACTAATATGAATAGCTTGTTTGGACCACTCAAACTCATCCCATTCGGATGTTCTTCCGTCATAATGAAACAACAGGATGGTAAAATTCTCGGAAAACTGCAGATATCGTATAGTTGGTGAGAGATAGAAAGGCGAGGGTCATAAAGGGTAGCAATGGATGCATACTGACCTTTTTCACTGCCTTATCAATGTTATACCTCTGGTCATAACCGACGGTAAAGGTCACTAGATATTTTGGTTTGCTAACCAAGTCCTACGGATTTTACAAATAAAACAGATATCAAATTTCACACTTTTAGACTCTAAAAACACAATTGACAGATAATATGACTTTTCAACATTTTCCATGTACAAAATGTAAAATAGTCATTTCTTTTACAGAACTTCTGTTGCCTTCAGTAAAAATTTCAGAATTTTAAGGTCACATTACGTATCTTATATTGCATATTCCATTTTATTTCTTGGTATATCAAATGATGTGGCATGTTACAGAGAAAAAAAACAGAATAATATTGCATGTATGGCATGAGGAATAGAGTTTCATCATCTTGTTCCTTGTGAAAAGCAAATTATATAAGGAAAATAAGGTCATCAAACAGCCTTAACGATTTGTAATTAAGAATAAAAAACCACTTTCTGCATTCAGTAGCACGATTAGAATCAATGGCTGCATTTGTTAAGAAATATACAGAGCAGTATTATATGGGAAACAACGACTTAAGAAGTACGTTTACCTCACTAGGTTTCCCCCACAATCTTCGAAGATAGAAATCTGACTCAGAAGCAACAATATTCGGAGGCAACCTTTCTGCACCTTTCGGATTTGATGGAACCCAAATCTGAACCAGAATTAGGGAGAATATAAATACAGGATTACTTTAGATAAGCTATCACAACAATTTTTACAAATTTGATTTCTCAGTGCCTTGTAAGTAACTCATGCATAAGCACAAAAATAGACATAAAAGAAGCTCCAAGAATGGAACATTTTCAGTATTCGACATTTGTGTTAACCTGCCCTTGTTAAAACGGCTACTAGTTGTTAAAAAAATTAGCCTTAACACAGTCATGTATATTATGTCAAACTAGAATGTTTCCATTTCAGTGCTTTTACGAGATTCTCTTCTTTATATTTTGGATTTTCATGACAACACTATCAAAGTTAGTATATCCCGAAAGGTTGTACACAAAGATGAATTGCAGAAAGACTAAAGAATAATGACATATAATTAAGCCAAGACTTTACTCAGCTTATCTCAAGTGTGCCTATCCTGGTAAGTTAATTGCACTTTAGAACAATCACATGACAGCTAGACCAATACATTACAAGATATAGCTATGGATCAACAAATGAGTAAAGAAACTCAGAAGAATACCGTCTAAATCAAAAGTACATTTTATTGTCTTAGAACACATGCCAAAAAAAAAATTAGCACGGTCTCTCACTAAGAATGTAGAATCTATATGGAACTATTGTCTGAATAGAGCATGAAATATTGATGAGTTTTCTGTAAAGCAAGAAAACACGAACCTTTGATATATCCCTTGCGGTCTCATTTTTGTCAGAGCTATTCGTACTAATTTGGGTAGAGTTAGCTGTATTATTGTCGACAATGTTCACAAAATTGCGAAAGACAGCAGATGTGATATTTAGCTGCAAAATAAGAAAGCAGAATTACAAATGACAGAACAGAAAACAGCAAGTAGAGCACGTAAAAAACACAACCACATTCATGGTTTTTGTACCTTTGTTAACGGGAGTGATGGAAACGAAACTCCAATCAAGAAACCAAACATTATTCCAACACAGATGGTAATAACCACCCTCATAGTTTCATTCGGCTTTTTAGCTAATGTGCTGCAAGAATGAAGATCGTAATCATAAGTATGTCAACATTGATTCTTTCACTCGCATTTATGCCATCAAATATCATTACCTGCATACAACGGTCCCCTTTCTGAACACCATACCAGATTCGGATGAATAGTTTGGACTATTAACTTCTCTTCATAGCCAATCAAGCTTCTTCAGAAAGAATTGCAACAAGTAAACAGGATCTGAAACATTTGGGAAACCAGATGAAGAATACTTAAAAATGAAAATTCTTAAGAAATATCATCCAAAATGAATGGTTAAAACAGGCCAACAATTCATCACTATTCATTACAGAAATTTACGAAAAAAGGCAGAAAAGCATGGTTCACGTCATCACATATATCAATTTTAAAAGCCACATCCCAATAAACAACATAAGCAATCAAAAGAGCAAAGGTACAAATCCAAAAGGATGACTTATAACTGATTGTACCACCATAAATGATCTCAGGAAATTCAAGCTAAAAGTTAAACGAAATAAACAAGTAGTCTTCGTGGAATCCAAGGATACAACTCATTGACAGCTTCAAAACACATAAACATCCACAGCAAAACAAAAACATCAATTCATTCAAATTAACTCGTGAATTTCATAAACAAAGCAACTCCGAATTCGATCGGCAACATGTTCGCATAAACACATCAGAATAGCATACAAAAACTGTAAATCCCATGCACATGATATTGAGATAGTAAGTTACCTGAATTCAAAAGGGAAAAAACCAGAGGAAACCAAAAACAAAATAACTGAAAATCAAGAGAGAGAGAGAGAGAGGAGAGAGAGAGAGAGAGGAAACGCGCAGGGTAAAATGTTAATGTAATCCTATAAATACATGAAAGTTGAAATAAAGTTGAAACTGAAGAAGGGAAAAGACTTGTGCAGTAATAAGATCGTGAATTACGAGCATAAATATTGTGACGCTTTCAGTCTTTGGAGAGAGAGAGAGAGAGAGAGAGAGAGAGAGAGAGATTTATTTTTGCTTTGAGATTGTTAGAAATTCAACCTTATAATGACTCTTGACAATTCCTCTTCCTTCCCCAATTAAGTATCTTATTGTTCAATACTCTGTATCATGTAAATGGGTTGATTTAGCTTTATTAGCATTTAAAAAGTATTGCAAATATTAATTAGCCAACTAAATATTCTACTATAAGTATCATACATTTAATGTCGATTTTAAATATGGACAAATAAGTAAATGACATGATATTTTTGCGGACAGATTGGACTCTATATTCAAGATATTCATGAAATGAAAATCAATATATATTTTATATATGTATGGAAACAAGAAATACTTACTTTTTTTTTTCATTTTTTTTAATTATTCATGGATTTTCAGTACATGGAAAACTAAGGTTGACATGGTCTCATATTGCGACTAAAATATTTTAGAAGAATTTATATTTTCTGAATTATAAATCTATCTCTATATGTACATCTACATATCTGTATACATAATAACAATTATCCCATAAAATATAAATGGTAAAAGAACTTCCATCCATTTCCATCTTCAAAAGGTGGAAAGACAATATTATTATTTCATAGTTTATAAATTAAGAGTTTATTGTATTAAACTTTATATACATGGTAATAATATTAAATATGATATTGACAAAATCTTGAGGATTACAATCTATATATGACATATGAATATTAATATGATCTCATCCAATAAATGTTCAATTTTTGCTATATTCAAGATTAAAAATATATTTGTTGATAATAATCAAGTTGAATAAAAATATAATCAAGATTAAAAATGTAATATATTTGTTGAATAAAAATATATCACCTCAATAAATATATACTCCCTCCATTTCGTATTGAGTATCTTTTTTGAGTTAAAAATTTGTTTCATATTAATTGTCTTTATGGTCATTTTACCACTATTTTGTCAGTTTTACCCTCATTCTTTAGAGATTCTTAGTTTATAATAAGTTGAGAAAGTTATAATGAAATAATTAAGGAGTAGATAAAGAATGACTTAAATTAATTTTGGAGTGGATGAGAGATAAATATTGCATGTTTAAGGGTATATTTGTCTAAAACCTATGTCTCTTAATCTATAGCAGAAACTTTAGAAAGACAATTAATATGAAATAGAGTTTGTAATAATCAAGTTGCTTAGCATGAATAATAGAGCATAAATTAACTATTTCTATTTACTATATTCAAAATAAATAATGAAAAACTATAATAAAAATCACATATTTTTCATTTGACATGTATGTCATTTATAATACTTCAGTCTAATATTATATCTTACATGTAACTACGATAATCTTACTTCCAGATTCTAAAGTTTGAAATATAAATATTTATTATTTACAATTTGAAAATTATAAATATTGAATTTTGCACAATGTATGTATATATTCATGGTATAAAAATCATTTCGTTATAAATCAAAATTGAGGAAAAAGAATAACATATCATATTTGATATGTTTTAAATTTAGCATGATTTGATAGATGATAATAATATCATGCTAGAAGTTCATGAAAGTTGTTAATAACAATTAACTTTTATCATTTGTTAATAATATCCATAAAAATTTAGCAAAAAAATTACATATATATATGTATGTATATCATTATTTATGTAAAAATAAATAATGTTTCCTCCATTATTAAAAAATAAATATAAATATGAAATTTCATTATTATGGTAGAATGAAGTTCATCATTTATGAACAATGATAAAATACTTTACTTTTTTTTTATTTAGTTTCATGGTTTTAGATCTATCTGTTTTTAAAATGTTTATCATTCAATATGATTTTTCTAAGAGATATATTTTGATTTTAAGATATCTTAAAAAAAAAGTATAAATATTTTTAATGGTATCTTAAATTTAATAATTTTATTTTGAAGTACTATACCATAAAATCATTGTTTTTGCGCTCATTATGAATAAACTATTTAACATATACTTGCATACATTAATTTTTTTCAAGTCAATTGTGACCAAAACATTAGTAAAGTATGATGAAAATAAGAAATATTCAAAATTGGTGAATTATATGGGTATTAGATTAAATTGAATTGAAAAACTATATATTATTTTTTTATGATCAACATTTTTATATCAAAAATTTATTAATACTTAAAATTTATTTGCTACATCATGTGGGTAACATGGTGTTGACATATTATTGAGACTTAATAATAATATCATATTGCACTCATTATAATGAAGTGAACAAGTTATGATCATATATAATTGCATAAGTTTTTTTCCATACTAATTGTGATAAAAGGCAATTAGTTCCAAAATAGTTGGATAATGTATGATGAAAATAAAAAATATTTAAAATTCGTAAATTATATAAGTAGTAAATTAACTTGAAATAACTTTGAAATTTGAAAAACTATATTATTTTTCATGATCAACATATCAAACTATTGCTGATACTTGAAATTTATTTGCTCATGCATCACACTAGTATCAAATGAGATTGAAATATAATCGTGAACTTGATATTTTCTTTCTGTAAATTAACATTTTCACATCAACCTTCAAATATTTAAATTTTATGATCATGCATGTGTCACGTGGATAATAAATTAGAGCGAGACTCTTCTGAAAAATGTATTATTTGTGTGTTCAACATTTTTCCATGTGTATTAAAATTTGGCACTTATACTAGTATATTATAACTAGTATAAAAAAAAATTCACTTCATCCCACAAATATTGACATAATTCACATTTCACACAAATTAGAAAATATATTTAATTTACTTGAGAGAGTAATTTTAGTTCACATATATTTTATCACCAAAACTTTTGTGCACTTGGTGCATGGACCATGCACCCGGGTCAACAACTCCCATCCCGCCTGGTGGGTGCGTTCAAACTCAACAAAATTCGCTCCAGATAGTATACCTTCATATTATGTTAATGATACATTCATGTTATGTTAGTGATACTTATAAAGGTCAATGGTTTTGAACTAAGGTTATAAAATTTGGAAATGAAGGTATCACTAACATAACATGAAGGTCACGACCGAAATATGAGAAAAAAGAGTTGCGCTATGGCCCGCGCCTGCCTGCGCCCAGCCCGAATGCACGGATTTGATCCGTGCACCAGGTGCACAGGAGACCTACTCATATTTTATTATACCCTCTTTTTAAATAAGCTAGTTGGAGTGGAAGGGAGGGACACTATAGAAACCAGAAAAGCATGTCTGATCATGATTCATAAGCTGATCAACGCATCTACACCTTATAACATCTACACCTTATAAATATAATATATCACTTGAGCTATAAATCTCGTTGTATTTTCTATTATATCCTTATTTATACAATCAATGATAATTTTTACAATTTGATGACCGAATGAAAAGTCACCAACATTTAATAAGTAATTAATTCCAATAAATATTAATTAAATGTATTTTAGAAAAATTATGCCATACTATTAAAGAACTTGACTATAAATTTTGGAATAAGTGAGCTAAATTCTTAGGTTTTTTAGTCAGCAGGAACTTTATTGCATTGAAATTCAAAGAAGCAAACGTTGAGAAATTGATGAGATATATATGTGATGTGTCTAATCTTCATTAGGCCAATTAATTATTGTGGTTTTTAAGTGTAGTGGAGATGCCATTTGGCACTTAAGAATGTCTTTGATTTTGTTTACCATGGCATGGCTGACTCTTTGTACCCAACTTATTTGATATTTTCAATTTTGTAATATATCCTCTTTATTATCATAAAATATTCAAATTAAAAAGTCCTATGGTATAGTTTGAATGACAAATTAAAGAAGTTTTCTAATTTAGGATTTTGATGATAATTATCAGAGTATTCAACCTCAAATTCGATAATTTTAACTTATTTAGTTATTCAAAAAGTAGTAATTTATAAGGATTAAATTATTGTTTTCAAATTAATTAAAAAACAACGAAAATGGGTTTAAAATTTTGAAGAATTAACAATAATACTGAACATATTTACAATTAAATGAGAAGAGAAATAAGGTTTTGAGCCATAAACCTCATGACTAATTGATGAACTTAAAACTAAAAGTATATTGAATTAAATTTTTTTTCTTGTTTTTGTTTATGTAATTGATTAATGTAATCGGTTACAAGAATTATGTTCTATCAATATAAATAATTAAAATGTAATTCTAGTATTTATTTCTCGAATAATATTTCCAAAATGTGTGAAATTTAATAGTTTAATTGCTACGTTCTAGCAATCGGAATCCAATATTTTATTATGTGAATATATTAATTTGAACACAAGTACACAACATGTGAAGTGACAAGGCACACCAATAAAGTCCTTCAACATAATAGGTAAAATGGTTTAAATTTCTTTAGTCTGGCAGCCAAAATCTTATTGTTTATATAAATATATAACAACATAGCATGTGGCTTGGTTAGTATGTAACAATCAAACTATTTCACAAAATCTTATAATAGGAGATCATTTCAATCTCACAAGTATAATTCTATATATTTTATAGGTTACAAATCCTGCGTTGATGTGTTTCATATGATCAATGAAACTAACTATTGATATTAAAATTTGTATAAAACAAATTTCTCGATCCAACACCCAAATTAATCGAATCGAATTGGATAAAACTGAATTAAAGCAAAAGAATTGAAAAATTAAGAGAACACTGGGCTAAAAGCCTACATGGACAAGATTGCTCTAGGCTAGGGTCTGACCGACCTATTGGTAGGTTTGCGGAGAGCCTGTATTATGAATTTGAGAGTAAAATTTCTATTTTGTTTAAGTACAATTGAGTGAAAAAATGACTTGGAGACTTGGATTTGGATTTGGATTTGTTGAGATCCAAATGGCCTCTAAATGGCCTCCCAATCGCCTCATCTAGACATGTTCTTTAAGGCCCTATTTATAAAGACACCTAGGATATGATCCTTGGGCATCAAGAATGAGATCTCATGATTTTAGGATATACATGGAAAGAAATCAGATATATGTCTATTTACACAAGATACGATATGATCTTTAGCGCACGTTGCCTTATTTGAGTCCTCTTCCGTGTAGCTCAGGTCGTCTGTTCAAGGTCGACTTCTTGTAGCTCGATTTATTGAGCTTGGGTTATGCAGAATCCGCGTTTAGGCCAGTCTAACCGTAGCTAATCTCAGCTTGATTTTCATATGAAAAAACTATCTAAAAATCTAGATAATATTCTAGGGTGTAACATTAGCCCCTTAGGTTGTGATGAAATGGCATGAATTTCGGCGGAACCTAACATCCAAGTCGTCCTTCTTCACACGTGTCAGCATCCTGCGTTCCAGAAGTTGAAACGACGTGGGTTGGGTTATGTGCCTTCGACAGGATGTGGGTCACGCCTATAAATAGGGCTTGCTGCCACTTTGTCTTTTCACTTTCCAGTAATCATCTTCTACCTCCGACCTGTATCTTTTCTTGCTTCGAAAGAAACCAGGTAATCCCTTTTCTCCTGTCATCATGTCTTTTTCAAATTCCGATCAGATTCGGGACTATAATGAGGACAATAGTATTTTATCGTTGACTTCTTCAGAGTCCACCAAGTCGAATTCTCCTGTTCGGCAACCATCTGATGCCGCCGGTCTTTCCTGACGTGCTCCTACTAAAGCCCCTGTTGCTTCTCCCCGACTAGGAGTTCTGGTTCTTCTATTGATGCCTCTAATTTCCTTCCACCTCCACCGCCGTTGAGCTTGTCAAATGGCGGATCAAGTGTGAAATCCCGAGAAATGTTCAACTAGTTGTCCTCGGCTCAGATGATCGAATGCACAACCTCCTAATAGGTTTGTGGTTATTAGCATCCGATCTTTGGAGGCCGGCCTTCGTTTTCCTTTAGCTCCTGCCCTTACCCATTTTCTCTTACATTGGAAATTAGCCCTCGCTCAGATTCACCCTAGTGGCTGGTCTACTTTAATCAGCCCTCTTGTTCTTTTTCAAACCTTTGGCTTCCTTGTGCCCACACATTCCGAGGTGAACTAGTTGCTCGGCCTAAAGGCCACTCCTGAGTCTGATAGACATTTTTAATATTTTTCGGTCAGGAAGGGCTTGCCTCTGATGATTGTTGGCCTTTCCTCCTTGATAAAGGAATGTCGAACCAAGTGGTTCTGGGTTGGTGGTGATTGGGGGAGCCTTATGCATGATTCGGATAGACTTCAACCCTGTTTTTGACCTTCGGCTTTCCTGATGGTATTTGATTGAATTCGATTCATTTATTGACTCTTCTGATGTTTTAATAGTTTTCTTTTTTGCAGCCTATATTCGTGTCGCCTTAAGTTTACCAAGGGGCTTGAGTTTTTGCACCAGCACACTACTATGGAAACGCGTCGACTCAACTCTTTGCTGATATCCAAACGTTTGAAAGACGTCGACCTTATTAATCCGTTTACGCATGCCACTCCTATTGCCAGTAGTAAGCCTTTTCGTCTTACCCTTTTTCCTTCATTTTTTAGCTCTTAGTCTTCTTTCTTGCTAACTCGTTCATATGTCTTAGCTCTCCCTCTATCTCCAACCTCTCCTGTAATGGATCCTGTTACCCGCCTGATGGAACAAGTTGTTAAGGCACATCGTTGCTCTACTCGTCGTCCTACAGCTTATGCTGATCAACGTGTTCTCATTGGCGCGCCTGCTTGCGCTTCTACTCCTCCCTTAGTTACTTTCTGGGAAGCGGCCTTGGGAAATGATTGAGGTCGAGGAATCTTCCACCCCCAGGGTTTAGCCCTATGTTCTTGTTCGTCCTGAGGGTAAGGCCCATCAAGTCCTTCCAGCTGGACCTTCTTAGAGTAGATCGACCAGCATTTGTGGTCGGAATCCGGAAGCCCCGATCGATGTCGAATGTCTGGAGAAGCTTCATTGTTTTCTACTGTTTTTTTTGGAGTCTTTTTCACCTTCGTCGGAAAGGATGAAGGATCTTCCTCCGGGGGTGATGAGTGCTGCCGAGACTCATGTCCGTGCTTGGACGGATGAGCTGGAGCCGTACGCCAAGGGAATGTCCAGCGTTGACCTTGAGAGTTATGCCCGGGTCCTTCACGCCTAGGCCAAAACTTTTGTCTCGCTTGCGACTGGCCTTAGTCTTTCCAATCTCGAGCATCTGAAGAAGCGGAGGGCCGAGTTATGGGCTGCTTGGAAGGAGCTGGCTAGTTCTAAGGCAATACAGGAAACGCTGACTTCTGATCTAGAGATATCCAAGTCTGTTTTTACTGAGGCTTGGCCCGCTAGCGAGGCTGATTGAGAAAGGCTGTCTGAGGCCATTGTGCGGGAGAGCAAGCTCATGGCCAAGCTTGAGGCTGCTAAGGCTGAGCTTAAAACTGCTAAGGCTGCAATTGTTCCTAAGTATCAGGTTATCCGAAAAAAGAAGTGTCCTCTGGAGAACAGATATGACGGGACCATGCTCTACCTCTCCACCTGCCTTGACAATGCCAAAGCGACCATGGCTCATTGGATTAATCTGGATCCTTTCAAGGCTTTGATTGCTGAGCAGCTGCGGAAGTTTCCTTTGCCTGAGCGTTGTCTGGCTATCTTGAGGGACCTCCAACATTTCTTGTCGGCTAACTCCAAGCACCTTTTACAGCCAGCCACCGCGTATAAAGTCCTGTCCACTTGTCTTATTCGGGCTTTGGAGGTTACTCCGGAGGATAAAGACCTATCTGTTGAGATCTCATAGAGGTGGCCATGTTAGGAGATGGTACATTAGATGTTGAGCAGGTTGAAGTCATTGGGCTTAACCAGGAGGAGGTGCCTGCAGCCGTGCAGGGTGATGGGCCTATAGCTGAGCAAAGTGAAGGTTCCCCGGGCTGGTGGTGATGATGGCGATGTGACCATTTGATTTATTTTCTTGTATTTTTGTTTTCAACCAACACTTTTGGTCGGGTTTTGATGTAAAAGAGTTCTGGTCTTCCTCCAGGCAAAACAATTTTTTATTAAGTTGACTTTTTTTCTTTTCTGTTATTTCTTATCCTGTTTGTATGTTATCGACCTACATTGGTCGGGCTAACATTTAGCTTTACCAGGTTGACTTGCCTATTGGGTAAGTTAAACTTTCATATCTGGCCACTATCCTGCCACTTGATTCGATGCGTCTATCGGATATGACCCCTGGCATTTTGGCTTCCAATGCCATAATTAATTCCGGTCATTTTGCTTTCAACCTTCATTAACTTTTGCCTATAAATAGAGGGTTGATCCCATAGACTCATCCTTTATATCAACTAGTATTTCACCCGCGCGATGCGCGATTTATTATTTATTTTGATTGTTATATTTAAAAGTTATTTATAAGTCATTTATTATTCTAAATTTTGTATAATATAGAAATATAATTTTCAACTCTTTTATTGATTTTTAAAGTTATATTTTATTATTAAAAAATTATTGAGTAATGTAGAGTTTTAATTGAAGAAAGTAGAATTTGGTTGACCCCTATCTCACGTGTGTTATTCGAACTTTTTTGTGCATTCATTTTATTGTGACATGTCATTCTATATTATATTTGACAATAATAAAATGTTGGAATACAAATTTTGTAAATAATCTAAACAACGAAATTGAAAGCTTATATTCTATTTCTCTTTTGAATAAAAATATATTTATGATCGTTGGCTTGATAGATATTTTGATTAGTATCATTTAACAATATAAGTTTTGAAATCTTTATTTATGTACAAAAATTCTCATAATTACAAAAAATATATTATAATTTCTTTTAACTTTAAAATTGATAATATGAATAATTATTAATATTAAGTAATTTTAGTAACAAAAAAGGAAAAATATAATGAATTAACAACTTGAAAGCTTACATTTTATTTGTTTTTATTTTTCTTTGAACTTTTTTCACGGCTTGATAGATAATTTAATAAACTAATGATTTTTTAGAATTAATTAAATGTGACCAAGTAACAATATAAGTCTTGAAATATTTATTCATATACAATTACATTTCTCAAAATTACAAAAAATATCTTAAAATTTGTTTAACTTTAAAATTGATAATAAGAATAATTATAAGCATTAAGTAATTAAAGTTAGCAAAAACAATTAAATTCAGAAAAATTGAAAACTTACATCTATTTATTTCTATCTTTTGTTGAATTTTTTTTATTGGATCAATAAATAATTTAAGCTAATGATTCTTTGAGTTGGTCAAAATTATTCAATCAACAATATAAATTGTGTGATCAACTTTGAAATATTTACTTGCACACAACATTTTGCAAAATTATAAAAAAAATATCCTAAAATCTATTTAACTTTAAATTTGAGAATGAGAATAATTTTAGACATTAAATAATGATAGTTAATACACAAAAATTAAATTATTTCTCACTATTGTACAACGTTAATCAACAACACAAACAAATAATAATACATAATAGTAGTAGTAATAATAATGATGATGATGATGATGATGATAATTCTAAGTATAAATAGTAAAATATACCATATTGAAAAGAATGCTAAATGATATGATTAATTTTATTGAAAAACTATTATTTATATAAATATTTTATTGCTCATTGATGTGACATTTTTAGGAGGGAAAATGACATTCTTGTAAATTCTTCCAAAGGTCTTCTTTTTATATATATATATATAGATATGATTCCATCTTTTCCTATAGCTTAGGAGTGGTCTTCTCTCCTCGGCCTTCTCCATTTCCTTCTTAGTTTTTGTTTGGGTGGTATTGGTAATTTGCCTACCTAGCGATCAACCTTTGTAGCGATTCTTGTTTTCGTTGTAGTGTTGGTCGGGATCTCGTCCTCGTTAAGAGGAGCTGGTCAAGATTCCATCCTCGCGATTGTTCCCTGTCTTAGATTTTTTGCACTGGAGGTCGGTGCTCGACCGGAGCTGCTTTAGGGGTTGTCGACCTGTGGAGTTCCGTCCTACTTACTCCTCCCTTTGAGTGGGACAGATTACTTAACTCCACCATCTTTCCTGCTCATTCCTTTATGGGGCGGCCAGTCTTCTCCCAACTCTTCTTTTTTGGGAGATGATGTTGGATGGGGTTGTCCTTTTCCTTTTTACCTTTTTTTGGGTTTGGCAGAATTCCACCATTTTCTCTTCTCCTCACTTTCCAAGTTTTGCTTCATTCATCTTCTATTTCCCTGGTAGGGTTCTCCCAAGATCTTGATGATAGCTCGTGCAACCTTGGACAACTCGACTCTTGCTCTAATCTTATTAAGTATATATAGCTCGACAGTTTTCACCTAGCTTGTTACCTTAAAATTTTGTACTTTGTATTGTAGTTCATCGAATGATTCATTTGTAAGAGGTGGAAGCCTCCAAACTAACATTTATATGAATAAAATAGTTCATTTGATAATTTTGCTCGTTATCTTTAATTTCCATGCTAGAGACCCTTAAGGAGGCTTGGTAATTTTGCTCTGTTGTGCCAAAGCTGAAACTAATGTCGTCATTAACTCTTGTTTGACACACCTTTGTATTTATTGTAACAACATTGAAGTTCCTCAGCTGCCAATGCCCAACTGCCTTGTTTATTGCATAATTTTCATTTATAAATCGTTGATGTGCTCCTCATAGCCAAGTGTAATTCTTTAATGTTTTAGCTTTGGCTGGGGTGAGATGTTTTCTTCTTGGTCGCCACCCTGGTCCTGTTTCTCTCCATTATGCTCGTGTGAGAGGTATTGAAAAACTTGTTCTTAAGATCAAGTCTTGGGAGATAATTTGTCGACTTGTGGGGGTAGGCTGGAGGATACAACTAGATTGTATGTCCTGGTCGAGCTGGTCATTGTACCTTATCTAGCAGTGTGGTCGTGTTGGTTAGCCTGCCTGCTCGGCTTTTGCCTGTGTTCGTAGTCTTATATCCATTTTTCTACTAGAGGCTTCTTATCTCCAGGTTTATCAGGCTACCTCTACTGTGATAGATGGTTGTCATTCATCCTTGGGGAAAATAGAGCTACCAATGGCCGTGTCGTATTCTCCTTTATTAGTTTGTCGTTATCCTGTAAAGTTGGCGGCCCACGTGCCGACCTTATCCTTTTCCTGTGTATGGCGACCTGCGAGCCGACCTAAACTTTTTCCTTGTTATGTACGGTGGTCTGCGAGTCAACCTGAACCTTTTCTTTGTAATGTATGGTGGCCTGTCAGTCTTGTTGATCCTTTTTCTTTGTAACTTACGATGGCATATGAGTCGACCTGTACCTTTTTCTTGTAATGTATGGTGGCCTCTAAGCCGACCTGAACCTTTTCCTTTGTAATGTACGGTGGCCTGTGAGCCGACCTAAACCTGTTCCTTATAATGTATGGTGGTTTGTGAGACAACCTGGACCTTTTCCTTGTAATGTATGGTGGCCTGTGAGCCGACCTGAACCTTTTCATTTGTACAGTGTCCTATGAGCCAATCTGAACCTTTTGCAGTTAAAGTTTCCTTTTTTGTCTTTTATTGTTTCTCCTTTATTGTGTTTGCTTCTGTTAGGCCAGTTCGGGCAGACCCTTCTCCTATTTTTTTTCTTTTCTATGCTTCAGTCATCAGATGCTCGAGGACTTCTGATCCTGCGCATGTCTGAGTTTTTGCTCGGGTGGTTAGCTTCTAATTTAGGCTCATGTTCCTTTCTGCTTTTTTTTTATGAGCTCCAGGCAGTTTGAGAATGACATTAAGCTGATATCGAGCTTAAGCCCCTACACTTATTTATCTGGGCCCCTAACAGCCCAATCGTGGCGTTGAGTTGATTTTGACGAGCTCAAACCCCTGCACCTATTTGTCCGAGCCCCCAACAGCCAGGATGTGGCATTGAGTCACTTTTAAGGAGCTCAAGCCCCTGCACCTGTTTGTCCGAGCCCCTAATAGCCTAAACGTGGCGTTGAGTTGGACCTTTTTGTGTTTGAAAAATGATCGTTTTATTCATTGCATGTGTATTTTACAATGAAAAACGTTGGGAAGCCTGCTTATTCTGATACTCCTATTGGTAGTACTTTTTCAGTAGCTCAAAGTTCCACGGCTTTGGCTACGTAATGCCTTGCATATCCTCGATTTCATATGCTCCCTTTATGAGGACCTTCGAGGTGTGGTATGTATCTTCCCATGTTGGATTGAAGGGTCCTGCATTGGCTTTCATTGTGTGTTGCAACACTTTTCGTAGGACCAGGTCCCCGACTTTGAACTTCAGAGTCTTAACCTTGGAATTGTAGGACATCTCAGTACTTTCTTTGTAAATAGTGTTCTTTATTTCTAACTCAATCGTATTTTCTCTATCAGGTCGAGTCCTAGCAGAAGCGTCTCTTCATTTTCCTTTTCTTGGAAGATTTGTATTCGCTAGGTCGACATTCCTATTTCGACCGAGATTACTGCTTTTGTTCTGAAGGCCTGAGAAAAAAGAGTCTCTCCTGTTGATGTTCTGGCCGTAGTTCTATACGACCATAGCACTCTTAGTAGCTCTTCTGCCCAGATCCTTTCAAGCCCTCGAGCTTTGCTTTTAGAGTATTTGATGATTTTGTTAATTGCTTCGACTTGTCTGTTTCCTTATGGGTGGTAATTCCATGATTTTTCCCTTAATTAACACCCGGAATCCTATGGATTTGTGTGGGGGGGCGTTATCAGGTTTTTCTCGTTTGTCATGACTTAAAAATGTGAGTATATCGTTTAAACTATAGACACTCGACCCCTTCCTTCTAGGGCCAAAATGTTGACGTCGGACTTTGTATGAAACAAATCTCTCGGTCCAACACCCAAATTAAATGAATCGGATTGGATAAAACTGAATTAAAGCAAAAGAATCGAAAAGGAAAACACTGGACTCGGAGCCTACCCGGGCAAGATTGCTCTAGGTTGGGTTTGGCCGACCTATTGGTAGATCGACAGGAAGCATGTATTATGAATTTGAGAGTAAAATCTCTCTTTTGTTTGAGTACAATTGAGTGAAAAAATGACTTGGATTCGAATCTGTTTGGGATCTGAATCACCTTTAAATTATCTCTCAATCGCCTCCTCTAGAGTACAATTGAGTGAAAAAATGACTTGGATTCTTAAAGCCCTATTTATATAGAGACTTATGATATGATCCTTGGACATCAAGAATGAGATCCCATGATTTTGGGGAATACATGGAAAGAAATCAAATATATGTCTATATACACAAGATATGATATGATATTCAGAGCGTTGCCTGATTTGAGATCTCTACCGTGCAGCGCAGGTCATCCGTTCAGGTCGGCTTCTTGTACCTCAACTTATTGAGCTCGGGATATGGAAAATCCACGTTTAGGCCGGTCTCAACGTAGCTTGGCTCAGCTTGATTTTCGTATGGAAAACCATCTAAAAACCCGGAAAATATTCTAGTTAGGGTGTAACATTGACCTTAACTAACTCATCTTTAATTCTTATTATTCTTGCATTTATCCGTCTCTTAACTCCAATAATCGACCATCAAACCTCAAGATTAATATAGTATTGTAATAGTAATTATTTAAAATTTAGATATGTTCATCATTGCGAATAGTTTGTTAAAAGAAAAAAAGAAGAAGAATATATTGATTAAATATTAAATCAATAACCAAACAATGTTGAGTATTGTTTTTGTGTACCAGTTGCATGGATGGGCACTCGCGGGTCAAGTCAGGTCAAATTCGACCCGGATCCGTGCCCAGTTATTTATTTACTTTTTAATTTATGCGGTAACCTTTATGTTATACGAGTATAACCTTTTTGTTATATGACTATAACCTTTTTGTACAAATATCATAACCTTTAAGTTAATATACTTAGACTTTTTTCAATATAAATTGTAAGATAATATAGTTGAAAACCTTTATAATATGATAATCTAACATTTATGTTATGTTAGTATAACTTTTATATAAATATCATAACCTTTATGTACTTGAAAAATAACATAAAGGTTATGTTAATATAACATAAAGATTAAAAGTTGATATTATTATGCGTAGATGTTACATTATTATAATTTAAAGGTTTAAAAGACATTAAAACCTTTAAATTATATACTTAGAATTATTTCAATCATGTAATATAAGTGAAAACTTTTATATTGTTATAACTTAACCTTTATGTTATATTGATATAACATTTATGTACAACTATCATAACATTTGAAAAATATGAAGGTTATATTGTTATAATATAAAAATTAAATTATTATAACGTAGAGGTTAAGTTATTATAATATAAAGGTTTAAAAGGTAAAATATATTTATCTTACCCTGTATAATATTAAACTACCAAAATAGAAAGGTTATGCGTACATACCATAAAGGTTATGTGAACATAAAAAGGTTAGGCGGACATAACTAAAAGGTTAAGCGAAATAACTAAAAGGTCATGGAGTGAAATTAGAGTTTGAGCATGAATTGGAGGCGCGTGCCAGCGCGTTTTGGGCATGAAAATCACCTTTCGAGTCATATGATCTGGATTGCATGAGTTATGACTCATGCACTTGGTGTATAAAAATAATTGTGAACAATGTTTTGCATTTGTGATTGTTTCAAATTTATTTTTTATTAAATATACTGTAATAAAACTTTTTAAGACAGGATACAAAATTTTAAGAGTAGAACTTGTGTGCCTTTGGGGTGCCCCCAATCCGAATTCCAATATCTTTAACTAAATATGGTTAATATCTTAACATGTAACAAGTAATATCTTGAATTATATCTTCACTAAAGTATATATTTCAATTATACAAATAACACCTTAAAATGTACAACTAATACCTTGTGAGTATACAACTAATACTTTCAGAGATACATCATTAATACGTTATGAATACATCACTAATACGTTATGAATACATCATTGATATCGAACTAATAATTCCTTTGAGATTTGTGCACCAGGAGTACTCAAGTTTTTGCCAAACTTTAAATAATATAACTACTAGAAATTAGGTTTTGCATCAAAAATACTTAAATATAATAATAAGAGTAAGACTTATGTGAGACGGGTCAATCCACAATTCACAATTTATATATAAATTTATGAAAATGAATTTTGAATAATAGGTAAAAAAGATCTATTTGATCTACATCTCACACATATATTTTTATATAGGCAAAAACTTTTATATCACATATATTTGATCTATTTGATCCGCGCAACCGGGTCGACCCGCTCACGCGCCCTAAAACGCGCTCCCACGCGCGTCCCATGCGCCTGCACGCGCTCCCACGCGTCTGAGACTCGCGCTGAAGCTCACCCAAAATTCACTCCAATAGACCTACATTTATGTATTGTTAGACATACATTTGTGTTATTTTAAACATACCTTATGTAGGTAGGTCTAACTATATACAAAGGTATGTCTAACATATACAAATGTATGTCTAACACAACGTAAATGTATGTCTAACATAACGTAGTGGTAGGTGTCAAAATTCAAAAATCAAGCGCAAAAAAGATAAGGTATATACGAAATCTGGGCTGAACGGTATATTTAACATAGCTTAAAGGTATGTCTAACATAATGTAAATGCATGTCTAACATAACCTATTGGTACGTGAACATTTTCAAAAATCATACGCCAAAAAAGAAAAAAAGAGTGGTCCCCTGACCCGAATCCGACCCAGATGATCCATGCACCTTATTCATAAAAAACTTACTCTTTTATATAATATAATAAAGGTAGAAGATGGGATAGAATCTAGCATTGAGAAGAAGCATTTGTTTTCCTTGTATAGGAGACCTAGAAATGACAACTGAAGCATTGAGAATAGTGTTTATATACAACCCCTTTTAATGCATAGAGTACAGTTAATTAATTAAACATGGGTTGTTTGAAAGGACTTTTGCAACTACTTACATTACTATTTTACTTCTTTTTCAGACCAAATGGAATTTTTAAGAATTCACGTGGCTTTTCTTCATATACCGTCTCTGCTGTGTTATTTTTAAAGAGGAAATGATTTTTTTTTTTTTTTTTGGTAAAATACACATGCTCCTTTATGATTTGAATTGAGTGAATTTTCTCTTTTAAAAAAATGACTATATTTACACTTATAATATGAATAAATTTACGTAAAATGACCTATTATCTCTAATACAATGACCTATTATCCCTAAACCCTATATTCCAATCAATACGTGCTTCTCACGTGCTTCAACACATTCATGTGGTCGGAAAAATTGATCCGAATAGTGAAATTTACCATATAGTGAAAATTCCGCAAAGTAGTCAGTATAGTGACACATTTCAAAGTTCTACCAAAAAGTGTAAATTCGTGCATAGTTGGGATGAAAATACATTTATAACTTTGTATGTGACGGATCAACCCAAAACTCACACTTCAAAATTTAGAAATGATTGTTTTATATAAGTACCCAAAAGAAAAGGTGGTGAGTTTTACGTGAGACGGATTAACCTAAAACTCACGTTTTAAAATTTATATATAAACAAATTTGATTTATAGTTTAAATTAATACATCCCATGAAAACTCTTTGTAAAATCATCTCACGTAAGTTTTTGTACGAAAGAAAAGGTTTGATGAGTTTGCATGCAAAATCGTTAATATATAACTGGAGAGTTACTACATAAAATCCACATATATTAATTACTATTTAATAATTAGCATTGAGTACGTGTAATACACAATATTTATTTTTAAAAAAAAGAACATATTAAAATAAAAATATAAAACTTATTATTTATGACCACAAAATATTTGTTATTTTCTTTTTATTCCATCTATCATTTAAATGTAGCATTAATTAAAGATCGAATAATATGTACCTTTATCCAAGAAAAAGGTAACGTCTTGTGCATTCTGCTATCATTTTCAATCTGATGATCCATTATTAATATATTATTTAATTATATAATTATAATCATAAAGAAACATAATTTTTTTATTTATTATATAAAAGAATTATGTTGATGTCCCTCCCATGATATATATTTTAGTTTTTGTATATAAGTGATTACTATTTAATTTATTCATTTTTTGAAACTTATATTGTAATTGTAATAGAATATAATAATATTTTATGTATTATTTAAAAATATATAACATATGCTGATTAAAATATTCAACCCTCACAGAACATTCCTCAAATTTTCTTTTCAACTAAATGTAAAAAAAATGAAAGTCAAAATTTCTCAAATTTATTTCATAGTTTATTTTATTCACAAAAATTACTGATTTTCACTAATTAATATGTTTGAAAAAGTTTAAACAACCATTGTTATTTGTTTTCTTTTTTATATATTTATAATATTTCTCTAAGAAAATTAAGCTAAATAAATTACAAATGTAAATAATTTCTATAATATTCGAAGTCTATCTAGAATATGTTATTTTAACAAATCTGATTAGTATTAATTAAATATTATTTAGTAATGTTTCTTATCAAAATTAAATATAAAATTCATTAATTAACATACTAATAGATATTGTGCTTATACAATTTTATTTAGGAGTTCCCAGCCCATATAACCCAATTTCATATAACATAGTACAATTCTACCCACACTTATAACTTTTTGTTTCATATACCAAAAAATTTAAAATATTAACCCCAAATACCCGAAGACATTTTTGTACGGCGATAGTACATAGATATGAAAGATGGATTATATTTTGAGTTATAATTGGATTATATTTTGATGAGTTATAATTGGATTAAAAAGAAATAATGGGTTGTTGTTTGTTTGTTGATGTTGTTGTTTGTTGTTTGATGTTGTTGTTTGTTGTTTAATTATTGACTATTGAATTTATTGTTACTAAATTAGTGTGAATTAGGTTGAATTAGGGTTAAAGTGATTGCAGGCCCCGAGCACTTTGATTGTTGAATTTATTCTTCGTAAATTAGGTGAATTAGGGATTGTGATCGTTAATTAGGGTGATTCGAATTGGAATTTAACGACATATTGTTTGTGATATATTGTTCGAATTGGAATTTATTCGAATTGGAATTGGAATTTAACATGTCAACGAACAATATACATATTCGTTAACCATAGCAATTATAGGGGTTAATGAACAAGGGTATTGTTCGTTAACCCCTATAATTGCTAGGGTTAACGAACCCAAAAAAATATAGGGTTAACGAAATCAAAGTGGGGTTAACGAATTAAGGGTATTGTTCGTTAACCCCTATAAAAATTAGGGTTAACGAGATAATATAGGGGTTAGTGAATTTCAGGTATTGTTCGTTAACCGCTATAATATCTATAGTTAACGGACATAGATAATTCATAATATGTTCGTTCACAACTCAAATAAGAGTTTCATAAATGTCAGAAAAATTACTCTTACTACATCCAATCTGGAGAAAAAGTTAAAAACTTAACCAACATATTATAGGCTTTCCCACAGTAAAAACCAAACTATCCTCTTGTTAACGAATTTGGCCTATTTGTTCGTTAACCCCAAAGGGATTTAACGAATAATTTGAAATACCCCTTTAACAGATTAACGAAGGATTAACCCCTTTAACGAGAAAAATACCCCCAAATTTGTTAAAGGGTTTAACAAAATAAGGCAAATTCGTTAACCCTTTAACAAAAAAAAAAAACCCCCAAATTCGTTAACCCTCATTTGAAATATTTACTGATATGTTTTACGTTTTGGTGGGTACAAACATGAATAACTTACATAAATTCGGATAATAAAATAGATGAAATATTAATGAATGATTACGTAAATTCGTTAACTTACATATTTTATTCGGATAATAGAATAGATGAATAACTTACATAAATTTGGATAACTGAATGATTAACGAATTAATTAATAGTTTATCCTCTCCAATGACCTATTTAGTTAATTAAGAACTGGAACTGGACTCTTAACGCCTAGGGATGTAAATGAGCCGAACCGAGCCGAACAGTACTGGGCTCGAGTTCGGCTCGTTCGAGCCTTAGGAATGGGGCTCGAGCTCGGCTCGTTTGAAAAATATTGGGCTCGAGCTCGGCTCGTTTGAAAAATATTGGGCTCGGTATTCATTCGAGTTCGGCTCGGATAAGGCTCGTTAATAGGACAAACGAGCTAAGTTCGAGTTCGGCTCGATAAAAGCTCGAAAGAGTTCGGTACAAGCTCGAATTCGAGCTTGATTGTTCGAGCTCGAGTTCGAGTTCGGCTCGAGTTCGTTAACACTAATTTTGGCCTCCATTTCAAGATTTAACTAGAAAGTAAACATAACACATACAAATTTCACAATTCAACAATGACGTACAAAAGTAATTAAAATAGTCAAATTTCAAGTCAACATAATATTCTAAATATTAAACTTCTCAATCTTTGGTCCTTGACGACAAATATATATGTTCAACTGTCACCTACAATGTTCAAAACAATAAATTATGAAAATTAAAGATGTTAACAACTAAAAAAAAACATAAAACAAATAATTTAATGCTCTATGTAAATAACTTACGTAATATAGCTCGTCAATTTTGAAAATAAAGCATTTAAGCCAAATGTATCTCCTGAATCTCCGTAGTAGCCTTTTTACATACAAATATGTGTGTGATCAAGTTATCATATAAATATTGCACAAAAAATGTAACACACACGACTAAATTAATACACAATTGAATAAAGTTACTTACCTTTTCTTTTCTCTTGATACCATAACGAGAACGTAACCAATCTTCTCCACAAAGTAAAATATGTAAAATGTAAAATATCTAATTATAAATATGTTTTATGATTAAACTATAAATTTTAGATAATATGTTGAATGTTTTTTAAGAAATGTATAATTTATCTTTGTTAATAAGTTGATATGTTAATATAAGAATGTACAATGTATAATTATGACTCTAAATTTTTTATTGATGATAAATATAAAAAATGTAAAGTAACTAATTATAGATATGTTTTATGGTTAAACTATAAATTTTAGATAATATGCTATGTTTTTTAAGAAATATATAATTTATCTTTGTTAATAAGTTGATATGTTAATATAAGAATGTAAAATGTATAATTATAACTCTACAATTCTTATTGATGATAAATATAAAAATGTAAAATATCTAATTATAAATATGTTTTATGATTAAATTATAAATTTTAGATAATATGTTATATTTTTCAAGAAATATATAATTTATCTCATTCGCGAAATCATTACAAAACTCGTGATATTTTAATATAAGAATGTAAAATGTATAATTGTAACACTAAAATTCTTATTGATGATAAATACAAAAACGTAAAATATATAATTATTGATATGTTTTATGTTTAAACTTTAAAGTTAACAATATATAACCAATTATCTACTTAGTTTGTTCGAAAACTATATAACACATTCGAGAGTTACGTTTATATATATAAGTGTGAGTGTGTGTGTGCACGGGCGCATGTGTGTACACGTATATATCTGTGTGGATTTCAAATCTCATAATATTATATTGAAGAATCTAAACTCTAATTAATATTTCTATTTTTAATTATTTTAAAATCTTAATTTAAAAATTTTAAAAATGTTAATTGTGCAGATATTGATAATTAATACATATTTTATTTTTAGTTATATTCATATTTATAGGTTATACTTATGTATGCTTCAAATATCATATATAAATATTTAAAATATCATAAATGGAAAATCCAATATTAAGATACCCAAACTTTAATTTATATAAATATTTAAAGCATTATATCTTTTATATAAAGATAATATATCATCACTACATTGTATCATTAAATATCAAAATTTTAAAGATATTCAAATGACAATGCAATTAATATATTAGAAATAAATAAATTGTATTGAATTTGTATTAGTTAGTATGTTTATAAAATGAATATGTTTAATTTAATCCTGTAATATTTGTGTTAAGAATTTTTTAATTTATATATTTATTTAAATTTTAAAATCTAATACTATTATAAAATATATAAATAAACTAGCCCACAAACACTAAACGAATATGCTAACGAACTTTTTACGAACCTAACGAACATGTTCGCGAACAGGTTCGTTAGGCAGGTTCGTTAAGCAGGCTCGCGAACAGGTTCGTTAGGCAGGCTCGCAAACATGTTCGCGAGCTTTCGAATCAAACATGTCCAGGCTCGAGTTCGGCTCGTTAAGTATTCGAGCTCGAAATTCGGGCTCGAGTTCGGCTCGTTAAGCTTCACAAACGATCTCGAACGAATATTTATTCAGCCGAGCCGCGAATAGTTCACGAACGACTTGGTTCATTTACATCCCTATTAAGGCCATAATCGTTAACCCTTTTAAAATTTAGGGGTTAACAAAGAATTATTCTAATTCTTGTTAGCTTCTTAAATTTGGGGTTAACGATAATTAATATAACTTAACGAACATTCTATATATATAATTCGTTAATTTGTACAAATTTAGGGTTTAACGAATACAAAAGGTAATTTCCGAACATTAAACCTAATTGTGAATGATCAAATCATGCATGAAAGCAATAATTGTACATGATCACATGCATGCAAAAAATGTAAAAGCAAAAATTTATCACATGACATCTGTAACAATATGTCTGCAAAATAAAAGCAATAGTGTAATTTGTACTTGAAGTGGAAATTGAGTATTTGGAGATAATAGTTTATATTATTGGGTAGTGGGGTACAATAGTTTATATTGGTGGGTAAAAAAGTTAATGTGTTATATGTTTTTGGGTATTTGGAGGTATTTCCTCTTTATTTAGTATAGATTTTATTTGTATAAAAGAAATAAATATGGAAAATTGTAAACCCACAAGCCATCTTAAATACATAAATGCTCCTGTGCACCAGGTGCACGAATCTGAATTGATGCAACTAGGGCGATCCGACCCGAATCGGCGCACCTGGGTCACCTGAGTTTTTTTTTTTTTTTTCGCTTGAGCTTGTTATCTTTATGTTGTAAGGATGTGACTTTTATATTATATAAGTATGACCTTTATATATAAATGTTATGACCTTTATATTTAAATGTTACAACCTTTATGTTCAATAACTTAGGAAAAAATGAAAATTTTCAGGTTTTTTTCGCTTCAGATTGAGACCTTTATGTTGTATTGTTATAACTTTTATGTACAACTCTTGTGACATTTATGTACAAATATTATGACCTTCAGAGTGTCAAATTCTCTTCTTTTTTTTTTTTTTCTAAGTTAGAGTATATAAAGGTCATTACATTTATACATAAAGGTCACACTTATATAACATAAAGGTTACACTCATACAACATAAAGGTAACAGTCTGAAACGAAAAAAAAAAATTCAAAAAAAAAATTAAAAAAAAGTGCGTGAATCTGGATCGACCCAGACCCAATCCAAACTGTATGTGCACCAGTTTCACAGGAGATTAACTCTTTTAAATAATGAAAAAGTCTATCAAAGAAAAGTGTAATCTTGATATTAATATTATTGACATTTCCAAAATTTCCGTGTGATTCCATAATGTGGTTTTTGACAAATTCAAATAATATCTAAAATTGGTTAATGTATAGGCGGCTAACCATTGACCTAAACTAAGAATAATAAAGAGAAATAGAATTTCGCAATTATTTCCAAAGAATAAATATCAAATGGGAATTGGAATTTTGAGCCCCAATTTGGCATTCATTGACTAACTGTTTTTGTAGGCTATAAATTAAATGCAAACAATTATGTGTAAAACAATTAATGCACTATTTTGTAGTATGTTTTTCGGATAGTTTTTGTAAGATTAATCAATTTTTACCTACTAATCAAACTTATTTCCCCACATGCGAATACAATGTGAATTATAAATTGACTCGTCTTATTTAAAATGATTCGTGAGACGTTTTCATATAAAAAAATCACACTAAATTAAATTTGTACCCAATTTCTAAATTTAATGTCGGTGCATATTTCAATCCTTCATATTTAAATCCATGGCCAAACATACAAAAAATTAATGGGTCCCATTAACTAAATGAATCGTGCATTCCTACCCACAAAATGATGACCGGGGTTGTTTTCAGTCACTTCCAAATAAAATGGATTTCAAGTGATTATTTCAAGTTAAACCTGGGAAATTCTACGATTACATTCTATTTTATTTTGAGTGATACTAAAGTTTATCCGTACGTTGCACGGTATGTCATATATATATAATTTACGTTACACGGTATGTGATATATACATATATAATTATTCAAAATTATTATATCATATATTATAATGTGATTTTTATTATTTTTGAAATATCAATACTTATAATATTTATAATAGTACAAAGTTAGGTATTTTAAAATTAAATTTATCATTATAAATAATTATTTTGAAATATTTGTAAATTGAAATACATAAGGAAATAATAATGTATGGATTAAACAAACAAATTGGAAAATCCTTATTCGAAATATAAGATAAAAAATGACTATGACCAAACTTCTACACCCATTAAGTACTTCAAAATGTCAATAAATTAAATATAGTAGCACAAAAGAAAAAAAAAAAAAAGGTTATGTTATATACATATATATTAAAAAATCGTTACATTATTAACTTTTAATGTAATAAAATATTTGTTCAATGGCAAATATTAAAACTCATTTATCATAAATCCAATAAAATCGGCCATCAAATATATAAAATATCTCTTGTTATCTATTTAAATAAAATACTTCAAAATTGAACTTAACTTAACATTTTCAATAAAAAAATTTATAATAATGATAGGATTGATGGAACAATATGTCAGGTTTGATTTGTATAAAAACAAAAAACTCACCCTTATCCAACCAATTAGACGAACTCCATTGAAAATATACATATGCAAAAAAGAACAATAAAAAATTGACAACAAATAAAAAGTACCAAATAAGAAGGATGATATAAAGCATGTCTAGTTGAAATAAAGTTGTTTAATTTGTAAAAACAATTGTTATTTAATATTTTTATAAATATTATGTGATTTTATTTTATATGTGTTTACTATTAATTACACCTACAATACATTTCCATTTATGTTCTTTTTAATTCCTACATTCAATATATATCAATCTATAACAAATTGACACTTGTATTTTATCATATAAACATTTAAGAAATAGTCATTGAAACTCTCACATATACATTTCCATTTTTTAATTTGATATATTTAATAAGATTAATGTTACATTTAAGATTATTGAAAATATATTATATATTTAAAACAAAATATTTATTTTACTTAAAAAGATGATGAAAGATAATAAATATAGCATCCCTTATTTTATCTTATTTATCTATTTACTCTTTATTTTGAGTTTACATACAATAAATATTGTATACTAAATGTCATAAATAAGATTTCTTAAAATAAATATTTTTTAATTTTTTAATTTATAAATGAAAAATGAATGTTATTAATGATTTCTAAAATATTTCATAAATGAGAAATTTATTTCAGTAATATTTGGCGGGACATATAGATTAGAATATCTTAAGAACCACGATTTGTGAAACACTGTTTCACTTAATTTATTTTAATTTATGATAAAGATCTAGCTAGGAAATGTGATAAAAAAATTATTTATGAAATGATCTCATAAGATATATGCAATATTTACTTTACTCACATAAACTCCTGCAGTTAAACATTCATAAATAAAACTAAAAAGACCAATTTTTTTTAAATATTTTTGTCATTTTGCTCTTATAATCTAAGATTAAATATTCTTCTTACAAATAGGAACGATATCGATATGCATTTTTTGGGCCGTACGTCACATAATTCTTTTAAATAGATTGGGCCATAGCATCATCGAAGTAGTGTATGGGCTGAAGTTTTAAAATGTTTTAAAGCCTTTAAATTTAGATCATAATTCATTATATCGTTTTTTCTTTTAATTTCCATTCTATTGCATTTTTATATTTTCATAAACCTTTTCAGGAAGAGATGGGCTCATAGTCATAGCGTAATATTGCATTTTATTTCGGATAAAATTGAGCTTTTAGCATTTTTTTAATATACACATATATGTGTTTTTGAACTCCAATTACTTCATGAATAGTTTTCTTGATTATGAGTTGCTCTTATATGCACCAGGTGCACATACAATTCGAATCGGGTGTGGATCAACTAGGATCCGCACATTTTTTTTTTGAATTTTATGTTTTCACTTAAGGTTGTTACATTTATGTTGTATGAGTGTGGCTTTTATATTATATATATGTGACATTTATGTATACATATAGTGACCTTTATATACTCTAATTTAGAAAGAAAAAAAAAGAATTTTAGCAAAATTTGTACATATTTACCTTTATGTAATATTAGTTTATATCTTTATGTGATATTAGTACACTTTTATGTCATATATAAAAAATGTAACTAATATCACATAAAGGTATCTCCATCCGAAAATGCGCTGAAAATTTTCTGAAAATCTTTATTTTTTCTTAGTTACTGAACATAAAGGTCACATCCATATAACATAAATGTAACAGTTTAAAGCGAAAAAAAAAAACCAAATGGATGCAGATCCGGGTCAGGTCGCCCCAATTACATGAATCTATATCCATGAACTTGGTGCACAAGAGAATTTGTGCTTGATTATTTAGGAGTGTTGGAATATTTTGGATTCGAAATGAAATTGGGTGAAAGCCAAATTGGAAAATGAAAGAGAAAGAGTTTGCTAAGATTTTTCCCGTTTTACGTTCACCACAATCTTTAAAAGATTTTTAAATTATATTAAGTTGAGAAAGTTATAATAAAATAATTAAGTAATAAATAAATTATGAATTACTTTAATTTTGGAATGAATGGATAAATATTATCTATATATATTTGTCCTAATCCTATATTCATTAATCTATGATAGGAACTCTAGAAAGACAATTAATATAAAGCGGAATGAATAATAATCATGTTACTTAGCATAAATAATAGTACATAAATTAACTATTTCTATTTACTATATTCGAAGTAAGTATTGAAAAACTGTAATAAATGTCACATATTTTTCATTTGACAAGTATGTCAGTTCATAATGTTTGAGTCTAGTATTACATCTTCCATGTAGCTATACTAATCTTATTTCCAACTTCTAAAGTATAAATATAGGATTTTGCATAATTTATGTATATTTCCATGGTAAGAAAATCATTTTATATATCAATGGAAACTGAGGGGAAAATATGATAATAATATCGTGCTAAAAGTTCATGAAAGTTGTTAATAGCAATTTGGTTTTATCATTTGTTAATAATACCCGTAAAAATTTAGCAATATATATATATATATATATATATATATATATATATATATGGTTCTATGTAAGAATAAATAATGTTTCCAAATAATGTTTCCTCCATAATTAACAAATGAGTTGGACTCCTGTGAGACCGTCTTATTTGAGACGGCACTCGCGCACGGTCGTGTCCTGGAACACGGTCGACCGTACACGAAAACACATACTTATAGCTCTAAAAGACATACTTATAGATAAAAATCACATATTTATCTCGACCGTGTCCTGAGACCCGACCATGCAACACAAATTGCTCTTAGTTTTCACGCGAGGCTCTGTCGTGTTCCAGGGCACGGTCGTGGGCGAGGAAAAAAAATCACATACTTATAGTGAAAAATCACATACTTATTGTTGAAAAAGACATACTTATACACCATAGTCGCGCACGGTCATGTCCTGAGACACAGTCGGCCGTGCACGAGTGCCGTCACATGTGAGACGGTTGCATACGAGTATTTGTGTTAACAAGTATATATAAATCTGAAGTTATTTTCCCCATTAGTTATGGTAACATGAAGTTCATCATTACATGAACAATGAAAACATATTTTCCTTTTTTGTTGTTATATAGTTTCATGGTTTTCAATTTATCAGGTTTAAAATATTTATCATTCAATATGATTTTTCTAAGAGATATATTTCGATTTTCAAGAATCTGATTTTTTTTTTTATATATCTTATTAATGGTATCTTAAATTTAGAAATTTTATTTTGGAAGAGTATATATATAACATTATCATTATTTTTCCACTCATTAAGAATAAATTATTTAACATATACTTGCATAAAAAAGATTCAGATTGGCGACTAAAAAAATTAACAAATAAGTAAGCGAGTGACATTATTTGAGGTATCGGTTGCATTTTTTTAAAATATTAGGTGTTTATTCAATTATTATATTAGTTGATATTAGTTTATACTCTTAAGGTATCAGTTGTATACTCTTATAAGTTAATATTAGTTATATACTCTTAAGATATCACATGTATACTCTTAAGATATTAGTGAATTGTATAGTGAGTTTAAAATTTCTAAATTCCAAAATTGCAATTTTATCATCTTCTTCTTTAGATTTCTGCAAATCATCCCCCATCCTCAATTTTTCTACAAATTTTATAGAACTTAATCAGATTTTCTTATATAATCAACGAATACACATTTTATTGAATTCAATCTTTATAAACACCACATTTGTTTTAGCGAACAAACACCATATACAAACAATTACATAACAGCAAAATCCAAACATAACTAATCACCACAAAGCTTTTCAATGGAGAAAAACTTCAAATCTAAAAAACCCTAAACTTAGACCAAGGGAAGAGAAGAAATTGTTCAAATAGTTCAAACATTAGAATCCTAGATTAAGGAACAAAATCGAGAAGAAAGGAAGAAAGATTATCCTTCGCGACCGTCTCGCCATGCACCCTCTGCCCCAATTGCGCCAAGCTCCACCCCTGCCCGTGCGCCGCTGCCTCTATCACCTACTCTTCCTCCTCCTCCTCCTCCTCTTCCGCCGCCAACTTCCTCAACGGCGAGCCCTCCTTTCACCGCTCTAGATCTGCCGCCATCCCATTCAGAAAAAATAATGATCGCATCTTTCAACTCTTCTCTCTCACCTATTCTTGCGTTTCTCAAGTTTAAAATTGTAGGTTAAAAACAAATATATATATATATATATACACACACACTTACTAAACTGGGTCAGGCGTGAGTTATGGAGTGGGTCGTGGGCACCTAAGACCTTCTCATATTTATAAGGCCCCACCCCACCATCCTAAACACACCCCATTTAAGAGCATTGTTCTTGTGCATCAATTGCATGGATCTAGATCCAGGCAATTGGGCGCTCACGGGTCGGGTCGGGCCGGATTTGACCCGGATCCGTGCCCATTTATTTATTTATTTTTTTAATTTATGTGGTAACCTTTATGTTATACGAGTATAACCTTTATGTTATATTACTATAACCTTTTTGTACAAACATCATAACCTTTAAGTTAATATACTCAGACTTTTTTCAATATAAAATGTAAGATAATATAGCTGAAAACCTTTATGTTGTGATGATTTAACATTTATGTTATGTTGATTTAACTTTTATATATAAATATCATAACATTTATTTACTTAAAGAATAACATAAAGGTTGTGTTAATATAATATAAAGGTTAATATTATTATGCGTAAATGTTGCATTATTACAACTTAAATGTTTACAGTGTGTTAAAATCTTAAAATTATATACTTAGAATTATTTCAATCATGTAATATAATTGAAAACTTTTATATTCTTATAACTTAACATTTATGTTATATTGATATAACCTTTATATACAACTATCATAACCTTTGAAAAATATATTATTATAATATAAAAGTTAAATTATTATAACATTAAGGTTAAGTTATTATAACAAAAAGGTTTAAAAGGTAATATATATTTATCTTACTCTGTAAAATATTAAACCATCAGGATAGAAAGGTTATGCGAATATATCATAAAGGTTATGTAAACATAATGAAAATGTTAGGCGGGCATAACTAAAAGGTTAGGTGAAATAACTAAAAGGTCATGGAGTGAAATTAGGGTTTGAGCGCGATTTGGGGGTGCGTGTCAGCGCGTGGGGCACGTTCCAGCGCGTTTTGGGCGTGAAAATCACCTTCCGGGTCATATGACCCGGATTGCATGGATCATGACTCATGCACTTGGTGTATAGAAATAATTGTGCCCATTTAAAATATAGTTTATTACTTAAATTGTCCAGTAATTTAGGTTCATTCTAAAAAAAAAAGGACTTTAATTTTGCAGGTTAACAATTTAGGATTTTAATTTTTCGGGCTTCATGAATCTTGTCCAAATTGAGCCTGAATTGCCTAATTGGACTCAAATCACACGTGAATCGCACATGATGTCACCAACTTTGTTCGGGCCAATTTGCTGACATGGCAATCATATAATTTTTTTAGTAATCAAATAAAAATCTAAAACATTTAAATTAAAACAGAAAATATAAATAATATTCCCAAATTGTAATGACATTGTCCGTTGGTGTTGATTCTTCCTCTTCAATCTCCATCAATTCTTACATTATTTTCTTCGATCCACCTTTGCCTAATCATAATCAAGTTGCTTCATCCTCTAAATTCAATTATATTCTCCAACACAAAACTCTCCAAAACCCTAGATTGTCACCCTCTAGGAATCGAGTTCCTCCGCCCTCTACAAATTGAGGTTCTCTGAAATCATATTTTGAGTAATGGCGTCGGCTTTGGGTCGAGCCCAAACTGCTCCACCCCAGTTTCTTCACAATCGTGTATTTTGATTTCACATTCTCTAAGTTTTTCCCAGAATGTTGATGGGCTGAGCAGTTCTGGGCTTGGGGAGCAGGCCGCTAAGGAGGCGGGGCCGGTGGGTGAGGCTGGGTATGCAGCGGCGCGTTGCCGTTAATCGCCGACTGGGTTTGAGGTTTTTGATAGTTGAATCAGTGGCTATTGGAATCTGGGCTTGAGTACTCTTTCTTGCTAAAGCATCCACCCATTTATGAGATGATTTGTAGAGAATATTGAAAGTGAAATCTGGAGAAGGCATGGATTGTTCTACGATGAAAAGAAAATTGGAAAAGGAAAAGAAAGGGATTTGTGGCTGCAATTTGTTGAAGAAAAACTTGAATCTTTGTGCCATTAATCTGGAGAGGCTAATTAAGCAAAGGTTGTTACTATAATGGTGATTTGAGGATTGATGGAGATTGAAGGGGATAAGCGAGAAAGGCTCTCATTTTCAATTTAGGGATTTTTTTTTTTTTGTTTTTCTATTTTAACTTTAATGTTTTAGACTTTCAAACCAAACACATCAAATAATAACTCAAAACAGTGCAAACCCATCACATCCCAATTAACCTAACTAACCTGATACGCCAACCAAACATGCTCTTAAAGATCACTTCCCCACGAACTACTCTTCATGAAAATTCTGAATATTCTTATTAACTTATACTCCCTCTGTTCCCCTTATCTTTGCCACGGTTTGACCGCACGAAATTTAAGAAAAAACTGTTGACTTTGATGTGATGTAGTTATTTTAATATTTTTGAATGCCAATTTTGTAATTAATGTGTGTTTTTTGAATGCAAAAGTTGTAAAATGAAAGAACTAGAAGGGTAAGGGAGTAAATTTTTCTTTGCCATTTTTTGGCTGACAAAGTTAGCTGGACAAACAAAAAAGGAAAATAGGCAAAGTTAGCAGGGACGGAGGGAGTAATATATTTTGTAAAGTAAATATGTGGGCACCTTGGTTTGTACATGTGTTTATCACTTTTGAAATTAATTAATTTTTCCGGCAAATGAATTAATTTTTTCACTTTGTAACCCAAATTTTTTTCCTAATCCAATTACAATCCAAACTTTTTTTTTTTTTGTCCAATCGCAAATCATGATTTTTTTTTCCGCTTCAAACGGTTATATTTATGTTATATGAGTGTAACTTTTATGTTATATAAGTTTGACCGATATTCATAAAATAAATCAATGAAATATTGGTCAAAATTGGTGAGATATATGTAGCATCGGTAAAATATTGATTGAATATCGATAAATATCAGAATATATTGGTAAATATAGGAAAAATAACGATAAATATATGTATCCATATTTCCATCGATATCGATATTTTCACGATATTTCCATGAAATTACGATACTTATATTTCCAGCGAAACCGAAATTTTCATTCTTGGTTGCAATCTGATAAAAAAAAACAAAGTTTAAGTTGCAAATTAGATTTAAAAAAAACAACAACAAAGTTTAGATTGCAAAGTGAACAAATTAATCTCCAATTTCACCGGAAAATTTGCAATCGGCAAAACCACAGAAAGATTGGGTAACAATCTGGAAAAATAAAAGATTAAGTTGCAATTTGAAGAAAGTGGATAGATGAGATTGTTTTTTGTAATTTAACCTTCGAAAATTGATATAAAGTATTTTGGAATGTACACACATGGTACATGGATTAGGACTTTTGGTATGGGTGATCTATTTGAATGTAGCACACAAGTTGAATAGGTACAAATGATCCTATGGAGAAAAAGGCATCATTCGAATGGAATTATGATCAAATGAAGAGAGAGCACAAGTCAACTTGTAATTATGAGGAAAGGGAGTAGTAGTAGTATATGAACTCCATGGAAAACTACTCAACCATACATACATTTAGTATAATAAAACTCTTTAGGGTATCACCAACCACACCAAATCTTCTTATAGTTGTTGACATATTATCCTACAAATGGCATCTTAATTAAAAATAAATAGATCTCAGACATCCCAGCAGACCATTGATTAATTGTACAGAATTTTTATGCTGGAATATTTGCTATATGTACAGAAAAAGAGGGTAAGGCCAGTAAAATTTCTAATAATCAAAACTATTGACTATATGACACAATTTAATTTAACCATTGAATTTAACAAGAAGGGTTGAGAATGGGTACCCCTGAGAGTTCTCTTTAGGCCTCCTGAGCTAAGCTCTCCGTGTCGGATAATGAAGCAGAGAAGGAGGGAAGCCAAATCTCTACACGGGTTCCACCTACTCCAGAGACTCCACCTGTGTTTCTCGGCGAGATAACCCGGACAACACATCCATAACTCTCCAGTATCTCGCGAGCAACAGTTAACCCAGCTATGAAGTTCCATGTCATATTATCCTCTATCCTATCCTCAGCACATAGATCGGCCCCAAATGGTGTTAAAGAATGCATTTGTGTCTGCAAGCATTTAAGGAACACAATCCGCATCAGAAATCTACTGCAGCTAAACACATAGGTTAGATCTGTGTAACCAAAATTTGCAGTTAAATAGAAGATTGATGAAACAGACATACCAAGAGGTTCTCAATCACGGTATTCGAAGATTTTCCCATGGGAAATTCGCTAACCACATGAAAGAGACTGATAAATCTAAACATACAAAAGATATCATGGAAAGCAATAGACTCTTCTGTCAATCCAGATTTACGTTTATTAGTTTATGTATCTCTGCATGTTTAATATTTGCTGAAATATCAAAGTTTTGACATCTAGGGGTTTTTTCTGGAAGGAACAACAGAGAGCAAACAAATCATAAAATTTCAATAATCCATAGCCCATTTACACTTAATTAACAATTTTGCATTTGAAACAAGGAGGAGCGATCATGTCAATCAGCTTAACTCCAAACAAAAAGTAAAAGCTTAAGATTTACCTAAAACTGCCTCATTTTAATTGATTACCAAGCACTAACTGGTCAATATTACAAACTGGAGAAAACCTAGGTTTGGTGCCTAAAACTTCCTCTTCTTTCATTGATCTCATCATTGCCTTAAAAACAATTTTAATTCTGCAAACAATTCACTTTGCAAAACCAGAATTTTTTGTGGATTACACTCGAAACATAAGTTCATGTTAAAACTGTGAACCCTCAGGAACTAAATATTACCATATAGTGCATGTCAGGTCCATCATCATCTATGATGATGAGTACACCACCTGCCGGTGCTCCAGTAGAGATTATTTCAACTCTTCCCCCAACTTCCGTTCGCAACAGAGCACCCTCAATTAAATTGCTAAAAGCTTGACGTAAAGCAGGTTCATCGACCGCAACTTTTAAAGACCTCGAAAGATCACATAGTTCTACAACTCGTCTTTGATTATGCGCTAGAGGCTTTATGGCCCCAACCAAATCTTGCAGTACATCTGAAATGTCACATGGTCTTCTGACACAAAGATGGATTGTAAGAAACAAAACAAGGCACACTACATAAATGATTATTAAATTATTTGGAATAGCAAAATAGAACATGTTGGCACTTCACACATGGTTCAGAAAAGCTATAATAGAACACCTTTGGTACGTAAGGATGTTTTATACTGTAAAGCATCCAATTAATTTTAGGACTGCTTTACATTGAAAAGTAGCTGATCAATTTTTGAAAATAATTTAGCAACAAAATATAGTTGGTTCATTAGGCATGTCATTCTCCTCTCTCTTTTTGACTGCAACATTTTCAAACCCAAACTCATAAAATATTGGCAAGCCGTTTTGTGAACTAAAATTCAATCCTTATGTTAAAACCTCATGTTGTAGGGTCATATTATGTCTATGCATTTTTCATATGAATTTTTTTATTTTCTTTCATACCACAAGCCTTGTAGCTCAAGTAGTATCTCACCTTTATAAAGGTGTAGATTGCGGGGTTCAAACCCTAAATCACGCATTTTCTAGTTTTTATCCCCTCCCTTCCACGCCCTCTAGCTCATTAAAAAAAAAAAAAAACAATTCCATTTAACACTGACAATTTTCTTTCCACCCCAAGTTTGTGCACACATACCACACCCACTCACAAAGGAGCTACTTGCCAAGGCAAGAGGATGGGGATAAAAGATTTGAAAAACACAACAACAAAGTAAACGCCATATCGCGGGGGGTTGGGGGTGGGGGTGAGGGCGGGGGGGAAGGGAATAATACGAAAGCATATTTCTAACACAAGGATACCTTATTCCATGTTGATGTGAAGGTGCAAGAGCAATGGGTGGCATGGGAAATTCTGAGTCCTTGGATGTTGAACTTAGAGACAACTGCCCACTAGATGCTTGCATATCTGAAAACTGAGAACTTGTTTCTGGGTGTGCGTCAGATGACTGTTGCTTCTTTAGCTTTTCTTTGTTATAACGCATAATATTAGCCTAAGAAGCAAAAAAAAAAAAAAAAACAAGAAGAAGATAACACACTCAGAAGAACAGTTATCTAATGAGAGTTTTGAAAAAAATAAAGAAATCAGCAAATTAAAATAAATGAAAAGTGCTAAAGAATCTAGAGAGGTGAAATAAGACTAAGGCAAACAAAAAAGGATTCTGCACAGGGGAAATTTGCTTCTCACATTCAATATGTTACTAGACCATTTCTAGAGCCATGGCAAGAGAAAATCATAAGCATTGTCTATCAGTTACAGCTAATCGACTAAATATACATCATAGTACTTCCATGTGCATCAGAAATCACACAAAAAAGCATGCCCCAAGGAAATGAAGGTACCAGTCAAACGAGATGTATTGACTCGATGATACAGCCAAATATTTTCGGTATGTCAGGCATCAGAAACAGTACCTTTGTCAAGTAGACGGCATCCTGTAGCTGTTGAAGAGTATCTTTCATATAATCACCTTGCACAAGGATGTCTTCAACAATATCATGTGAAACCTGCAATCTCATCATCATGATTTCAACATGAATTAAGGGAAGTATTTACAAAATATTCAAGGCAATTTTAGCACAGCCTATTAAAGTTGCGGACACACCCACCTCACTTCTCTTCAACTGAACAGATAACATTTTACTCAATGTTCGAATACTGGAAAGAGAACCTCGAATCTGAAGATCAAAGATTGATAACATCATCATATGTTCAATGTTATAACAAAAAAATGCAAAATTAGGCAGCTTACCTGCTCAACCAAATTATTCATCCTGACATTGTTTTGCCATGATGATTGCTGCAGTAGCATTGCTTTCTGGAGAGGTATACAGAAGAGTTCATTCTAGTCAGAGAAAGCAACATGACATATAAAAAAAAAAAACCACCAAAGCAAAATCACTGATCCCTTTATCCAGTAACAAGAGTCATGTTTCAAAAAAAAAAACCCTAAAAATAGTCATGCATTAAAATTCAAAGTCAGTTTTAATCAAAAAATCTATAATATCCTTGTAACTAACTTGTGGTTAGTAACAATAAACATTGAATGATGTATTTAATGAATAAATGAAGGGTTAGATGTGATATTACATGTCTCGCAAAAGGTTGTACTTTGGTTGAACGAGACCTTTTTTTTAAGGATTGTATGGAGTTATAATAAAAATCAGGCGTAACAGGCTTAGACATATCTATATAACCACAGAAATAATACAATAGCTGCTATATCTTAAAATGATACCAGAGATAAAATAATATCATCTTCACATAAGAGTGCACAAGGGTAAAAGGAAAAACAATTATGCATAAGAAACTACCTGATCCATGACATAAGCCATGGCCAGCGAGCGAGTGATATTTCTGGCATTTTGTTTTTGTTCTGTGGAAAACTTTTGCATGTTAACTGAGTGATCCTTGAAAGATTGTACATCTAGTGGTTGTCTGCCCATGCTATGAGCCAATGGAAAAGATTTCCCAGAGAGTAGACAATCTCTTTTGTCATCCCATTCTCTTTCAAGAGACATCTTTGGAAATTCAGCAACTAAAAAGCCCACAAGGAATGGATGTGTGACCATTGGAAAAACTACAGCACCAAGGTCAGGAAAAACTTCTGCCTAAAAATGAAGGGAGAACTATTAGAAACCTATTACATTTTGATGAAGTAATACAAAGACTAATACATTTCACTTTGAAACAAATTCCAGTTTATTTAGCAGGCACAACAAAAAAGAATCAAAATCCTTGCCTGTTGGCTTGAAATTGCAGCTTCTGCAACTCTTAATCCTGCTGGTATACCGAAGGTACCAACTAAAACAACAATATCAGCCGCATTAACACCTGGATAGAAAGTAATGCGCCGTAACTCCAATCGGTCCATGACATAACTACCAGCTGGTCTGACATAGACCTATGTGTAACTCAAATGGTATTAGAACACTACCATGTGGTGTCATGTGGAGTATCGTAATATAACTAATTTGTGTCCATATGGCATAACAGGTACACAGTGAACTTTCAGAAAAATTCCTTCAAATTAAAAATCCGGGAACCTCTGTAGTTATCAAAAATAAACAATCAAGATGTTATCTTAACGGAGCCCCAACAACATTGCATGTTGAAGAAATGAAAATTAAAAAATTTAGCACCTACTTTTACCAGTTTTTGTTTACAGCTTCTTTTCAATACTTCCCCAACATCTAAATTATAGTAAATGGAAACAGTCTGCACGCACAAACTTTAAACCCTATTGTGGCAAACAGCCTCCACAAACAGGACAGCTACAAAAAGGTTGAAATTAATTTTAACTAAGTTTAATATATGAGCTAAGTTGGGTCAAGTACAAGTAGTTGAGTCAACCATTAACATACCATTCAGAAATAATAAAGTACTACAGCTTGCTCCTAAACATTAAGAAAGCGAAATTACATCCAAATAGTTGTTTTCTAAATCTGACTGGTTAAATATACAACTAATGACATTACCATCAGTACAATCATGATTCATGATCAACTATCTAAGCTCTGAACCATCAAAGGCAGAAAACAACACTTCCATCTTAAACACATGAACACAACTATTACAGCACATACATCCAATTTACACAGCATACGAAGAATATACGATGTATAGCATACTCTATTCCATAAGACAATATAATAGCCACGTAGTTATAATGAAAGGATAAAGATAAAATTGAAAAACATTGCAATCACGCAGATCGCATAATCAGAATTTAAAATAGCATAGAAAGATGATGATCTCAAGCTAAGCTTAAACAGCAAAATCTACCGTACCGACAGAAGAGCCTCAGGGTCAACGATACGGCGAAAGAGATCAAGCTGTTCGAGGCAAAGCCGCTGAAAATCCTGACTCGGCAATACCAAGGCTTTATTCTTGGCGCCTCCATTGCTAGCCTCCTTTCTCTATGCTCTGCACGAAATCCACCGGAGAAGTGGAGGCGGCACGGATCGCTGCCGCGACGGCGGCCGCCGACGACACCATGGAGTCGTGATCATCATCATCGCCATCGGATGTGGAGGTAGCTTCCCGGAGAGGGGTGGAGGCGGTGGCGGCGAGGCAGAGCGGCCGCTGAGCGGAGGTGTTGGCGGTGGCGCGGCAGTGGCAGGAAGAGTGTTTGTGGTAATTGTGGGGAAAGAGAGGGGCAAAACAGTAATTGTGATGTGCAGTGGGGAGTAGAGTTTGTGGAGGGAATGTAGAGAGCAGCATTTGGTTTTGTGATTACTGATCACTCCATCTTCTCTTTTCTCTCTCTTCTACATATAAACTCCTATTGGGCTCATGGGCTTTTAAATGCCCACTACAGTTTTGGGCTTCTAATGGCCCACTACTTTTTTAGTCTCCTAACTGGCCCACTAGGATTTTGGGCCTCTAATTCTTTTCCATCTTTTCGGATTAATTAATATTAGAGTATTTCCTAGTAGATAAATTTCCTGTTGAATGGCTAATAAACTAAACTAATTTTGTTTTCAAACTTCAAATTTCTGCAGCCTTTATTCAATGGTTGTGAATTATGCAGTACTTCTTCAAATTGACATTGAAAAATACCTAAAACCTAGGATGGAATAAACATGAAACAATTGACCATGCATAGATATCATTTCACGGAATGAGAGATGACTAAATAAAGATAAATTTCTCGTCTTAATTGTGTCACCTTATCGGAATTATTATATGTCGTATTGTAAGATTAAATCACGTCAAGAAACGGTCTGAGAAGATGAATAAAACTCCCAACTTGAAACTTTTATAGAAAACCCTATTTCGCGTAGCATACTTTTTCGAATCAAATGCACAACAAAACAAGTAAAAACACTAAGAATTATGGTGGTTTGGCTCTACCACTTGAGCCTACATCCACCCCAACAAGAATCAAAGAATTCCACTCAGAAACGAAAGAGAAAAGCGTGTTACAAGATCACTCAATCACTCAAGAACCCTACTCTCCTCACACGCACACAACTCACTTGATCTAACTAATTTTACGTATGAATCGTTGTAATCTCACAACTCATTATGCCCTCAACTGATTCCCTGAAATAACTGCTCTATCCTAACTAATTTAAGTTACAAATATAACTCATGCGCAAGAATCCTAATTTTACAGATTTCGATTCATGCATCCACTTCACCCCTTTAGATTCTGGTTATGAGCAAACCAATTTTGGTTCTGAATCCTGCAGGCTCTGCATGCTAAATGTGCATATATAAACTGGGATTTTTGTAGTTAACTTTCACAATTATCCACCTCCACTCTGAAATCATCCTTCTCATCTTGTTGCTTTTTTGTTCTGCTTCTATTTCCAGCTTGACACCCAGACTAACATCATACATTGATGAAACTTAGTTCCTGGAATCACCTTAGTCATCATGTCAGCTGGGTTCTCATCAGTATGAATCTCCTTGGCCTCAATCACCCATTTCTCAATATCATCCCTCACAAAGTGATATCTCACGTCTATGTGCTTGGATCTTTCATGGAACACCTGGTGTTTTGCCAAATGCAGTGCACTCTTGCTATTATAGTGAATAGGAACTTGTTTTTTATTTACTCCAAGCTCACTGAACATTCCTTGCAGCCATATAGCTTTCCTTTACAACCTCAAGCATAGTCAAATACTCAGCTTTATTTGTGGATAAAGCCACCACAGGTTGCTGCATTGATTTCTAGCTAATTGTTGTCCCAAATAGCTTGAAAGTATATCCAGTGAGTAACCTTCTATTATCCAAATTCCCTACAAGGTCAGAGTCTACATACCCTTCCAAATTACCCATGTTGTTTTCCAGGGTTTAGCCATAAATATGCTAACATTACTCATAGCAAGATCGGGCCTAGTACATATTATGTTATACATCATACTACTTACACAGCTAGCATAAGAGACTTCATTCATGTATCTAACTTCTTCCTCAGTTACTGGATACTGATCCTTACAAAGTTTTAATAGGCACGTAGAGGTGTGATCACAGATTTAGCTAAGTTCATACAAAATCTCTTAAGAGCTTCGACTATATAATTAGTCTGATATAACAACTTACTATCTTGCTTACTCCTTTTGATATCCATTCCTAAAATCTTTCTAGCCTCACCTCGATCCTTCATTTCAAATTGTTCTTTAAACTTAGCCTTTAAAAGATCAACCTTTTCAACACTTCGACTTGTTTTTAACATATCATCCACATATAACAGCAAATACGTTATCACATGATTCTTATAGTTCTCTAAGTAAACACAATGGTCATGCTTGCACCTAGTCATACCAATACTCAACATGAAACTATCAAAACATTTATACCATTGTCTAGGACTTTGCTTCAAGCTATAAAGAGATCGCTTTAACAAGCACATTTTCTCTTCATTTCTAGGTAAAATAAATCCCTCAGGCTGTTGCATATAAAGATTTTCAACTAGATCTCCATGTAAGAATGTAGTTTTAATATCTAATTGATGCAAAATCATGTCAAATTGAGCTACTAATGCAAGAAAAATGTGGATAGAAACATGTTTTACCACCAGTGAGAAAATTCCATTGGAATCTATACATTTTCTTTGTGTATAACCTTTGGCAACTAACCATGCCTTGAATCTGATAGATTCAGTTCCAACCACCTCAATCTTCCTTTTGAAGATCCACTTGTTTCCAATGATTTTCTATCCATGTGGCTTATCTAGTAGCTGACAAGTTTGGTCTTTTTCAAGAAAAAATAATTCATCATGCATAGCTTGCATCCACTTATTTCTATCTTTTGATTGTATGACAGTTTTGTAGTTCTTTGGCTCTTCATACTTAATATCATGAGCTACACTCAATGCATAAGAAACAAATTCAGCTTGGCCATACCTGTTTGGAGAATGTATATATCTTTTTTTCTCTATCTCCAGCTATATTGTAGTTGGTGAGATCAGACTGAATTTAATTTTCCTCTTCATTATTTGTATCTTAAGTATCACCATCTTCAGGATGGTAGTGGTTCTCTTAGTTTTCCATGTCCATCTAAGGTTGTATCTCCACCTGAACTGGAGTAGTATCTCCAATTAAGCTTGAAATATTATCTGTTGGAGTATTATCCTGTGGTGTTTCCTTTTTATACCCCTTCACGGATTCTCTAAAGGTAACATCTCTACTCACAAAGCATCTTTGGTGATTTGTCTCTAGACACCATAGCTTATAACCTTTAATGCCCCTATGATATCCAATGAAAACACATTTGACAGCCCTATGTTCTAGTTTATCTTGTTTTATGTGTGCATAGGCCAAACATCCAAAGACTTTAAGTGAAGTGTAGGTAGAGTGTTTACCATACAACACCTCATCAGGTGTTTTGAGTTGATAGCTGATGATGGGCTCTTGTTGATAAGAACAAGTTGTGTTGGTCCCAAGGTGGTAGTAGGCTTAGAGGGGGGGTGAATAAGTCTACTCAATTTTCAAACTTTTTTTCTTTTTAGGAGGCTTAGGTCGAGAGGACAGTAACCTTTTGGGAGGTTACTTATCAGAGTTATATTGTGGAAGCTTCCTCTTATTAAAAGACCAAATATGGAAGACATGCATCTAACATAAGATATGTAGATATAATAGAGAGCATAGATAAACACATAAATATACAGAGGTTCGAAGGTGGAGTAACCCTGCTACATCCTCTCTGCCTCTTCTCAAGAGGGAACATTTGCTAAGCTTGTTGATTTACATAGCCCTATCTATTATAACACTCACTTAACAAGTAAGTAGCAAGCCTATACATAGCTGCTCACAGCTGCTTACCTAATCTTCTAACAGACCCACACAGGATCCTTGCTTTCTCCTCTAGAAAGCGGACAGCTTATCAGGATCCTAGTTCTGACTAAGCACTCCAAGACAGTCCTTAAAAGGTTTGTCTTCTTCTTCTTCAACTGGATGCAGCAAGTTTTGGCTTCTTTTGCAGGTTGTTCTGCTGTAGCTTGCTGCTCGGCTATTTGGCCGAGTATGCGTTTCTGGGGTATAGAGTGTTTGAGCTTTCTTCTTTTCTTTTTATCTTTTATACACTTTTTTCTCTCTTCTTATTTTCTATATGCCCTTCCCCCTCTTTTCTGCGCTTTCTCTTCTGAGCTCTTTCTTGCGCTCTTCTCTTCTCTTGTGCGCTTCTCTTTGGGAGCTTTTCTCTACACTCTATTGCGCTCGCCTCTTCTCTCTCTCTACTACTCAGTCTTCTTCCATTTATAGATTAGGAAATCTACCCGATGAAGGTAGGTAGATTTCCATCATTAAATGTGTTGCACTTCTTCTGATACACGCCAGCTTTTCGCTTTCCACATGTCTTTTACTGATTGGCTCAATTCTTCTTCTCTCTACCGGTAACTTCTAGCTTCCTTCCATGCTTGCTTTGTAGCTCTCTTCCTAGCATTGTGTTGGTCTCAAGTGGTAGTAGGCTTAGAGGGGGGGGTGAATAAGCCTACTCAATATTTTCAAATTTTTCTTACTTTGAAGGTCGCTGCTTGAGCAGTTACCTTGAGGTTTGAAACTAAAGAGTGTTATGCACAGTGGAAATACTTTTTCAAGACAATACTTGTTTTCTGAAAACCGTGACTAAGCTTAGAGATGATATGCAGTAGAAGGATTCATATATGCAATAATATAACCAAGATAATCAACAGTAAAGAACACAACAATTTATAGAGGTTCGAGGGTAGAGTAATCTCTCTACGTCCTCTCTTCCCCTACACAAGGAGGAACCTTCGTTAGGTCAAACGGTTGATTTACACAAGCCACACTTAGACAACCTAAACCTAACGAAAACTGTCAGTCTTTCTCACACAGGGTTACTGCATAGTGACCAAACCTCGAGCCCACATATGACTCTTGCTCTTCTATTTAAGAGCGAAACCTCCAGCCCACACAAAACTCTTGCTCTTCTAGTAAGAGCGTAAATACTATGATCAGGCACACCCTCTGATCAAGCAACTCCACACAGTGTAACAAAGAAAATGAAATTCTAGTAACACAGGCAGCAAGCTTAAGGCAGTTGAGCTCTTTAAGCTGAGAGTAGCTTGCTGCTTAGACTAGACTTAAAACTTCTAAGTGTTTGTGAATGATCTGCAGTGAATATCTTGAGCGTTTTAATCGCGAGAGTTTCAGGTGTATTCCATGTCCCAGTCTTCTTGTATTTATAGGAGATTTGAATTTTGTCCGTTAGAGAGATCATCTGGTTTGCTGCCTCTTTGGAGTGACGTGACATTTCTTGATTTGATCGTTCACTATTTTCTCAGCTTTCACTCATATGCTACAATCAGCCGTCCTAATCTGTTATAGCTTCAGACACCCCTTTTTGTTTTTGATACGTGGCTTTGCTTGATTGGTTGCAACTGCGGCTTGTGTTTACCGTAAACTTTTGAGTGCATCCTTCGAGATAACTGCTACTTCTCAGGTAGCTGGAGCTTCCTGATACTTCAGTATCCTCTTTGTTTATCTCAACATCCTTGGACATTGCATAGCCAGTAGCCTATCTGAAGCAGCCTGCTACAGATTATTTGTTTCCTCGGTTTTGTGCAGCAAGGTCCTCAATCTTCAGTTTCTGATCTTCAAAACTTCAGATCCTAATCTAAAAGAGTATTACAATTGAATCTAATACATAGGATCCTAGCCTATTACACGTTTTGTCATTCATTAAAATCTTACATAATGTTCCTTACACCTTGCTTTGTAGGTGGTTGAGGCTTCTGTAGCTTGCTCCTTCGCAGTATGCTTCGGAATGGTCTCTTCCAGGTAGCTTTCTGTCAGGTAGCTTGAGTCTTCGGTAGCTAGCTGTTTTGCAGTATGCTAAGGCATAGTCTCTTCCAGGTAGCTTCCTGCAGTAAGCAGTATCCTTTTTAGTCTACTCCTTTCATCATTTCTCTTCAGTATCCTTCTTCTGAAGCTTTCTCTGTCTTATCTTTCTGCAGTAACCTCGTTGCAAGTAACCTTTATAAGATAGGTTATGCTTATAGAATGTGGGTTACTATCCTATGGTTTTGTCTCATCAAAACATACTTAAATATGTTCTTATAAGCTGCAGTGGGCTGCAACTTCTCCCCAAAAGCTCTTTGGAAGACCAGCATTTGTAACCATACATCTTACATTTTCCAGCTGAGATCTATTCATTCTCTCTGCTATTTCATATTGTTGTGGTGTGGCCACAACAATCCTATGCCTCGTTATGCCTTTTTCCCTGCAAAATACTTGGAATTTCTCTAATAAATATTTAAGACCATTGTCAGTTCTCAAATGTTTAAGTTTTTTTTTTTTTTTCCGATTTTAGTTTCCAACATAATCAACCTTTCTTTGAATTTTTCAAATGCTTGATATTTATGTTTCAATATATAAATTCATACTTTTCTAGATAAATCATCTATAAAGGTTAGAGAATATCTACCTCCAATATGAGTCTCAGTTCTGAAAGGACCTCAGATATCAGAATGAGCATATTCAAAGATGTCTATGTTGGAATGTTGAGCTGCTGCAGGAAATGAAGCTTTTTTTACCTTTCCAAGAATACATTGCTCAAAGTGCTCAATTACAGTTATCCTTTCTCCACCTAAGAGATTAGAGTTAAGAAGCTACAATGGTCTCGCTCCTATATGACCTAATCTCTTATACCACAATTCAGATTGTGATTCACTAGTTATCACGGTTGTTTCTCTAGCCATTTGATTTCTTACATTTCAACACTAAGACTTTTCCCTTAGTAATAAGAAGTTGATCCCCTTGATACTTGAACTGATAACCTGTAGTGGTTAGCAAACCAACATATATTAGATTTCTCTTCAGTTCAAGGATATACCTCACTTCAGATAGGATCTTGATCTATCATGTAAACTTAGTTTGACCTTTCCAATCCCTGAGACTCTACATGACTGATCATTCCAAGCAAGACCAAGCCTCCATCCTCTGTTTTCAACTCATAGAACCATGATATGATTAGGCACATGTGGAATGAACATCATGAATCAAGAACCCTCAATCATTCTTCAGTTGTGAACTCATAACACACAACATATTTGCACTATAATAGCCTTGTTCAGCTATTGAGGCTTGTTTTACTGAGTTGCTTGGTTTTTCTTTCTCTCTGGGAAATTTTATGACACCCCAATATATATATATATATATATATAGGTATATTAGTGGAGATTTTTTTTTTCTTTATCTCTTTGTTTGGATAAAGGTTTTGCTTACTCACACTCTACTTTTTCTCCTAATCAAACACGTGTAGAAGCAAACCTCATAAGAGAGTTAGGCTAACCTTCTTCTTCCTCATTCTTTCTTTTTCTCTCTTCACACAGATTTAAGGGGTGGAATCAACAAGGGACTTGAAGTGTAGTGTAAGGGTAAAAGATTTAATGTTTTGCTGTTAATGTAATTGCTTATGTGTGCTGCTGTCTTTTTCTTCCCTCACCACCGTTCACCGCTGTCGCGACGACGGCAGCACCGCCGTGAACATCTCTCTTTCTCTCTCTTTCTCTCTCTCTTTCTCTCCCTCTTTTTCTCCTTCATCTTCGGCGTCGATGGTTGCCGCTGTGTGTGGGTGAGTTGTTGCACCGCCGTGGGCAGCAGCGCAGCGGTCGTGCGTGAATGGAGGGGGAAGGGCGTGTGTGTGTAGTGTGGAGTGTGTGTGGAGTGTGTGTATTGTTTGTGTGTGTGTGGAGTGATTGTGGAGTAAGTGTATTATATTGTGTGTGTGTGTGTGTGTGTGGAGTGATTGTGGAGTGTGTGTATTATATTGTGTGTGTGTGTGGTCGAAACAGGGGAGATAAGGGGGAAGGGTGCCGCCGCATCAGGGTGGTGCCGTGCAGAAGGTGGGCTAGAGGGTGAGGGCGGCACCACCGTGCTAAACAGAATGCGGTGTGTATGTATGTGTGTGTGTGAGGCTGGTGCGTGTGGTGTGTGGTGTTTGTATGTGCGGCTGTATACATGGGAGAAGGGGATGGGCGTCGCCACATCGGGACGGCGCCGTGCAGAGGGCAGATGTGAGGGTGAGGACGGCGGAAGATGTGTGTAGTGTGTATGAGTGTGCGATGGTGCCACCGTGCGACGCTGGAGAGAGGGAGGGGGGCTGCCGGTGGCCCATCACGCAGCAGAGGCGGCGACGGAGCTGAAATAGAGGGGGGCAGGGGTTGTGCAGGGGTGGGGATTTAGGGTTTTAGGGTGTTGAGGTTTAAATTGGAAATTGAATAAAATCTAGGGACTTAATTACAATTTCCCTAATTCTATTTATTTACGTTTCAGTCCCTTAGGTTCTGATATTGTTGTTTGACCTCACAATTTTAATAATTCATTTGCAGCCCCTGAAATTTAGATTAATTTGCAGATTGACCCCAGACTTTATATAAATTACATTTTAAACCCTAAACTTTGCTGAAACTGCAGAATCACCCCTAAACTTTGCTGAAATAGTATTTTGACCCCAGAACTTTACTACAATTATAAATGAACCCCATACTTTACTAGATATTATTTCATGAACCCAAACTTTTATATTTTATGTGTATTATACCCTACGGACGCTGGAAAAGGGCTAGAATGACTTCCAAAATGATACGAAAACGTGACGAACTACCGTTAAGCAAGAAAAACCCTAGTGAGAGGCTATGGTCGTATAAACCCTAGATTTGAATAAACCCTAATCCTAAAATCACCGATTGTTGTTCTTTTCGAGGGTTTACTTTACTGTTTATTCTGAGCATATACAGTTAAATTAGACGCTAAGTCGAGTTTTTACACCATGTAGGATATACAGACGAAGGACAGGAGTAGGAAGGAAGAAGACGATGAACTTTTTGACAGGGTCGAGTGATATATAAGGTTGGGGTAAAATCCTATCAAATAAATGTGCTTCTAATTGTGCAATTTATTACATGAAATTTATTGTACTTATGTGACTTTAAGTTCAGTATTCGAGTGAAATCGATTTCAGGTTGACCGTATTATTTTATGATTGATTTTCGAAGTAAATTATATGTTTTCAAGGATTAATGTTCTTGAGGGATACAAAGGCAACTGATTTTAAATGAAGAAAAGTCAGGATAATACCCGTACAAGAGGGATTTCATTAGAAACCAATACATGTCAAAGGATTTATCTGCCTATTTGTATTTGTCGTGAACTATATGACCCAACGTGAACGTGATTAACATGTATTATGTGTTATGTGAGAACCACTATGTGAAATGTAACTGCGCATGCGCTTTCATGCCAAGTAGGGTATTCCTCGAAACCCAAGATAGAGGGTATTCTTCAGAAACCCGATATGAGGGTGTAAAAACCCATAGGGTCGGCTTAGGGCCCTGATAGATTTTCTTTGGATATCTACCCAGACAGTTTACATGGGACTACTCGGGAGTCTGCAATGTGTAATATGTATATGTATATGATATGATTATAATATTATATGTCCCTATCACAGTACAGGTCGTCCCACTGAGTGTTCTTTTGGTACTCACCCCTTCTATGATTTTATTTTACAGAGAACCCTGGACGTAAAAAGGGACGAGCTGAATTGCCTGACTTTTGCATGTACATATATGTATTTATATGTCAACTGTTCAGAAAAACCTTTATTTTGATGTACAATACAACTCATGTTATGTTTTAAATCAAACATCTGTTTCCGCTGTGAATATTTTACATTAGAGATATATATGGTTATTTTTACAGGTTTTGTTTAATCTTCGTCTTTAACGGTTTATTTTCCTCTGGACGCCCTATTTACAAGCTGCGCTTTCTCATTCAAGAAACATATTCTAAATTTTTGTTTTATATGAAAATGGGGCGTGACAAATTTTTCTTCAAGTGACTAGGTTTATGACAAGAATAACACTTCTTGGTTTCAGTAACTTTAGAATTTCTCTTCTGATCAGCTTGAGCCTTTTATTGATTCTTCCCTTTGTTGGAGTTCTTCTTATTCCCTTTAAACCTGACATTTAAGCCCTCTCCTTGGTTTTGTAACTTCATCTCTAAATTCCCTGAGACCATCTTTGCTCTTATGGACATTTGGACTTCTTCTAGTGTAAGAGGAGTAGTTTTTCCATAGATCAATGTATCTCTGAAATGTTCAAGCGTCTTTGGAAGTGAATTGAGCAGAAGAAAAACATTGTCCTCATCATTCTATTTCTCATCTATATTCTCAAGATCATCCACTATCATATTGAACTCATCAACTTCTCCAAGATTTTCTTCTCATCTGTGATCTTGAACGAGATCAGCTTTTGCTTGAGATAAAGTTGATTGGCCAAGGTTTTTGTCATGTACAGAGTGTCGAGCTTCTTCCAAATGCCATGTGTAGTGGTTTCCTTGCATACCTCTCTTAATGTTGTGCTAATAAGACATAGAATGATTGCGCTTCTTGCTTTCTTCCACACTTCAAACCTCTTTTCACCGGTTGCAGATGAGGAAGAGTATCACCCTCTTCTTCCAAAGCCTCCTCCCATCCATTCTGAACCAAGAGTGCTTCCATCTTCATCTTCCATAAGTTGAAATCCTCAACCCTCGAGAATTTCCCAATATCGAGCTTCATTCCGGTCATCTTGGTGTCGTCTTTCCCACAGACGGCGCCACTTGTAAGATTAAAACACGCCAAGAAAGGATCTGAGAAGATGAATAAAACTCTCATCTTGAAACTTTACAGAAAGCCTTATTTCGCGTAGCTTACTTTGATCGAATCAAACACACAACAAAACAAGTAAAACTCCAAGAATTATAATGGTTCGGGTCTACCACTTGAGCCTACATCCACCGCAACAAGAATCAAAGAATTCCACTCAAAAACAAAAGAGAAAAGTGTGTTACAGGATAACTCAATCATTCAAGAACCCCAACTCTTCTCACACGCACACAACTCACTTGATCTCACTGATTTTACGTATGAATTGTCGTAATCTCACAACTCATTATGTATGCTTATATAAACAACAAAAGCTCTTAACTAATTCCCCGAAATAACCTCGTAATCCTAACGAATTTAAGTTACAAATATAACTCCTGCGCAAGAACCCTAATCTTACAGATTCCGGTTTCATGCGTCTACAGACTTCAACACGTAGCCGGTTCATCCCTATAGAGTCCAGTTCTAAGCAAACCAATTCCGATTCCGAATCTAGTAGGCTCTGCATGTTAAATGTGCATATATAAACTGAGATTTCAAAGTTAACTTTCACACATATCTATTCAAACTAACGAAATAGTCAAGTTTCATAATATCGTTACAAATCTATTCACAACCGACTTTGTTAGCTTGGATTGTGAGGAAAATGAAACTTGTTTAAAATTTGAAAATAAACTATTGATTAGAATATTAATAACCATAAAATATATAAAACAAAAGAATTTTGGGTCAAGGATACTTTAGTGTATTTTCACAAAACATTCCTTAAAACTTGGACAAAATAAGGATTGAGTGAATTAACAAATGTCAAGAAAAATACAACTTTGAATTCAAACAATCCAAACATGTGGGTTATATTTAAACCACTTTATAATGAACAAATACTGACTTACATTAAGACATCAATCTTAAACAATCCCAAGAATCAAACCAAAAACACCTTGGTGATTAAGCTAAGTTTGAAATACTCCTATTTTAAATTCTCCTATCTAACAAAACCTTGTAGAAGTTTAGCAATAACTTCAATTTATTGAAACTGAGTGAGAGGTAGATTTCTTAATACTTAGCATTTATTAATATTTCAAAGTTGCTGAGTTTCAAAACTAGGCACAACTAATAAAGTAAATTAATGTTGCTGTCTTAAATAAATGAAACGGACTGTTATGTCTATACTACAACAACATTGAAGTTTCTTACCGTTGCAATATCAAATAGATATGAAAATTTTAATACGAGTTTTGTGAGACGGATAATTTTCGTAAGACGGATTCTTATTAGTTATATGTTGAATCCATTTTCATAAATTCATATGTGAATTGTTAAGGGTGGGTTATGGATTAACCCGTTTCACACAAGATTCAACAAGATTCGTGAGACGGTATCACACAAGACTTACTCAAATTTTAATTATCTACTTACATCATTTATTGTTGTATTGACTATTCTATATTAGTTAACTCAACCCAAAAATTAATTAAGCAGGTTATTAATTTACAAAAGGGAAAAAAGTTATTAATATAATGTCTATGATTCATCCACATTTTTACTAATTGAACATGACTTAGAAATTATTATGATCTATCATCATATCAAATTGTATTATGTTCAAAAATAAATGTCGTTATAAGTTATGTTTTTAAAATTAGGAAATAGATGACCATATTATAACTATAATATATTTCATTAAATAACACATGTTTTCACATCGTTGTTGTGCTAACATGACAACGCAAACATACTAATATTACATAAAAATTTATATAAGATCATTTGACGAACATAATTTTGAAAATAGAGAGTTAAAAATTCCAAAGTATAATGCTTTGACCATGACCCCATCAAACCAAACAACCTTAACTAACCACCAAACATTTGACCCAACCAAAACCTTAACTTCAACTAAAGCCAAATAAATAAATGGCGATGCATTTGTAGTTTGAAATTCAAGAATCCATGAAATGCCCTCCAATGGAGCTCAAGGGTGCCATGGAAATGGTGTTGGTGTGGCAGCTTCTTCTTCTTCCTTGAAGAGAAAGAGACCCCCCAAAATCGATATCCCAAATGTTTTGCGTGAGATTTCTGCAGATGTCTTCAATGGCCGCTCTGCTCAGCCTCACACACAGCCTGAGATTGGTGCAGTCTGTTTTGCTCATTCTGGGGTTGCTGTTTTTTCTTTCAAAGGCAACAAAATGTTCATGGAAGATTCCCACATTATTGTTCCTTCTTCCAATACTAATAAGGTACAAAAATCTTCTCTTTTTCTTGATTTTTTTCTTGTTGGTTAACCAACATAGGTTGTTCTATCTATATCTGTATGTATTATACAAACCAAATCATTCTATACTAATGTGGTATACAAACACCTAGAAGGATATGATTGAAAAGAAAGTTACGGTTTTTTATTGCATAAATGACCTGGTTTTGAAGGTTTTCACCTTTTCTTGTGTCTTCTTTTTTCCTTGGGATAAATTATATGATGGGAAAGTGATGAAATATCAAGAATTGAGCTGTTGTGATTAATATGTAGGAATTTTTTGGGGTATATGATGGACATGGAGGGAGCAAGGCTGCAGAGTTTGTGGCAGAGAAACTGCATCTCAACATCTTCGAAATGTTGGACAATTTTTCTGATAAAGAAAAGGAAATAGCTGTCAAGGAAGGGTACTTGAAAACAGATGAGGAGTTCTTGAAGCAGGTAATAAGTGAAACAGCTAATTAGTACAAATAGAACCGATTTCAAACTAGGAAGTATTATTTCCTATTTGAGCATTGGATGAGACAACAATAAGTGGGTCTTTGCAGGGTTATGGTAGTGGTGTTTGTTGTGTCACTGCTTTGATAGACGGGCGAGAGATAGTGGTTTCAAACTTGGGAGACTGCAGAGCGGTTTTGTGTAGAAATGGGGTTGCAGAGGCTGTTACAACCGATCATAATCCAGCACGAGAGGATGAGCGAAGAAGAATAGAGGACAAGGTAATAAACTCACTAAAAGCATGAGGCTTGTTTGTGTATATGCACGATCAAAATTTACATTAGGCCGTTTGTGATGCAGGGTGGATATGTGGAGATGCATCGAGGAACTTGGAGAGTTCATGGAACACTTGCAGTTTCAAGAAGCATTGGAGATGCTCATTTAAAAGATTGGGTGATGGCAGAGCCTGATACCAAGGTCATATGTTTAACAACCGACATGGAATACCTTGTATTGGCCTCTGATGGACTCTGGGAAGAGGTATAAACACTTCAACTTGAGACATGAAACGGGGAAAAATATGTAATGAGCGTAATCTAGCTGGTTCGTACAATTTAAGGTTGTGTTTTGATGGGAAGGATTTGAAATCCATTCATTTCAGATCCCGTGTTTCAAATCTCTCTATCCAAGCACAACCGTAGCTTTTTTCTCTCACAAGCATAGCATATTTTAACTGATAAACTTGCAGGTTAGCAATCAAGAAGTTGTGGACATTGTAGTGCAAACATGTTCAAGTGGCAAGAAACTTATTAGATCTTCTCCAGCAAAGAAAGGCAGTGTGTATCAGTGCATAAGTCCCAGTACGAACATTAGTCCATCCTCCAAATCACCGAGTGTTAAAGTAAAGAGGACGTTTCACCAGAAACAAAGTGAAGATGGACGAAGCTGTGAAAACAAAAGCCCTGGATCAAAGTCTCGAAGAATTTCATTAGCAACACAGATGCAGGTGCGGACTCATTTTCCAGATAATGAGAATGAGATATTGGGTGAAAAATCAAGTAATGGTGGGCTTCTTGCTGCCTGCAAGGAGCTTGTGAATCTTTCTATGTCTAGGGGTAATTTGGATGACATTACAGTGATGATTGTTGATTTAAATCGATATAAAGGATCATCAAGACCATGACTAAGTTTCTGATATGGATCGTTATAAAGCCTAACATAGATTAGAAATGCTAATTATATGATCTAAAGATGTCATACAAATGCTTCTCAACATCTGATCCTTTTCTTGGTTTAATCAAGTTCAATTTAGAGATTTTGAATGTTATATCTCTACCTCTACCTTGCTAGTGTATTCAACTCGATGATTGCTAGTAACAACAGATGGAAATGAGAAGATTAAACGAAGGGTTTCTTTGAATTGGTTCTTTATTTCAGAATTTCAGTTACCAAATGAAGGGCCTAATAATGCCTGTGGCAAGCTCTTTCCAAGGGAATGGGAGGATCAGAATAAGCACCATTGACTATTTGATCAAATATCCATTTATTTGCAGCTTCAGTAAAATGTATCCCATCCCAATTTATAGCAACTGATGGATTCTTGCATGCTTTTCCGACCACAATATCTTTTCCTTTCACTTTCATTTTGCCCCACACCCAACATGCATGTTGTAGTTGTACTTTCCTCCATGCCCACAACAAGCTCGTAAAGGGTGCTCAAAACCTGCAGTTCCATCAAACATTCTCAACATCGGCAGAAAATGAGAGTAACAAAGATGAGAATGTTAAGATGGATGTGCAGCAATAGATATATGCATAATAGTGACTCGACCATTATAGTGAAATAAAGGCTTAGTTTCGGAGAAGTACCATGCTTTTTTGCTTGGCTGATAAGCTCATACTTCACTGAGTAAACATCTACATAGGTTAAAGCTGCTGAAGGGAGGTCCTTCCTCAGGTGTATAACTGCTTCTTTTAGTCTTAGGTTGAAATATTTAGCCACCTCATTGAAAGGAGATGCACATCCAACTTTATCAAATTGCTCCACCGTGATTGGAATACGGTCAAGAACGTAAGGTAAACAACCTACTGGCCCTGTATTGTGTATCCAGAATGACCTTCCTCCAAGATCATATATATTCTGCATAAAACACAACACCATATGCTTCATATGTCTAGAACATTATGGAAGACAGTAATCTTTGCAGAAACACTGATCCCTAGGATTTGAAAGAGACTGATTGATAATTCTTGAAAATAGCTTCTGAAATAAGGTCCTATCAGAGTATCTAAAGGAAGTAAGAAAGTTGCAGATGGCTCGGTTTCAAAGGTCTCATCATCGTTTCCTTTGAAATGAGTACTTTTTAGTAGCAATTCAATTTCGTTACCTTAACATAGGTTTTGAATTGGTCCAATACATCAGGGATATAGGCTCTAACTTGATCAGTTGTCATGTTGAGAAAATAACCTGCTGTTAGATCATTCTGTCCGATATCAAAAGTGTACAAGGCGCGTGAAAAGTCCTTGGCTTTTGGCATAAGTCCCTTGAAAAGTCCTCCTGCAAATGGTTCAACAAAAACAGCTGCACATTCTTAGCATGCTTGACATCATGATTAACCAAGTGAGATAAGCTAAATGAATGTTACCTCGTTTACGGATAACCTGAGATCTGCGATGGAAATCATTGAACTGATAGAATTGCACATTTAGAGCAAATGGGCTAAAACCACTCTGATGTAGAGTGGTGTTTTGGGGTCTAATAGTGGATCCAGCCGTGGCGAAATTTGCTCCATGAGTGAAGTTGGTGCCCAATGCATCCAGGAATGCACTGAGATATGGTAGCCCCAAGCTCTGAGCTGTAAAGAGAACATCATCACTTGTCAGTTGTCATTGAAGATATAGAGAAAATCAGTTAGCATGTAAAGTTATATGAGCTTACAAGCTAACTGATTTTCGTGTGTGAAACGACGCTGCATCAGAAGCAGCTTCGTTTCATACCACAATAAGGGACTAGAATCTGCTAATTAATCTACTTACCAATGAAATCAATGACTAGTCTGCCATCTGAGTAGCGGCCAGCTGGGCCGTGGAAGAACGACTCCCCATGGGGCGGACCCGCCTGGCCAAAAGCTGCCGATAGGCCTCCAGTGTCGGAATTGGAGTCGCCGAAGTTGTATATGGCTGGGAATTCACAAGCATGAGCTACTAAGCTCAATGAGAAGAGAGATAGAGCAATGGTGAATAGCAAGTGTTTGATAGAAAGAGTTGCCATAAGTGAGAGAAGTTGAAGAGTATTAGATGATAGGAATACAGAATTGGATTAATGCACTAGTAAAAGACAATATATGCTGCTCCTAGAATCACATGTTACCCTTTTCCAATTATGGTCCACTTTTTCTTCTCTGGGATTTCACTACTAAATTATTGCATTTTGAAGATAAATAAATAAATGGGAAGAAATAGAAAACTCATATATTCATGACTCTGTTTACAAGATTTAGTTGTAAAACTTGCAATGTGACTGTTTGGTTTTTAAATTTTGGAAAATACAAGAAAAGGTGAAAGTGGTTATCTTTTGGCTATAAATAGAAATTAAAGGAGGATTGGCCAATCACATGAAAAAGGAGATGGTAAAACTTGTGTCTCCTGCAGGGTGGAGCATCAACTATTAATTTACACACATTTACATAAATCAATGAGAATGTTTTAAATGAAAATAATATACTACATAGCATAACATTTTTAATGTCATTGGTTAAAGTAGCATTCTACTATTGTTTAATCACACGCTATCTTTTCGCACTTTTCAAGGAATCTTAAAGATATGGCCACGGATTCTGGGAATTATTTTTTCTTGAAGAATTATATAACAAACTACACCCATATATAATAATAATAATAATAATAATAATAATAATAATAATAATAATAAAAGTACATACACCATACACTTTTGTCTTTAGAGTAAGCATAACCAAATTCGCAATTTTATTTACCAATAATGAAGTAGAATTCCTCAAAATCCAAATATATGAAATCTTATTCAAAGGAAACTTAAATATGATTGAAGCATAAAAAGGGGAAAGTCTTCAATGCATATAATTGTTGTCATTTTCCAACACATAACTGAAGCAAATATGGAGGTCACAGCCAAAAGTAGACAGAAGAATCACCACTATCATCTTCACTCACTGCAATGCAAATGCAATTATTAAAGACAATATCAACAAGTACGAATCTTCAAAAGGGTTTACATTATAGCAAGAGTTGAAACAATTAATACATAACAGTTGGTGACAACAAAATATCAGTAAGCACAAACGGAATGAAAGACCGAAACATAAGGGAGGGGAAGCAGGTTGCGTTACAATAGAGCAAAACCTACGAACAATACAAAATGTAGATCCTACTGAGAACCGAAAAAAGGGGGGGGGGGGGGGGGGATTTATACAAATTCGTGAAGATGCAATGTTTTAAGTCAAGAGGTTTTATGCCACAATTAATGCTAGCTCCATTCCTCGCAGCAAAATTATGAGAGAACAAATAGAATGTGCCAATGTATTATTGTTGTCTAGAAGAGAACTCGAAGAATCATTAGTCATTAGTCAATGAAATTTACCACCTTGAAGCCGACCTGCCAAATGACACAATCACAGGAGTCAATCTCATGGTCGTAATTTAATTTAAATAAATAATGTGCAAGCATGAAACATTAACAATAAATGCTATTCACAAGTATTTTTTATGCAAAGGTGAAAACCAACAAGAAAGTGGTCACTTAAACTAATCCTTCAACAATCTTAAAGAATGTCACAATTTAGAATGATTCTATAGGTTGAAGATTCATGTCTAGTTATTCAGGGGGAAAAAGTTGGTGATTGTTCTGACAACACTGCAGAACAAACTATCCAGAGTGACATCAGTTAAGCCAAACGTGAAACAAATATCAAGAAATGTGTCCGATCATTCTCAAGGAGGTTTACAGTCATACAGCTATTGGAAACTTCAAGTTCAAGGAAAACTCTGAAACAGATAAAGAAGAGATAAGGTACCTATCCGTGTCTCTGCTGCTGAAAAATCCTCTCCCCCCACCACCTTGAATACCTCTTCTGTCTTCACCTGGTCTTGTCCATGAATTCACAGCACCACGAGAACGAGGCCTCTCATTGTAGTCAGCAGCTCTGGGCTCTTGATATGCTCCAGCCATAAAAGATCGCTGAGGAAAGCTACCTCTAGGCTCTTCATAAGCTCCGGGCCTGGAACGAGGCCTCTCACCATAGCCAGTCCTAGGGTCTTCATATGTTCCAGGTCGGGAAAGAGGTCTTCCAGCATAGCCAGCTCTGTGATCTTCATATGCTCCACTCTGGGATGGAGGTCTATCAAGAGAACTGGCTCTGGGATCCTCGTGAACGCTAGAACGAGAATGAGGTCTCTCAGGATAGCCAGCTCTAGGTTCCTCATATGCTCCAGGTCGAGAAGGAGGTCTCTCATTAAAACCAGTACCTCTACCAGATCCAGAGCCTGGCCTCTCGAAATTTTTTTGACTATAACGAACCTTGTCATCCAACTGACGGACCAACAGTTCCAATTCCTGCTCCCTTTGGCGAATAAGATCATTAATACTGGTTTGGTCATCACCAGTCTTTTGCAGCAATTCCTGTTTCAAGTGTTCAATCTCTTCCTTCAAATTCTTTTCTTCCTCTGTCTCAGGCCTGAAACAAATTGACTTCAGCAATTAGCTTGCAATATTTCCCAAGTTATTAAGAAGAAAGACATCACCAACTTGACAATCCAATACACTTCAAATATATTATTTTTTAACTCAGCCAGAAATAGGATCTTGACTTTTTAACTGTCGGCATTGTAACAATAGCATTTTGCTATCCTTCTCTCTTTTTTTGTAAATAACCAAGCAAAAGAGATAATTATTCAAAGCCTACGAAAATTCTAGATATCCTTATCATGCAGCAAGTTACATAAGCCCTCTGAAGAAGATAGGGGAAAGTATGGTTGTTCTGTCCAGGCACATGGTTGGACAGACTTAAAGTTGAGGACACTAATTTACTTTTGAGTGAATTCTCTGAAAGGTTCAATTTCCATGGAGTCCATTGATGTTTCTAATTGTTTGAAGACTAGAGAAGACTATTACAAAGACTTTTGGTCAGAAAAATGGGGATGCCGACTTCATCATCATATGCATGCTGTAGGATGGTATTAGGATCCAGGATTCTTTTATTCAGAGTTTCAGACATGGGGTACGTGTCAAGATCAAGATATGGGTGGTTTTTATGCAGCTGAGGAGAGATTGGTTGATACCAAGGCATTGAGAGCGATATGGCCATTAACAGAGAACCAAAATCTCCAGCAGAATGGTGGAATCCCCATGGAGCACAAACTTCAGAACTACAGAAATTTGCCCTTGATGTGCTTAGTGACTTGGTCTCACTTGTGCTACATCATCTCTGAGTGCAGTTGGAGCATATTGGAACATGTATGTTACAGTTGATGAGAGTTGAAGACATTCTATGATTATGTGTTTATGTGTGTAGATTATTATTAAGATTTTGATTATAAGTATTATGCGTATAAATTATCAACTGAAACTTTCGCTAAGTTCTTTGTTTTTTACAATTATCATGGCTTATGTGTGTTTGGAAGTAACTGTTAATTTATAAGCTTGTTGCCTTGTTAGTATTCCAATAACAAAATCTATCTTCCTTTTCTTTTTTGGAGCACTTTCAAGGCCTCACACCTTGCACCTTATGCCTTTAACAAACTTGACCTTATGATTTAACAGACAAAGCAAATAATGAAAACATTACATTTGACTAAGATTGGCAACAAATATTTCATTTTCATGCAGGATTCGATTCTTACCCTGACTTAAGTTAGCATAACCAAAACATCACCAAAAGTAGCTAGCTCTATTCAGGGAAGTCCTTGATAAGAACTACAACAACAAAAAATAGTATTGACAGTAAAATAAATCAAAAATCAAACAGAGAGGGCAACCAAAACAGATCCAAAGTCATAATACTTGGTTTGAATGCAGATAATTAAAAGAACTCTCATATCTAATCCTGAAAATATTTTCAAGTAGGATTCTATGATCAAAATCATTGAATAAACTATTTATGGTAGTACCCACACCTTCTAGTCTGATGTCAATATAACAATGAGGGTATGAGAACTCTTGGAAGCTGGATCAATTGTCCTTACTCTTCAAAGTCCAGATCTAGAGCTTGTTTTACACAGTAAAATGATGAGCTATGTAAGCTCTTGAACAAGATGCATGATGCCTCTTCTCCCTCGTAGCCAGGTTTCTGTCTTTTCTACCACTCCTCTCCAGTGCTTCCCTTTCTGGGAATCTGCTCATACTTCCTAAAATTTCTGAAGCCTCAGGACCCTTTTCAGAGGCTACTAAACAATTATTTTCTATGACCTCAAAGATGTATCCTTATGGCTCATCATCTTCAGCCCTCATTTCTCTATAAGAACATAACACTAAAGTTCCATAATCCACATATCGTTAAAAGAGAATAAATTGACAAATAAGTCAAACCTACAGATGCAACCATATCATACAGCCATTTTCAGTCAGACCGGAAGCAGGCAGAGCTATACTAATTCTGATGTACAGTGTCCTAAAAGAATATTAGTCAACAAAACCAACAGCATTGAACTGATGCATTTGTCCCTCCAAAATATATAGCAGCTTTTTTTCCTTCTCTATGCTCAGACGACTAGGCTTCCTTAGTTAAATGATGTCTAGTCTTACCAATGCTGTTGACATCTAATATTTTTTATTAGTCATTATAATCCCTTTACTACATAGCAATAACTATCATTGGCAACATTTATCATAGTTGATTTAGCTTCACATCACTTTGCAGAAGTGAAAACAAGAAGACAAGAATAATTAATTAAAAAATAATCCTGGAAGGGTTGTACTACATTTTCAAGAAAGTGAAAGAGATTGGAATACTGTAGTTCTTAATGATATTCAACATTTTCAATCAACCAAATGGTGTGGAGATCGCTTACAATATGACATTAATGAAAAGGTGCATGAAGCACATTACTGACAATATTTGAAGTCAGATACTTAGAGCATAGTTGTTAGAGGCACCTCAGGTGGACATTTAATATGGTTCCAACAATTTAATGTATCCATTTTGTAAAGTACACTCACATTTATTTTTTCTTTTCTTTTCTTTTCTTTTTCTTTTTTTTTTTTTTTTTGGATTTTTGCTCGTGCCTTGGTGCCAAAATCACCATTGCGCCGATGTGCACCTCTAACAACCAAAAGTTAGAAGATTAAAGAGATCAACTCCAAAAACCTAAACTTTTGATAACATATAGATTAATAACTTTGCATTCAGCCATTCCCAATATTCAGCTAGAAGATCTTTAACAGATTTATTTCAGAGAATTCTTCACTCATCAAAAGTCATGATAAGTTATTATCAAAATTGAGTGATTTAAGTCTTCTTATACCAAGCTAACAAATAGATAAACACTGACGTTCTAAACTTAAATTATAACTCTAAACAACCTTTCTTCAGTCACAAAGCGCAATTGTCAGGTGAACTCTCAAATAAAAAATTAAATAATTTTACATAAAAGATAAAGAAGTTGCATACCAGCTACTTCTAGATGTAACGAACTAACAAAGGAACCAGTTGCAACTTAAAGCCGTATTGCAATAGAAATGCATAAAATGTGTTTCATATCTCAATGATCAAATAACCAAATCATCATTATAGAAAAAAAAAATTAAAAAGGGAAAGAAAAAACTCTAAAGAAAGAAGAAAAGACAGTCTTTATCTAAATGTAGCATTATCATGCATGATCTAAGCAAAACTTTGCGAGTTGTGATTAGCTCAGGCTGCATGTATAATGACAATTTCAATAGACCATACAAGGTAAAGTTCCCTCACAATCATCAAACTGGCACACAGTCACACACACGCACATACACACTCTCTTTTATATCTCAAACACTTTCTTTAAAAGAAATGGTTCAGATCCAATAAAGGGGGGTGGAAGGAGGGAGAGATTTAAACCCCTCACCTCACATCCAAGATGTGAAACATGGATCACCACACCACTACAAGTGCCAGCATTCCTATTGTGAAGCATGAATACATGTGTTGCTACAAAATTACAGGCATTGAATGCATGGCTTCCACACTAAGCACTTCAAAAAACACAAATGAAATGTGCATAGATATAAACGGCATTTTGCAAAAAAATCAAAAAGCTACCATACAACAAGCAGTGCCAACAAAAAATAAAAAATGAACATGATAATCACGCCACTCAAATGTTATCAACAAAACAGATTACATCAAAGAGAAAAGTTTGGTTAAGGATTACCTTTCAACTCGTCGATGCTCTAACTCAAGATCAATCTTCTTCCAATCCAAACCCTTCTCCTCAAGCAAAACTTCCCTAGGCTTTGCTTCACCAAATGGATTCACCTTCGGTTTTTGCTTCACCGCACCTTCACCCACTCCCTGCACAGAATCTGTTGTAACCTCAGACTTGCTCAAAAGTGGGCTCTCCGGCCTACTTCTACTCGACTGCGAACTTGCTGGCCTGCTTCCACCACTAACTGAATGCTGCTGCTTCTTCCCTTCAATATCCAAATCCAACTTCTTCCAATCCAACCCCTTCTCTGCCAACACCTCCTCCCTCGGTCTCGCAGCCCCAAAAGGATTAGGCTTATTAGATTTCACCATCGCTTCAGGATCAATTTTAGCAGAGCTCAAAACTGGTCTCTGTTCATTCCGAGTCCAACGATCAGTCTCGGGCCTGGAAAAACCCGAACCAAAGCTTGAAGATCTATTTTGCTGTTGTGGGAGTGAAACTGGCTTTTTAACAGAAGCCCAATTGTCGACCTCATCAGCCCGTGAGGCAACACCAGGTCCTCCACCTCCGCCCAGTGAGCTATATTTCCCCCCGGGTCGGGTTTGAGCCGAATCATAATCAGGCACGATTGGTTTCTTCATGGAAGCCCAATTGTCAACCCCATCTGCTCGAGACGGTTGATCCATTTCCGAAACCCTAGCTTGCATCGGCTGCCGGTGGCGATCGTCCTCCTGGAATCCATAAGATCTCCGACCCTCATACTCCCTGGGGCGACCCTGATTAGAGCCAGGCCTAGTGCCATAATTGGAAAATCCGCCGCCCAATCTCCCAGAGTGCATTTCGTCGGCGGAGCGCTCCTTTGGGCCGGTGGGGAGGAGAAGCATTTCCTCGTGGGTCAAGCCGCGGCTGCCGGAATAGGTTGAGGACTGCATCGTGAACTCCTGAAGGGTCATTTTGGTCTTTTTCTTTTGCTTGGTGGCGGTTGTGACGCCTTCCTTGAGGCTGGGATAGCCAGGCTCCGGCCTGGCCGCGGCGGCCATCTCGGCGGCTTCGCGCTCCTCGGCCTCGGCGCGCTCGGCATCGGCGGCCCAGGCACCGATACCTCCCCATGGCGATTGCGACATATCTTCTTCGCAGGCAAGATCTCTGAATGAAACCCAAAATCAAACAAGGAAATAACTGGTATTCAGATATTAAATATAGAAAAAGAGGAGGAATTGAATGAAATTTGTGTAGACGAGGAGGATTGGCTTGGGTGGGTCTCCGAAATTGGAGCCACAGAAGAGAGCTCCGAGCATAAAAAAGGACTGCGTGTGTGTGTGAAATGGTGTGTGAGAGAGAGAGAGGCACGACACCTAACTGGTGTGTCAATTTCCGCTCTTATTTTCCTTCTTTTTTTAAAACCAAACTCTCTCTTTCCTTCTTGCTCTTTACTTGCTTAATCGAGCCTTCTTCCTTGCACTGCACAATTACACTTGTTTTCTAACAATCTTTCTTTTGTTCATTTCTCTCGTTATATTAGATTTCTTCATATTACTTCAATTCATGACAATTGTGAGTCTTTAGATTTAATCAATCAGAATACATCAATCTTTGTATATTAGGCTTAAAAAAATGGTTCTCAAGAATCCAGTGAGTTTAAAAGTGGCAAAAACTTATATGAGTCGGTTGCACAAAACTAGATTCATACATCAGGGTTGATCCGGTCAAAATGCCTAAAAAAAGCACTCCCATGCGTCCCCACGCGCCTGATACTCGCGATGAAGCTCACCCAAATTCGCTCCAATAGACCTACCTTTATGTATAGTTAGACTTACATTTGTATTATGTTAAACCAACCTAATGTAGGTAGGTCTAACATAACACAAAGGTATATCTAACTATACATAAATGTATGTCTAATACAACGTAATGATACATGTGTCAAACCTAGAGTTTTTTTTTAAAAAAAAATTTAAGTATGAAATTTGGGCAGAATGGTATGCTTAACATAACATAAAGGTAGGTCTAACACAACATCCTTGATGTTCTCTTGTTGATTGACTCCTTGATCTTCAAATATCTTTGGGTACAACCTCATTAATGCAAGCTCGTAAGTTGTATGCTATGTCGTTTTCTCCATGTTGCGCCTTCATTAAATGTTGTTGTCCACTTGTCGTAGAATCTGCAGTTGCTTCAGGCATATGTGGCAGCTTCTCATTGGTCCGCAGTACATTGTATTTGTCGTTATGCTCAACTTCCATGATAGAACTGTAGTGACAATTGAAATCTTGATATTTTCTCGTATTCTTTCATCGTGCAACAACCTTTTTTGTTTGATCCTTAGTTGATCTTATGCACGTGACTTCAGTTGCTGCAACATATTGTTGTCGCTGCATCTTAGGTCGCTGCATGATAAAATGCGCAACTTCCAGGTTACAACGTGCAACGTCCTTTCTTCCGAAAATCCTTATAAGTATAGCGCGCTGTAAGTAAAATTCTTCATTTCCATGTTGCTTGCAGTGTGCAGCACTTCATTGCGTTTCATGATCTGAAAGTTTCCTACTTATTGAAATGAAAATGGGGTACTCTAATTTCCTAATACTTACAGCAGGTTTTGCTCATCAAAATTTAAACAACCTTCTTATAATTTGCCCCATTTTGATGATGACAAAACCATACGGGAAAAGTTGTTGTAACTATAGGTTCCCCTTAGGTAAACATAACCATTTTATTTGGAGTATTCTATTTTTGCTCCATATTTTTTTTATTTTTCTTGAAACTTATATTTTTGATCATTTTCTGTTTTTACTTTTTTTGGTTTTTCATATTCGAGACTTTTGTTTTTTGCTCGTTTTTCTGTTTTTTCTTTTCTTTTGTTATTTTCATTTTCCTAGACTTTTGTTTTTGCTCATTTTCTTTTTTTTTTTTAATTTTCTTTTGATTGTTTATAGTTGCAAGATATGATAAAAATACTCAAGATGCTGGACAAACTGTGTTCTCTGTACTTTCGAACACTTATTGGAATTAAAAACGGATATAGTGAAGGGGTGGGGGTTGTTGCATTCTAGCTAATTTTCGAATTCAAGCCTTTTTGCAGCAGCCTCTTCCTTTCGAATTCAAGCCTTCTTGCAGCAGCCTCTTCCTTCTTCTCAGTGTATTGTTTTGGCCTCTTCCACCAGTTTAGCAGCGACTTCTGATAGGACTTTTCAAATTGCGCCTTCAATCTGGGATCGTTAATCCGCAACCAAAAGTCTTCCCAAAAGCCTACTTGTTTTCCTCTTTTGATCTCTTCAACCATTTCCAATTATACTGACAGCTTTCCTATTCTTACAAGGTGCTCATAGTCTATGAGTGTTGCAGAGCAATTTGGAAGCCTTTGAAGTAGTCCATTTTGCAGAGATATCTAAAGTATCTTAGATACTTGGATGTTTTGAACAATGAGATTCCTCTATCTTGGAAGTTGAATTGGAGTAAAAACTTCAATTTCCATTGAGCTAGATCCCTGGTTGACTCCAAGTCCAACAATACTAAGATTTCTGTTGACTTTCTAAATTGATCAATCCTTGGAACCTCTTGTGGGGGGAACTTCTGCAGCGCTGCATCCACTTGCTGCACTAAGCTCGTCTTTTCATCACCCACAATACTAAATCGACTGATCCACCTTTCTTCCTCGGCCTTCCCTTCTGCTTCGTCCTTCTTTGCAACAAACATTTTGTCTTCCTCCAACCTCAGAATGACAGCTTTCGCCATTCTCTTCTTCTGAGGGTGAGAATCTTTTTGCTCCTGCTGCTCCGGTCTCTCTTCTGCCCGCTGAATGGTTCTGCTGCATCATGTCTCTCCTTAGATGCAGCACCCCCTGTTGTCTTGCTTGCAGCAGCGCTGACACCACCAGCTCCTTCATAATATCATTCCCTTCTCTTATGTGATGAAGGTGGGCTTAATCTTCTCATCCTTTTTATGAGGGGAATCTCCTCCTCTTCATCATCTTCCTCTACTGCAGCTTTCTCCTTCTGTGTAGCAGCCACAGCTTACAAATTCTTTTCTACTTCAGTCTGCCCGCCCTTCCCAGCAGTAGTTGCTTGCAGCAACTTTTCTCCTCTACTTCCTTCTTCCCCTTTTTTGGCATCATCAGTGCCCTTCCGAGGTGTTGTTTGGTGGCCTCGACCCTTCTTCGCTTTTAATGCTGGCTAATCACGGAAGCCAGCCAGCATCTCATGCATCTCTTTAATGACTAGCTCGATGTTCGCCAATCTATCATCGACACTCTACACTCTCTTCCCTTGTTCGGACACATCACTTTGTAGAGAAGACAAAGTGGTTCCTCTGCAGATATAGATTTCAACGAGCCTTTCATCTTATCCTGAAAGGTTCCAGTAACAACATCAATTTGTTTCCTCATGACGTGCTACTTGGTCCACTCATCATTCAGCTTATTGGCCAGAGACTTGGGGATTTCTTCTAGTCTTTCTATCATCTTCTTCAACCCTTTCGAATACGCACTCGATGTATCTTGCATTGTAGATACAAGAGACATTTTGTGCTCTTTGACAGCTTTGGTTAGGAGATGAATGGCGTGCAACATTGTCTGATCATCGATCGGATGCAGGTAGTCTAGAACTTGCAGCTACATCTTCTATTCTAGCAGTGAAAGGTACAACTTCTTGCTGCAAGTCCTAGGTGTTTCTGGTCTGCTGCAGGGACTGCTGAATCGATGCTTCCAACTCCTGGACAACACCGACCTCCATCAAGGTTTTATTCCTGTTCAACAACTTCTCTAATCTTTCACCTGCAAGGCCAGAAACACAGTTAGTATCAACAATTATCTTCTCCTCCAGCTGTTCCACGAACTCATCCAACTCATCGAATGTAGCTTCAATCTCTTCTCCAAATTCTTTTGTAGCTGCAGCGTTAACCTCTTCCCTAGGTTCCTCTATTCACACCCTTTTTTTCTTACTGAGTAGCAGCAGCCTCAACCCCTTGCTCGGGTTCCTCTTGCTGTTCTGCCTCTTCTACGCTGCTTGCAGTGAGCACCGTCTCAACGGCCAGCTCACCACTTTTAGTACCCTCTACAACAAGTACAGTCTCAACTGCAGACTGCCTTCATTAGCATTCACGGATCTTGCAACGTCTCCACATCCTGCAGCTTCTTCACGTCCAGCAGCTTCTCCTCCTACTGGTGCAGCTTCAACCTCCTCCTGAGGTGCCTCTTGTTGCACGGTTGCATCTGCTTCTTCTGCATGGAGTACTGTCTCAACAGCCTCCTCCATCTGCTCCTCTTGACTAAGTACTGTCTCAACAATCTCTTTGACAAGGGTTACTCCTCCTTGTAACTCCAGTTGTGTTGCCTCCTCCAACAACATTAGGTTTCTTGCAGCAGCACTCGATGAAAGTACTAATTGTTCAGCCCTACTGTGACTTCTTCTGTAGTCACAGTTTACTCTACTGCATTTAGTGCTTCTGCAGCAGATAGTACTGTAATCTCTGTATGTACTGGGAGTCCAGCCTTGGCTACTTCCTCCGTCGAAGGTTCATTGTCCAATTGTTCATCATCTGGGAGTGCAACAATAACATTTCTGATAATGTCCGATGATCCCTACTCAAATGTTGCATCCTCCTGACGAACTTGTGAGTCATTGTAATCGACCAGCTACTCCTTTTCACTGATATGCCCTAGGTCGATTATTTTGGGAAGATCTGACATCACTGTTTCAAAGCTAGACGAATTACCCTTTGCTCCTGAAGATTCTTCACCAAGTTGTAGTGGCCTAGGAGGGGTCATCATTCTCCTATCTTTGTGGTTTAGCTCCAGGACGGCTTGCAGTTGCATCACTTGTTCTTGATCTATCGCTGCTTCAGCTATATCCTCTTGGATCAAGTCTTTGTCCTTTGACATTTCTGTCTCCGCAACTACTGTCAGGGCTTTCTCAGTTGCATCACTGGTGACTGCAGAGATTGTCTGCTTCTTGGTCTGCTTCTTTTCCACCCACTTATTCCTCATCTCAATGAGACGGATCTTGAGCACCACAATCCTCTACTTCTGCCGTTGTAATCTAGTCAGCAACTTCTTGTTCGGTCATTTATACAACATCCACCATACCATCTTCCTTCTGGGGGTATGCTTAGCAACAGGTGCAAGAGATGGTTCAGTTTCTCCTGTTGCAACCTTCTCTATATTGACTTGGATTAGAGGTCCAACTTCTCATGCTGCAACCTCTACTGCTGGAGGCACTTCTTCCATTACAGTCTTTGGGATCTTCTCCTTCTTACCATCAGATCCAGCAACCTCGACTAGAGCTCCTTCTATTCCTTCTCTTAAAACTACTATGATCTCTTCCTTCACGATAGTTGCACCTACCAACACGTCCACACCCTTTCCCTCCTATGTGGGACTACTGCATTCTCTACTTGTAGCAGGTGAGTTACTGCAAGCAGGACTTGTCTTTGGGCAACTTTCTTCTTTGTTGTTTCAGGACTCATCCTTTGTGCGACTTCCTAGGTTGTTGCACTCTTCATCTAGAGACTGTGCAGTTCGTCCTTGTCTCTGAGGAGCCTGTAGCGAAGACACTTGATCCAGCAGCTGAGGAGGTACGGGTTGTAAATAATGTTGCCTTTGCGGAGAAGCAGATTGTAGTGCTAGGCGAGGATATTGCACTGGAGCTGATGCTGAAGGCTTATGAGGAGATGAGCCTGCGTGAAAGGAGAGGTCGTCCACCTCTAAAGTAACTCCAGATTGGTGAAGGATCATCCAATGAGGTCCCTCTAGCCAAGCTTCCTTCACAGGTTAAGCCGCTAACCATTTGATCACCACCGTTAAAGTTTTGAGAAACCTTCGAGGAGGAGGAGAAGCTGGATTATGGTCACTCACTAGACCTAGTCCTTGGCTGATGAAGGAGTGCAAGTTACCTCTTGAGGCACCGAAGTCATAGATAAGAAGATGGAGGACGTGGAGAAAGTAGGTGAGGAAGCTCCAGCCTTAGTCAATGTTCATAACTCTGTCTTGTAGGTAGAGTACTTGCTAGACTTGGCGGAATAGAGAGAGGATGTTGGAGAGAGCGACGAGACTATTATAGCCGATTTGGCTTCAATGGTTCTCTGAGTCTGCGAGGATATTACAGTTGCAGCAGATCCAGCAACTATGGTACAACAACCAATAGATGCTGAGAAGGTGGTGGAGGACAAGGAGAAGGATGCTGAAGTAGTTGAAGTTGAAATGGAGGAGGCTACTGAAGGAGGAAAGCAGACCAACAAGGAAGTTGCCCTAGCGGAGGAGGATGGTGGGCAAGAAGCAGAAATAGTAGAAGTTCCTGATCCAACTTCTGCTCCCGAGGATTTAACCCTGAAGAAACCCAAGCTACAGAAAATCCCGATGAGCCTTCCAATGAAGAATCAGAGAGTAGCAGTTCTTCTTCTTCAAGCAACAAAAACTCTGATTCTGAGGATGATGGTGATGATGGAAGTGATGATGCTGGAGAAGCACTGAAGGTTGCTGATGGTGAAGGGGAACCTTCTTAGTGTGGAAAAGGTGAAGTACCTACTCAGAAGACCCAACAACTAGGAGGTTATACTAAATGTACTGAGGAGGAGATCGCAAAAGCTATACGCAAGCTGGGACGCTCCTTCACCAAGTCTACTGATCGGATCAGCAAGCAAGTCCACAAAGAGGATTAGAATGCTGCAGGGTTCATGACCACTATAACCAAAATAGTAGTAGTCTTGTAAAAGACGTTGGACAACCACGCAAGGGTGAAGAAGCTAAAGTAGCTGCCTCCACAGTCACCGAGTTGGATAAGGCCAGGAGAGACTCTGAGTTTACAACAGTGCTGCAGACACTCCTGGACAAGTTCAACAAGCAGGAGAACTCTCTCATCTCTATGAATGTTGAGGTGCAAACTCTAAATTCTTTTGTTGACAGACTGGATGCTAAGGTGGTGGAGTAGGGAGTAACCTTGCGAGAAATATCGAGCTCAATTGTTCAAGCTCTTAGTGATGATGCCAAAAAGGAAAAAAAAGTTGAGCAGAAGAAGCAGAGGATACTCAACGAAGCTTGCAGACAGATTGAGTATAGGAAAGAGAAGAGGAGGAAATGTTGGAGCAGGCCAGGATAAGAGAGATGACAGACAACTATCTGGGTAGAAGCGCAAGTCTCAGGATGATCAAAGGAGAGGAGCTGTATATACTAACCAAAGGCAATCGAGAGGAAGTTACAAGAAAAGAAAGAAGGTTGAGCAGAAGTAGGTGCTTGCTCAGAAAGTGGAGACCTATCTCAAGGTGGTGGATGTTGAAGCAGAAGCAGCAAGGATAAGAGCATCTCTCAACTACCCTTATCCATGCCAGACCAAGAGTTCCCTACCATTGCGATGGATATGGCAAGCTCCAACTTGTTCGGCTTTCTGGCAGTGGTTCCTAATCTTCTAAGGACTCCGGAGTACAAGGAAATCGCTCCAAGGGTCTAGCTGCCAACTCACAGAAATCCAACCTATACAAAGATCAAAGCCTTCAAGGAAAGTGAGTATCTCAAATATTATATTGAGTTGTGTAGGAATCACCAATTTTCAAGAAGTACCCCAACAACACGTAAGCCTTGGAAAGATATGTAGAAATTGCACAAGCTGAAGGTCTGCCAAAGCAAATCAAGTTGAGAAGAATATTGGAGAGGAATGAATCCATACCTTTCTCAAAAGATTCCTGGCTAAGGTATGAAACAGACTCGGGTTAAAAAGCTTGTTGAGGGCTTCCTCAAGAGAATCTATTGAAAATTGGTGGAAAGGGACCGGACATGAAAAGAGAAGTCTGGCAACTTGTAGAAGATGAGCGAAAAGGATGTCGTTGTTTATGTTTCTGTTTCTTTTATAAGATACATGTTCTTGTTGTTTATTTCATACATTGTATCTTGTAAAGGAACCTACACTTAATGAAATCCTCTTTACTTCATTGTCTCAAAAGCTCACTTCTTATGATCTTCTATCTTGCTCTGATTATTTATTCGTTATCTATCTGCATAAGTGCTTTCTGTTTTGATACCAATACTTTCGATTGTTTCTTGATTTTCTAATTTTCTGCTTGAAAGGTTTTGTCATCATAAAAAAGGGGGGAAATTGTTATGAATTGACTAAGTATGTGTTGATGAGACAAAAACTTATGCATGTTAATGAGATGAGAGTATCATATCTATCTGTGCTTGCAAAACTCTTGCACTCTATAAATGTAAAAGTCTCTAAGTACAGGAGGTTACTGCAAGGCAAGGATACTGCGTAGGAAGAATATTTCTCTCTTGAAAGAAAGAAGATTGTAACAGCAAAAGAAAGGTTGCTAAAGCTTACAAGTCAAAAGGATACTGCAGGATACTGACTCTCAAATGTACTGAAGATAAAGCTAACTGTAGACAAAACAACAAAATAACCTAAAAGAGAAAGCTGGAGCATGATCTGAGGACACACCGAGGAAAAATCAAATATGTACGAGGATCATACTAAGTTAGCAGTGGAGACAAAATGGATTAAGCAAATCAGAGGAAGACACGTGTACATAAAAGGTTGCTGGACTTCGAAGAACATTTAATGAACTGTACTATGAAGATCAAATACATTAAATTTTGATGATTTTGCTCTCTTCAATGGGCAGATTTTCAACCCTATAAATAGAAAACGAGATCAATTGGAACGTCTACTGAAACATCAAGCATCCTAAGTGATTCAAAGTTCTAAGCTTTCAAGTTCAAATCATCCAAGTTTCAGTCACTCAGTCTAGCAGCAAGCAACAACAGAGCTACCTACACTTAGAATCCAAGCTTGCTGCTCTTAGTTGAAGAACAAATAAAACTACTTTTATATTTTAGACTGTTTTAGGAGTGCTTAGTGATAGGAATTGTTTCCTGCTAAGCTTTCACTCTTTGTAGAGAAGAGTAAGGATCTTGTGTGGGTCGTTTGGTCGAGAAGGTAAGTTACCTGTGTGGGAGGTTTGCTACCCTTTGTTAGGCTCGAGTTGTAAATCAACTGTTCTAACAGAGTTCTCCTTATGGAAAGTGGTAGAGAGGATGTAGAAGGGTTACTTGACCTTCGAACCTCTGTATATCGCTTGCATCTTATATCTTGTTGTATATCTATCTTGTTGCATATCTATCTGTGTTAAGCATCATACCTCACTTGCATAGAAAATATATTTCCATACTTGTGTTTTAAAAGATGTACATGAAAGAATTTTCGCTGCATAAAACTTTATAAGTTCAAGTTGTCTAGTAACCTTTCGAAGAAAGGTCACTGCAGTATAATCTGACCAATAAGCTTTGTAGCTACCTGGACAGTGAGTTGAACTTAACATATTTTGGAGAAAAGTTTGAAAATTTGAGAAGATTTATTCACCCCTAAACCTTTTACCACTTGGGACCAACATAAAGAAATTCCAGTGATTTTCAATAGTTTATATTAGATTTCCCTTTACTGGGTGATATGGTTGTGTGACAATAAAGCGCTCTCTCACGTGCGGGTGGGTGCAAACGAAAGGAATTTGAGTAGACTTGTGCCACATGGGTGGAAATCAAATTGGTTTGTCCTTCGTACGAAAGGACTTTGAGTAAACTTGTGCCACATAGAGAAATTCGAGTGAGTTTATATCTATATCAGATTTCTCGTCCCTTTAGTGGGTGATAAGGACAAAAGGACTTTAAGTAAACTTGTGTCACATCAGGACGAAAGGACTTTTAGTAAACTTGTGCCACATAGGGCAATTCTAGTGAGTTTATATCTATTTGAGAAAACTTGTGCTACATTGGGAAATTCTAGTGAGTTTATATCTAAATTAAATTTCTCTTCCCTTTAGTGGGTCATAAGGTAGTCCCTTTTGTAGACTTGTGCCACATTGGTACAAATCTAATTGGTTTTGTCGTTCATACAAAAGGACTTTGAGTAGACTTGTGCCACATAAGGACGAAAGGACTTTGAGTAAACTTATGCTACATCTAGAAATTCTAGTGAGTTTATATCTATCTGAGTAAACATGTATCACATCGGGAAATTCTAGTGAGTTTATATCTATATTTGATTTCTCTTCCCTTTAGTGAGTGAAGGGAAATTCTAGTGAGTTGATATCTATATTAGATTTATCTTCCCTTTAGTGGGTGATAAGGTAATTCTATTATAGATTTGTATCAAATCGGGAAATTCTAGTGATTAAACTTGTATCACATGGGTACAAATCAAATTGGTTTGTCCTTTGTAGGAAAGGACTTTGAGTAAACTTGTATCACATCAAGAAATTCTAGTGAACTTATATCTCGTATTAGATTTCCCTTCCCTTTAGTGGGTGATAATGTTGTGTGACAATAAGACGTTTATATTTATATTAGATGTTTCCCTTTAGTGAGGATTTCTCTTTAGTGGGTGATAAGGTGCCCTTACATGGGGGCAGAGGAAAATCAAATTTGTTCGAAGTTCGAACTAAAAAGACTCGTGTACGTACACGACCCACGGTCAACACTTGCTTATCTTCCTTCCTTGTTTTCCTTCGAATTGTTTCTAAGACATTTAATAATAACTCGAAATTTTGATACGTTAGATCTGAAAAAGGTGATAGAGACTAACTTGATATTTGATATTTACCAAAAAATTAATGAAGGAACAAATCAATATAGCAAAGATCCAACACTCTTCACTTCATGTGAGCAATGTGCATTATTCTAACTTAATCCATCAAAGACATAAATTTCTTGTATCACATACAGTAAAGATAACCATGAAAAGCAACAGAATAGTATTAGGTTTGGCAGTTTAGGACAAAAAGAGCACATCCATGGATTTCTAATTGTGTGGAGACCGACTCTTTTACCACTCCAAAGTCTTTACCACTCCATTCTTCTCTACATTTGCATGAGGCGTCATTGAGTTTCTTACCAGGAAGCACCTTGCCCAGGTCTTCTATCCTCATGGATATCTCACCCTTCTCGTTACCCAAATTGAAAAACGCAACATAGATTTCTCCTGATAAAAGAAAGTCTATAAGAGCAGCTAATAACAGCCAGAATAGGTTCCCCTGTTTCTTGAAACAGGGGAATGGTAGAGATAACAAGCACAAAATTGATAATTACCATCTTGGATGATTTAATACATATATTCCTGTTGCAATTATTGATGTGGCAAATGCAAAGCAATGGAAATCAATGCAGGTTGCAAATACGAGGATTTTTTTAATATAATCACTGAAAACTAATACGGGCAAGGTATGAAAACCTATTACAGATGAAGACAATCAAATGCGAGTGTTCTAAATTCTATTTTGAATAAAATGGAAGACTCGAGTATTCATATGACATTCGGGATGCATTTTCTTAGCTAGACCTAAGGAAATGAAATCTCATGTCAAAGTGAATAGAAGAGATGAAAATTTGAAGCAAAAAGGAAATGTAGAACATCCACTCTCCTAGATTTATTTAGCTCTTGAAGACGGCCTCTGTCCACACGAACGATGCAATTTCATTTTCACTTCCTCCATTAATATTCTCTCTTCATTAGTTTGTATTCAAAAAAGAAAAAGAAAAAACACAATGAAGTACTTTCAGTTTCAACAAATATGGCCATGAGTTTTAGAAGACCAAACAAACCTCTTCTTCCAGTAGCAATCCAAGCACGGATTTCATTGGTATCAGAATTATCTGCATGAAAGTCAAGTTAGAAGCTAACATAACAGATTAATGGCTACTAATACAAAACAAAAAATAAAGACCATGAATATAAAATATCACTTTTTACTCTCCTCATAGATGCACATAAGCCAGAATAGATATTCGTCAAGGTACCATTATGGTTCAACTCCCACATCTGTTAGATTAAAAAAATATCGTTGTCACATGCCACAACTCAAGTTGTATGGTTATGTATAGTTAGTCAATGAGTTCTACATATAAAGTAAAAAGGATATCTATAAATATATGATGGGAAATGCCACATCAGTAAGTCCTTTTAGCTTGTAAGAACAGACAATCGAAGTGTATCTGTGCTGAAAAAATGTGAAGTACACACACACACCAAAAATAAAGGATTACGAAAATGTCTTTCACATAATTTTTGGAATCGCAGTGTCGGTGCTATAATAAGGTACACCAGCATCAGGTAAGTGAATGAGATTTAGACATTTACTTCAAAAGGAAGAATTGTAGAGACATTTACTTCGAAAGAGAAGTTTGTAGGTACCTGGTTGGTATCCCATCTACAAGGTGAAAATGAACCCCTTTTCAATTCTTTGGAAGTGAGCTTTTCATTTGGAGAAGCACCAAGGCAAGTCTCTGTCATTTTAGACTTCAACAAATGGATTTTGCCATCATAGTGGTGTTTATATGCCAAGTCATCATCTCTGTTTCAGCATCCTCAAGAATTATAAATTTATAGGGGAGAAGTCATATATATTTATATATAATACCATACAAAAGGAGATGATTTAGAGTTGTAAAATGATTACGCCAATAAAAGAGAGTTTCTTTTATAGAGGCAAAAAGGCTCTTGATGTCTATTACTTGACTCGGCGTTCCAGCAGACTTGTTCAAGATCAGGGCCAGATTCAATAGATCTAGCAGACCATCCACTAGCCTCATCAGCTTTGCAGCTAGTGAGGCCCAGAGGGAGGGGCTCAGAGATAGTATGCCTGTTCAGATTTCTGGAACACCACGTTGCCCGATTTCTTAAATAAGGAAACTGCACATGGTAAGGAGTGATTAGACTAGAATTCTTCTTCCCATGGCTCACAGAGAGACATTCTAAAGTCAAACACATGCCTCCATATTGTATGAGCTGAAGGAGTTTATCTCTAAGAGGGTAGGATTTGTGATTAGACTGAATGTTGTCTCATCAAGCTGTCTCATATCGCCTCCGAACATGAGAGGGGTCTTGGCCATGGACCACAACGTCATCTGTCCAAAATTCTCCCATATATTATTAATTGCAAATTTTGATAATATTAAAAGATGAACCACAAGTAATGTATAACCATATTAAGTTATACCTGAGATCTCTGTTCATGTAGATTAAGCGTACATTTTCTATGGGGGCCTTCATTGGAACCTGTCAACAATAAAATATAAAATGTATTTATTAGTAAGCAAAGAAGATTTACTGGTTTAATTAGACATCACTTAAACTTCAATTTACTGTATAGTTTTTTGGCAACTCAAGCCATCAGCTCGATGTCTTATAACAAAGCTTTGTCAAGAATAGCACTAGGTGGGATGAACTAAAATAAAACCTTCTCATCTTTTTCCAATTTTCATCTCCAAGACTAGATGGACTGGTCATCTAACCTGGATCAGTAAGCCATCCTAAAGGGAGCATATCCAAGTCTGGCCAGGACTTTCCGTGCAGTCCTTTCGCTCCAATCATACCAGCAGCAGAAAGTTCCCTAAGACAATGAGAAAAGTAGGTAAAGAAATAGAAAGATGAACAACACATATAGGGAGATGAGTGACATACCTAGTAATATCAAAATGGGCAGCTATGTCTCCCCATGTATCCCAGTCATCTCCTGTAATTCTGTACATGTTGACCATACTACTTACCTCCTTTGCCATGACTGGTGTCACACTAGATCCAGGAGATAAGGAATAGATAATTGGGTGGTTAAGTTCCGTTAAGACCTGCATGTTTCACCTAGAATATAAATTCAATTTTCCAGAAAGCAAAAGTGTGATTACATTATTTTGGACATCCTTAGCTTTTCTCTTCAATTTTCAAAAGTGACTAATGTTAGATATTGCCAAACTGCTCAGACAGATGATAAACTAGACGAGGGTGTAGCAGCTATACCTCTGAAACATAGCTGATCTCATTTAGATCCAAGTCCTCACCAAAAACACAATCATGTTTAACTGTTACCAATGAGAAGCATTAAGTAAGTGGAGAATGAACGATAAGTCTGTGCTACTCTAGTAACAAACTCAAGGTTAAGGTGAAGCATGAAAAATATATTTAAGAAAGTAAAGAAGGAAATGAACAAGAGAGCAGATAAATATATATGAAAGATATATAAATTAAATGCAAACATCTCGAACAATTTTGTGTACTCAAGTTCTGAAGAGGAAAGATAGAAAAGCCCAAGTTGCTTGTTTTTACTGAAAATCGGAGAGTACCAAAATCAACACCCCAGTCAGCATATTGTTGATAGAGTGACTTTAGAAATGCTTGTCCAGCTCCCGATTTGGTGTTCACACTCATGAAACCATTCTTCATCCATGCACAAGCCCTCTCCTTGATTCCTATATCTTTTGCATACCACTGCCGCCCAGACTCTTTGTAGGCTCTGCCCTGGGCATACATTAGAATACCAGATACTCTGAATATACAGCTAAAATTGCCTAATATACAAGTATTACTTATGGCAAGTACCGTGGTAATATCCAAGATAGGTGTGTTTGCATTGAATGCCTGTGTACTGATACCTCTCATAATATGAATCCCAAATTTCAAACCCATGCTATGAACTTTCTCAGCCACTTTAGCAAACCCTTTCCCACCTCTGGAGGACGGCCATCTCTCTGGGTCAGGAACCATCCTTCCCCATTCATCAATAACATCAAATCCAAGCGAATCAACATTAGCACCTTTCACTTTTCTCCTATACCAAAGATAATCCACCACCACATACTACTTGAAGTCACGTGGCGTGCAGATAAGATCAGTCGTCTTTCACACAGATTGATCAAACACACTCATTGCACTATAACAATAATCAGCATTTGCGAATACTAGCTAGAAGGATTTGAGTACCTCATATCCATGATTATGGAGGCGCTGAGCAACAAGTTCAGCATTTCGAAGGAACTCTTCTTCGGAAATCGTCCAGCAAAACGAGTCATAAGAGTTCCAACCTCTTGGTGGTGAGCTAGCATGCTCTATTTCCCAAAGACTAACAAAATGCACCAAAAATCATACAACACTTTCCCTTAAGCAAGATTTCTTCACAAAATTACAGTTCCCCTTTAAACAATGAAAATATACAACCAAAAAGGCAACCCATTTCCCTATTCTACCAAGTAGCAAGCCCATCACAGTAGGATACAGAGAAGTGCTCGAAAGAAGAACACGATTAAGTATTAAAGTAAGATTCCTGCTTACAAAAACTGCTGAAACGGTTGACTAATCAAGAATTAATAAATACAAATAGGTAATATCAATACACAAATTTATAGCGACTGAATGGCAAGAATATTGTCCTCAATTATTCTAAATCATAATGTTTGATACACAAAAAAAACAAACAAATTAAAGAAACGAGAGAGAGAGAGAGAGAGAGAGAGAGAGAGAGAGTACCTTGCAAGTGGAAGAGTTGAGAGGAAAGAGAAAAAGAGAGAGGTTAAGGATAATGGTGCCATGATCAAAATCACAAGCTTTGTGAAATGGAAGAAAGAAAGTAGAAAATGAAGTGCTGTAGATAAATACTGGGTACGTGTCAGTGTGTGTACAATGAAGATGCCTTTGGGGTTGAGTCATGAATTTTGGTTGCATCACATTATTATTATATTTCCTTCCGTCCAGCTCAACTTGTCTATTTGTCATTTTTTTATCTCAATTCAACTTGTCAATCCATAAATGACAACAAAAATCAAATATTAATTTCTCATATTTCATCTTTATTACAAAAATGTCACTCAATTATTTTAAAAAGTAAAAAGTAATAAAAGTCAAACATTAATATTCTCATATTTCACCTTTATTAAAAATATCAATCAATCTTTATATATATAAAAACACAAGCATTGCCAAAAAAAGAAAGTAAAAATTTTCCCGCCTAAAACCACTTTTTATTTATGTAAAAAATTATATATTTATTTTATATACATATATTAAGTATATTAATTGCATTCTATTTTCTAAGGAAAGTCAAACTTAATTATTTAGGCAAGAAAAAATTTAATGATTTGAATTACCAATATCAAAAGGAAATCTTTATCTTTATATATATAAAAACACAAACATTGCAAAAAAAAGAAAGTAAGAATTTTCCCACCTAAAACCACTTTCTATTTATGTAAAAAATTATATATTTATTTTATATACATATATTAAGTATATTAATTGCATTCTATTTTCTAAGGAAAGTTAAACTTAATTATTTAGGCAAGAAAAAATTTAGTGATGATGTGTATGGATACACCTTTCAATTTAAATAAATAATTACATTATTTAAATAAATGAAAATGATAAATGATATTTAATTTCTACTAATATATAAAAAGATACAATATATAAATGAATTTAAATGCAAATGGAATATTATCATATGATTTTAATATGATGATGTATATATCTATTATATGTTTTAGTCGTGGTCAATTATATGTTTTTGTTTTAGAAGTAAAAATTTTGATGTATAAAAAATATGGTGAGACCGTGATAAGAACACCATAATCTGTAAATAAAAAAAAGGTTCCAAATTTGTAATTTGTAAAAAAAATTTATTTTAGTTATTTTTTTCTTATAAATTTATATTAATAGTTTTAATATAGTCATTTTCAATCACTTTCAACATTTTATAACAATAAAAACTAATAAAAAATATGTAACAAAATTTATTATATGCCGGTTCTAAACAAAGTTTTTAGATGTTATTAAATTATATTACCAATACCAATATTAAATAAGATATATTACTCAATTTCATTCAATTCCTATATTTTATATGTATTTAAACATATTATTATATATAAAATTCTATTTACATTGTATTTATATAAAAATGTTTATTTTAAAATTTATATTCGTGCATTGCACGGGGTAAATACTAGTTATCTTAAAAAACAATAATCTAATGGTTTTTTCTTAATCTTCATGCCCGATCGAAGTATGCAAATTCGACCACATATAGAAACTGCATTCAAACCAAACCCCAAAACCAAGCCAGCCGAAATATGATGTTTCAGGTGGCGGCGAAGCGTGGGACCGCCCTCTTGGCTCTGAGAAGTGAGGGATCGAACGAATGATAAGGCAAGAACAACTCTGCCACATTGAAAACTCTGAGTAGCGCGTTTTGGCTAAGAAGAATTTGGAGCGCAAGATTCGCTCGCAAGCTCAAATTGATTCTTGTTCAGAAAGTCAGGTGTTGTGACTGAGAGTAACTACTTCAAAAGTTTGTCCTGTTGGTTATTATCATGAATGTTAAAAATCGAGAATGTTGTTATGTGGTGTCGATTACCATTGTTTAATTTCTGTAAGTTTCTAATTGTTCTCAAGTCTTATACATTCTTAAGTTAGATATGCTTCTGGATAGTTTAGGGACGAGGTTGAACTATTCCTGCATTTTGTTGCATTGAGTTTGATCCCTTTTTTCCAACTAATGAACTAAATGTTCTGTTCTTCTAGGTTTGAGTTTTTTATTGATGGGTTTATGTAGAAATATAACTTTGGAACCAAGATAATAAAAGGTTTTGGAGATGTCGATAATGTAAATGAACTTGTTTAGTCACTGTTATGTCCTCGTTCTTTTTTGTGTGCATACATGGCTTAGGAGATTATACAAAACTTAGGAAAATTGATGGAAAATTTAATACATATTCATTCCAACTACTTGTGTATCAGTATGACATGGAATTTATGTTTCCATGTTACTGTTTGTTGCTTCATGGTAAAAATATGGAAACGAACAGGTTTACCTTGTGACTGAGTTTGTTTGCTTATGTGTTTGAGTTGCATTTCAAAATCGTGGTGCTTAAGTTGTTAGAAGTCATTCACATTGGAGGTCGGTAAGTGGACTCTTTAGAATATTCCATTTACTTTTCCAACTGCAAAAGGGACATCAGTGATGAACACAAATATTTAGGAAATTATTTGTGAATGATGAGTGTCCTACAATTATTGGATGATGAACATTCTCCTCTGTCGAGCAACTAGGGGGGCTACAGTCATCTAGATATTTTTTAGGGATGTAAATAAACCAAGCCGTTCGTGAACTATTCACGGCTCGGCTTGATAAATATTCGTTCGAGATCGTTTGTGAAGTTTAACGAGCCGAACTCGAGCCTGAATTTCGAGCTCAAATACTTAACGAGCCGAACTCGAGCCTGGGCATGTTTGATTCGAAAGCTCGCGAACAGGTTCGTTAAGCAGGCTCGCGAACCTGTTCGTTAGGTTTGTGAAGAGTTCGTTAGCATATTCGTTTAGTGTTCGTGGGTTAGTTTATTTATATATTTTATAATAGTATTAGATTTTAAATTTTAAATAAATATATAATTAAAAAAAATTAACACAAATATTATAGGATTAAATTAAACATATTCATTTTATAAACATATTAACTAATAAAAATTCAATACAATTTACTTATTTCTAATATATTAATTGTATTGTCATTTGAATATCTTTAAAATTTTGATATTAATGATACAATGTAGTGATGATATATTATCTTTATATAAAAGATATAATGCTTTAAGTATTTATATAAATTAAAGCTTGGGTATCTTAATATTGAATTTTCCATTTATGATATTTTAAATATTTATATATGATATTTGAAGCATACATAACTATAACCTATAAATATGTATATAACTAAAAATAAAATATGTATTAATTATCAATATCTGCACAATTAGCATTTTAAAAAATTTAAAATTTAGAATTTTAAGATAATTAAAAATAGAAATATTAATTAGAGTTTAGATTCTTCAATATAATATTATAGAATTTGAAATCCACACGGATATATACGTGTACACATGCACGCCCGCACACACACACACACATATATATATATATAAACGTAACTCTCGAATGTGTTATATAGTTTTCGAACAAACTAAGTAGATAATTGGTTATATATTGTTAACTTTAACAAACGAACATCAACGAACTTATTAATTATATTATTCAACTTATTAACAAAAATAAATTATATATTTATAAGTTAGAAATATAACATAACTTAAACATAAAACATATCAATAATTAGATATTTTACGTTTTTGTATTTATAATCAGTAAGAATTTTAGTGTTATAATTATACATTTTACATTCTTATATTAACATATCACGAGTCTTGTAATGATTTCGCGAATGAGATAAATTATATATTTCTTAAAAAATATAACATATTATCCAAAATTTATAATTTAATCATAAAACATATCTATAATTATATATTTTACATTTTTATATTTATCATCAATAAGAATTTTAGAGTTATAATTATACATTTTACATTCTTATATTAACATATCAACTTATTAACAAAGATAAATTATATATTTCTTAAAAAACATTCAACATATTATCTAAAATTTATAGTTTAATTATAAAATATATCTATAATTAGATATTTTATATTTTTATATTTTATCATCAATAATAATTTTAGAGTTATAATTATACATTTTACATTCTTATATTAGTAATGCCTAAATATATATTAATATTACATAAAATATAACTACATATTACATATATTGTAAAATAATGCCTAACTAAGTATGTAAGTAATAATAATTTCTAAGTACCTAAACCTTGAAATCCCCAAATTCAACCCAAATTCTAAGTATGTATCTCTCTCATCTCTCATTCAGCTCACCCGCCCCCGTCCCCGTCCCCGTCCCCGTCCCCCTCTATCTCAGCCGCCGCCGCCGCCGCCCTCCGCCGTCCCCTCTCTCTCAGCCGCCGTCCACAGCAGTCGCCTCTCTCTCAGCCGCCGCCCGCCACGCCGCCGTTGCCTCCGGTTTCAGGTGATTCTCAGAAGTCCATGCTCAGCTTCGTCTTCTCCTACCTTTAATGCTTTTTATGGAAACAAGCACTGTAGGATTTTGATTCTCAGCATAATGTTTTTTCTGGTTTATTCTCAGCACTGTAGGAAACAAGCCCATGCTCTTTATGTTTAATTTGATTTTGTTTTCTTTCAATCAAATGCTCAAATATTCCCTTCAGAGATTTTTGCTTATATATTTTTCTTATCCAGCAAATTATAAGCAAGATGAGTTTTTTAATGTTATAATTTGAGATTAAAATGCACTGTTTTGTTGTGTAATTGTTGTATTTATGTTCAATGAATATTCTGCCTTTTATTATGATATGCAGCATATAGTTTTGTCTGTGTTGTTTTGCTTTTTATTATGATAACATCATATAGTTTCTGCCTTTTATTATGATATGATTTCTGTATTGTTTCTCCCTTTACACAATATTATGATATGCAGCATATATATATATATGTATGTAGTGTGTGGATATAATTGACATACATCTTGAAAACATTCATGTATTTTCATAATTTATTGTTTTGAACATTGTAGGTGATAGTTGACTTTTCTGATATGTCTCATATGTATTTGTCGTCAAAGACCAAAGATCGAGAAGTTTAATGTTTAGAATATTATGTTGACTTGAAATTTGACTAATTTAATTATTTTTGTATATCATTGTTGAATTGTGAAATTTGTATGTGTTACTATGTTTATTTTCTAATTAAATCTTGAAATGGAGGCAAAAATTAGTGTTAACGAACTCGAGCCGAACTAGAGCTCGAGCTCGAGCTCGAACAATCAAGCTCGAATTCAAGCTTGTAACTGAACTCTTTCGAGCTTTTATCGAGCCAAACTCGAACTGGGCTCGTTTGTCCTATTAACGAGCCTTATCCGAGCCGAATTCGAACGATATCGAGCCCAATATTTTTCAAACGAGCCGAGCTCGAGCTCCATTCCTAAGGCTCGAACCGAACTCGAGCCCAGTACTGTTCGGCTCGTTTACATCCCTAATATTTTTATTATTCTCAGCTGAAAAAACTGTTTGCTTCACTTGGATAAATTGAAAAGTGCTTTAAACAAAATATTATATATTAACTTGATTTGGGCTTATCAGTGGTCTTTTCCTTCATTTCCTATTTGTTTGAGCAGATATGTCTGACTTGCTTGTGTTTTCTTATCGTTTGATTCCTAATTTGGATGGACTAAAGGAGGTCCTGTCCTTATAAATCAGTGAAATGAGCTCATTTGAAAAGCAACTACATGCATGTTTTGTTTGGTTTGGTTTCTAACAGGAATCTGCTCCTCCTTTTTTTTTGTAAAAGCATACTAAAAGGTGGGAGACATGGGAAGAAGATTAATATTATCTTACAAAAATATGTTCTGATTGATGTTATTAGGGATTTGTACCCATAATTTGCTAAGTGCTGACCTTGGAATTATACTATAAAATTGTGCATCTACATAGCCAACACATGATGCTAACTTTGTGCTGTGACTCACACATCATATTTCATAGACAAATGTGGTGTATTGGTTAAGAATCTTGATGAAATAATTATAAAGAGAGGATTGTTGTAAGAACTTCAAATAATATGTGGAAGAGAACTTTGTAGAGTTGGATTGTGTTGGACATCGTGTATTTTCTATGTATCCTATCGAGCAGTTAAGAGAAGATGCCTCGTTTTGTGGGATGATGCTTGTTCTCTTGCCCTGCAAGTATGTTTATTTCCTTCCATAGTCATTCTCTCTTTTCCAAACTAACGTGTCTTTTTTTGTGCTTCTTGCAGGGGTCTATAAGATTAGCTTGGAATGGTTTAACGGTACACCGGTTTGGGGAAAATTTATATTTTCTCTTCTTTTTGAATTGGCAGGTAAATCTCGTTTTTCGATTCGAATTCTCCAGATTGAGATTGATATTTACTTTTCCAAAATCTTACAATTTGAGATTGTTGATGCATGGAAGCCATGGAAAACTATGGGTGTGATAGCAACAAGATGATCGTGTATGTATTGAACAGTTAGCTAGCTTGTTCAGGATAGATATATTATCTTGAGCATTCAAAGGGTTCTCTGAGAAATAATCCAATCCAGCCTCCATGAATGTTGCTTTATCTGCCTCCATGATTGAATCATTCAGGTTGCCTGTGTATATGTGTGTATGTGTGTGTTTGATTAGTACTAATCACAAAATGTGAATTATATGCTATAAACTTGATAGAAAATAAGAGTTGACCTTACATTAGTTTTTGTGTAATAATTTTGAACTTTCTGCTAATGTATGTGTACTAATATCATATTGATAATCTGCAGGCTCTGTTCACTGAACCCATGTTTTCTCTGCCTCAATTGCAACAGTTCACTTAGCCAAGCCAAAAATTCTGGAAAAAGAGTCTTTGTATTGTTTCAATTCCATGAATCATCCAAAGCTATAGTTCTTTCCACATATTCACTTGTAGGTTTATCAAAAATCCTGTCAAAGCGTGACTACACTCTTATACCTCCCATCCCTAAAGATAGAAGCTCTGATACATTGAACGAAACAAGAAAAGAGTTTGACCTTATACACCTGAAGAATGACCAGAAATCATCTACGGAAAGCCAAATCCGAGAGTGTGATGAATTTTCTGCTGATGTTGAGAAGGTATATAGATTATTGAGGAAATTCCATTCTAGAGTCCCAAAATTGGAACTTGCTCTGCAAGAATCTAGTGTTTTGGTTAGGCCTGGATTGACAGAAAGAGTACTTAACCGTTGTGGTGATGCTGGGAATTTAGGATACAAATTCTTCATATGGGCATCAAAACAGCCTGGTTATAGGCACAGTTATGATGCTTATAAGTCAATGATTAAGATTTTAGGGAAAATGAGGCAATTTGGAGTTGTTTGGGCTCTTATTGAGGAGATGTGGAAAGAAAATCCTCATCTTCTATCGCCTGAAGTTTTTATTGTTCTAATGAGGAGGTTTGCATCTGCTAGAATGGTGAAAAAAGCAATTGAAGTGTTGGATGAGATGCCAAAGTATGGGTGTGAGCCTGATGAATACGTTTTTGGGTGTTTGTTGGATGCTTTGTGCAAAAATGGTAGTGTAAAGGAAGCTACTTTGCTGTTTGAAGAGATGAGGTTTCGATTTACGCCCTCAATAAAACATTTCACATCACTATTATATGGTTGGTGTAAAGAAGGAAAGTTGATGGAGGCGAAAGTGGTATTGATGAAAATGAGGGAGGCAGGTTTTGAGCCCGATATTGTGGTTTATAACAATTTGCTTAATGGATATTCGGTGGCTGGTAAACTGGTGGATGCTTTTCATCTTTTGCAAGAGATGAGGAGGAATGCTTGTGAGCCAAATGCAGCTTCATATACCATCATGATTCAAGCTCTCTGTGCTCGAGAAAAAATGGAAGAGGCTATGAAAGTCTTTTTGGATATGGAGTGCAACGGGTGTGAAACTGATATTGTCACATATACTACTTTGATAAGTGGATTTTGTAAGTGGGGTAAGATTGGGAAAGCCTATGAGCTTTTAGATACTATGCTACGGAAAGGGCATACCCCTAATCCGACAACTTATTTGTACTTCATGTTAGCTCATGAGAAGAAGCAAGAGTTGGAGGAGTGCATAGAACTTAAGGTGGAGATGCAGAATATTGGCGTGTTGCCTGACTTAAGCATATACAACACAATCATCCGTTTGGCCTGCAAATTGGGTGAGACAAAAGATGCGGTAAAAATCATGAACGAGGTCGAAGCAAATGGAATCAGTCCAGGGGTCGACACCTTTCTCATCATGGTTCATGGGCTCGTTGAAAACGGGTGTTTGGTTGACGCATGTGAGTACTTCAACGAAATGGTAGGCAGAGGTCTTCTAGCTGCACCCCAGTATGGTATTATGAAAGACTTGTTGAATTCTTTATTGAGAGATGATAAGCTGAAGCTAGCTAAAGATATGTGGAGTTGTATAGTAGCCAAAGGAGGTGAACTTAATGTGGCCGCATGGACTATCTGGATTCACGCACTCTTTTCGAATGGACATGTGAAGGATGCTTGCGCTTACTGTTTGGACATGATGGATGCCGGGTTGATGCCTCAGCCCGATACCTTTGCTAAGCTTATGCGGGGTCTGAAAAAGTTGTACAATAGAGAGATTGCAGCTGAGATTACAGAGAAGGTAAGGAAAATGGCAGAAGAAAGACAGATGACATTCAAGATGTACAAAAGGCGTGGCGAAAGAGACTTGAGAGAGAATGTTAAGGCAGAGAAGGATGGAAGAAAGAGACGAGCACGCCAGAAACGTTGGGGAAGTAGAAATCACAAGGCCAACAATCTTTGATTTGTGTCCTTGCTTGGATTCGTTCCATTGAAAGGTTAAGGTATCTATTTCTTTTGGGAAATGGGATCTTGGTTCTTGGTAATTCGATGATGCTTTTGAAAAATGTAGATTGTTTGGAGATGTTATGTAAGGGGATTCTTGCAGCAAACAAATAGATGAATCTTTTTGAAATATTGATGCATAATTTGTATAGGTTATACTTATTGTTATCTATACTTGTATAAAAACAAGATAGTTGGGAGAATTTACAAAAGTGTTGTTTTCCCTTCCTAAAGTTGTCTTGTCATAATAATGAGCTTTAAAAGGAATTCAATTGGACATTTGAGTTATATTAATCTTATTATTTATATTTTTCGGGCCATATTAATTGATCAGATTATTTTATTACAATAACAAAGAATAATTGACCAAATATTAGAAAATAATAAATCAAATTAGTATGTTTTAAACCTTGAAATTATAAAATTCATCCATTTGGAAAGTAATATAAAATTTTAGGAAACATAGTGATTATATTATATTAAAAGAACACAAAAAATATTCAAAAAATTAAAAGTTGAGAAATTTTAGAAGAATCTCATATATATAAAATAAGATCACACAATTAAATCTAAGAATATAGAATTAAAAAAATAAAATTCAAACTCGCTTAAGATATTATGTTAATTAGGAAAAAATATATATGAAACCTAACAATTCAACTAAATTCTGTAAATTATAAATTAACAACATAAAAATTTCAATGAATAATTTCAACATTTCTATTAATAGAAATTCATTTTCTTTTCATTTTTTAGATTAAATTAATTAATTAATTAATTGGAATTTATTATCATATTTGTGGATACAAGTTATTGAACTACGGAAAACGAATGAAATTTCAAAAATGCAGTAAATTAATACAACAAAAGCTTATTTTAAAGAGTTTGAAATATAAATCTTGTGTACATATTTATTTCAACTCCTTAGTTTCCTAACTTATTAGTGGACGTTATAAATTAAGTGAAAATTTTATAGTCATAATAAATAAGTTATAAATTTGTTTATTCGTCAAATATTAGTATTATTCTTTTTATTTATATATCAATTTTATTTTTAATTATATTTATGTACTAATTAATGTCGTATGTAAAGAAGTTATAAGTTTTATTTTATGTATCAATTAATATTCAAATATATCTATATATAAAAAGAGTAAAGTTGGTACAATTTTATCACTTTCACTCCTAAAAATGTCATATCAATATTTTCATTGATGGAAGAATTTCATAAATTAATATTTTTGTCAATAAAAATGATCGTGTTATTTAGACCGATATTTTCAATGTTTATATTTATATTTAGAATTATTAAAAATATATTACTAAGACTACGAAATATTATTTGTTGTTGTTGAGACTGTTGTTCATTGTTGAACAATAATTTAATTATTTTTTAAATTTATTAACTTTAATTATTTAATGTCTACAATTTTACTCTCATATCAAGTTTAAAGTTAAAGAAATTTTAATATGTTTTTTGTAATTATGAGATATATTGTATGAAAATAAATATTTCAAAACTTATATTGTCATTTGGTCACTTTTAACCAATTCAAAAATTCATTAACTTATCGAATTATTTATCGAGCCATTAAAAAAATTCAACAAAAAATATATAGAAACAATTTGAAAGTAGTCTTTCAATTTTTTTATCCTTTTTTAAACTTTAATTACTTAATGTTTAAAATTATTCTTATTACCGATTTTAAAATTAAGTGAAATTTTAATATATCTTTTGTAATTGTGAGATATATTGTATATAAATAAATATTCAAAACTTTTGTTCTTATTTTGGCGTTAAGAGTCTCACAGATGATTTCCGTGAGACGAATTCTTTTTGACCATTAAGAAATCTCATATCCATGAATTTATATGCGAATTGTGAAATGTTGGTCATAGATTGACCCGTCTCACATGAAATGATCCATGAGACGGTCTTACATGAGACTTACTAATGCATCAAAAACTTTTTTAGATGGCGCTTGACCAATCTTAGCTTTACAGTTTCGTTCCCCTTGCTGTCCAGAAGACCCGATTTTTGACTTGAAATTATATCATTGATTCTCGGAAATTACTAAAGCCTATGTTAGCTATATTTTAAAACTTATTTCCTTATTTGGCCAATTTTAACTAACTCAAAAATTGACTTATCATAATATTTATCGACCATGAAAAATTTCTACAAAAACAAACATATAGAGGATGTAACACAGTGTAGTAGAAGATCCCTTGTGAGTTCTTGATTGTCCACTCGATCAGAAGCAAGTGTGGTATTCAAAGAGTAGAATTGTGGTATTAATGGAATTCGATTACAAAATAAGAAGTTGGGACTCTGCAGCAATCGACATTTAAAGTGGATATTATGTTGAGACGTGTGCTTTTTAGAATCTATTTTTTATCTTCCAAGTGTTTGTTACTTTATCTATTATGTATGTCTTGCTTTTCAGATCCTGTGTCTTTCCTTTTCAGATAAAATTCGTAATTCCTGCAAAGTTCCAACTTGACATTATGAGAGGAGATGATTGAATCATTGGAAGCGAAGATGATGTAATAAGGCCTTACACCAAATTTATTCAATGACTGATTGTGAGTTATAGAAGAAGAAGTTGTGCATTGCATTACACGTCAAGAAACTTATATATGTTATCAACAGGTGAGATTTCATTCTTTGATTTATTGATGAAAAGTTCTCCGTGTATTGTACTGCTAATGCACGCATTGTCTGAAGGTATTTGTTGTCTGAGAACAAATAATACCTAGCTTTTGCATGTTATGAATTGCTCTTGATGATGCTAAAAGGATTTGGCTCAGCCCAGCTGGATTCTTAAAGCGAACAATCATTTGGTTGTCATAGATTAAAGAAAATTACTTTATTGCCTTCTTATCTGTTACACCGTTGCCTTAGTTGGATAACACCATGACAATGAGTATGCCATGACTATCATGATTACTTGTTATTGCCTTCTGAAATAAGTGGTTTTGAGTAGTCCACGATTTTATAATTCTTGTTGTTATAAATAGGGTATGCAAAATTGGACACACTGCCGATGATTTACTTTAAGTACTTGACAGATTGATATAATTCAAACACACAATTTACTGAGCATCACTAACAATGGAGGTAAGCCACGTTGGTTTGTGCGCCCTAATTCTATGTTGAAAGCTAGAATTTTCTGGATTACATTGTTTGATAGTAATAAATTGGTTTTTGGCACAATTGTGTCTCAGACTACAATATTTTTGGTGTGAGTACCTATTTAGCTAAATTTGGTGAATAAATTGTCATTTTTTTATGCTAATTACTATGTACTTGAATCAGATTTTAGAGGCTTGCTACATGTAACAATGTGATAGTCTTTTCATTAGAAATTTCAAGTACTTATTTGACACGTCAACATAAGATATTCCTCTTAGGGCATCCCCAATGTGGAAGGAAGAAGATGACATGACGATTTGTGCTACCCACATATTTGGGTAGAAGAGGTTGGGGGGAGAAGGGTAGAGGCAAAGTGAGATGAAGTTGGGTAGAACTGTCTCTACCCAGGAAGAAGAGAGAAAAGAGAGGAATGAGGAAAGAAAAGGAGGAGTGAGGAGGGGGTCAGGTTGCGCCCTTTACTTTTTTTTTAATTATTAATTTTATCATTTTTCTTTGTGTGCAAACTCAATCAAATAATTGTTTTTGCCCGTTCTTTTAGTTGTTTTTAAACAACTATTTCTGCAATAGATATATTTTATTTAAATTTAGAATTTTAACATTATAAATACACGATATAACTCACAAATTTTTATCACTTCTTAGAATTTTCAAATATCAATTTCTACAAAATCTTATATATCTTTCTGAGTCAAATGGATAAAGATTCTTGGAAGAATTTATTTCATTCTTCCAATTCTGGAGAAAATACATATTCTCAAAATAACAATATCTTTCCTCAAGATTTCAACATTCATCCTCAAGATGATAGTTCCCATAACTTCCTTATACATCGTCCAAATTTCTTAAAAGGTTGAAACTTTTCACCCAATTTTATGTATCCACCGCAATTCCCCTTCATGTCATCTCCTCTATATGGATTTCCTCCGACCATAGGTTCAAACTGATCAAGGTGATTCAGTACAGATGGATCCGGCACAGACAAGGACACTCCAACTCCACCGTCTCAAAAATCGTCTCATTTCTCACCACAATACTCTCCAATAGGTCTTGAGAATATCAATCTCGTGGTCGACCTATCAAGTGCCAAATAAAATAAACACTCCTGAGTATAATCAAAAAACAGTGTACACTCATGCAGAAAAATGAGCTTCTTGTAAGTTGTTTGCTAGATATTAGCATGGATTCGGTGGTAGGTAATCCCCAAAAAGCAAAAGTGGGTCCAAATTGCTGATGCTTACAACAACAATCGTCCAACCAACACACCGTTCAAAACATCGGTTGTGTTGAAGTCACAGTTTTATACCCTTCAGAAAAGATGCAGATGGTTTAATGCAATCTACATCAAGGAAAGAAAGAATTGGGGGAGCGGTTCAAGTGATGCGGATATTATGCTAAAGGCACAGAAAATGTATGCATAATTGCATAAGTAGCAAGAGTTCAAACATGTGGGATCCTGGATGATTTTGAAAGAAAGTCACAATTTTTCAGATCCAGACGATGATTTCTTGGTACAAAGAAGACAAAAATTAACGAGTTTGGAGCTTACAGTCCGTCTACTAACACGGAATCTATTGAGGATGTCAATCAAGCACGCACTCGTCCAATGTGTCAAAATGCAGTGAAGAGGATGACAAAGGGTAAAGGAAAATCAAACTACATCGAACATAGTCGAGAGAAAATTGATGAAAATTTAGTAGAATTGGAAGGTTATAACACAAAAACATTATCGGCAGTAGTTAGCCTCGTCAAAACATGTGAGTACAAAATTCTCATGAAGGATACCTCAAAGATGACAAATGAACAACTACATATACACATCCACATGTGTGATCAGATACAGAATAATTGGAGCTTGTAATTTTATTGACTTGTTGTTTTCAATGTGTAATTTTATTCCTTGTTGTTTCAAATTATATTTGTAATGTAGTTTTATTTCATTTTATGTAACATGATTTTCTTCTTTTGTGCAATGTTTTATCTTCCATTATAAAATTAGCTGTTAAATTACAGGTTGTAAAACTAGTCATTGGAAATCATATTATATATGTTGGAGTAACACACTTTCAGATTCACCACTACATAACTTCTTGATCTTTTTCACTCATTCACAATTTTATTTCCACATTATCAAACATGTCTTCATCTCGAACTCATCTCCGACGAGAGCGATAGTAACAGTCTCATCGAATTCATAATGGATGACACAACCGAGAAAGAATACTTGATGTTACTCCAACAACAACAGGAACTTCTCGATGTACCACAAAGTTCTTCAGGCATAACTAGAAAATGAAGAATATATGTGGAACGGGATCGTGAGGGTGCACACACTAGGCTTTTCAATGATTACTTCTCCGATAATCCAACTTGGGGTAGTGACGTATTTCAACGATGATTCCGAATGAGTAAAGATTTATTTTTGTGCATAGTTAATGCATTGAAGAACCACGATAAATATTTTCGATGGAGAGTTGATGCAGTTGGAAAAAAAGGTTTCTCACCACTTAAAAAATGCACGGTGGTCATACGCCAACTAATATATGGTGGTCTTGTCGACCATTATGATGAGTACTTACGAGTTGCTGAAACAAATGCCATTGATTGTTTATTTAACTTTTGTCAATGTGTGATTGAAGTATTCAACGAATATTAGTTGAGAAAGTCAAGTGTTACCGACTGTGCACGCTTATTACAAATGCATGAACAGAGACATGACTTTCCTAAAATGGTGGGAAGTCTTGATTGTATGCATTGAAAATGGAAGAATTGTCCAGTCGCTTGGAAATGTCAATTTACAAGAGGTGATCACGGTATCCCAACAATCATGCTTGAAGCGGTCGCGTCTGCAGATTTGTGGATCTGGCATGCTTACTTTGGAGTTACAGGATCGAATAACGATATTAATGTGCTCAACCAATCTTCTTTATTCAACGATGTTTTATGATGGAATCTATCCGGGGTGGGCAAGCTTTGTAAAGAATTTTCAATGTCCGCAAGATCCGAAACGAAGGAATTTTAAGGAAATGTAGGAGGCTGCTAGAAAGGATGTTGAACAGGCCTTTGGAGTGCTTTAACCTCGTTGGGCAATGATTAAAGGTCCAAGTCGTTTTTGGTACAAGAATAATTTGAATGATATTATGTATATTTGCATTATTTTACACAATATGTGTATCTAAGTATTTGATCATCATTCATCACAAATCTCCTCTTCCGCTTGCGCGCTTCTTCAACTTACTTTCTTAAATAAAAAAAACTTTTATCACTTTTTCCACCAAATTGATCCCCAACCACATTAAAATGTATCAACAGCTATTTGTGGACAGTGATTTCACTATTAGGTAAGATTATAAATATGGATATATCATAGATCATAAACCCTAAGTCAAAATGTCAATTGTTTATTAATTTGGGCAAAATAATTTGGTGTTGAGATTTCAATCAGTTGTTAGATGATTTAGATGAAATTTCTTATTTATGAATTGATTTGATGATGATTTAACTATATAGTTGATGGTTGGCTTGATATGGTTGTTGTGACTTGTGTGTTTTAGGTGATGTGTTTAATCTATGTGAAGACTACTTTGTTATATTTTAGTTTGCTCAATCTTACTAATATTATTTATTCTTATATAGATCAATATTGAGATATTTTTCAAAAGTTGCTAAAAACTCATCTTTGCCTAATGTGGGTTCAAAAAGAAGTGTAGAAGATGAATTGCCTAACATCAGAGTAGAAGCTACTTCATTTGAAAATCTTAATGAGCCACCACAAACTGTAGATGCAAACTGTGACTTGCCAGAACATCCATCTGATCCAGGGAAACGACCTAAGATTATAGATTATCATCCAAATATCGTGAAAGAGTTAGAAGAAAATACTATTCTGAAGGCCCTTGCCAACTTAATTTTGAGAATTTCCCTCAAAGAAAGTTTGATGTAAAAATGAGAAGGTTTAAGCGTTCGTGGTTCAAAGAATTTGCATGGTTATAATATAGTATAAGCATGAATTCAGTCTTTTATCTTTATTGTTACCTTTTTAGAAATGAATTGAGTCACCAAGGAGGTGGAGATGCTTTTGTAAGCAAAGGTTTTCGTGATTGGAAGAACAAGGATAAATTTCAAAAGTCGGGGGGGGGGGGGGGAATTAACAGTGCTCATAGGCAAACTTACAGTAAATGTCTTTGTTAATATTGGATTTTCCAACATATTTATTTTTCTTTTTTTCATTAAATCCTAAATCATTTAAATTGATTGTTGAGAATTTTAAGGATTTGATTTATCTCATCTAAATCATTTAAATTGCGTTGTTGAGATCTTTGAGGAACTCATTTTATCTCTCATAAGATTGAATTATTAATCTCACGTGTTTTGCAAATTAAGAGATCAATCATGTACTAACCACTTTCCTAGTTTTAGGGAAGCTGTTGTATGTGTGAATATATAGGTATGTGCGATTCATATCATGTGAGAGAAAAGAACGTGTAACAAAGAATGTGGAGAAAAGACGTGGGGAAGCAGAACGTGCAAAGAGGAGTGAAGAACGTGGCTCATGGAAGTGGAGAAACAAGAACATCAAGAAGTGGAGATCATGGAGTCGAGAAGTACCAATCATGCACCACTAACACATGAAATCATGGAGCATAACCAAAACATGGAGTGGTGCTTGGTGAAGAACGTGTACTGCATCAAGCTCTATAAATACATGAAGTTCTCTGAAGATTTTGCAAAGCGAATAAGAGAGAAAATTCGATTTCATTCCACGCTATACTTTCAGTTTGTGTCAGAACTATATTTTGGTACCTTACACATTGGAATTTCAATGTTGATTTACTCAATCAAAAACAACATATTGAAACAGTTTTCATCAAGATGACGGATGAAGCAAAAATGACTTATAAATTGCGGTTAAATGCTTCAATTGAATGTATTAGATGGTTTTTAAAGCAAGGACTTGCATTTCATGGTCATGATGAATCTGAGGAGTCGTCCAATCAAGGTAATTTTCTAGAACTTTTGAAACTCCTCGCAAGTCATAATGAGGATATAAGAAGAGTTGCCTTACAAAATGCACCATCGAACCTCCAATTAACTTCTCCTCATATCCAAAAAGATATAGTTAAGGCTTGTGCATTTGAAACAACCAAAGCTATCATTGAAGAAGTTGGTGATAGTTTTTTTAGTGTTCTTCTTGATGATGCTCGTGATGTGTCCATAAAAGAGCAAATGGTCGTTGTCTTGAGATTTGTAGATGGAAAAGATTGCATACTTGAAAGGATTTTGGGGTTCAAACACATTGAGTGCACAACGTGAATCTCACTTAAAACTTCACTTGAAGATCTTTTCAATTCACATGGATTAAACATATCTATGTTTCGAGGACATGGTTATGATGGAGCAAGTAATATTCAAGGGGAGTTTTAACGGTTTAAAGACTCTTATTTTAAAAGAAAATAAAACAATATATTATATTCATTGCTTTGCACACCAACTTCAACTTGCTTTTGTGGCTATGGCAAAGAAACATATTCGTATTTCTGAGCTCTTCCTTCTAATATCAAATGTGGTTAATGTGGTTGGAGGCTCGTGCAAGCGAAAAGATTGTTTGAGAGAAAAACAAGCTGCAAAGATTATTCAGGAGTTAGAAGATGAAGAAATTTCAAGTGGACGGGGCTTGAATCAAGAAAGCACTCTCATTCGTCCATCTGAAACTTGATGGAGTTCACATTATGGTACTATTTTGAGATTGATTCATTTATTTGATTCTAATCGGTGTGATTCATGTGATTAAAATTTATGGGTCTTTATCTAATGAAAGGACTGAAGCATCAAGGTGAGAGATGTCATCTTTTGACTTTATTTTTGATTTACACTTGATGAAAAAGATATTAGGCATAACAAATGATTTGTCTCAAGCATTGCAAAGAAAAATCAAGATATCGTGAATGTTATGAATTTAGTGAATGCTTCTAAGACAAGACTTCAAGTAATGAGAGATGGTGGATGTGATGACTAATTTGGGGGCACCGTGTCCCGGGGCACACAAGTGTCACTCCTAAATCTTTCAGTTGCAATTAGTCATCTAACCTTTGTACAATTTGCAAATGATAATCCAAGTTTTCCAGCCAAATCAAATCATGGGGCACATCCTTCATTTATGAGGGTATTTATGTCTTTTAAGATTTTAATTAGAAAAATAAATTAGATTAATTTTAAAAATTAAAATTTATTTAGATATAAACTAAAAGGAGGCTTCACATCCCAAATTTAACAATAAATAAGAGAAGTTCATGATTCAAAAATCGTAGCATCAACTACAATAATTTTTTTTAAAATTAGCAATCATTTTAGCATCAAATTAAAGCAATCATACTATGATTATATACTTCACATGACTATATTGATATATTATCAAACTCAAAAATTGACAAATGAATAAATAATAATACTGAAAAAATCATAGTTTAATTTACCATCAAATAAGATGATAAAGTTACTTAGACCAACTTTATCAGGCAGGTCACATGACCCCTTTTTGAATATACTTAATTAAAAAAAAAAAAAATTCTGAGGGCATGATGTCGCACAACCGGGGCTGTTGACCGCCCGGTTGTGCACCAATTTCAAGCACCCAAAATATTGCCATGTGGCATGGATATTGCCACGTGGCATTTTCTGATTCGTTCGTCTAATTTCGTTTATATCTTTTACACACTCAATTATCTATAAAAAAAAATCCAAAATTCATGAAATTTTTTTCTCTATAAATAGAGACTAATATTGATACATTTTGAATCACAATCTCAAATTATCTCTTTTGTGTACTATCTTTCCTAATCTCTCATAATTTATATCATATTCTACTATTTCTCCTAATTTCTATTATGGATCCAAGTAACCCAAATTTTTTTTCAAACAATTCGGATTATCCAAACTCCCAAAACTATCCAAATTTCCAGTCTTTTTTTTCCACCGAAGACTATCAAAACTTTCAATCTTCTCAAACTTCTCCATTATCTCCGAATCTAAATCAAATTCCTACCTCTGAACAAGCTCAACCATCGCAAAATATCTCTCGCAATTTGTTTCAGAATACAAATGAAAGGGTGGCCAAAAGTACTTGGAATGTGAAAGAAGATGTGGCCCTAATGTCATCTTGGATCTTCGTTAGCGAAGATAAAAAACAGGGCAGATTTCAAAGGACTGGCTCGTTTTGGGGGAAAATCCATAAGATGTATGAAGAAGCTCGAATGGAAAATCCAGGAGAAATAAATGAAAGAAATATAGAATCACTAAAAGGTCGTTTCACACGACTTAATAAAAATGCCCAGAAGTGGATTGCTGCTAACATTGAAGCACAACGTCGAGTAAGAAGTGGTATGAGCCAACACGATGTGGAGAAAGAAGCCCATCAATTATACGATGGTAAGTTCACCGATTTCCATGTATTTAATGAAGTTATGAGTAAAATTCCCAAGTGGGAAATAAAATTTGATCAAGGTTCAAGAAGTCGTGCTTACGATGAAGATGGAAACGAAGAAAGTGGTGGCAGTACAAAGAGAACCAGGACCAGTGAAGATGGTGAATATTTCAGTCCCACAAATGTAGAAACTCCAGACAGTGGTGGTTCAGCTATTTCACGTCCTACAGGTAGAGATCAAGCGAAAAAGAAGAAAGGAAAAGGTAAGGCATCAGAGTCTTCATCTGAGGTTGTTGCAGAACTTCGTGCATTAAGACTCACTAGAGATAGTGAAGTTCAAGTGCTCAACACACTGGGAAGAAAGAAAGTGGAAATAGAGAAAATGAAGATGAAACACTCTCTTTTGATGGCTTTGTTGGCCAAGGATCACTTATCCCAAGAGGAAGAGGAGATGAAACGTCATCTCTTGACATTGTTTAAGTAGTGTTTTAGGATTATCTTGTAAGTTTTTTTATTTGATGGCATGTGTTTTAGTATTATCTTGTAAGTTGTTTTATTTTATGTCATGTGTTTTAATATTGTCTTGTAATCTTTTTTATTAGTGTTATTTTTGTTAAATCGAATTGTAATTTTTATTCTAATTAGTATTTATTCACTTTGTCACATGCACTTGCAGAATTCACATGCACTTCACTTTGTCAAAAATTGTCACATGCACTTGTCATTTTGCAGAATTCACATGCACTTGTCACTTTGTCACTTTGTCACATGCACTTTGTCACTTTGTCACATGCACTTGTCACTTTGTCACTTTGCACCATGTGAATTATCACTTTGCAGAAGACGTGTAGTGGATTATTGATAGTGCATAGTGCACTTTATCACTTTGTCACTTTGCACTATGTGAATTATCACTTTGTCATTATTGTTTGTTATCACATACGAAATCACATGCACTTGTTTGTTATTTTTGATCACTATCTATAAATATATCTCCTCATATTCTCTTATCATCTCAATCATCTCAGAAGAAAAAATTCACTTCCAATAGTTTTACTCATTCCACTTCCCAAAATGTCTCACAATGAAAATCAATCATTAGATAACTATTCAAGTTTCGATCCTTTCTTCACTGAATTTGATGAATGGCAAGACCATGTTGCTCATCAGAATCGCCACGTAGATCGCATCGCCGAGGATCTGCTCTTAAACAATCTTAATTTGAACGAAGAAGATCCCACTCCTAGAGCTACAAGAAGGTATTTTGAAAGACAACGCGAGCTTGGTCATGAACGTTTGATGAACGACTATTTTGTTGACAACCCGACGTATCCTCCTGAGATCTTCCGACGTAGATTTCGCATGCGAAAATCAGTATTCCTTCGTATCATGGAGGCTGTTACTGCCAATGACGAATATTTTCAACAGAGGCCTAATGCCACTGGTAGACAAGGTCTTTCTCCATTACAGAAATGTACTGGAGCTATGAGAGTGTTGGCGTATGGGACATCAGCAGATGCTGTTGATGAATACTTGCGAATGAGTGCAGCTGTGACAAGACAATCTCTCATGAATTTCGTAGAAGGCGTCATTTCTTGCTTCGGTGATGAGTACCTCAGAAAGCCTAACGAACAGGATTTGGCAAGACTACTCCATGTCGGAGAACAACGTGGATTCCCGGGCATGATAGGCAGTATTGACTGCATGCATTGGGAATGGAAAAATTGTCCCACTGCATGGGCGGGACAATATGGAGGGAGAAGTGGAAAACCAACAATCATTTTGGAAGCTGTTGCATCATACGACTTATGGATATGGCATGCTTTCTTTGGAACACCAGGTTCACTCAATGATATTAATGTACTCCACCGATCTCCAGTTTTTAATGATGTTTTGGAAGGTCGAGCACCAAAGGTTAGTTATGTCGTGAATGGTAGGGAGTACAATATGGCATATTATCTAACTGATGGAATATATCCTTCATGGGCTGCATTTGTTAAGTCAATTACTTCTCCAGTAATCAGAAAACACAAGTTGTTCGCTCAACACCAAGAGGCGGTACGAAAAGATGTCGAGCGAGCATTTGGAGTTCTACAAGCTCGTTTTGCATTTCTTCGACGCCCCTGTCTTGTTTGGGACAAAAATCTGATGGCCAAAATTATGATGGCTTGTATCATCATGCACAACATGATAGTTGAAGATGAACGAGAGACGTACCAAACTTATTATGATCCTACAGAATTTCTCATCGATGATCCAATAGTCGATGATCAAAATTTTCAATACTCTACTGAACGCATTGCAAGTCTATCTGCTTATATGACCAATAGGGAGCAACTTCGCAACAGAGAAGCTCACACCGCTCTAAAAAACGACTTGATTGAACATATATGGCAAAAATTCAGCACCGATAATTAAATATGCAATTTTCATCTTCCGCATTGTTGTTTTTTACTTATCAATTTGTAGCTTGACTTATGTAATAATAATTTTGTATTTCAATTCTATGAATTTTATTTTTGTTATTGAGATTGTAACTTATTTTAAGTTGGTCATATTTTTTTTTATTACGAATTTGGAATAACATATAATTTAATATATTTCGTACATAATTCAAATAATAAAAAATTGATTATAAAATATATATATGTAATTATTAAATCATTAAATTAATAATTGTTATAGGTTGTGTTGATGTTATTGATAAAGTGTGAAAATTGTAGAGGTTGGGTTGTGTTGTAGGTTGTGTATGTGGAGGAGAGAGAAATGAATATTTTATTAAGAGGTTGGGTTGTGGGATGTTATTGATAAACATAGTCTTAAAAGGTGCCACAAACCTACTATAGATTATCTTTGTCGTCAAAAAAAATTATGACGACTCATGCTACAATTTTTGAATGAACTTATTGATTTATTTATTATTAAATTTGGACTTTGAATCTCTTTTTAGTTTGTATACAAATAAATCTTAAAATTAATTTATAATCACAAAAGTACCTTAGTAAATAGTGATTTGACGGGAAAATGATGGAATCCATATTTACCATATAGTTTTGATGGTTAACCCTAAAAAAATATATAAAGTGTTCTTATGAGATCGATGAAATAATTTGTACATAAACCCTAACCAGCGTAGAGAAGTCCATCCAAAGCAAATCCCAAAAGCAAGGCAGCAGAAATATGATGTTTCAGGCAGCGGCGAAGCGAGGGACCGCCCTCTTGTCTTTGAGTTCTCAGCTGCAACAATGGCGGGGCATTCGAGTCAAGGTTATTAACAACAATTTAGATCAGGCCTTGGCTTTAATGCAAAGGAAGATGCAATCCAGCGGGATCGAACGGATGATTAGGCAAGAACAACTCTGCCACATCAAAAATTCTGAGAAGCGCGTTCTGGCTAAGAAGAATTTGGAGCGCAAGATTCGCTCGCAGGATCTCGCTCGCAAGCTCAAATTGATTCTCGTTCAGAAAGTCAGGTGAGCTCGTATTCTTTGTTTGGGAATGCGATTATCTAGATGCTGTTCATATAAATCGACTTATTGTTCGTTGTACGATGGATTTCTTGAATGGTGTTATTTTTACTTGGAGAGATGGTGGAGATTTTGGGTTAGGGCTTTGATTCTTTGAAGTATTTGATTTGAAAATGAATTTGAATTACTTCAATGTGTTTTTTTAACAAATGATTGGTGATTATTTAGGGGGAAAAAAACAGAGAGGATATGACTGTAATGAATTGGTGTTGTGACTGAGAGTCTAACTTCTTCAAAAGTCTGTCCTGTTGGTTATTATCATGAATGCTAAAAATCGAGAATGTTGTTACGGGGTGTCGATTACCGTTGTTTAATTTCTGTAAGTTTCTAATTGTTCTTAAGTCATATACATTGTGTTAATCCTTGAGGGGGGGAAAATGGCATTATGTGGATAAGTTAGATATGCTTCTGGATAGTTTAGGAATGAGGTTGAACTATTCCTGCATTTTGTGGGATTGAATTTGATCCTTGTTTTGCAACTAAATTTGCTGTTCCTCTAGGTTTGAGTTTATTATTGATGGGTTAATGTCGAGATAATTTAACTTTGGGACCGAGATGGAGATGTTGATTATGTGAATGAACTTGTTTAGTGACTGTTATGTCTTCTTTCTGTTTGTGCATGGTTTAGGAGATTATACAAAACTTAGGAAAATTGATGGAAAATTTAATACATATGCATTCCAACTACTTGTGTATCAGTATGACATGGAATTTATGTTTCCATGTTACTGTTTGTTGCTTCATGGTAAAAATATGGAAACGAACAGGTTTACCTTGTGACTGAGTTTGTTTGATTATATGTTTGAGTTGCATTTCAAAATCATGGTTCTTAAGTTGTTAGAAGTCATTCACATTGGAGGTCCGGAAGTGGACTCTTTAGAATATTCCATTTACTTTTCCAACTGCAAAAGGGACATCAGTGATGAACACAAATATTTAGGAAATTATTTGTGAATGATGAGTGTCCTACAATTATTGGATGATGAACATTCTCCTCTGTCGAGCAACTAGGGGGGGCTACAGTCATCCAGATATTTTCATTATTTACAGCTGAAAAAACTGTTTGCTTCACTTGGATAAATTGAAAAGTGCTTTAAACAAACTACTATATTTTAACTTGATTAGGTCTTCTTAATGGTCTTTTCCTTCGTTTCCCTATTTGTTTGACCAGACATGTCAGATATGCTTGTGTTTTCGTATCCTCTAATTCCTAATTTGGATGGACTAAAGGAGGTCCTGTCCTTATAAATCAGTGATATTAGCTCATTCGAAAAGCAACTACAGTATGTTTTGTTTGCTTTCTAACAGGAATCTGCTTCTCCTCTTTTGTAAAAGCATACTAAAAGGTTGGAGACATGGGAAGAAAGGATTAATATTATCTCAAAATTTATTTCTGATTGATGTTAGAAGGGACTTATACCCTTAGTTTGCTTAGTGCTAACCTTGTAATTATACTTTAAAATTCATAGCCAACACATGATGCTAACTTTCTGCTGTGACCACACACATCATGTTTCATTTACAAATATGGTGAACTTTTTGGTTATGAATCTTGATGAAAGAAGTAGAAAGAGAGGATTGGTGTGAGAACTTCAGATACTATGTGGAGGAGAACTTTGTTGAGTTGAATTGTGTTGGACAAACATCACACCAAGAACTGTTAATAAGAGTTGCTGCATGACATTCGTGTATTTTCTATGTATCCTAACAATCAGTTAAGAGAAGATTACTTGTTCTCTTTCCCTGCGTGTATATTCATTTGCTTCCATAGTCATTCTCTCTTTTCCAAACTCACATGTCTTTCTTGTGCTTCTTGCAGGGGTCTATAAGATTAGCTCAAAACGTTTTAAGGGTACACTGGTTTTTGGCTGCTCGTCTAAGTTTCTATACAGCGTAGTCTACAATCATTTCTAAAGACGAGTTGTAGTTTTACATGGATTAGTATATATTGAGGTGAAAGGTTCTAACTTTAGGTGCCAAATAATAGCATATTGCTGAGGCTAGAAGAAGACCAACCAATATGTGGTAAAATTATTTTATGCAAAGGAGTGCCAAATTTCATTTCACCCCAATATTATTGAATTGATAACAGCTCTCTCATCTTCAAATTCATTAAACTGTGTCTGAAGAAGCTGAAAATACACTCATTTGGATTATATCTCAGGATAATTGATTTCCATATATATCTACAACTGTAGGGCTGGTTTATGCAAGTAAGATGCACTTAATGTTTGTATCCAGAATAATGAAATCAAACTCATGCTTATTCAAAGACCCTAATGTGTTTTAGTCAAAAAGATTTAAAAATTTAGTGTAAATTAGTCTAGTGTATTACAGAACCTACCACCAATTGTTGCCTCATGCTCATTATAAGACCCGAATGAATTGGAACCCAAATTTTTTAAATTTAATGTAAATCTACAACCGAAAATACAAAAAGTTCCTTGGCATAGAATTTATTATAGTAAAAAAATTTGTTGTATTAATTAAACCAGTGTACTACAGAACTACCCTATGTTATATTAGTCATATATATATATATATATATACGTATAATACTTGTATCCAAATACTTGAACTTAGAAAAAAGAAAACTTAATTTCGGCACAGTTTGTACACATATACATTTATATTAACATAGTCATACATTTATGTAATATATAATTAAATATCTAGCATAACTAAAAGGTATGAAATGAATAATGAGTTGTTTAAAAAATATGTTAAGATAAAACCCTAAGACTATATTTGTAAGGAATTTGACATGATAGGATTTTAGATTTCAAAATTCTAATATATGTTTGTTTTCATATTTTATTTTGGATCACAAAATTCGAACATAATCTTTACTATCCACATTACTAGCATCAATCTTTATCAAATACATTTTTTGCGTTAAAAAAAAAAAAAACTCATCAACACACATTTTCACAATAAAATATTAGATCACTTACATTTTTTAACATGGATTTGTCATCTACAATCATACCTTACTAAATTCTCAAACAAACATATATTTTTACTGTTCAACTTTACTTTAAAATTCAGAACTTCAATGGCGGGTTTTCACCAAACTCACATGAACAATTTTCAAACATATCCTGACAGTATGACTAATATAACATAATATAAAGATGCAACACCTGTGAGCGAATTTGGGTGGGTTTGTGCATATCCACCCAAACATGTGGGAGCCCATGCAAGTATGTGAGATGTGCGTGACGGTACGTTTTTTAGTGTGTTGATCAAGTCGATCTGAATGCATTGTGTATTAAAAATTTTATCTTATTAATTTTATATTTGGAGTTGTTGAGATGATGACACGTGTGGTAGATTTATATATATAAAGATAAATATAAGGATAAAGATTAGGGGAATGTTTTAAGAAATAAAAATAATTATATGTTCTTTTTCACTATTTAATTATGTAAAATAATTTAGTATTTGCTCCAATTAATGGGTTCGCCAAACACAGCCTAAGAGGCATTGAAACTTGAAAGAGGTTTTGGAGTCCACCTGTCTGCCCCTCTCTCTCTCTCCCCACCCGAGGGTTTAAGAGTTAAGACGCTTGCTCACTCCCAACCTCACCCACAGTCTCTCTCTCTCTCCCTCTCTCTCTCTCTCTCTCTCTCTCTCTCTCCCTCCCTCCCTCACCGTAGTGAGAGAGAATTTGGGAATCTTGCATGGGCGATGGAGGAGGCCAAGAGAATCCGACTTGTGTTCAAAGATGACGACATTCTAACCGAAACCCAGAAATCGGTAGGATTGAGTCGCAGCTGGGTTCTGTTGAAACCCCACCAACACGATACCGTTTCCGATGTTGCTCATCATCTGCTCCGCGCTTTCCAACTTCACCAATCATGCCCTCATGGTCTCATCCTTTCCGTATGTGATTCAATGGCTCACTTTCTGCTTTGCCTTTATGCTGATCATCTCATCCTATGTTTCTTCTCCTTTTATACTATTAGTTTGCTTTGGATTCTCGAATGTTACTTTTTTTTGCTATAATGTTCGTTTGTTTTCCCCTAAAATGTATAGTGTTTGATCGATTACAAATCTTTTATTTTCTTCGGAAATCAAACTGTAAGCTAAAATTTGTATGAGAATTCACTTTGTAGGAATGGTTTCCCATGCCAAGCAAAAGAGTATTAGTTATGTACTTATATTTTGACTGACTGATTGACTGTTGAGACATCAAAAACTGGGATTGTTATGATCCTTGTTGATAATTTTGTTTTCAATTCTTAACTTATTTTTATTTCCTGAAACTTTGATTCAGATATCTGGCTTCGTCTTACCACCTTTTGAATCTATTCATATTCTGAAGGATAATGAAATTGTCAGGTTAGTTATGTATGGTACTTTCTTGAAACAACAGAAATCGGCTCTCTTTTGTAAGGCTATATGTGGAGGAGAATGTATTGACATTTTAAGTTTTGCTTTTGGAGTCAGAGTACAGAAAAGACAAGACATGTTATCAATTGAAGGAAACATTACTGCTAATGATGTTGAGAAGTTGAAAGCCGTGGAGAAGCAACCTGTAAATAGTGGGCTCTTGCTTTTGGCAAATGAGGAGTTTGAAAAAGAAAAGGGTGGGTATGAAAGTGATGATAATGAAGAGGATGATCAGGAAGACCTGTTGGAAGATGTGGAAAATCCTTCAGGTGCCAATGCAGATAAAGAAAACCGTAAAAGAAAAGCTGCAGATAAACTTCAATACCCTAAGTATGTAATCTTCTGATCCATGTTTGTGTGATTTCTGCTCAAATGTGCTTTATGGTAGTGCTTATACTCATTGCTCTTAATATTTTTTTAGGAAGAAGAAACAACGCTCTGATCCTTCTGGAAATACTTCCAATGATGTTCAAACAGATAAGTGTCCAAATTCTGATCAAGATGCCGACCTTACTGAAAAGAAAAGCCTTTCTTCTAAGGAAAACAAAGATGATTCTATTGCTGGAAATAGTGTGCAAAACAATGGAGAACAGCGGTAGGCTTATGCAAAAAAAAATTGTTTCTCAAGATCTTATTTTTCCAGCTGTCCATTAATGCTATGAGCTTATGATTATGGCTAAAATATGAACTCTAAAAGAGTTTTACATTTAAAAAACTTCATATTGTTTTACCATGTCAACTAATGAACACATTTGAATGGAAAAAAGCACTTGACTCATGATTTCTTCCTTCCTGCATTTGATGTTTCAAAATCATCCCTCATTCATGACTCTGTTACAACTTGAAACTAGAATACTGCGAATTATGAGCTAGCTTACGTGGTCGGGTTATGGACTATATACATAAATGTTAAGGATTTATTATAATTAGGTCCAACCATTTAAATTTTGCTAACTGCTAACTAGCATGTAGTTTTCTCTTTGTTTTACATTTTTTTTTCTGTCTCTGTATTCTTTTTTAATTTGCTCGACAATATTTATTGTTACTCTCTCTCTCTCTCTCTCTGTGTAATCATTCTTTGTCATGACCGGTCTACTTATTTTTTTATTTTTAATGGAACTTTGTTGTTGTTGCATATTTGGAAAAGTGATAAAGTTCAAGAGAACATCAAAGGGACTGAGAATGCCAAAAATGCCCCTGAAGAAACTAAAAAGGTAACTCCCATAATTAAATCTCTGTGCAGCATGTATTTGTCTCGTAATGTGAGCTATTGATGTATAATGTGATGTATACTGCCTTTTGGATTACTCAATTCCTACTTGTTAAATATTTGACTCGATTATACTAATTCTTGTTTCTTCATATCTTCTCTATAAATCATACTGAAAACCTATATGGTACTTGACCTGATTATTTAAAGCGTCCAAGTAGAAGTGCTAGGCGGAAGTCAGACAAAAGGCGGTGGCTGCGCGAAATGGCAAAGATTCAGAAGCAAAATGCAACCTGTGAATCAGAGGGTCTTGTAAGTTATTAGATATTTATATGTGAAACTTCCAAAACCATTAATCTAAAGTTTGATCTGACATGCTCAATTGTGCAGCGAAACTGGAAAGAGGACCAAGCTAAAGCATACAAAAAAAAGGTGGATGGCCCAGTAAAAAAACTGGTCAGTGTCGTAATTTTTTAATTCCATTTACCATAAAATCGATCAACTAAATACCTTAATCTCACAGAATAAGTGGAAAAATCACCAAGCTGATGCTGAAGTAAATGCAGTGGATGGCCAACCCAAAGGACTGGTGAGTTATCTCTCTCTAAAATATATATATATATATATATATATATATTACACACACATAAAAAAAGAAATATATATATATATATATATATATAGAGAGAGAGAGAGAGAGAGAGAGAGAGTGAGAGAGAACTCTATTGTTGCTTGTAATTGTCATCTGATATCTGTTTAAGTTCTCCAACATCCAGCTACATTGGACTCCCCAAGAAAATTGGCTTGTTAAGGGCAAAAAGCGCCAGGGGCGAAGTCAAAATGATAACTTTTCTAAACTCCCAAATCGAAATGATGATGTGTGTGAGCAGCAGCAAATCCAAACTGGTGATGGACATGAGCAGCCAACTCAAAATGGTGATGGCCTTCAGCGGCCGAACCATAAACAGAGTTATTCACATGAACAGCCAGGTCAAAAAAGTGCTGTTGTTGAAGAATATAAAAATCAGAGTTGTGATGCATCAGAGCAATCAGATCAAGAAAGTGGTGAGGAAAACGAAGTTGTTCCCATAGTAATAAGGCCAGGGCATATCCGCTTTGAGCCTTTGGGCAAAGGTACTCCTTTCTGTCTATGCATTCATGTGAATAGAGATCTTGATGCTTTTATTCAATTTGAATTGTTGTTCATCCAGTTTTTGTTTTAAAGAGTTATCAGAATCGTATTCATATGAAATCAACAATGCCTTTGGCAGCCCTCTAATTTTGTTTCTAAGATGACTGACATTGTTTTGAATTTTTCTGCTATCTGCTTAAGTTCTTATTGCAGAAAACACATGGTGGAAATGATTTTCATGATTCTTCAAGTTGAGAAACTTTACTTGCCTGTGTTCATTAGCTAATATAAATGTTATTTAATGCATCAGATTCATCAATTTGTGAAATCTGTTGTTGGAAGTGAGCATCAATAACTGCTCCCATGTCATGTCACTATTATTTCAGTGATTTTCCAACCATTGTTTTCAAGATAACGTTCTATCATCTCTCTTCAATTAGGAATCACCTGCTTCACACTTATTTTGCATGTCTCCATTTGGATTTACTTGATTTCACTTTGTGATAATTAGACATCTCATATTTGAAGTCTTTTTGGTTGATGCAGAACAAACGGTCCAGAAAAATCATGCGCCTCAGGTAAAGTGTATCTGAATGTTGGTTAAATATATATTTTTCATTGTTTTATCCACCCAGTCAGGCGTAGGCCCACAATAATGGTGTGGAAAGAAAAGATTCAACTCGAGGCTTTTTTTGAGTTGAGGATGGGCTTTATCCAAATTATTTTGTAACAACTATATGTGTCTACATATCATGGTTATGCAGTCTTCTCATTCCTCCTTTCTATGCCTACTAATAGTCTTAATTAGATTTTGGTAGAGTTTGTCAATTTCATAAGGTTAAGCAAAAGAGCTGGTCCGAAGTCTGGTTTAGCTGGCCTACGGATTGGACTACTTCGAAATCCTGAAGCATAATATATCTGATGTCATAATTGATGTTCCAATTGTTAATCTATCCTATCTGAGTATCTTTGTTCGAAAAACTGCGGGGTGGGATTGAACGGATAGAGATGGAAAAACTGTTTATTAATTAGAAGTATAGATAGTTATTTTGTCCTTGGTTTTGTCCCTTCTGTTGATTTTTTGAAAATCTAAAGTGTTGCATTGTTTTCTGTGTGATGAATATGTGGTTTTCTCATCAGGAAACCTTCCAGTGGAATGGAATAACTAGCAAGAAGAAGGGTCAACAATGGGGGAAGGAAAGTCGTCCATTCACTCCACGAAATGACCACAAAACTTCTTGCAAGGAGTCCTCTGAAATATTGTGTAATGAAAAAGAGAAACAAGCAGATGAAGAGAAACAAGCAGATGAGGAAACAGACTTTGATAAGCTTCCACCACTTCTTGGCATGCTTAAGGTTGTTTATTGTTTATTCTTCAATCGTGAAGAGTGATGGGTTTTTTGGAGTACTTTTGAAAACTCTCAAAATTATAAAAGCTTGAATAGGTATCTCAAGATTTTGCACCGGTTTAATGTTTTCCCAACCACCTCAGGAGAGTTGTTAGCAATTCATGGACCAACATTTAAAGATTCCTAGTGCATTTATTCAAGATAGAAACTCTCACCTTAACCGTTTTCTCTTATCATCTTCTTTCTTTTGTCACTTTGCAGAAAGGAGATCTTATTGTGTACCGGCTTTTGGAATTGTCATCATCCTGGACCCCTGAGCTTTCTGCTTATCGAGTATAATTTAATTATATCTGGACTGAAGAAATTATTTTCCTTACAGTAGAAGGCCACTGACATCTTCTGTTAATTTAGGTTGGAAAAGTGTCCTGGTACAATGCGGAATCCAATCAAACTATGTTGCTTCCAGTACCGGAATACCCAATTGTTTCTAAGAAGGATGATGAGGAGGATGAAACCGTACAACCGGCCCTTTACAGAGAAGATGGTTCTTTGGAGGTAAGCAGTTGCAATGGTGATTATTCTTTTATTTGTCATCCTGCATGGAGATGTAAGTGAGCAAACCATGATAGACATCTGGTTGGTTAGAAAGGCTGAGAGCTGCTTCTTGATTGTTTTTGTTACCATCCATGTTGTGCAGATTGATTTTTCATCACTGATTGATGTCCGTATCTTTAAAAATGGGAGAATGGAACCAGGAAATGAAGCTCTTAAAATTTCTGCAAGTGATGTAAATGCTCCAAAAACAGTGTCTGCTGGCAGCAGTGATAAACCAACAGTTGTAACCAGCCAAGGTATAATATTTTCACTACAGTTCTGGTAGCTCAAAACGTAAAAGCTACCCTTGTTGTTTGACCTATAAACACAGAGATACCAAGGAAAGCTTGTCAATAATAAATACCTCCTTACAAATCGCACCTGCTGAATAAGACTTGTAAGAAATACAAATTTGTAGTACCTCAAGGTATTTTTAATTTCAAAACGTGACAAGGTTCTCTGTATATAGGTCAAAACAGTGACAAGGTCTATGTAACAAAATTTACAACTCCTAGCAGAAAGCTAAAACAAGTTATCTCCATTTTAAATACTTTATATCTGCAGATGCTGTGGAGTCGAACCAGGTTGAAGAGACACAGCTGCCTACTGCAGGTACATACTTTTCTTCATTATATAGCCCATTTTCATTCGTTTCAAAGACGCGATGCTGATCACTATTTGCTGTAGAAAATGGTGGTGCAACTTTGAGCATCTGGGACCAAGTAACTGAGGCTCTAAATGCCAAGAAAGAACAACTATCTAAGGAGAAAGGTTGGGGCACTACTCCCAAGAAGGTGCAAGTAACTCAGGAGAATAGTTGGGGGGAAAAACCATCTCCAGGTATTAATGGGGGTAAGAATCCAACACATGGCAATAGTTGGGGGAAAAAACCATCACCGGGAAGTAATTGGGGTAAGAATGCCCAGAAAGCAGAGCCAATGCAGGAGAAGAGTTGGGGTAAGCAGAACCAGGGCAGTAAATCATGGTCGTATAAGGCTTTAAGAGGCAGTGGACTTGCCCAACGATGGCTTTTTTAAGGGCGAAAAAGGATATAGTAGAGTAACCAGTTTTGTCGAGCATCTCTTCCGCATGTTCAACTATTATGCTCCATGTTGATTAATATTTTGGCCTTTGTTTCCCGTTTTGTGATTAGTCCGTGTATCTTTGAACTCTAACGATGTATTACTATCATGGGAAGCTAAGAGCAACTTGTCCGATGATTGCAGTGCTGAACTTTTGGTTCCACAAAAATTATCTAGTAATTTATGGTCATGGATATATTTTGCTGTATCTTATTGATGATGAAATTAACAGAGTTACACACACACAGACACACATATCAACTGGTGCAAGTCACATTTGGGCATTTTATTTTTTTTTATAAATGTTCATCTTAATAGAAAGAGGTGTGATTGCATCAAAATAGCACACTGTGACTGTTCCATTTCTCATACAATTTATGGGCAATAGGTGTAAAGAAAGCTGAATCAGTCAAGTATTTGGTTTGTTTGCTTAGTTGGTGTATATTGAAGGAAAGGATGTGTGGTTCAGCTTAAGAGTTTTCTAAAACATCTTTTAATATATTGAAAAACATGTATAATCCTAAAAATATTTGGATTTTTTTAAAAATAAGATCTTGTTTAATCGTAAAATATAATATTGTTGGCTTACCAACTACAGTTCAAAAACTAGAAGGCAATTTATTTCTGAAATAAGATATTATTTTGATAATTTCTTTTAAATTATTTGAATCACTCAATTATAATAAGACAAATCTTATAGGCTCTAAAAATATTGTATAATTCTTTATACATGAGCTTAGGAAAACAATCCCCGAGTTTGTTCAAGAAATGGTCTGTGCTCATAGCCTTAAATTGGGCACATAATAAATACGAAAAAATATATAAAACTCCATAGTAGAGATATTTGGGCAAGAGAATTGTTAAGATTCTTCTTCACTTGTAACTCCTTACCTTGAAAATTCAGAAAAACTTATTTCCTGTACATTTTGTTCTACAATTAAAAATATCACATATTTTTCCTTACATCTCACAAGCAGAATCAAGAACTTGTCCTCTGCTTTGGGATGCCAATACAACTCGTTAGAGCTGCGCTCGTAACTTTAAAAATCAAACATCCTTCACTTACTATGTGTGTATCTCCTGAAATTACATGTTCTTGTTCAACGACAAGTGAGCCATATGCTCGATGAGGTGCACTGGTTCCTCACCTTCCTTGACAATCTGGAGAAAAAAAAATGCCGCAATAAACAACTTAGCTATTGAGAATTTCACATAAGTGAGCCCATGATAGCAAGAGAAATACTAGGGGGCATTAACTTCTTTTCCCAAAGTAAAACGGATTCTTTCAGCAGCCTCCGAGTGATTGGTAATTAGAGATAACATTCTTAAGATGTCACTACAAGACACGGTGTGTTTCAACTATTTCCCTCTCCACCTAGAGTATATAGATCAACAAACTATACGCACTACCCAAAAGTTTTATCACATGAGTATGAAAAACTACCCTATGGTTTAAAGGTTGACAGTTTCAAAATACATGACCTTTTTCAAGAATTTTAAGGTATGTTGTCATCCTTTAGCAAAACTAAGTTTTAAACCTATCACTTTTAAGTTTATCGTATGTGGAAAATGACGTGTAATTCTTTTTGTCCAGTTGGCAAATATTTTGAGGTTCTCATTAATCGAAAACTAAAAGAAATAGAGAAAATCAATATATATCGATACATTGCCTCAACACTTTAGGCATGTTAAATGTAACCATTATTAACAACTAACTTGTTCCAGAATAGATTGATAGATATTGTCTCAGTGGAGGAGGAATAAGTACCTTAATTTGAGCATCAGAGCTAAAACCCTTCGCAATAAGAAGTTCACGGTCTATTGTCTCAATGTGGACATGGTTATCTTCACATTTGCTGTCATTCCTGATCAACTGATTATAGCTCTCTCTTGACGACACATCACAGCCTATCCATACATACAGAACATCAGCAATTTTTGCGCCAAAACTTACTCTAGGCATAAGTATGATATATATGGATCTAGAATCAAGGATGCCAGGATGCAAGTCTATTTTACGCATAGAGGGCCACTCGTATATTACTAGGTCAGTCGTGTCAGTTATCTTATTAGCTGTATCATCTGATGCAAGGTCATTGAATGTTTCGTACTTCTTCACATCTTGTAATCTGCTTAAAGCTTCATCATCAGCCATATAGCTATTTGAAACTGAAATAGTATCTTTTCCATCCATCTCAGAGGACATCTCATAACTGAAGATGTTGCTTTCAGGATCCCTCATTGTATCATCTTCCGTGTATGCAGTCAAATTATCTGAAATTTTGAAAGAGGAGTGCAAGCTCGTCTCAGGAGGAATATTCCTCCGTCGATACTTTGAATGGGAGGGCGAAGTTTCATCACAGGTAGGAGACACACCTGCTGCTCTAGAAGAGGCAAGATTAGCAGAAATCACCTCTTCAGCTGGAGGCAAAGTTTCATCAAGTAAATATGTACCTTCATCTGCAGAGCCAACACTTTCCTCTAGAAGTTCACTCTTACCAATATCACTACATTCAAGCGCACAAGGTGATGGCTGAGCAGATACAAATGATAAGTCAGACCAGTTAGATGATGATGGTGAAAACGTAAATGAGCTTGAGTAATCAGATGTCGAAGGGGAGAGTGATGGCGGTGTGGAATTGGACTTTTGTTTATTGACAAGAAAAGAAGTAAAAGATTCCACCAAACTGAATGATGGAGATCGTGATAGTAAAGCATCAGAAAGAGGATCTGGATATCCCACTTCTTTGAAGTTTTTTTTCAGTCCATTCTGGACTCCCCGTCATGTATGCAGCAAGAGAATCTGGTGAATCACACTGATCATTTGAAGGAAATGGAAGATTAGCAGGTGAGCCACAGTCATCAACTTCTTTACATGTATCCATCATCTGCAGTTCATCACACATTTGCAAGGTACTAGAGTTCACTCTAGAAGAGGTTATTAATTCCTTCACAACACCCTTGGTTAATTTTTTTCTCAATCTATTCCAACCATTCTCTCTGGCAGGAAGACATGTCTCTGATCCTGCTTCTGATAGTGGAAAAGGTGGAACAACGCCACCAGCTAGTGCTTCATGGAAGATATCAAAATCTATATCATACTCAGAAAGCAAGTGAGACCCTGCAGACAAGCTATTTTCCTCCTTGGACTTTACTTCACATCCATCTGCTGAACCTTTACTGCAGCTGAGCGCATCCCAAAACTCAAATGTCTCTTCATCCTCTTTAACAGTTATAACCGGACCCTGGGCCCTTTCGTAGCGAATAACTTGGCTGGCAGCTGCCTTGGCATTATCTGACATCAATGGAGAACAGTACTTCCCAATCCAGACATATAAAGTTGAAGGAATTTGAATAATGAATGCTCCACGAGAGTCAAGTTTATCCACTCTTGGTTCAGACAACATTTTTGGTACAAGATGAAGGGGGTCATATGGTGAGTGTGGTGCCATTCGATACATCCTAAGAACAGATGTTGGGCTTGCAGGCAGGGCATGTACACGCTTCTGGCACTGCAAAAGTTGACACGCAAATCCCACATTTGGGTTAGTCACCCCTCTGGCTGCTTTCACATGCTGGAATGCATCATCAAAGCTTTGTCCTTCCTTCCACATAAGATATGCAATCACCAAGGAAGTTGAGCGAGATATCCCTTGACAACAGTGAACAAGGACACGCCCGCCTTGTTCTCGAACATCTTCAAAATAATCGAACACATCATAAAGAATACTCGTAATATCCTCAGATGGGCAGTCCTGCAGCCATAGAGTCTTGTATACGAGCTCTTTCTTAAAATATTCTGGGCAAACAAACCCCACACAGTTGAGCACATGGGTGATCCCATTCTGGCGTAGAATTTCACGATTCTTGGCAATAGCATCACTTCCCAAATAGATGTGGTCTAAAATCCTAGAGCACTCCTTATTAAAAAAGGCAAGTTTGTCTTTCCTAAATTCAAATTCTCTAGGAGGTTGATCCAGAGTTGAGTTTTCACGAGGCGTTACTGATCCCGGAGGCTTTGCGCCAGGAGTAGGAGGATTAGGCCATATTCCAAGATCGTCTGACCCGGCTCTTGGCCATTCCTCAATGCTAGGGCGGATGATAGACAGAGGCTGAAGTGGTGGCAAACAAGCACGAGCCTTGCTGTTCCATTGCGGCTTAGAAGCAGATTTTCTTGGTGGACGTTCCGTCCATGACATAGAACGTGAGTATGTTCTCCAGCTTCCACCTGATGCCTGATCCTTCTCCTCTTCCTTTATCATTTCAAAAACTCAAAGTTCAAGCTGTTACTCTGCAATACCAATTAAACCCATTTGAGCAGCAAGAATACCATACAACACATCAATATCATAATTGAACTTTTCAACAAATCACCCTCTCAAAATTCCCATCAAACCCCACATAAAGCACCAAAATTGAGTCTTTATAATTCCCAAGAAACAAGAATTGAACAGCAATATCACGAAATTCAAGATTCTTTATGACGATTCTTCACAAAAATCTTATAAACCATACAACCCTTAATCTGTCTTTCAATAACAATTGACTAAATTTCCTTCCTCAAAAGTTAACTAAATTGCCCACAAAGCTCATCTAATTTTCCACACCAAAAACCCTTGACCATAAATCATTTTTCCATCCTGACCTAAATAAGTGAGAAAAATCAAACCCAACTAACTACGACTGAGTAAAAACAACTAAACATAGGCATCAATTGGACACACAATTCCAACATAAACAACACAAAACACAAAAAGAACAAAGAAGGAAAATACAGAAACCATACATACAATTCAATAGCAGCAAATTAAACCTAAAACCAGAAAATAACTTAGAATTACAAATCAGTTCAAAGAGAATTAAGAAGATAAAAAAGAGAGTAGAAAAAAGAAGACTTACATGAAATAGCTTATTGGTTGCTGCACATAACCAGCAGGAAATGGATTAGCAATATATAAAGCATGTGGAGATATTATTACTATTATTATTAATTTTTTAATTATTACAATGGAAAAGAGAAAAAAAGAGAGAAAAAGGGAAGGATCCGTTCAACGAAGGGAGTTTTGATTTTAGAGAGAGAAAGAGGAGAGAGAAAGAGAGGAAACAAAAGTGTATAGGACAGGTTGGCAATTTTATAGATCTGGAACAGAATTGGTCAAACGCCACCTCATCTTTGGATCAACCCTTTAAATTGTATTTTATCTGGGTTCAAAAAAAAAAAAAACTATTTTCATATTTTCTATTTAAATTGCATGGGATATTATTTTTGGTTTGGCGATGATGTGACTTATTCAATTTAATTGTATGATATTGACCATTGGGAATACAATTATGGGGAAGTTTCTCTAATTTGTTGTATATCACATGTTGCTACCTTTATTTGCTTTTTAAATTGAGTTAGTCTCCTGTGCAACTGGTGTATGTACAATTCGGGTCGGGTCCGGGTCGATCCGAATTCGCGCACTTTTATTTATTTTATTTTTTTTGAATTTTATTTTTTCACTTCAGGTTATTACCTTTATGTTATATGCATGTGACCTTTATGTTATATAAGTGTGACCTTTATGTATAAATGTAATGACCTTTATATACTCTAACTTAGAAAAAAATGAAGAATTTTAACAAAATTTGTACATATTTACGTTTATGAAATATTAGCTGCACATATATACATCCTTAAAATGCACTGAATTTTGAAAATTTCAATTTTTTTCAAAGTTATGGATTATAAAGGTCATAATATTTGTACATAAAGGTCACAAGAACTGTACATAAAGGTTACAACAATACAACATAAAGGTCTTAATCTGAAGCGAAAAAACCTGAAAATCTTCATTTTTTTCCTAAGTTACTGAACATAAAGGTCATAACATTTATACATAAAGGTCACACTTATATAACGTAAAGGTCACATCTTTACAACATAAAGGTAACAGCCTGAAGCGAAAAAAAAAATAAAAAAATCCAGGTGCGCGGATCCGGGTCGGGTCGCCCCAGTTGCACCAATCCAGATCCGTGCACCTGGTGCACAGCAGCATTTGCCTTTTAAATTTATTTATGGGATACAATGCTGGATGTTATTTTAATTTTCTTAATTGTCACTATTTTGATATTTCTTTTACATTCTTTTTCAACATGTCTCACCTAACTAAATATATTTAGATTATATTTGGACAAAGATCTAAATGTGAAAAACAACTTCACTAATGTTGTACTATTTACTCACGTCCAATGAATTGATGATAATAAACCCAAAAATTTGTTTCATTCGATTTCAAAAAAACTTAGAAAAATCCTATGTGGTGCTCCATGGACAAATCAAAACTAAGTTATATAGAACTCGAAGGAAAATAACATTGAAAACCTTACTTAATGAATACATGTATTTTGTATATTTACCTCTAGAGAAGTCAAAATTACAAACACTCTTACTTAAAACAAACAATCCAATAGGTGAAAATTCAACAGAGATATTCAATGTACCTTATAAATCATAGCAAATCCAGATCGGGTGATGTTATAAGCAGATATTGGCTTTAAGGAAGGATTATGAAATCCACTTAAACACTACCCCTTTTTTACTAAAAGACATAGGTAACTCTATACTCTAACCTATTAACACACACATACAATTTTACTATTATTATCATCCAGTTATTATTGTTATATTCTTCTTCTCCGGGGACGGTGGACGTGAGCGATAGATCCCCTTTTCATTTTTTTTAAATTTTTTTCATTTATTAATTATTATTAGATCTATGTGGAAATTAAATGGTGTTGCCACATGTGCTCCAAAATGACACATCAGCTAAACATAGCCTGAAAAAAAAAAAGGGGGGCGATTGACATTCAATCGCCGGTAAACTGACCGAAAATTCGATTTCCGGCGGCCAAATGATAAAAATTGGTCGATTTTGAAATTAATTTGACTAAAATTGAAACCCTAAAAATAAGTGGACTTAAAACGGACAGTAGCGTTTTAAGCTGACGTAAAATGAATTTTTCTCAATTAATATCTTATATTATCACATCACATTTCTTTAAATCTATGTCATCTAACTTTAAGCGAGCAAGATTTCGTCCTTCTATTTGTTTAATTTATTTTTTCCATAATTTTGAAGCTATAAAAGTAAAGAAGGTAAAAATGAAATTATCTTAATCTTTTTTTATTTATGATCTTGTCGTATAACTTAACCAATTGCCTCCTTCAAAAGTTTACGTATATTCAGATGTGATGCAACTTATACAATGTATCTCATTATTACAGCATTAATTATTAGATCTCACTTAAGTCACATTTTTGTAGTGATACCAATAAATTAAGAGTAGGTATTGCGTGCCCAGGGGCACCGTGTCCCAAACATTTATTGTAATACTTTTAAATAATATGAGTAATACCTTAACATGTAACAAATAATACCTTGAAGAGCATTTTTCTTGTGCAACTGGGCGCCCACAGGTCGGGTCAGGCCGGATTTGATCCGGATCCACGCCCATTTATTTATTTATTTTTTAATTTATGCGGTAACCTTTATGTTATACGAGTATAACCTTTATGTTATATGACTATAACCTTTTTGTACAAATATCATAACCTTTAAGTTAATATACTCAGACTTTTTTCAATATAAAATGTAAGATAATATAGCTGAAAACCTTTATGTTGTGATAATTTAACATTTATGTTATGTTGATTTAACTTTTATATATAAATATCATAACCTTTATTTACTTAAAAAATAACATAAAGGTTGTGTTAATATAACATAAAGGTTAATATTATTATGTGTAAATGCTGCATTATTACAACTTAAAGGTTTACAGTGTGTTAAAACCTTAAAATTATATACTTAGAATTATTTCAATCATGTAATATAATTGAAAAGTTTTATATTCTTATAACTTAACATTTATGTTATATTGATATAACCTTTATATACAACTATCATAACCTTTGAAAAATATAAAAATTATATTATTATAATATAAAAGTTAAATTATTATAACATTAAGGTTAAGTTATTATAACATAAAGGTTTAAAAGGTAATATATATTTATCTTACTCTGTAAAATATTAAACCATCAGGATAGAAAGGTTATGCGAATATATCATAAATGTTATGTAAACATAATGAAAAGGTTAGGCGGGCATAACTAAAAGGTTAGGTGAAATAACTAAAAGGTCATGGAGTGAAATTAGGGTTTGAGCGCGATTTGGGGGTGCGTGTCAGCGCGTGGGGGCGCGTTCCAGCGCGTTTTGGGCGTGAAAATCACCTCCCGGGTCATATGACCCGGATTGCATGGGTCATGACCCATGCACTTGGTATATATAAATAATTGTGTACCTTGAATAATACCTTCACTAAAACATATATTTCAATTATACATGTAATACCTTATGAATATGCAACTAATACCTTATGAGTATACCACCAATACCTTCAAGATATATATCATTAATACCTTATGAATACACCAATAATATTTCATGAATATATACCTAATACCAAACTAATAATACATTTGGGGGTACGATGCACCGGGGATACGCCAGTTTTTGCCATAAATTAAACACCATAGTAAATAGAAAAAGGATTTTTAGGTCACATTTATATATATCGTGGGTTTCCTCAACTTGAAGGTTTTCCCCTTGTATGGGGGTACCAACTACCAACCATTTTCATGGAAGATTTCATGTGTGTAATGTTCAATTCCTTCTCCAACTTGTGATACATTTAATGTCTTCATCCGTAAATTTATTCATTCATTTATTGTGTGTTAATTGTGAAACAAGTATACTGATACACGACAGGAAAAATGAATATTATTGATTAAGATTTTCTGCAAAAACTTTTATTGTTGCAAAAACTCTACTAATGTCACAAAAAATGTTAATATAAATTAAAAATAAGTTGTCACAAAAAACAATCAAAAAGACTTATTTGTGATTATCGTCAATAGATTAGAGACAAAAAAAATCAAATTATGCGAAGACTTTTGCGATATAATTTAGAGACAAAATGTTGTCGTAAAATGTGTTTGCGACAATTTTTTGTTGTCTCAAACACTCAAACTTTTTAGGCAAAATATTTTGTGCAACTGGGATCATAGAATCCATGCACCCGGGTCGACCCACCCACGCGCCCCACGCGCCTGGTGGGTGCGCTCAAACCCACCAAGATTCGTTCCAGGTAGTCATATCCTTATGTTATGTTAGGGTTACCTTCATGTTATGTTAGTGTTACCCTCATGAGGGTAACACTAACATAACATGAAGGTAACCCTAACATAACGTGATGATCACTCTAACATAACATGAAGACATGATTAACATTGTTTTTCACCTTCATGTTATGTTAATGTTACTTTCATGTTATGTTAGTGTTACCTTCATGTTATATTAGTGTTACGTTCGTGTTATTTTAGTTCAGTGATTTTAAACTAAGGGTATGAAATCTGGAGATGAGGTCACATTAACATAACGCGAAGGTAAACTCTAACATAACACGAAAGTAACACTAACATAACGTGAGAGTAACGACCAAAACACACGAAAAAAGTAAAGAGGCACAGGAGCCCAGCACGACCCTGTTGCATGGATCTCAAATTCGTACAACTTGTGCACAGAAGAGTAACTCAACTTTTTATAGTGATAATTTATTTATCTTAATTATCTTAGGATGTTGTTGTCTCAAACAGTCAAACTCTTTATAGCGATAATTTATTTATATTAATTATCTTAGGATGTGAGAGTGGTTGATCCGAATAAGCTTCAAACATTATATAATAAATTAAAGAATTGAATAAATAAATATGTGAGTTCTGAAGGTTCAAACAAAGATTATTATGTGAAGATAATCGAAAATGATCACTCGTTCAAAATTTTAAAACAGGCTCCCACACACATAAAAGAATTCTAAAAGTAATTAAATTAAAAAATTAATAAGAATTTCAATAAAGTCAATATATCCAGCTTATATATAGAATAACATCCGAAAATATTAGTAATACACATCTCAACATAATGAGTTAGTTACATGAAAACTCATCACTTTCAAATTTTCATATTTTCAATTACAACCTAGATTTTTTGACCATGGTACTACGTATCACCACTTTTAATTTTGTAAAAATTCAATACACTGATAAGGCCTTTCGAATTTCAATTTTTGATTTGAAGCCCAAAATTTAGAGAAATATCCCAGTCAGCGCCATCCATATGGTTTTGAATTCCATGCTCAAATGATCAAACTTGAAAACACAATAATTTATCGAATTGTTACAAACGTGAAGGTGGTATATGGTGTCATTTTGTAGTAATTTTAATGATCAATCATTATAAGTAATAGTATAGCATGTAATAAATATAAATATTATTCCCTCCAATCCCTTTGAAGTGCCGTTTCATAGTTTTTTCGTTTTTACTTTTTAATTGACGTATGCCCTATATACTCAATTAATTTCTATATTAATTGATTTATATATTATTTGACGAGCATATTACTTGTATTTTCAATGAAGGTCAAAGAAACAAAATGAAGAGCATATTAAAATAATAAAATATCATTAATATGTATGAATAATTTTGGGACCTCAATTAAAAAGTATACGAGACAGTAATTTTATAACTAAAGAATGAAGGTAAAATATTTTGTCCACCCGGGTGCTTGTGCAATCAGTTAATGTGTTGATCAACGTGTTCCCACGCGTGGTCAATGCGTTCCCACGCGTCTGGTAGACGCGTTCAAACACCAAAATTCACTCCAGATAGTGTTACCTTCATGTTATGTTACTGTTAGGTAACACTAACATAACATGAATGTGAGTCTAACATAACATAAATGTATGATTAACATTTGTTTTTACCTTCATGTTATGTTAGTGTGACCTTCATGTTATGTTAGTGTTACCTTCATGTTATGTTAGTCTGACTATCATGTTATTTTAGTTCAATGGTTTTGAACTAAGTGTATGAAATCTGGAAATGAAGGTCACACTAACATAACACGAAGGTAACGCTAACATAACTCAAATGTAACACTAACATAACTCGAAGGTAACACTAACATAACATGAAGATAATGATCAAAACACGCAAAAAAGTAAAGAGACAAGGGTTGGGCCTGGGCTGGCCCGTGCCAGCCCACGCCGGCCTGTGTGCGATCCAGTTGCACGGATCTCAAATCCGTACAATTGATGTACAGGAGAGTCACTCAAGAATGAAATACCAATGAGCTAATTGAATATTTGCAATTATAAGCAATACATAAACTCATACATTAAAGTAGTCAATATACACTACAAAAGTATTTACTAAAATAAATGCAAATTAGGGTTTTGCTTCCAAACTAAATTTCTTATTGTAAAGTGATACTTACACATGTGTTAATAATACTCTTATGAACCTGTAAATAAATACGATTTCAGTATTTTATCAATTTGTAAATTGTATGATATGTTGCTGTGTTTTAGAAATGTTATGTCGCACCCCTCTCTATTAAAAGAATGACAACATTCACACCTCTATTTATTCCCGTCGTCCAAATGTATGGTATGGATTTGTTGTTTTTTCCTTCTCTTTTTGTATCTTTTTATATCTCACCCTCTAGCCCTGTTGGATGAGGCCTCCTTTATTGGTTTGGGCCTGATATTTCCTCATGGACCTGCCTAAAGCCCCTAATACAAATACATATATGCAAATAGCTATTGGGCTTTATTTACACCTATTAGCCCAATCTCCACATTTATCCATATCAACCATCTCCTTACTTAACTAGTTTTTATTTTGTTTCTCGAGTGCCAAACTTGAACGTACGATCTCTATATTTATATGTATATATATACACCGCCAATTTTTAAGAAGTCTAAAGCTATACGATGCTACAAGCTAAGGTATTGCATGATTTCACGACTTTCAAATTTATCACATATTTTATGACTTTAAAATTAAAACATGTGATTACTAACATTATTTTTAGTTGAGGCTGCTTAACTGAAATGTAAATTTTATGAAGCTGTATTTCATGACCGAATTGGAACGTCCATTATGATATTGACAAGAATCCCACAATTGAAGGGAAACTTTGGAAATCTGATTTTATGAACTTTTTCCTTTAATTTTATCATATATACTATGTTTGAGAATCAGATTAGATTGATCGATTCGATCAAGTTGGCTTAGAACACACCATTGGTCTGGTTTGATGAAGGAATTAAAATCGAAAATCTGATTTTATGAACTTGTTTTTCCATATCACCATATCATGTGTATGAAATTGGACCAAACCAGACCGATCGGACTAGCTAGTTCGACAGGTTTAATCAAGAAACGAAGTTGTATTTATCGTATACTATGTTTGTGAAATCATATCAAATCGACTAGTTGGGAACCCGGAATTGACAATTGATCATCTGGTTTGATGAGGTGAAAAAAAAGTGGAAATCAAATTTAACAAGATTTAAGTACTGTTTTGTTTTGAAATATCAATTAAATCGTAGTTTTGTTGACAAGTAATATGCTTAGTAAATTGATTCCATTTCTTCGGCACCCAAGTCACGATTTATGTATATATATTTTTAGTTATAATGTTGAAACTAAAACAAAATTACTCAATGTTTTGTTTAAATTCTTTAATAATATTTTTATAATTTATCATCTCAGCAAGGAAACGATGGAGGATCATCAACAAGATCAACAATATCTGCATACGAACGAATGCAGATATCCTATAATGAGCTTTTGGTTCATGAATATTATTCGAATATATCGCATTCTATGGGACCACCACAATTTGTACATCGACCAAGGTATGAAATTTTAAACTGTATTTTATACATGGAGATTGAAATGACTCTCGTTTGCTGAATTGATCATTAGTTGGAGAAAAAAACATGATATTGATTGATTGGAATTACAAAATAATTAATATAAATTAGAAATTATATATTTTAATTTACTAAAATACAATAATTTTAATTAATTAGTTATGTATTTTTCTTACTATAATACAAATATTTGATACATTCTATTGTTAAATGATGCTATTGTATACAAAATAATTATTATTTATAAGGTGTGAATTTGTCGTCATTTTAAATTATGAAGAAACACATAACATATTATAATTATTCTAATCAAGTATCGCACGAATCCTTAATATATCTGCACAATTGGTGCACACACACATGTGTATATATAATATATAGGGTTAAATTCAATTTTAATCCATTTAAAAAGTTATTGTCCAATTTTCGTCCACTATAGAAGCGGTTTTCAATTTTAGTCCAATTAAGCCAAAATTTGTCACTATTTGGTTCATTTTAGTCACTATTTCGTCTACCATAGAAGCAGTTTTCAATTTTCAATTTTAGTCCAATTAAGCCAAAAAAGGACCAAATAGTGATGATTTTTTGCTTAATTGGACTAAAATTGAAAACCACTTCATGGTGGACGAAAATTGGACGACTTTTTAAATGGACTAAAATTGAATTTTTACCATAACATATAGGATTAATTTCAATTTTAGTCCTGAATGTATTATCATTTTCATTTTTGAACAATCAAGTATATGTTTTCCAATTTTGATCCTGTATGTTTCTACTTTTTTCTAATTTTGATCTTATATGTTTAAAATTTTCTAACTTTAGTCAAATTTTCCAATTATTGTGTTCTGTATATTTCAAAAAAAATTCCAATTTCTATCCAATTTTAGTTGGATGGCCGGCATGAAATCATACGTGGCATCGACGATTTTGATAATTTCGACCGAAATTGGACTGAAATTGGAAAAAATTGAAACGTATGGGAGAAAAATTGAACAATATGATCAAAATTTGAAAAAGTAGAAACATACATGATCAAAATTGAAAACGCATACTTGATTATCCAAAAATGGGAATGATCATACATACAAGATTAAAATTGAAATTAACCCTAATAAATAATTATATATATATGTATATATATATATATGAGTATCAACACATGCGACACATGTGGATGATACTTTTTTTAAATTAAAAATATAATATTCCTATTAACCTTAAATAATATTTTTTATAGATATTCAATCTAAATTAAATTAAATTAAATTCAAAAAAATCTATATTAAATTAGAGTTCTACTCATAATAGAATTCTATATGATTTTGGTTTAGAATATCATTATAATATTATTTAAATATGAAAATCATAAATTACTATTATAACCTTAAATAAAATGTTTAATAAGGATATATTAGGAAATCCATATTTTGTAAGAAATATCCATACTTTTATATAGGTAATAGATATATATATATATATATATACCTATTATTGCATATGTTGTAGGAATTATTGTGTACAATAAATTATCATGATAATTTTGGTTTGTATGTTTTTTTTTCTACATTGATGGGAAGGCCTCAAAATCCAATTGTGTTAAACAACCCCAATCTTGCTGATGGTGAATCAAACCATGCAAGCTTATCAAGGATCAATGTATGTGTTTGTATATATTAAAGATTGGTATCGAGCTTAAATTTTCAACATTTATCTTTAATATTTGAGTAGGTCTTGTATGAGACCGTCTTACGGATTTTTTTTCGTGAGATGGATCAACTTATAACCTGCACTTAGTAATTCATATGAAAATCTATGAATATGAGTTCAATTTATGGGTAATAAGGATTCGTCTTACGAAAAATATTCGTGAGATCGTCTCACGTGAGTTTTTGTGCTAATATTTTTTATTCTTTTCCTCTTTTTTTTTTTTTTTTGGTTACCTAAATAGGAAGAAGAAATAGCTGTAATCTCGTAGGAGTAGATGATTCTGATGGTGAAAATAGGTTTGACAGGTTCTATTTATGTTTGAATGCTCTGAAAACAGGGTTCTTAAGTGGTTGTAGGCCTATTGTGGGGGTTAGATGACTGTCATTTGAAGGAGCCTCACTGTTGGTATAGACCCCAATAACAACATCTACCCCATTACATGGGCAGTAGTTTGTAAGAAAAATGGGGAAACATGGGGCTGGTTCCTTACCTTATTCAAGTCAGATCTGTGCATACAAAAACAGAATGAGTGGAGTTTCATTTCTGATAAGCAAAAGGGCCTCATTCAAGCATTCATGGAGGTCCTCCCTGCAGCTGAGCATAGGTTTTGTGTGAAACACCTTCACAACAATTTCAAGAACCTGGATTTAGGGGTCAAGCTTACAAGAATACACTATGGAAATGTGCAAGGGCAACAATTGAGAATGAATATAAGAGGGGGATGGAGGAGATGAGAAGCTTAAGTGAAGCTGCAGTTACATGTACTATTAAATGATCTTTTTTTGGGATTTTAATATGTCTTGGATAAAAAAGATTATGAAATTATGTTCTTGTTGGATATATGATTAGCACTTGGATATATTTATGCTTATTGTGGTCATTGAAACTCAATTTGCAGTTTTCTGTCAATATTGGAACAAAGATGTGTCTTGGAACAATGTGTATTGAAGGATGTTATTTTATGGAAAGTGCATGTTTTGAAGAATCTGAGTTTGCTTCAGTTTTCTTTTCTGTTGCAATTTGTGTTTCAAACTTGTGTATTGTTGTTGCAATTTGTAAAACCATGAGGGATATATGTTTCATCATGGCTCATTGTCATATTCATCTTGTGGTGATGACCTTTGACCCAAAATAATGTGTATTGTTGCAATTTGTATATTGACATGGATAGAGGAAGGGTTCTTCATATAATAAGTCAGAAAATAATGAAGATAATTAAATAAATATTCCATAAGGAGAATTCAGCAGAACACGCGCAGAAGAAATCCAGCAGAACACGCGCAGAAGAAATTCCAGCAGAACACACCCAAAGCAAATCCAGCAGAACACGCGCAGAAGAAATCCCAGCAGAACAGCCCCAGGGAACAATTGGCAGACGAACAGAAAAGGAAATCATCAAGGAGGGCCACGTGGCAAAATCCGAGAAACAAAGAGCTGACGAATCCGTTACATATAAGACAAAAAAGAATAACCTCCTAACAAACCAAAGAAAAGGAATAATCAGAGAACAAGAAAGAGAATTCTAAAAGAAGCCACCTAAGAAAGAGAAACAGGGAGAAGAGTATAAATAGGAGGAGAAAAGGAACACATAAGACGGTTTTTGGAGTCTAGAAAAAGATCTATAATAACATTCATTGTATTCCTTCTTCTCTAGAAGAAAAAGTTCATTTTCTTATATGAAACATTCAGAGTTGTAAACATTCGATTCATTTTCCATCAAAGGATCCCTTTGATATTCATGTTAGTTACTTGCATTTTGTCTATTTTTGTTGACACTTCAACATATATGTAGTGGTGGTGATGACTTTTGGTTCAAATTCTGTATATTGCAATTTGTATATGCAGTGATGGTAATTTGAATGTTGCAAATTTTACTCATTACTCATTACCTCTACTAATTGTTTCATATGGATACTAGCTTCAATAATGCAATTTCAGTATATAAACAAACATCAATTCTGCCACATTCTTGTCTAAAATTTCAGCAGCTTCAAATGTTTACAATCTCAAAATATGTATGGAAACCCTAACAACTTGCTCAAGAAAACAAGTAAACAATTACAAACAACATCCATGATATGATCAACAACCACTTTAACCTTTGATTCTTCAATCCTATCACTTTCATCTCATCTACCAACTTCGCATTTTTCTTTCTCATTGACTATGAGTAAGACTGTGTTTGCATTCATTGGTGGATCAACCCATCGAAAATAATTACAACCCATAAACGGATCCTACAACTAACAATAAAGAAACTTAAATAAGAGTTGGTGATACATATAAAAATAGCAGAGGCAATCAAACATACTGAAAGTACACACAAAGGCAAAAACAGAGGTCATAACAGGAGAAAGATGAGTTGGTCCTCACACGATTTCATTGCATAAACACATATCATTGCAGAATATCGCACCAAGTTAATATGCAGTTCAAAACACAGGAAATCAAACATAAACAGAAACACAGGATTTCGTTGTAAAACATCGCACATGGTGTTACCTGCCAATCCTCACAGCCGTAAAACCTTCTTCCTGGGTTGTCAGGCGTTTTCGACGTCTTGAGGGAAGCTTCCTTGCCACAATTACAGAGACAGATCAATGGAGGAGACCCATACGAACATGACTTCGACATTTTTCTTGGTCGTGTGCTCACCGGTGGAAGAAATCTTGTTTCTATCTTCTAGGGTTCATGAAGGAATTTGGGGATTTTTTTTCATTCATGAAATCCCGTTTCAATTTTGGGGATGAAAATATCTTTGTTTTTTTATTCCAATTTTTATGTATTATATCGACTAATACTTAAGTTAATTTGAAGATTTTTTAATTAATTGTTATTTCTCCACTTTTTTTACTTTTTGAATTTTTTTTGAATTTTTTTATGCATTTACTGATGTGGCGGCAGACATGGCAATTATTTTGGTGGGAAAAATTTGGGGCTTAGGGCTTTTAGCCACATAGGAAATTTCCGGGTGCCACGTCAGCATCGGTGAAAATTGGACAAAAAATGAAGTAACTACACTGAAATTGGATTCGTGATAGTTGGTGGACCGAAATTGTAAAGTGTCATACTTAGAGGACTAAAATTGATGATTTCCCTTAATTTAAATATAAAATATAGTGTATATATATATATATATATATTACAAACATTGCTAAAATACATCACATGAATAATATGTTAAAATATATTCAATAAAAAATATTTTTGATTACCATATTTTCCAAAGTATTATATTTATTACTTAAAATATATTACATTAGTATATTAGTTTCTTGTTAATATTTATTTTGAAAAAAAGAAGAAATTGATAATTAATTATACAATCAACCAATAAATATGGACTTAATTATATCATCAATATAATTCATGTGGTCGAAGCTAAGCGGGCCCCACGTCTAAATCTGTTGGAGTCTGGGCCAAAGGAGACAAGAATGTCATTAAAGCAGTAAAATACACATAATGCTACACTAAAACACACAGTTAAGAATGTCTCTACATCAATTAATGCTACTTTGATTTTAATTAAAAATGGTAGGTGCTCTTATTATACTTCATTCTTGAATTAGTCTGCATCATCTGCAATATTTGATTTATGATTGTGCTTTCCTGTATGTGCACATATGTTGCATGTGGTCTTTTTTCTCATTTTTGATGCATTCATTATTTTGTTTTATTTATTCTTTTCTGGTAAAAACATTTGTGTTATAATCTTACAAATTTTAATTCGTGAGATGAATTCTCAAATGATCTAAATGAATCAATACTATGTTCTATGTTCATGGAGGACCTATTAAAAGTTTTTTTTCTTACTATATGTCATTTTGCTAGCCAAAAAAGACAATTTTATTCTTAATGAACTCATGTGCTATTTGATTTGAATCACTCAATACTATGTTTATATGTTCATGGTGGACTTGTTAAAAGTTTTTTTCTTACTATATGCCATTTTGATAACGAGAAAAAACAATCTTATCCTTAATGAACCTATGTGCCATTGTAACTTTTATGTACAATTCTTGTGACTTTTATGTACAAATATTATGACCCTTATGATTCATAATTTTGAAAAAAAATGGAAAATTTCAAAATTTAGAGGATTTTTAGGATGAACATAGGTGTAGCTAATATTACATAAAGGTAAATATGCACAAATTTTGCTAAAATTCTTCATTTTTTTTCTAAGTTAGAGTATATGAATGTCATTACATTTATACATAAAGGTCACACTTATATAACATAAAGGTCACATGCATAAAACATAAAGGTAACAGTTTGAAGAGAAAAAATAAAATTAAAAAAAAAAAAAGTGCGCGGATCGGGGTCGACCCAGACCCAACCCGAATTGTATGTGCATTAGTTGCACAGGAGACTAACTCTTGAAAGAGTGAGTCTTGTGTGAGACCGTCTCACGGATCCCATTCTGTGAGACGGGTCAACCCGACCCTGTCAACAGTCAAAGTCAATGGTCAACACCAGTCAACAGTTGGTCAATGCCGGTCAACGATTGGTCAACGTCGTTTACCAAAAAGTATTACATGTCATGCACAAAAGTATTACATGTCATATATAAAAGTATTACATTCATAATGTAATACTGTTATTCTACTCATATAATACTTCTATGTGTATGTGATACTTTTAATTAGTATTATGTACTACATATAAAAGTATTACATGATATATATATATATATATAAATATTACTTGTTGATTTCAATAGTGTTACATGTTGCACACAAAAGCATTACATTATGAGAGTATTACTTGTTGATTTTAATAGTATAACATGTTGTACATAAAAGTATTACATTTGTGTATTAGACAATATTTTTCTATATATCATCTAATACTTCATAGTCTTATATGATACACATAAAAGTATTACTTGTTGATTTCAATAGTATTACATATTACATATTACATATAAAAGTATCACATGATGTATATAAAAGTATTACTAGTTGATTGCAATAGTATTACATGTTACACATACAAGTATTACATGTTGCACATAAAAGTATTGCATGATGTTATGTTCTTATAATGTAATAATACTTTTGTGTGTAGTAGATAATATAATTTTATATATCATTTAATACTTCATAATGTAATACATTCATGTATATTAGGTGATACTTTTTTATAGATCGGATAATACTTTTGTATTATATATATATATAATGTATAATATATTACAAAAGTATTAGATGATATATAGAAAAATATTACCTACTACACATAAAAGTATTACATATTTTTATACATTCTAACCAAATCCAAAATCATACTATTTTACAAAAGTATTACATAATCTATATCTATATCTATATCTATACTATACTAATAGCAAAATGTTTGGGAAAAATTACAAGAATGCCATTTTCCCGCCCATTTTTTTCTTTGTCCTTTTGTCCAAGTGTCAAAATGTGATTGAACATTGATTGTATTTTCTTTCTTATTTTTTTATTTGATCATTATTATTAGTTATTTTAATGTTAGGCTTGGAGGATACTCTTCAACAATTAAATAATATTAAAAAGTAGAAGTTATGATTATATCTATAGGCTATAGATATTTATAGACAACTTTTATTGGAGAAATCAATAGAATGACTTGCAACATACTCTTCTATCTATAAAATAATCTATATTTATATTCATACTATATAAAATGTCACATAAATTTGTGTAAATAATTTTTTTTTCAAGATTTCATTTTAATTTTCTAAATTAATTTAGTAATTTTAAATTAAGCTTCAATCTCAAGCCATTGAAATCAATTTTTCTCTCAAAGTCATTGTCTTATATAAAGAATGTTTATTCATTTAACAACACTTACTTACCTAGCTTATAAAAATCAACAAAATTTAATAAATTCTTTTAATAACAACAACAATAATAATAATAATAATAATAATAATAATAATAATAATAATAATAATAATAATAATAATAATAATAATAATAATAATAATAATAATAATAATAATAATAATAATAATAATAATAATAATAATAATAGGTAATATATTAAAAATTATTTCAAATAAATAGAACTGCAAATTTCCCGCCCATATTAAAAATTATCTATACTATACTAATATCAGGACAATTGAGAAATTATATAACAAGACGCGCAACGCGCGGGTACACTTCTAGTTATACTAAAAGCAATCAAGTTGGAGAAAATTACTAATTTGCCACTTTCCCTCCTAAAAATGTCACATCAATTTGATGATGTGTAAAATAATTTCTTTTTCTTTTAATTTTTCAAGATTTCATTTTAATATTCTAAATTAATTTAATAATTTTAAATTACATGACTTTCTTTTTTATTTTAATATATATTTTGTGATAAAATATTTAATAGAATTTTTGAAATTCATGTACTTAAACATAAATGTTTAAGATAATATAAATATGTAAAAGTTTTATGAAGTTAGAAGTTAAACGAAAGTATTTTATGTTAGAAGTATATACTACGTAATGTGTAATGTAAGAAGAAAGTATAAGCATTCGATGTTTTTTAATATTACAATATACATAAAAGAATATGAAAAATGTAATTATGTAAATTCATTTCTATACTATATCTAAAATGACAATAGTTGGTGATTATTACCAATTGTCATTCAATTGCAAAACTATTAACCAATAGGAAAAAAGGGAAAAAAAACAAACTAAAAAAAATCGAAAAACTTTTGAGTATCTTATTGGACAAGCACCTAAAAATTATTGGACAATTTGAGTAATATTTTTTAATTTCATTTTGATTTTCTAAATTAATTTTATAATTTTGAATCAAGCTTCCATATCAAGCCACTAAAATTAGACTTCATCTATAAGTTATTGTCCTACCTCTATATAAGCAATGCATGAATGAAGATGGAAATCTCACTAAATGAGGATGAGCTAGCTTATTGAAATGAAGGTTTAAAATATCAAAACAAAAAGAAAAATAATGGAGCTTGAAATATCAAAAGAAGAAGAAGATTAGTGATGAAAACAAGATGAAAAATTGAGGTGAAAATCATTTTCGCATTTAAGCAATGTATATATATATATATATATATATACCTACTCACTTAATGCGAATGAACCTAGCTAGATGAAATGGAGGTTAGAAATATTAAAAGAAGAAAAAAAGTTGATGATGAAAATAAGAAGAAAAATTAAGATGGAAGTTATTGTATACAATCAATATATATTATATATATATAATAACTCTTATTTAATAAGGATGAACTAGCATCAATTGAAGGTTAGAATTATTAAAAGAGGAAAAAAAAAATAGTGATGGAAATAAGAAGAAAAATCAATATGAAAACCATTATACTATATAAGCAATTCATATATATCCACTCTCACTTAATGAGAATGAGCTAGCATGAAATGAAGGTTAGAAATATCAAAGAAAAAAAATCGAGATGGAAGCTTTTTCAGATATAACGAGATATTGTCAATACTAATTTGATTGTCATCTTGATTAATAAGTAATTGCATTACAAAAAAATAAAAAAACCATTTAATATTATAACAGTATAGATTACAAAAAACATTAAAAAAAGATTTAACATTTTAGATACATTATAAATTACACTACATCATTAACAATAAAAATTATTAGATTATATAATAAGGCGCGCATCGCGCGGGTGCACTACTGGTTATATTAAAAGCAAGCAAGTTGGAGAAAATTACTAATTTGTCATTTTCCCTCCTAAAAATGTCACATCAATTTGATGATGTGTAAAATAATTTATTTTTCTTTTAATTTTTCAAGATTTCATTTTAATATTCTAAATTAATTTAATAATTTTAAATTCATTAGTTTCTTGATAAGCTATCAAATATTATAATAAAAAAATAAAAGAAAAATATATATAATTTTTGATTAATAATACATTATAATGAAAGAGAGAGAAAATTTATCTTTTTTATGTATTTATATTACGCATACTATTAAATTTTTGTTTAAATAATTTATAAATTATAAAACATCACTTAAGTTAAAAGTTTATAAAGTAAATAAAATCTATATAATATAATTTATCGTAGAAATTTTTTTTTTCATATTAACATACTCACGTGTCTTCTTTTTAAAACGTCTTTTTATTTTAATATATATTTTGTGATAAAATATTTAATAGAATTTTTTGAAATTCATGTACTTAAACATAAATGTTTAAGATAATATAAATATGTAAAAGTTTTATGAAGTTAGAAGTTAAACGAAAGTATTTTATGTTAGAAGTATATACTACGTAATGTGTAATGTAAGAAGAAAGTATAGACATTCGATGTTTTTTAATATTACAATATACATAAAAGAATATGAAAATTGTAATTATGTAATTCATTTCTATACTATATCTAAAATGACAATAGTTGGTGATTATTATCAATTGTCATTCAATTGCAAAACTATTAGCCAATAGGAAAAAAGAGAAAAAGCAAACTAAAAAAAAAAAAAAACTTTTGATTATCTTATTGGACAAGCTCCTAAAAATTATTGGACAATTTGAGTATTATTTTTAAATTTTATTTTGGTTTTCTAAATTAATTTAATAATTTTGAATCAAACTTCCATATCAAGCCATTGTCCTACCTCTACATAAGCAATGCATGAATGGAGATGGAAGTCTCACTAAATGAGAATGAACTAACTTATTGAAATGGAGGTTTAAAATATCAAAACAAAAAGAAAAATAATGAAGCTTGAAATACCAAAAGAAGAAGAAAATTAGTTATGGAAATAAGATGAAAAATTGAGGTGAAAATTATTTTTGCATTTAAGCAATGTATGTATATATACCTACTCACTTAATGAGAATGAACTAGATGAAATGGAGGTTAATTAGAAATATCAAAAGAAGAAAAAAAAGTTGGTGATGAAAATAAGAAGAAAAATTGAGATGAAAGTTATTGTATATAAACAATGTATATATAATAGCTCTTATTTAATTAGGATGAACTAGCATAAAATTAAGGTTATAATCATCAAAAAAAAAAAAAATAGTGATGTAAATAAGAAGAAAAATCAATATGAAAACCATTATACTATATAAGCAATTCATATATATACACTATCACTTAATGAGAATGAGCTAGCATGAAATGAATGATAAAAATATCGAAGAAAAAAATCGAGATAAAAGCTTTTTCAGATATAACGAGATATTACCAATACTAATTTGATTGTCATCTTAAGTATCCAAATCCATTGATAAGTAATTGCATTACAAAAAAAAAAAAACCATTTAGCATTATAATAGTATAGATTAAAAAAACATTAAAAAAGATTTAACATTTAGATACAATATAAATTACACTATAACATTAACAATAAAAATTATTAGATTATATAACAAGACGCGCATTGCGCGGGTGCACTACTAGTATATTGAAAAGTAATACTTGAACCACACAAAAGTATTACATAATTTTTCAAAATTTTGTCACATATGATACACATAAAAGTATTACATTCATAATGTAATACTTTTATATATGTTGTGTACTACTTTTACATATAATTTGTAATACTTTTGGTTGACCAGTGTTGACCAACCGATGACAGGTGTTGACTTTTGACCCTTGACCATTGACTTTTGAGTTGACTTTTGACCGGATCGGTTTGACCAGTCTCACGAAATGGGATCCGTGAGACAGTCTCATACAAGAATTTGTCTGAAAAAAATACAAATTTCAGTTTTCGTAATTTTTCAATTCGGTTTGCTTTTGAACTGAATCGACTGATTGCTTGGCTCTACTATTTTAAATGATATACAATTTATTGTTATTATTTAATGTTATTTTCCTATTTTTATATAAAGGAGGATCAACTTTTAGTAAGAACTTTTTAAATGATATAACATTTATTATAATTATTTAATGATATTTTCCTTTTTTATATTTGTGAGCGTACACATAAAATGAAAGCCAATATTATCATAACGATATAATTTAATGATATTTTCATATTTTTATATTTAGGAACGTTCACATAAAGCAAGAGTCAATATTAATTTAAACGGTATATAATTTATTACTTATTTTATGTTATTTCCTTTTTTATGTTTTGGAGCGTGAATCCTAAGAAATATAATTAACCAAATACCTAAATATTCCACAAAGGGTCTCTATAAAATGACTCATTTGAACCCTTAAATTTACAGACTTATTTGATCGATAAAATATATTTGACAATTTTCCAAGGTAAATAATAATGTATGAATTTGTTTTGAATTTCCTAATTAATTTTAGTTCTTGATTTGTGGCCTTTTTTTGTTTTCATGTGACGTTTTTTAGTATAATTCCTAAATAATTTCAGATTTGATTTGAGTATATGATGCACAAATTTAATACAAAGTTTTCGTCTAATTCTTGCTTTTGTCGCTCTTTTTTATGTTGTTGAGTATAATTCCTAAACAATTTTCGATTTTATTTGATACACATATAGAAAAAATTTGAAGTAAAAATGGTGCATTAATTTCAATCCATCGAATTTACCATTGAATTTTTTTGCCTTTTTTATTATTTATATGTTTTTCCTTTCTTTTTTATTGATATTTTGTATGAGTCATTGTTATAATTTGCTTTGATGTGTATGTTGGGAACATTTTTCGAAGTAATAATGCATAAATTTCAATTTTCATTTTCATTTTCATTTTCATTTAACTTCCATTTTTTAGTCTTTCTTTTTTGTTTTTGTGATGTTGTTGAGTATAAATTCGAAATAATTATCGATTTAATACAGAATGATTAATCCAATTTTTTATTTAATTGTTATATTGTCGTTGTTACTGTTGATTGAACGTGACGTGGTTGAGTTTAGTTCAGAAATGATTTTCGATTTGATTTTGTGGATAGATAGTGTATAGATTGATTCATTCATTGTTTGGATAGATAGATTTGGATTTTTTGCGAACTAAATAATAATACATGAGTTTCATTAATTTAATTAATTTTCTATTCTCGATTTTTGTCGTTCTTTTTTTTTGTTTGTCTTATGTGATGTTTTTGAGAATACTTCATAATTAATTTCATTGTTATTTACAGATTTGAAGACGTCTAAAGCTATACGATGTCACAGGCTAAGGTATTGTATGATTTCACAACTTTCAGATTAATCATATATTGTATAGTTTCACGACTACTTTTAGAAAAAAAAAAAAAACATAGGATTACTAATATTATTTTTAGTCTAGGTTAACTGAAACACAAATCTTATGAAGTTGTATTTCAGAATTAGATTGGAACGTCCATTATAATATTGACTAGAACCCACAATTGAAGGAAACATTTGGAAATCTGATTTTATGAAGTTTTTTTCCCCCTCTAATCATATATACTAAGTTTGGAGAATCGGATTAGATTGACAGATTTGATCGAGTTAACTAAGAACGGACCATTGGTTGAATACGTCTTGTGTGAGATCGTCTCACAGATCTTTTTTCGTGAGACTGGTTAATTCATAACCCACACTTAGCAATTCATATGAAAGTTTGTAGATATGAATTCAATTCATGGGTAATACTCACATGAGTTTTTGTGCCATTGGTTTGGTAAGATGCAGGAAAATCGAAAATCTGAGTTTCGGAAGTAGTTTTTCCATATCACCATACCATATAAGTGGAATCAGATCAAACTGGACTGATTGCCTAGTTTGATTGGTTCAATCAGGAATAGAAGTTTTATTTCGATCTCTTATCATATATCATGTTTGTGAAATCTATCTAGATTGACTAGTTGGAAATCAAGAATCTTGATGAAGTGAAAAAAATGATAAATTATAAAATAAACTATAGATCCAAGTATTTGTCATGGAATATCAATTGAATCATTGTCTTGTTGACCAGTAATATGCTAGTACACTGATTCCATTTCTTCATCAACCAAAATCACGATTTTATCTAATTTTGCCAATGTTGAAATTAAAACCGACTGTTTAATATTTTTTTAATAAAATTTATAATTTATAATTTATTATTCTCAGCCAGAAAGAAATGAAGGATCGTTAACAAGATCAAGAATATCTGCATACGAACGAATACAAATATCCTACAATGAGCTTCTGGCCCATGAATATTTCTTGAATGCACCACATTCCATGGGACCACAACAATTTGAAAATCGACCAAGGTATGAAATTTTAAATTATATTTTATACATGGAAATTAAAATGACTGATCTCATCTATTGAATTGATCTAAGTGATCCCCACAATAGTTGGAAAAAAACATGATATTGAATTGATTGGAATTACAAAAGAATTAATGTGAAAATTAATTACGAATTGTATGTTTTAATTTACTAAAATACAATAATTTTAATTTAATTAGTTATCTATTTCGCTTAGTATAATGCAAATCTTAGATTCATTCTTTTGTTAGATAATGCTATTTAATAGTACACATAATTATTATTTATAAGGTGTACATTTGTTGTCATTTTAATTATGAAGAAACCATGTAACATATTATAACTATTCTAATCAATTATCACACAATTTAATCTCCACAGTTAGTGTGCACACAAGTACTTATATATACATACATATATATATATATTTATTTGTATATTTTATCAATATTGCATATGTTGTAGGAATTATTGTGTATAATAAATTATCATGACAATTTAAGTTTTGCATGTTTTTTTTTTTTTCCTAGATTGATGGGATGTCAAGTATCTCAATTAGATCAAACTGTGCCTAACAACCTCAATCTTGCTAATGGTGACTCAAACTATGCTTGTTTATCAAGGTTCAAGGTATGTTTTTGTATATATTAAAGATTAGTATCTTACATTTTCAACATTTATCTTTAATATTATTGCTTAATTTCTTCTAAGTTTTCATGTTTTTTTTTTTTTTTCTATAGGAAGAAGATGTAGCTGAAAATCTCAGAAGCCCCTACTCTTTTGGCCGAGGATTAATGGGCTCAACCAATTACAGTAGTTTGTGGTATGTTTGAAATTTTATATATATCATATAATAATTTGATTGATGAGAAATTCTTTTAATCTTTTAAGATATAAAAAGTTATCTATTTAGAAATTGAATACAACTCCATAAAGTTTGATTTTTTTCTCCACGCAATCTTGAGACCTTGACTATCTCAAATTTATACAAGTTGAATGGCTATATATATTTCTTCTAATAATTTATTATGATCATATCTTACTTACATTATTTTATTATTAGGTTCTCGGTGTACGATGAAAGATATCAAGCTCTTGGTATTCCTGTTGACCCACATTTTCGTTTGTTCCAACTTTATAGAAATGGTACGTAACATTTTAATTATATTTCTTTCACTTAGTAATTATTACTCTTTTATTATAGGAATAATAGATGTTATAATAATCATATTTCAAATATAATAATATTTGATGTTATAATTTTCAGGCAGCAGTGCTGAAGAAAACCCAAATTATCAGGATGATCATCGTGCCAGTTAATATTGCTCCAATCATGTTATTCATAGTTTGTATGAATAAACTATATTTGAACAATTTATTTTATCTTACAACTTCAGACTCTTGTTTTTATTTTTTGACATATTTTTAGAATGATTTGACATTATTAAACTTCATTCAAAATGTTTGATTATATCATTTGAAGTATATGATTTATCTTTGTTATTTGATTATATTATATCATTTGCATTTCACATTATCTTTCACTACTAGAAATCACTCAAACTCAAAACTTCCGTTGTAATATTGTGAAATATCGTTGGAATTTTGCAAAATTCTATCGGAATTCTTGATTCCAACGGAAATTCCAATAGAATTGGACCGTCGGGAAAAGGGGCGTTGAAATTCAAAATTCCGATGGAAATTCCAACGGAACATTCCAACGGTACTTTCCGTTGGAATATACAATCACCAATAAAATTCCAACATTATTCTAAAGGAACTTCCAACGGCGTTGAATTCCATTGGAAATTATAAAAATTCCAATGGAATTTCCTACAGCGTTGGATTCCGTTGAAAATTCTGTTGGAAATTATAAAAATTCCAACAGTTATTATTTCCGTTGGAATTTTCTGTTGGAATTTGGTTGTTTTCTGGTGGTGTTTGTTACTTTTGCATTTTTATATGCATTTATTATTTGATCTTGTTTATTTTATTTTGATAAAAACTTGAGTGACACTATCTTACATGTCTTGAGTGGGAGATGAATATTTCATATGATCAATCAATACTCAATCAACATGTCGCGGACGAAGGTTAAAATGGTAAGTTTTCTAATAAACACACTCTGTTGACCCATAACAATATTATTATTATTGCAATATTTATAGTTTAATAATAATAATAATAATGAAAAAAAAATCATGAATGTTTTCTAAAACAACATGAGAAAAGGTACAAGTTTATGTCATCTTGTGAATATCACTTATTATTATTGAGGCTGTGGATAATGATTTACCCTAAAAAGATAGGTTTTGAAATGTGAATTGAGATATCAAAACAAGATCAAGAAGTTATACATAACCCGAATATCGAACAACTTATTGCTTTTCCAATGATCATATATTGCGTAAATGAAGGAAATGAAGAAGTTTTCATCATAGATGGTTCAGACAAACATATGTGGAATACTGATAAGGGCAAATGAAACTATCATTATTCAAATATCAAAAAGAGAAGTCAAGGCCGTTTGAAAGGAAAATCACGATCATACATGATGAATAAGTCATTTATATTCTATAAAAAATAATTACAAAAAAAAATATATACATTTAATCTCAGGTTGGAAGAAGAGTAAGAGTAAGACACACATTAAGAAAGAAAAGATGTAATTAGGAGTCAATACACAAAGAACATTATCAACTATTAGAATTTTTATCTTTTGATTTTAGAATTTCGAAACTTACTAATATTATTATTACTATGATTATTTGAATTTTTTCTTTCTAAATTTGGATTTATTGGGAATAGAAAACCTGATATTCTTAATGTACGATAATATTCTTTTTCCAAAATTTAATTAATAGGGAAGATGAAGAATACATTCATATTTCTAGAAGAGAGGAACAGAATACATTTAAAGTTTTATTATTCAATCATCAAAGAAAGAAGAATATGAGTATAAATTACACAAAGGAAGATAAAATAACAAAAGATGTAACTAGAATTAGTTATGTTTTATTATCAATGGTTTCATAATTTCAAAAATTATCTTTTGATTATTTGAAAAAAAAATTCCCTAAATTTTGATTTGTTAGAGATTGAAGAACCCAAATTTTTAATCTCATAAATTAATATTTTTTTTCGTTTTCTTAAACAATAACAATAAAAAAAATTCATCGATTGCGACGCACATGCTCTATACTAGTATGTGTGTATATATATATATATATATATATATATATTAATTCATGTGGTAAGCATTTTGTATATTAGGAAACATTTATATACAAATATTTACATTTTATATTTTATATTAAATAATATTTTTAATTTTATTTGTTACTTTAAAATTTCCAAACATAATTTTCATAATAGTAATAATAAATAGACATTCATTATGTTTAGTGAAATTTGATGGTTTTTGTCTCTTTTCGAGTGACATGGGTTTAAAACGAAAAAAATGAAAATTCATTCCACGTGAGTTATAACTTGATATTTCAATTTGTCACCTAATAAAACCGGTAAATGAGTATTTTCGACAAACAAAAGTAATATATAGGATCTTTATTGAAAAGTAATATAACATATTTATTAGTTCCTACATTCATGCACATACATATTCGATAGTGAACATGATGAATCATCATCAAACACAACCATGCATTACAAGTTGTAATTGAGAGAGAATATGGAAGAGTTAATTAGGTGATGAAATGAAGTGAAATCGCATGAGCAACTTGACAGACTTGTATTGTACCCCTTCGTGTGAATGAAGTGGAACCGCTCGAACACCGGTCCTCAGCTCCGATATCGGAAGGCACGTTTGTCCGGCAAACTTCGCCTTTTCCGGTGTATTATGCTCCTTAACTTCTATCCAAAGCAGTGCCAATTCTGGAACTGTTAATGGGAACTCAAACACCTTGTCCCATTTCGGTATCCAATTATCTTCGATCGTCTCTGTCTTCTTCACTGCTACATCAGCTGGAACTCCTGCTATTCCCACCTGAGGATACACAATACGTTGTCATAATCGAAGCACGACCTAGACTAGACATCCAATCGGCTTTATGGAAAATAAATACCCTCAGGGTCCATTTAGATAGGTAGATTTGAGGAGTGATTTCAAATCCATGATGGTAAATCCACCAGTAGCGTTTGAATGGATGTAGATCTGAAATCCATGTCTTTCATTTTGAGCTAATTTCGGAGTTATTTTGGCGGATTTCAAATCCACTCCAACTTGGGAGGATTTGAAATCCTGAATTCCATCCAAATGGAACCTTATGTTATGGAAGGCAATAGGTACCACATACCTTTGCATAAAAATCGGGAGGGGAATATTTGTCGAAGTGTGTATGACGAAAGTCATGATACCATCCTTCACCCATATACAGCGTCGCCTGATAAATAAGATGATCAATGAAGAAACGGTTGCACAAATGTTGATAATTAGAGTAAGAAACTGACAAAGATGTAACCTTCAAAGTAGTTTTGACAGGCAATGTAGCAATAGGACGAAAGAGCTCAGCACCAGCTTTCAACAGAATATCGGGTTTCTTGACATATCCGCACCCACCGTTGGCCCTGAACATCCCCTGCATCAACCAAAGTGATCTTCCATGTCCCTGTTACGTTCCAAATTCTACGATCTCAATCACTATTACACTATCCTTAGATTCTTCAAATGACAAGTGTACATACTTGCATATTCAGTGCAACCATTTGAGCTCCATGCATCCATCCAAGCATGGGGTTGTAGTTTGATGAGTCGAAACGAGTACCTTTTGGGTACACTCTCAGAAAATTCTTCTGTGTAAATCTGAAACAGAAAGACATCAGAATGTTTACACATTGCATTTGGCATATAACATAAGCCCTGTTTATTATTTACACCACTATAATTAAAAGAACATCCATCCATTTAAGTCCAAAATTTCATGAAAAATCATTGCATTACAATGCATCAAGAGTGCCAGTAATGCAAAACATTTCTTGTAGTACATGTTCATTGTGTTGTTGTCACAGTAAAAAACACGATTAAAATACCTCAAAATATCTTCGGAATAAGATGTGACAGCCTTTTCAAGTTCTTGTTCACTGAAGCTAAGGCGTCTGACTTTATTAGGATCCACCTTAAGCCAATCCTGCATACCACCTTTCCCCTTTCCAGCATGAATCGCAATTAGACGTCTATATACAGGTTCCGTATTTTGCTCTGACTTAGAATCCTCTTCATCTTCATCATCATCATCCTCTTCTTCATCATCATCATCATCATCATCATCATCTTCTACTTCATCTTCATCAAAATCATCATCCTTGTCCTCTAAGTACACTTTGGGTGGTGGTTTGGTTGATATGATAATCCTTCTCTTCAGAAATTCCGGGGATGGAAACTCAGTCAAGCATTCTGCATCAGGCGTAAACAGCATCTCTCCAAATGTATCGGTTATCATCTAAATCAAGTTATAACGAATCAGTTACGACGCAATGAAAGTGGCGAATTCAGCCCTTATTCACACCTTAGCAATATTAGACATACCTCAGCTGCTTTAGCCTGAAGATCAGGGGTAAGATGGGCTTCCAGTGTTATTACAACAGGATATTCGTGTTTCGTAAACGCATGTTCCTTAATACATCTCAAACATTTGATGAACTGGACAGGAGTTGTAAGTGTCCTGCACACCAATTACCAGCATGAAACAGTTGAGAGATAATATCTATCAAATAAAAATGCAAAAAGTTGGCGTGTAGCATTTGATTGAGGCATTAATATGGAGATTCTAATTAATACGACTTGTGACATTAATGTATCTACAATAATTTATAGCATACCATCCATGAAAAACATCAACATCGTCTTTAGTTGAATTAGGCCACATATCGAGTTCAATGACTCGTACGCCTTTATGCAGCGCGTCTTTGATAGGAGCATCGCTACAATCACTGGTTAGTTGGTTTCCGGTTAGATAGGAATTGTGGCTGGTGTATATGAAGTAATGAGACAATGGAGCATTCATATCATGGTGAACCTGCAAAAGCACATCATTAGAGAAATATCCATACAAACAACTCTAAATGGTTATTACCATTTTACCCACTACTTTTTGCGGTGTGGCCATTGATGACACTATTAGAAATGAATTTTAAATAGAATGTGCGATAAATGGACGAAATCATAGCATCAAAACACAAAGCAAAAAAAAATTTGGGGGTGTTTGGACTGGACTTGACCTATCCGGATTTTGGATGAGTGCAGTACAATCTATGTTTGGAGTAAAATCCTACAATCATATCCTACTTCTCCTACGTTTTCACAATTTCTAACAAAAACATCTACTTTTTAACCTTTTCTACAATTCCCAACAAAAAAATCTATTTCTTTTACATTTTTTTCAATGTGAAAATCACATCTATTTATAATCCTTAACCACAAAATTTCCAAATTCATACTCACAAAATTTTTCTAAAACCCAAATCCAAACTTGCAAAACACACCTTAACTCCAGAACAAACTACCGTCTTAGTAAAATTTTTCCCTGATATTTAGGCAGAGGAAATACAATTTACAAATGCTAAAGAAATCAAGAAGGAGATGATTACTCCAAGTTTGGGATTAAGAGGCGGATTAAGATCACCAAACAAGTACTTAAAAAAGCCATGGCGATGTAGAAGACCCCTCTTATGAAACAAACTTAAATGTTTGAGCTCATGAAGTTTATCAAGCAGAGCTTGTGTATCCTCCACCGTCGATTTCTCCTCCCCCTGCACCTCCACCAAGAACCGCCGCAGCTGTTCCACACCCACCACGCCGTTCACCGCATACTCATTGAATATGGCCGTGATGTCCGCCGGAGCTTCTGCCGCCGCCAGCCAGAACCTCCGCCGGAAGAAGCAACACACTCTATAGGTTTGTTTGGACATTGGGCACAATTGTGAGTTGTAACAACAGTGGGATTAAGATATCATGTGGGAGTCTTGCATGGGAAGAGGGGAAGGAATAATATTTGAAGTGAATAAACATTTGATTGAAATAGGGAGATGCATTGATTGTGGGGAGTTGCAATGTAAGAATGATTCCTTTAGGAGGACGTGAAAAAGTATAATCCGTTGCTATGGAATCTACTCACATAATTGTTAGGGTAAAAAACAAAAACAATCATTTATTTAGTAATTTATTATATAATTTAAAATGTTTTCATTTCACTGTATAAAGACTAAAGTACAAGAGCTTACAATATTTTCGGTCACTATGACATCAAATTTCAACGAAGATTGTTCTGGTGCATCTAAATTTAACATTTTGTTACATGAACTTTAAACGTTTTTGTTTTACTATAACGTTAATGGGTTTTGCAAATTACAATATTTCCAGCCGATTCATCCTGAAATCTCATCTGAAATTGCTCACATCCTTGATTCTCAGAGCAATAAATTTGTTTTGAAGATATAAGTTACAATATATTCATCACCTAGCCTCTTTCTTCTCCTTTTACTTCATTTTCAATTAGGATTTACTTTATCAAAATGACAAATGCAATATAAGGAAATGTCGATTTTTGGTTAAAGATGATTGTGTAAGTGAACAAATATAACCCTCTACAAATTAGATGGAGGCATATGAGCTATTTTCGATAGAATTTTAAGACGTGAGAGTTAGAAATTTTATAACATGAAAAACTAATGTATATTATACGGTAAAGTAAATTTTTAAGGGTAAATTACATTTTTGGTCCCCAAAGTATACCTCATTTTCATTTTCAATGCCCCCATATTCGTGAGTAGCAGTGTTGGTACTCTATGTTTTAAAAACTTGCACATTGGGTACATTCCATCAAGTTTTCATCTAAACTTGATGGAAGTTAACGAACCTTAATTTCATACCGTGAAAATTGAGCTCTTTTCTCCCTCTGTCATCTCGAAAAAAAGCTGATTCACCAATGAAGATTGAGAATAGTGAAGAAATTAGGGTAGCCGGCCTTTTTAGAATGAAAGTACGAAGAAAAATGCTCAATTTTCCTTAATAAAATTAGGGTTCGTTAACTTCCGTCACATTTGGACGGAAACTTAATGGAAGGTATCCAATATTAATATTGTTACTCGTGAAAATGAGGATACTTTGGGAACAAAAAATGTAATTTACCAAATTTTTTAAAATTCATATAGCAAAATACTAAATTGAAATACACTTTAAAAGCCTCCAACTAGATTTTATGATGTGGCAGTCAAAAAATTTGTAACCTGTAAAATTCTTAAACTTTATATAATGAAATTAAGACATTTAAAAATGATATAATAAACTACTAAATTACGTATACTTGAAATGTGTTTTTGTTTTTGTTTTTTTTACCTAATTGTTATATGCCAAATATATCCTTGACATGTCCTACGGTTCAGATATTTAATGTCTGATTTTTCATATCCCACCTCTGTTTTTATTGTCGGAACTATATCATTTTGATAGATCAAAGTTAGGGTCGGACCTATCAATATTGGGGCTTGAGTAGAAATTCTAGAATAGGCCCCTATTATCATGTATTAAACAAATTGGAAGTAAAACATTAAAATTAAAGAATTTAAAAAAATATTATATTATCCTACAAACTAAATATAAAATAAAAAAATTTAAAATTTTATAATAATTAAAAAACTTATATATTAATCCTAATGAAAATAAATTATGAATGTAAAATGAATAAAATTGCAGCAATCATAACAAATAAAATATTTATATTTTCACAGAAAGAAAAATTAAAATAATTACATAAATTCAATTTGATCTAAAAATATAAATTAAAATGAAAAAAAATAAAATAACAAACTATAAAGTATTTCAAAAAATAAAAACATACATCGATCAACAAAGAAAATTGCATTATATAATAAAGCAAAAAATATAAATTATAATTAAACTTAATTAATAAATGATGAACTATTTAAAAATTTAAAAAGGAAAACGTACATATATTCATACAAAAAAAAAAATGTTGAAAACCAATTACTATGGTATGAAATATTTTAAAATAAAAAGAAAGATAAAATCAATAAATTTTAGAAAAGGGTTGTTTTAAATTTAAAAAAGATAGAGAAATTGCACTTATATAATAACGCCAAAAATATAAATTATAATTTAAATTTAATAAATGATGATATTTTTAAAAAGAAGAATGTATGTAGATTCATAAAAAAAAAAATTGTTAAAATCAATTACTATGGTATGAAACATTTTAAAATAAAAAGAAGGATACAATGAATAAATTTTGCAAAAGTGTTGTTTTAAATTAAAAAAGATAAGAGAAAAAAAGCCAAAAGAAAACATAAGATAGAAAAATAAAACAGAGTGACAAGGGCTCGAACTTGAGACCTTCAGTTGATGTGGTAAGAGATATTCCACTAGAAAATTCTGTGTGTCTATATATATATATATATTGGACCCCTGGAAATACGTAACTTTTTTGGAACTTTTTTGGGCCTGAGTCGATCGACTCGTTCGACTTACCTAAGGTCGCAACAAAGTTTCAACTCCGATATAGGGATGGTACACAAAAAAACAATCTCATTTGCTTCATATTGAGGTTTTAAGTACTTGTAAGTTGTAAGAGTGTTTGCTTTTTTCCCTCGAAGCGAGAGAGGTTTTTTAAACATTATAAATATCTCATATAAAGATTGAGCCTCCTATTAGATGGTCGCACGGTATGACCGCGGGTGGGGATAGGTCAACGTGTGGATTAATTTATAATACGTAATATTTTGTGTATTAGATTAGGTAATATAATTTAGGATGGAGGTATACACACCCCAAAACTTATACAACACACCCCGTTTTGTTAACAAATAATATAGAGTGACACTTGTGTGCCCCAGGGGGCATGATGCCCTCAAATTAATCATCATATGATGTTAAATATATACTTTACAGGTATCATGTATATACTCTTCAGGTATCACATTTATACTCTTATATATATATGATACCTGTAGAGACGTATATTTATAACACCAAGAACTATAACACCTATAGAGTATATATATAACATCTAAAGAGCATGTATATAACACCTAGATCTGTGCCCCTATGTGCCCAGGGGTATATAAGTTTTTGCCAATAATATATAAGTAAAATATATTTTTGAAGTGTGTTAAGTAAGTTGTGGGGTGTGTATAGCCCCACCTTATAATTTATTATATACATAAACTATATAATACTATATGTCAAATCATAACATCAATTTATAATTTTTCATAAGTATTGCATGATACTCATAAAAATATTATTTGATACACACAAAAGTATTAAAATAGTATCATTTGTCAAAATTAAAAAAAGCATTACATATATGATACACCTAAGATCATTACATGATTCAAACAAAATATTACATAATTTAAAGAACATCATTGTTTGCATAATTGCATGTCAAATTAATCTTAAAACTAGAATGCAGTATTACATTCAGAGACAGAGTTACATGAGAGTCAAAAGGGTCTTAAAACTAGAATGCAGTATTACATTCAGAGACAGAGTTACATGAGAGCCAAAAGGGTCATTGGTACGGGTGGAAATAAGCTAGGTTAGGTTGGGCATGAATTTTAAAGATTAGGCCTAAGCTCGGCCTATTATACATGATAGGCTTTTTGTTTGTTTGTTTGTTTGCTTGAGCCCGACTTATTTTGTAGATAAGCTCGACCTAAAACATATATATATATATATATATACACACACACACAAGCCCGACCTATTTTGTAGATAAGCCCAACGTATAGCATATATATATATATATATTAAAGATCTTCAATATAAACAACAATAACTAATTTTCTCTCTCAATTTGAGATACTATATTTGGAAAGAAAGTAATTATAAGAATTTTAAAAAAAAAAGTAAAAAATAAAAAGATTTATACTTTAAGGTTTGTATATGATACTCTAGGTTGGGATATGGCCTATGGGTAGGGTTATGTAGGTTATTTTGTCTTTATTCTCTTTCATATAAATCATAATCTTTAACTTAAGTATTTTTTTTTCATTCCAAGTTTTGTTTTAATCTATTATATATCAAATTTATGATTTTTTAATTTATAATTTAATTGTTTTTTTAATTCATAATTTTGATAATAAGTGGGGTCGCAGTGAAGGAGTGTATCTAATTCAAATTAAATGATTTATTCATTGTAAATTTGTGTTTACCTATGTGATTGGTCAATTTTATCATTTTTTATTTGTAATTGTTTATTATCATTTTTATTTTGTATTTAATTTTGATGTGACCATGGAGACAAATTTCAAGGATGTGGTTTTTACTTTATAACAAACCTGTTGGTACCCTAGTAACCTTTTCAAATTTTCAAATTTTTCTTCAAAGATATATAGTTCAACTCACTGTGCAGGTAGCTAAACAACTTACTGTTCAGTGATACTGCATTAGGTTACTCGACAGTTTGAACTTAGAGTTTTGTGCGGTAGAAAATACTTTTATGAAAACACAAGATATGAAAATCAGATTTTAGTGCAAGTGCAGTATGATGTTTGGTTAGATATGTAACAAGATAGATATATAAAGCAGATAAAATCACACAACAATATACAGAGGTTCAAAGGTGGAGTAACCCTTCTACATCCTCTCTGCCTCTTCTCAAGAGGGAACTTTGTTAATTTTGTTGATTTACACAACCCTAGCTATTACAACACAAACATAACAAAAGTGTAGCAAGCCTTTCCACACTGGTGCTTGTCCACTCGACCAACTAACCCACACATGATCCTTACTCTTTTCTTCAAAGAGCGAAAGCTTAGCAGGAAATTGTTCCTAGCACTAAGCACTCCTAACCACAATCTATAAAAGATGTGCTTACAATTTTCTTCAACTTGGTGCAGCAAGCTTAAACTTCTAAGTGCAGGTTACTCTGTTGTAGCTTGTTGCTTAACTGTATGATGTATGATTAATATAACATAAATGTATGACTAACATAATATAAATGTATGACTAACATAACATAAAAGTCATGACCATAACAATAAAATTCATGAGCGAAAGAAAAGGTTTATGGGCCGGACGACCCGAATCTGGCCCAAATATATGGATCTTAGATTCATGCACCAGTAACACCTTCTCAACATAAAAAAACATAATTAATTCATTATCTTCATTGGATTGATACTAACTTACCCTATTAGCTAGTAAGGTTAAGAAATAGTTTAATCAATTTTATCATCCACGAATATTTGTTATCTAACATATGAAATTAAGAAGAAGAATAATGGAACAGATGATAAAAAAAAAAAAAACAACAATAGTGAATTAAAGGAGGAGAAGAAATAGAAAAGATAGAAGACGACATATGAAGAAGAGTGAGATCAAGAAGAAGGGAAAAAAAAAAAAAAAAGAAGGGAAAGAAAGATTGAGAGAGAAGAAGGAGAAAACAAAGAAGAAGAAAACGAGAGATTGCAGTTGATCCATATCTTTCGCTGTGCAAAAAGACCATACTAGTTGCTGGTGAATTTTTATTCACTTAACCCACTGAGCCATACGGTTTTATGGTTGAGAAAATGGAAAAAAAAACAAACAAACAAAAATAGAAAGAAGACAAAAACTCATGATAATTACATTAAAAAAACTCAAATTTAGAGTTTAGTTTGAACACAAATACTCATATGTAACTGTCTCACATACGACGGCACTCGCGTACGGTCGACCGTGTCCTAGGATACGACCGTGCGCGAGTGTAGTGTATAAGTATGTCTTTTTCAATAATAAGTACGTGATTTTTCACTATAAGTATGTGATTTTTTTTTCTCGCCCACGACCGTGCCCTGGGACAGACCGTGCCTTGCGTGAGCAATCTGTGGTGCACGGTCAGGTCTCAGGGCACAGTCGAGATAAGTATGTGATTTTTGTCTATAAGTATGTCTTTTAGTGCTATAAGTATGTGTTTTGACGCACGGTCAACTGTGTCCCAGCACACGACCGTGCGCCAGTGCCGTCGCACATGAGACGGTCTCACAGGAGTCCAGCTCTAGTTTGAATTGCAACATGAACTTTTAACTGTAACACCAAAAACATTCAATATAAAACTTATTTCAATTTAAGACATGTTTAGGTTTTTTGGGCTCCAGTTGCTGACATAGAGTTCAAATTGTATAAGTTAATTATTGACATATATATATATATATATTTATATGTGGATGATGATCGATTCACGATATGTTTGAGTTTTTCAGGCTCCAATTATAGAATTGTAGTTCAAATTGTATAAGTTAATTATTGATGTATAAATTTACATTTGGATATGATGACTATATTTAAAATTACAAGTATCAACACGTGCGAGAATGAATTTTTTAAATCAAAATATTATATTACTACTAACCTTAAATAATAATTTTTTATAAGGAGGATATACAATTTATATTAAATTAATATATATATATATATATATTAAATTAGAGTCCTAATATAATAAAGTCCTAACACAGTATAATTCTAAATGATTTTGCTTTAAAGTCTATGGTAAATTATTTAAATATGAAAATCATAAATTACTATTATAACCTTAAATAAGATCTTTAATAAGGATATATTAGACAATCCATATTTTAAAAGAAATATTCATACTTTTATATATTTAACAATAAATATGTTGGCAATTAACATTTATAATTTGTGAACCACGTCAGCAATTGAAATTCGAAAAATCCAAGCATGTCCTGAATTGAAAAAAGTGCTAAATTGAATGTTTTTTATATTATAGTTAAAAGTTCATATTGTAAATGAAACAAGACCGTAAGTTCGTGTTTTTTTTTTTTACGTAATTAATCCAAAACTCACTCTAATACATTGTGTTGAATTTTCCACCCAGCATAGGATCCAGATGCGAAGCAGTGTAGATTGTGGTGGAGAAGAAGATCAACTAGGGTTAAAAAGGACAAAAAAATAAATAAATAGAATAGAGGCTGGATGGGAATGCCCAGATACATAAACCCTTCTCAAACAGAATGAAGCCATCACATCACAACAACATTATTCTTGATCTTCAACGTGTCTTCTTTTATATATTTTTATAACTATTTCTAAGATATTTAATACTCCTCTATCTTTGCCTACTTTCCGTTTTTTGTTGTCCCAGCTAACTTTACCAGTCCAAAAATGGTAACAAAAAAATTACGACTTTACCCCTCAATTTCTTTCATTTTACTTACTTTACACTCAAAAAGCACACATTAATTACAAAACGGTCACTCAAAAACATTAAAATAACACATCACATCAAAGTCAACAGTTTTTTCTTAGGATTCGTGCCGATCAAAGGTGGCAAAGATAAGGGGGACGGAGGTAGTACCTTATAAGCTCAGCCCTACAGCCTATTAATAGTGCCAAAACATCTTAACTACATAACCTTTTATCTCAAGCTCTTCATCAATGAAAAGACAAAACAGAAACATAACAAAACTATGGTATTCTTTCCACCCTCTATTTTCCTTGCAAATGCATCAATATTCAATTACTGTACAAATACATCAAGAATCAAAAGATGGACTCAAAAATGCAAAGCATGTTTCACTCAAACCGAAACCGCATAAGAAGCCTCACGGATTTAAATTTCTGACCCTTCTTGTCGTAGAGGGGCACTGCGCGAACCCCGGTTCTCAACTCCGACACACACAAACATGTCTGCCCTCCGAAATCATCCTTTTCGGACCTATCATATTCCCTTACTTCTATCCTTAACAAAGCAAGCTCTGGAACTGTTAATGGGAATGAGAACTCTTCATCCCAATACGGTGCCCAATCGTCTTCTATTACTCGTGTTCTCTTCTTCGCAACATCTGTTGGCACACCCACTATGTATATCTGTAACAGCAGGGGCATAAACTAATCAAACATATAGTTACTTATACTTCTAGCTGTAAGTACTGATCTAACTTCATTGCAAAAAACGTCGTACTGATATAGAAATATCGTACCTTTGTATAGAAATCGGGTGGTGAATATTTATCAAAGTGAGTATGGCTGAAATCCAGTCGCCATCCGTCTCCCATGTACACATTCACCTGTACAAATAAGGTGAAACTCTTCATAATCTATGTCAGTAGATAAACTAATTTGTTTGGTGTGATCTCTTTCCACTTACCTTTAATGTTTTCTTCACAGGCAAAATTAGTTTGGGATCAAAGACCTCATTGTTTGGACCTTTGCTCATAAGCAAATCGGGCTTCTTCACGTACCCACACCCTCCGTTGGATCTAAACAATCCATGCATCATCCGAAGTGACTTTCCATGGCCCTGTTGTTAGATCAAAATATCCAATCAGTTGAGCAAGAAAACGGGTCGATTCTTATACGAATCAAGAACCATGTAGCATTAAATTACAAAGCTAACCTGCATGTTGAAGGCAACCATCTGAGCACCAAGCATCCATCCAATAGTTGGCCTAAAATTTGACGAGGTTACCCGTGTACTCTTAGGATACACCCTCAGAATATTCTTCTGAGTGAACCTAACAACATGGAATTTACGAGCAAGTTAAAGAAAACTCGACCAATGACTGTATACTGATCAAATACATAGCACATAGATCACCTCACAACATCTGTGGGATATAAATCCGCAGCCTTTTCAAGCCTCTGTTCGTTCAAACTAAGTCGACTCACTTTATGAGATTCACTCCTTAATGCATGCCTCACCCCTTTTTTCGCATTCCCAGCATGAATGCCTATGAGACGCTTATATTCTGGTGGCGCCAAATTGCCCGACTTCTGCTGGAACTCATCATTTTCTTCCTCATCCTGATCACTCTGACTCTAAAACATTTCACAACCAAACAATGAATAAATATATATAGAAGAGCAAATAATCTTTACATAAATCACTTAATTTCTCTCTTCTCACCTTGTCATCATCATCAAGATCTCTTAGCAATTGTTCATCTTCGGACGAATCTTTTTCCTGTTGTGAAGGATTTTCACCATCCTTGCCATTGTTGGTTCCGAGATACTCTTTTGGAGGTTTCGTTGAGAGTATGATTCTGTGCTTTAAGGCTTCGGGCGAAGGAGATTCCTCCAAGCATTCTTCTGACTCGGGGCAATACAACATATCGCCAAAAACTTGTGTAACCATCTTTCAAACAATCATTCAAATCAATAAACTAACTTGGAATACAAATTAATCAATGGAAAAACTTTCAAGATTTCTATACCTCAGCTACTTTAGCTTGAAGATCTGGAGTAAGGTGATCCTCTAATGTAATAATAACAGGATATGGAGATTTGAGAAACGCGTGCTTTCTAATCGACTCTAAGCATTTGAGCAACGGTATTGGAGTCGTTAGAGTCCTGCAGATCGCCTCACGACTTTAGACACTCTTGAATATCATTATACTCGAGCATGTAAATATACATACAAGAGGGTTGCTACCTAGCCTACACACCTCCCATGAGCATCTCTGTAGGTATCTACTGACGTGCAACGAGATATAAATGTGACATCGCTGCCCGATGCTAAATTCTCATGGGAGGTGTGTATGTTACATATATTTTACAATGAACTACAAGAAGAATTGAAATAGAAGAGAATTACCTTCCATGAAGAACGTGGATATTATCTTTATTAGAATTAGGCCATAGATCAAGCTCTATGCCTCTTACACCATTTTCAAGAGCTTTAACTATAGGGATTTCACTACAATAACTGCTCAATTGATTTCCAGTTAAGTAGGAATTGTGCCCTGTATATATGTAATAATGTTGCAATGGAGCTGTCATATCATGGTGTACCTGAATTTATTTCAATTTTCAACGTTAATTTCATTTCAAATGTCAATGTATGTAGGAATAAAATACATAACATTGTGTAAAATGCAGTAAAATGTTAAAAGCTAATTTGTGGACAAGGTACAAATTATGTAAAAAATGTCCAAACCCTTTAATAGATGGGATGGTAAAAATTAGAAGGGATTAAACCATCTAACCTTCATAAAGTACCAGTCTAAAAAGATTGGTAAAATTACGTTGGTGGGAATATTAGTAAAATTAACATAATTAAATGGGATGGAACTATTTGCATCCATAAAATAGTAACACATCCCAAATTGTGATCTTTGATTTTGATTGATCAAACCCTCAATTTAAATGTTTTTAATATTGACCAAACATCCGCCTATAATATGTAGGAGTTTATAGCATTCTATTAGTTGATCTCAATTAACAACAATACATATATATATATATATATTTCATTTCACAAGAAAAATAGAAATTGGTACAAACATTAATACTAGACATGCGTACAAGTTACAAATAATTTATAAAGTAAAAAATTAATTCTTATCATTAATGAGCTTGTTCTGTCAGATAAATTTTCTCAATGACAATGAGATCATTTCATGGATTTAATTTCATGAAATATGTGAGTCAACTGTAACCCACACAATAAAAATTAACTTAAAAAATTCAGTATGAATTTTTGATAGGATCAATTATGTGTCTCAAAGTTATACCCGTAATATTCTTATAAAAGTTTGTGTGGTTATTTTGTTTTTTATTTTATCTTGAGGTGCTTTATATAAGATGTATAGGACAAAAGCAAAGTACAAAGATATTATTTTAAATAAGTTGTGCTTATTTAAAAATATATATATTGTTATATGAACATCTGTTTAATTTCTAAACTTTAGTCTTCGAATAGCAAGTATTATCAATTAAACAATTAGCAAATGAATGAAAGAATAATTGTAAGTCTAGCTGTCTTTTATTCGTGGAGACCCAAACAAAGGGGAGTGACCATGTAACTTAGTCAATTCTATACTTTTGTTCTCTCTTTTCAACATATTATTCATCCACTAATTGCTTTTTGCTAGCTTATTGTAGCATATATACAACAATTAATAGTTATATTAATACCTCTTCTAACACTAATGATAATCATAATCATAATCATATTGTTATTATCATCATCATCTATAAGTTCAACTTGTGATCGAATTGAGTTAATATATTGTCGGGTCCAAGTTTCACATAACAATTATACTTGGAGTTGGAGCTTCTTAAAATGGTAGGTTTTAAATTGACTCATTGATAAACTTGATAAATCAGACATACATCTCCTATTCCAAAATAATTAGCACAGAGCACGTGTGATGACATCCTTATTTAACACACGACTTGTATCAAAAATTATGAAACGAGAGATGTAATACTAAATGTAACAGAAGATTCAATCCGGATAAATCAAACTAATCTTGACTTAAAATTACTTATATAATTAAAAAGTCCATATTAAATTAATTAACTTTATCTAAATTAAGGTGTGGGTTTTTATAAACAAATAAATATACAGTAGTAAATTTGATTAATTCTTTCGAGTTTGACTTCTTAAAAAAGTCTAAATAACTCACCGACTACTAAACTCTATTATATACACTAATTTTCATAGAAAAATCTAACTGGGAAAGTATTATATTTATAAATAAACCCAAGTAGCTTAATGATGAAGCTTTGCAAATATAATTCATCTCATCTCCAATTAATGTCTCTATAACGAATATTATATCGCAATTACTAATAAGTAATCTGATAATTTGCATCTCCAAATTCTTGATTTAGTAATTTTCTTTTCATGAAACTTGTATGCATCACCTAAAACTTCAACCTAACAAAATGTTGGGTAAAACTATGTTAAATTTGTGCAAATTAATTAAAAGATTGGAAAAAGGAAAATAAGAATTAAGAAAGATGAGGAAATAAAAAATTGAAAACCTGAGAAATGATGGGGGCATTGAGATCATCCTGGAAGAGGAAATCGAAGAAGTCCTCAAGGGTGAGGCCCTGTCGCCGGCCGGCCTGGTGGCGGTGGTGGAACACTTTCTTCATGATCGCCGCCGCGTCGTCGACGGTGAGGCCTTCCTCCCTTTGGTACTCCGTCAAGAACTTGAGCAGTTGATCCGCCGTCATGTGGGCTGCTCCCTCCGCGTACTGCAGGAACGCCGCCCTCACGTCCGGCGGCGGCTGCGACTCGCTGATCTTGAACTTCCGGTTGAAGCATCCGAACACGCTGTAGTAATTGTAACTACCCATATCACACCTCTCTCTCTCTCTCTAAATGAGTGTGTAAATGATTGGTACTTTGTGTGTGTAATATATATATATATATATATATATATATGTAAAGTACGTAGAGATATGTGTGTGTTACGCGTTGGAGGATGTTTTATGGATTGGTTGAAGGTTGTTTCTTGGAAGTATGGATGTGAATGGCGGAATAATTTAAGATGGAACAATCACTTGTTTGCAAGAAAGAATATGAAGTTTGGATTAATAAATGAAATGGAAATTTTGGGTGTTGAATTTAGAGAGAGAGAGAGAGAGATTAATGAAAAGAGGGTTTCAGTTTTTGTAAAGAGATTTAAAGAGTATTTGTGGTTTTAATAAAGAGATTTTAAAGAGAGAATTGTGTAGGTGGATCGTCGTTAAAAGTAATGAAAACTATGGAATCATATTAATTAATTACTAGCCTACGCAAGTGGGAATCCACGACTAGTTCTTTTCTGATTTTTTTTTTTTTTATTCTTGAGAATGAAAATATATTTTTTTGCCTTTTTTTCCTTTTTGGGGAGGTGGTTAGTAGGATTAACTTTGTTTTAGTCGAGGATGAAAATATCCCGATATATCTCTGATATTTCCGTTTTTTCACCTGACCGAAATAAAAACGGGCTGTTACGATATATCCCCGATATTTTCATTTTTTGTAAAAAAAACAAATGAAATATCAATAATTATTAGCTAAATATCGGTAAAAATCGATATCGATTTCAATATCGAGGCTTCATGTAAAAATTATAAGAAAATTCATAAATATCAAGGAAATATCGGTAAATATCTGTGAAATGTCGATAAATATCGGAAAAATATATGTAACAATATTTCCACCGAAACCGATATATCCATCGATATTTCCGTAAAATTAAGTACCGACATATTTATCGAAACCGATATTTTCATCCTTGGTTTTAGTTCAACTTTGTCTGATATCATTTTATTTATTAAAGATTTATACATAATTAAAAGTTGGTATCAATTTGATAATGGGACAAATTATACACACCCTACTCAATACTAAACACACCCCAATTAAATAACATAAAATTAAAATATTTGGTCAATTACCAATTTACCCTTACTAACCCTATTATTAAAATAATGCATAACATAAATAATACATTACTACACACACCTACATCCTACAATAACTAAACACACCCCATTCCATACTACTATACACACTGCATATGTATCTATCACCTTCATAACACTCAAACTTAGCTCAAGTTGTAAATTTGTTCCAAAAAAATCAAGAAAAATCATACACTAGTTGAGCACACTTTGAAAGAAGAAGGAGATCAAGATATAGACAATATAAGTGTTTAAATGTGTTTCTACCGATTGTTTTTTTCGTAAACGTAGCCAAAAAAAAGGGTTCGCGAAGATTGTTCGGCAAGCACAGGCCGAACGTCTTGAAGAGTGTTCGGCAATACGCCGAACATACAACAGAGTGTTCGGCCGGCGACGAACTTAATAGAGTACGTTCGGCCTGGCCAAACAAGTTGATGCACGTTCGGCTTTCTCTGGCCGAACGCAGTGCATGTTGTTCAATTTTTGGTTGCCGAACATTATCAGTTTTTCATGTGAAATTTACATCGACGATCTTAATTGTTATCTTGCTGTGAATATATTTACTTATGCATATCGTGATGTGAATATATATACTTATGCATGTTATATATTGATAGGAAAACAATTCTAATGGAGCTCCATTTAGCATCTATAATGAACCCGATGATAGCAATGATATGAATGCAATGTATGAGGCGATCGATTTCTCGGATGAGTTTGTGACTAATGAAATTTTTGAAAGTTGAGAAACAATGATTGGTTGGGCAACTAAACTTGGAATTCGTCTACACATGGTAATATTGGTTAGACGCTCTGATAGTCGATCGAGTGGTAGACGAGCTAGAGTGTTTTTGGGTTGTGAGGGTGGTGGCACGTACCGTCCACCCAAAAAGAGACTTACCAATAAAATTGGGGAACAAAAGCCTGTAAAGGAACGACTTACTGGCACCAAGAAATGTGACTGTCCTTTCATGTTAAAAAGAGTGCAGTTGAATGAGATGAGACATTGGTGCTTACAAGTAGTCTCTAGCGTGCACAATCACCCCATGGGGTTAAATTTGGTTGGACACTCATTTGCGGGTCGACTATCGGCCTCGAGGATCAAGTTGTGCGTGACCCGTCCTTAAACAATGTCAAACCCAAAGATATCATGAGCACGTTGAAGCAATCATTTCCGGAGAATGCGTCCACATTGAAGACAATTTAAAATGCTCGTCAAAAGCATATAATTGTCGAGCATGGAGGCCAAACGCAAATACAGTATTTGATGGGTAAATTGAAGTCTGAGGACTATTACTACTTGACTAGGAGATGTGAGGGAACCGTAGGGTCACAGATCTATTCTATGCTCATCTGACCTCTGTTGACTTGTTGTGTGTCTTTCCCAACGTGTTATTGATGGATTGTACCTACAAGATTAATAGGTATAAGATGCCTCTTCTGGAAATTGTAGGTGTCACCTCGACCAACATAACATTTTCTGTGGCGTGTGTGTATTTGGAAAAGGAGCGTGAGGACTGCTATAGATGGGCGTTGACGACATTGAAGGATCTACTAATTGATGATTGTCTACCGAAGGTGATCGTAATTGATCGTGAGATCGCACTCATGAATGCTCTTGCTGCTACATTTCCCACCTCTACTTATTTGCTTTGTCGATGACATATCAACAAGAATGTTTTGGCCAAATGTCGAGGTTACCTTAGTAGAGTTGAAAGGTGGGAGCATTTCAACATGATGTGGAATATGTTGACTTCTGCAGAGGATATTCCGAAATTCGAAGAGTTGCTTCCAAGGTTTCATATTGACTACGCCGATGTTCCTCAATCCATAAATTATTACATGAAAACTTGGATTGAGCCGTACAAAGAGCGATTAATGCTATGTTGGACCAACAATATCATGCATTATCAAAACACAACGAGCAACAGATAATCGTCATACTTTGTTTACAACGTTAAATTTACATTGCCAAGTTCTCTTTGGATGACTAGATAATTGAAATTATTTTTTTATTTACTGTTAGGGCCGAGAGCACACATGCAAAATTGAAGAGGCAATTGGGCACAAGCCAATCAAATTTTGTGACTGCGTGGGAAAGAATACATCATTTGCATATCACGTCTCACACTGGCATCAAGGCTTCGTTCGAGCAAAGTCTTAATGTCGCGCCACATTGCTACTCTTCCCTAATTTTCAAGTGCATAAGAGGACTTGTGTCTCACTATGCTCTTGGACTTATATTTGAAGAGATGAAAGGAATTGATAGTTGTGGTGTCGATCCATTGATGTGTGGTTGTGTGCTTAGGAAGACATGTGGTTTGTCTTGTGCACACGAACTAGCAGAGTTGAAATGGGACCACCAAGTTGTCCAACTTGAGATGATAGATCCTTACTGGAGGAAGTTGGATTGTGAACCCGTGAAGGCAAATGCTTCTCCTCACCCTGATGTGGGAAATCGTTTTGATGAAGTCCACGCATCTATACGAGACATGTTCGGAGAGGCATATGAGGCATATCAGTTGTTGTTGTTAAAGAGGCTTCTTGAGATTAAAAAGTCTTCAACTAGCTCGTTGTTGGAACCTGTTGAGATCACACGTCCTCGTGGTCGGCCAAGCAAAACCAAGCGAGGCAAATCCACCCCCACCAAACGAAACCCATCTCATTTTGAGTATGTTGAATCATTCTACAACAGTTGTTCACCATCTCTCGATACAAATGTTTTTGTGGATGATCATCCTTTGGGAGCACCAAGTTTGAAGGTTGGGTTGACGAAAAAGAAAGAGTCGTTTAGACGATGTTCAGTGTGCAAGGCCGGATATGACGTTTACATTACTCAACTTCCCCGACCAATTCAACCCCACGTGGTGAGTATCAAAAACACGTTGGGAGATAGTTATTGTGGTTTTAGATGCATCGCTGATGCTATTGGATTGGGGGAGAACTCATGGCCCCAAGTACGTAGTGATCTTATCCAGGAGATGACAAACTTTGAACATCTTTATGCTACCATTAATGGTCTGCAAGACCGGACACAAAAGATACTTCAGAACTTGGCTTGCTTCGAACTAAGTACTTACGATGTGAATCACTGGTGGGCATTTCCGGAGATGACATATTTGGCGGCAAATGCTTACAACATCGCCCTCATTCACATCTCTCCACAACTCTCTGTCACTGTTCTGCCTATGAGGACACAAGTGCCTACGAAACCACGTCTTGTTTGCATGGCTCTTGTTGGGAACAACCATTACATTGTGGTACGTGTCATATCTAGTGTTTTATTTAGTCTTCTGCTAACCACACAAAATTTTTAACGAATGTTTTTTTTTAGGTAAATTTGGCAGAACACGCATCCTTACCCCTAATCATAGAAGGGTGGTTCGGCCAACGGCTACCATGTGTGGCGGGTTGGGCGGATATTTACAGGCAACGAATCATGCAGTATGTAGAGGAATAACGAAATGGTAGCTCGTCAGTAGGATTTGACACTTTGTATATAGATTAATATGTAAAAGGCACGGTTGTACAGTTATGTACATGTGGTATCTTCTGGACATTGTAGGCTACTTTAAGTGCTTTAGAACACTTGATTTTTTGGAGCAATGCATGTATATTGGTTTGTAAATGCACCATATTTGTGTATTCGTACATTGGCGAACGTGGGTTATTCGTAAAATTGTCCGTTCGGCACATTGGAACCGAATACGCTGTAAAACGTTCAGTTAGCGCCGAACAAGTTGAATATCGTTCGGTGTACAACCAAACACTTTGCAGTATGTTCGGCCTGCCCCGCACATTTCATACTTGGTTTGGCGGGTACTTGCCGAACAGTCACAATTTGTACACACATTTGGTCGAATTTCCCCGAAAACATGACACTCACACCCAAATAGTATATTTTGTAACGATGAATAAGTATTCCAACGTAAAATATGTACGAGGAATCAAAATACGTAGAAAAAAATAACGTTCAAGGCAATTCTTAATTCGATTTCAAATAAGGGTTATTCTTACAACGAGTTCAAATAAACAACTTCAACAAAAGTACAAAATCGGCATCACTCATCAATCTATGATCTACGACCTCTATGAGTCCTGCCTGTCATTTGTCTAGAGCTCTCCGGTTGATCCTCGAAATTTAACGAACGTCATGCTCCCACCATGGCTAGCATGATACTCGAAAGGTCCATCCCATCGGCATTTTGAAGCCATTGTTGGTAGACGGGATCTAAATGTCTGCAGGCATCAGCGATCATTACCCAGGGATCGGGCCCTTTCGATCGGCTACTTTGAACGTGCTCCGGTGGCACGTTCAACGGGTTCTGGATCACTGGGTGCGACACCGTGTTCCACCAATCCATGTACTCATCCACGCATTCCCATGGTGGATTTGCATCTCGACCACGGTCCTCGATGGAAAGCACATAGTTCATTCATACCCGATAGTAAGCTCCAAGAGCATCCCAAGTTACCTTGTACTTCAAAGTTTTGTTACCACGTCGGACTACACTCGGCATAAGTGGTTCAACTGGTATCCTTTGAACGTAGCTGAATTGACGAAGCACTCAGTCCGGATGGTAAGGCTCAACGCAGTCGAATGCCCGTATACACCCCTGGAAGAAAGTCACTTCTTTTCGAGGGAAGTATTCTCGAACATCGTTATAAGGGTTCCAATCGACCTACATTGTTCAAAATATGAAAACAAACAATTTTATCCAAATATACACTAACATTGTTGATATGAAATGCATAAGGATATGTATACACTTATACTTTCTGGAGTAATGTTGTCTAACACCTCACGTATAGCAAATACACACTCTTGATTACCTCCAGCATGAGCTATCTGGATCCACTTTAATGCTATTTGCTCTTCTATTCGGTAATGTGCATTTTGGGTGGGCCTAAACACTGGAAAATGTGCATATATCCAAGCCTTGTGCACGAAAACAATGGTTTAGCATTAGTATAAAAAGATAGCAAACATTCACACATTAGTATAAAAAGATAGCAAATAGGTAGTACCTCAAGTAAAGTCAGATATCCACACATCTGCTTCATACCACTCCTCGAAGCCAGGCCCAACTGTCGATACAAAAAGGCTAAGGCTGCTGCACCCCAGGCATACTCATGTATACGATCGAAATCATCCAACAGTCTTAAGATCTTCGTATCCGCTCTAGAACCACTCTTATCTGAAAAGATCGTGCAACCCAAAGCAAACCAGATGTATGCACGAGCAGCAGCCGTTCTCACATCTTCATTCGGTGAGCTCGTATCCTCTTCAAAGCAAGAACGAAGCCACTCCAAGCGAACCGAGCTACCCCTGTGACCTTGCAGGGCTTCAAAGCTCTCATCAGTGCCCGTCCCCAACAACCTCTGCATGAGAAGAATAGGAATCTCTGGCCGGGTTCTGCCTTGGGGCACCATAACTAGTCTTCCAGTGAACGAAAGCATCGTTAGTCTATGTACGTCATCCAACGTAATAGTCATCTCGCCGAATGGCATGTGGAACGTATTAGTCTCTAGTTGCCAACATTCCACGAAAGCACATAGCAGATTCTTGTTCGACGTCTTATATGAAATCCATCCGAGGTCTGGGATTTCTGTTCGCTTGATCATATCTTTGAAGTTATCCACCATGTTCACAAACTTCCACATCTCCATCTTTACACTACTACAAAAGAAAGTTGTAACAATAAATCCACAAGATACGCCAATTTAAATAACACAAGTTATCAAAGTTTGATAAAAAAAAAATTAAACTAAACATGTTTGGCAGGTGGCCGAACACATATCAAAGCGTTCGGTGGTAGGATGAACAACTTTAAAGGTGTTCGGTTGGTGGTCGAACAACAACATATGTGTTCGGCAGGCGGCCGGACATTTTCATACCTGTTCGGCTAGTTGCTAAACATTTTATAACTTGTTTGGCGTTTGGCCACACAACACTCAGTGGTTTGTTCGGCGGGTGGCCGAACACACTTATTAGTGTTCGGCCAACCAGGGCCGAACATACCCATAAATTTGAAGTTACATGATTCAATATTTCAAGTCCAAATTCAACTCAAATTTCATCAAATCTAACACATAAAGTATCTAAACCCTAAACTCATAATCCAAATATGATTTTCACACAAATTTCATACAATTTGATCAACATTAAACATAGTATATGACAAATTTCTTAAAAAAATTCAAGAACACATATTTGGTGAATTTTGTTCTTCATTGGGATCCATGGTAAGAAGTACACTTGGATTGATCGAACTCCTTCACCCCGTTCGACTACACGCCGTATGCACTATCAAATGTTCGGTGGCCTTTGATCAAGTTTGGATCTTCCTCTTCAAATTTTCGGATTAGCCTTTTTGTGTTTGTTGATAGATGGGGTGTGTGAGAGATTGGGTGGTGGGTGGGGTGTATAAAGTATAGATGTTATTTTGGTTTTTTTGTTTTTAAAAAGGGTATAATTGTAATGTTGTGGAGTGTGTTTAGAAATTGTGGAAATGTTTTGATTTAAGTGTTGGTGTGTTTAGTATTGAGTGGGGTGTGTATAGTTTGTCCCTTTGATAATTTGTTGACACGATTTTTTTTCTTTTTATAAAAGTGGTGAAATTTTAAAACTTTTATAAATTGAGGGATACCTACTTTTTGATCTCTGTAATTAGGATTATATCTTTTTAATTGAAAATCTCAAAATTAGCGTAAAATCACATGTGCAGTGCATGTATCTTTTCAGATTGACGTTTTTTACAAAATTTTCATTGATTTTTTTCAAATCGAGTTAGTATCAAGCTTTACTTTACAACACTCAAAACCCCAAGAATCGAACATTATAGCTAATGATCCAAGAAACGAAACAAACAACAACAAAACACTTAAGGAATTATGTGGTTCGGCTTCAAAATGTCTGTGTTCATGGGAAACTGGGGAGGGGGATGAACCTTATTGAGAATCGAAGAGAAAACTGATTTCAAACTTAAACTTGAATCTGCAGACAAACTGACTATCACTCTAACTTCTCGACTCTCAAACTTTCTCAATGTAACCCTAATCTGCGCACAAAGACTTGCTATTTATAGACCTACACGAGACCTATCTCAAAAACAAGAATCACTCAAAAGACCCACAAACGAGCGAGATACATCAACTAAAAGTTAGCTACTCGAAACAGATTCACACGCATGCAATACACTTCTTAGTCGTTAACCAACGACTTAGATCAAATTTGAACTAACTAACCTAACCGCTATGAAAACGCTGAATCAGAAACGCACTTTTATTAGTAAAAATGTGCTTCTTCCTATACTTAGCGAAAATTGAGTTTTGGCTACACTTCTTCACAATATGACTTGAGGAGACAAAGTGTTTTAGCGTGAGATCAACTATAGTATTTTGTTGTATTCTTAGGAAAATCGAATTTTGAGTGAGATTAGGTTGGTTATGGTAGATTCTAAAGATTACGTGGAAATGATGAAATTGAGTTGTACATATTACATGGATGAAAATCTTTCAACCAATTGAAGGAATGCATGCAAAGTTAGGTCATCAAGAAAACGGTATTTCATTTTCAAATTAACTTCATTTGATTCTCTCTTAAATCGAATTAATTAACTTGATTTGGGGCAATGCTATATATGTTGAAAAGATGAGCATTTTGACGTCAACATAGTTATGTTCTCGCGACCTCTATTGTCGAGGCTAGAATCCACCATGCATAATCACCCTCAAATCACACAAAACTTGATATCATTCAAAATTAATTTACCAAAATGTACGTATTCTATGCTAAAATACACATCTTCCCGAATGATTAAAAAATCCTAAATCATTTACCAATTTTTGAATTTGGAGAGATACATGCAATCCACATTCGATTTTAGTCGAAATTTGAATTTTAGACCACTCTAACTTAAATTGATTCAAATAAAAAACTTAAAATTCTAATTTCAGATCCAAAAAATTTAATTTCCTTAAACAATAAATGGCCAAATATTATTCCTAAAGTTACAATTTTCACGAAAATAATGTCATGGTCCAGTAGGGTAGAGATGTTCAAACGGTTCCCCGGTTCCGGTTCCGGTTCGAACCGCCGGTTTGGCGGTTCCGGATTGGTGGAACCGAAACCGAACCGGTAGGTGGCCGGTTCCGGTTTCGGTTCCGAACCGCCGGTTGAACCTAAACCGGGCGGTTCGGCCGGTTCGAACCGCCGGTTCGTTTTTTTTTTTTTTTTTGCATTTTTCTTGTTCATTTTGATTTTGCAACTCCAAATTTGTTTTTCAATGTTTGTTTCGATATAATTCATGATTGAAATAGACTAATAGAGTACACAAAATCGATCCGGCACAAATGTTTTCATTATAAATTGCAAAATTATTACAAGTTATACAATTTCTAAGTTTCTATACTAATGATTGCAATTCTAATGAATGTATAATCTTAATTCTAATCTATTAGACTATTACAAATTAAATATATCTATTACAATTACAAAAGTTTATCTAAAGATTAAAGAGAAGGGGAAAAAAATTGAAAGAGCTTGAGTTTCATTCTAAGTTTGGAAATGAAATTCAAATCCAAACTTATAATGAAATTGTCTACATATCCTTAATTCTAATCAAATTAAGGAATCAAATTAAGGAATCAAAACCATTATTTCTTAGCAATAATGGTTAGAATAGGATACATGGTGGTCCTTCGTGACCACCACTTCAACAAATCACTTGAAGTCTAAAAAACAATAGATTCATAAGTAGCACTTAATTACTTAAATAAGAGTCTAACTCTTGAGTAGGGTTACCTCTAGATCGTTTTTGTGTCCTAATGTCATAAAAAAAATTAAAAAAAATTAAAAAAAATTAAAAAAAAATCAAAAAAAATTAAAAAATTTAAAAAAAAATCAAAAAAAAATAAAAATTGTAAAAACCGCCGGTTCGAACCGGCGGTTCGAACCGGCCGCCGGTTGAACCGCCGGTTCGCCGGTTTGTAAAAATTGGAACCGGAACCGAACCGTCCCCCGGCGGTTCGCGGTTCCGGTTCGGAACCGAAATCGGGTCAACGGTTCCCGGAACCGTTGACCGGCGGTTCGAACCGCCCCGGTTTCGGTTTTCGGAACCGTTTGAACGTCTTTACAGTAGGGTCGGGGCATGAGTTTTCCAGTGGTAAGTATATACCCCCTTTGTTTTATATGAATTGTCTTTTTGAAGTCAAATTTTTGTTTAGCATTAATTATCTTTTATGCTATTTTGCCACCTATTTAAAGAACCTTAATTTATGATCATCTCCAACAATGTACACGATTTTATTGTTAATTTTACACTATTTTTTATATAATAATCGTCATTGATCTCCAATAGTTTACACTATTCTCTACACCTAGAAGAGAATATTTCATAATATTCCTTATTATTAATTTTTAATGAATTTATCAATAACTTTTTGTTTCATTATTTTTATGTAATTTTTATTTCAAGCATGATTTAATGTTTAGATATTATATGTATTTCATTAATATGTATGATTTGAGTTCTATTTTAAATTTTATGATGAAATCAAAATAAATTTAATAGCACTTAATATAAAAAATGAATAAAAATAAAAAATAAACATAACAAGAAAAAAAGGAAAAAAAATATTAGAAAATAAAAATAAAAATAAAATAAAATAGAGATGACGCAGACTAGATGTATGATTTACACAAGTCAATGTAGTATGATATATAATGATTCAATAGATATATAGTGAATCAAGGGTGGAGCAATCTCTCTACGTCCACTCTACTCCTTTTTGTAGGAGGAATTTTGTTAAGATGATTTGATTTACACAACCTAGCTATTACAAACTTATTCCTAACAAAAGTAGCTAACTTCTGCACAGGTTGCTATATCTACTTGACCAAGACCCACACAAGATCGTCAAACCCACATAGGGTTCTTATTCTTTCTAAGAACATGAAAACTTAGCAGAAACTAAATACCTCTCACTAAGTACTCCTCATCAATCCAAGATAAAAAGATGAGATTTTTCTCCAACTTCAGATGCAGCAAGCCTCTGGTCTTTTATGATGCGGGTTGCTAGCTGACTTAGACTGAGTGACTGAAACTTGAAAGACAAAACTTGGTTGAATGAGAGCTTGAGTTCACATATGTGAGTTAGAGTTTTAATAGTTGTCTCAGTTTTACTCATCCATATTTATAGCCTTTGAAATATATTAGTTGAAGAGAGACAAACCATCGCATTTAATGTTGTGATTTTCATAGCACATTTTTTTTAAATGTTATTGTCTTCTCTTGACTTTCTAGCATCTTGTCTTGTCCAGATGTCGTCCTTTAATAGGCTTTCTAGTTCTTTTTCTACTGGTAACTGAATATGATTTTTAATTGACTCTGGTTTGTTTTAATTCTTTGAACATTCTTATTTGTCAATCTAGGGGTACTCGTAACTTCCTTCTATGCTTCATGGAGTAACCTTTCTTTGGTTACTGTAGTATCTTTCTTTTGTTGGTTACAAGTGTACTCAACAATGGGCAGAACTCGTAGAACACGAGAGACAAAATAAATAGCAACAAAGGTGACTTATAGCAATTTATTTGATTACAATAAAATAAAGCAACAAGTCGAGTTGAGAAAGATCCCTCTCCTTAAGACAAGATACGCCCAGAATAGTGCTCACTGGATCGTGCATAACGTCTCCCAGAGATAAAATGATTTTGTCTCTTGAGTGAGTACCACCCCAAACTCGAGAGCACCCACGAACTTTACTATTTGAGAACTGAGCATTGATGTAAAATGAGGATAATAAGTATGTGTATTTGTATGCGTTGAGATGTGTTTATCTGTGTGTCTCGAAATGATGCAAGATTGCCTATATATAGGTCTCCAACATGGGTTACACCAGAGAATTGATGATAATTTATCCACCCAATAATGAGAATTTATTGCTTGGTAACAGCCCTTTCAAAAAAGAATATTCTACTGTTGCTCTAGCATCCTCGCAGGTTGCTTGAAACATCCTATGAGTAAACTCTGCTTCTGGCATACTTGTAGCATGCTCTACTCTAGCATCCTCTTACAGGATACTTAAAGCATGCTTGTAGCATCCTCTACAGGCTGCTTGTAGCATGCTCGAAGGATGCTTGAATCCTTGCAGCATGCTTCAACTTATACTTGCTCCAAAAAATTAAAGCGGATCACATCACCCCTCAACCCTATCCACCCAAGTCCAATTGTCAAGGCCGACACGTATGATCAAAAAACATAAATATTTTTTTCAGCATTAAATGAATTTGATCTTCATAGTACACTTCATTAAGTACAACTGTCTTTGGAGTATCCTTCTTGTCCACATGACTTATCTTTATTTGTTGCTTTTGTAGATGTGTCTACTAGTAATCAGCAACATTCCCTTTTTCCTTGATTTAGCTCTTCATAAGAGTTTCCTTGGATCTGTTCGTCAATGACCAAACTCTTAAGCTTATGTTGTTGTAGAGTGACCTTTAGAGGTTGTTGTAGTGACCTTCATGCCTTAGTCAAATTTTGTGATGTCGTCGATTCAGCAACTTATCTAACTTATATTCTAGCTCACTTAAACAATGTGAGAAATGGGGTACTCTATTTTCCTATTACAAGTATTGGTTTATGTCTCATCAAAACTAAACATTGAATACCCAAATAGCTTGAACGTATGAGTTTGCCATTTGGTTTTCAGTAACATGCATTTTTTTATTCAATTCAGCCTCTATTTGTAGGTGGTGAAATATGTCATTTGAAGATGACATATACCAAGTATATTCATTTCCTCTTTATCTTCATTAACTACTTTGATCTTCTTTTGTCCTTTCTTGATCTTCTTTAATCACCCTTGATCTTCATGGTACATCTATTAATGAGCACTTGCGAATTTCATTAAATTATCTTTGTCTTCTTCTTACAACTTTATTAAGGTGGTTGTACTTTTGTCGAAACTTTTGCAGTTTGTCTAGGCCAAGTGAAAGTGTTTTGTTGGTTGACCGTACCTGCTCCTTTGTCTTGTTTTTCAATGGTCTGACTTGACTTTCAGATAACTGTAGTTGAAACGGATGTTCTTCATGATATTTTTAGGCTTGCAACCGTTTTAGCATTGTCTTCTAAGATGATATTCTGCATGCAGCCTTTTCAGTTCTGCAACTTATTTTAAGTGTCTATTCTGTTGTAACTTGTCTCTTGTTTCAACTTGCAGCTGTCAGTTTGTAGCGCTATTTTTTTTTTCTTTCTAGAATGCAATTCCTTGATGCAGCTTGCAGCTATGTAACTTACAGAAGAAAACTAACTTAGAAAATACAATTTATTTGAAAACAACAATTTAAACGTAAGGAATGAAGTACTCTAAAATTCTGATAATACATTTGTTTTGTCAAATTAAAGTCCAACACTTGATATCCTAACAACATGTTATAAATTAATAAGGTAAAAAAAAAAAAATGGAGGTAAAATTTTAGTTTTCAAAATGTTATGTATATATACTTCAGTTTTTTTTTTTTTTTTTTTAGCGAACTTAGAGTGGAAGGAAGGGGACAATTAGAATATTTGTTGTAACTCAGGTTCAAATTGTGATCATCATATATTCTTCATCTTGTATAAATATGAGATAACACTTGATTTATAAGACTTTAGATACCACTTAGAGTTCGAGACTTTTGCTATGTATATTAGTTGAGTACTAATTGAGATAGATTTGGACTTTTCATTATTCACTATTTTTACCCCGTAAAATGGAAACCACATTTTTTTAATTTGAAAACGGTTCTTCTTTTTCTCGAGGAAAAAAATATACTAAAAACCACCTTTTTACTGAAACTAATGAGTTAATGACATTTTCACAACGTCGATAGTTTTATTAAAGACGTTAAAAAATGTCACTAAACTAAACCTTTTGCAGCATCAAAGGTCTTTTTTCTTGGTACAAGACATGTTCCCATAAATTATATAATATTTGACAATTTAACACACCACATGTGGGTACATGGTGATCATGGGTCACACATCTGATGTTCACCAATTTTAGATGTAGCTAGGATGTAATTAATTAAATGTAAACTATATATATGAAATCGTATAGTATATATTTTATATAGATTGCATGTGAGTGTAAGATAGCTGATTGCATGTGTAGACTATCTATACCCTGCATGCACCTATTGCACTAGTGTTGGGTGAAATATGTTACAATAACCAAGGATGAAAATATCGTGAAATATCGCGGATATATCGCGGATATATCGCGAATACGGATATTGCGATACGGATATTGGGTGTTAATGTTTTTTTTCCTGGGTATCGCGGATATTTCGCAAAATATCGCAAAATATCGATATCGATATCGATATCGGTTCAGTGTAGTATAAAATTGGATGGAAATTGGGAAATATCGCGGATATATCGCAAAATATCGCATGTATATCAAAATGAGCGATTTTGATTCACAAAATTGAACTATATGATTTTTTTTCCTTACTTTGTATTATGTATTGTGTTTGATATTGAAAGTAATATATTCTCCTCACATCAATCTTTCATTCACGGATATAGCCATATTTTGTGGCTTTTTTAAATTTCCATTCCTTTAACCAATTATTACTTCATTTACTTTCTTTTTTTTCTAATATTTTTGCATGATATATTTCTCTCTCTATATATATATATATATATATATATGTTGAAGACAAGTGAACATTTTCTATCATACAATTTAAGGTTCAAGGTATGATATTCTCTCATATCAATAACTCTCTCCCAACATTTTTGATTAAATTAATTTCAATTATTTACTTTATAGATTATGACTATTTTAATGTATCTAATTTATTTATTTTTTTGGATATAGGGCATTGACATTGGAGAGGAAATACTTGCATCACTATATATATCACTCAATTGTCATTTTGAAGAACTACAAATTGGTATGTAAATTTAATCTTTTTTTTAATTTTAGTTGATAAAACTAGTATTTTATTGGTATATTGTAAATTGCTATGTTTAATTGTGCTAATTATGTATATGTTAGGTGAAGCATTTAGTTAACTTATAGAACTTTATTATAAAATCATAATTTTACAATTAATTATTTTATAGTGAAGCTAGCACGTAAAATGTAATGTTGTAATTGTGTATTTACAATTAATTGTTATAATTAGTTTTAGTAAAATTTTAATAGTGCTAATTATGTATATGTTGGTATATTGTAAATTGATGTGTTTAATTGTGCTAATTATGTATATGTTAGGTGAAGTATTTAGTTAACTTATAGAACTTTATTATAAAATCATAATTTTACAATTAATTATTTTATAGTGAAGCTAGCACGTAAAATGTAATGTTGTAATTGTGTATTTATAATTAATTGTTATAATTAGTTTTAGTAAAATTTTAATAGTGCTAATTATGTATATGTTGGTATCAGTACTGCTTGGATCAAGATGACATTCCATCTACTATGTTTGAACCTCATAGGTCATCCTTTTGGTACTAGTATATTGTATGATGTAATTTTAGTAATTTTTTCTTGTATTATGTAATATATTATTATTTTTCATTCGAAAAACAATATTTATAATGCTTATTATCTATATGTTAGTTTTAAATATATTATTTTAATGTGATTTTGAGTGGAATATATGTGTAATGAAGTGTAAAAATAATCCCTAAAATTTCATATTAAATTTCCAAAATTTTAATAAGATTTCCGTTTTTTTTTCAAATTTTTTGCGATATTGATATGCGATATCGATATCGACATCGATATATCCGTAAAATCAAAGTTGCGATACGACATGCGATATCGATATTTTCATCCTTGACAATAACTAATTACACTAAAATGATAAGAATATTTTTATTAGGGTAAAAATGATAAGAATATTAGGTAGGGTGTTATAAAAAATATATTTAATTGAGACAATTATTTTGGTAGTTTTATAACTTTAAACTCTTTTAACACTTACCAACTATTAAGTTGCTGTCTCTTTATGAGAAGGGAATTAACTATATGCTGTGTAAGAAACCACGTACTCCATTATAGTACTCAAATATTCCAATTCTTTTTCTTTCTTTTTTCTCTAACTAGATTGTGTTTGGATTTAGGTGGATTTGAACTATCGGATTTGAAATAAATGAACTTGTAATCAATTTAAGTTCAAATCTTCACTCATATTGCACAATAATTAATTCAAAATAAAAGTAATAAATTTCAAAAATATATATATTCATATGCCAACAATATATTAACTACTAATATGGATTTCGAGTAATTCCTCAAAAATTCAAAGACAACCTAAAACAAGTCAATATCTTTATCTTATTCTTGATTCCTTTCCTTGAGAATTTTTTTTTTTCCCATTAAATATCATTAGTTCATAATTTATGATTACACCACTCTTTTGTTTACAACCATTATTATTTATAATGAAGAATATATTCCTCACACAAATACTGTGAGAAGCTTATGTAGACTGCCTTGGGATTCTATTCCCATTATCATTTCTTCTTTGTGCTTACGAATGAAAAGTTGGTGAATTTGTTTTGCTTTTCATTTTTTCCTTTTTTCTTGTTATATATTTTATTAATGAATTTACGCATGTGTATAAGTTTCAAAGAAAAAGATTTGCATATTTTTACAATGAAAAAACTATTTATTAATCATCGAGCAGGTACAACCACGCATGTGTGTAATTTTCAAGAAAAAGATTTGCATATATAATATTATTTGTGAAGATTATGAGTTCTCACCAGTGTTATAAATATTACCTCATACACAATAGTATTACATAACATTGATTGTAAAAGTTATAGAAATATTACATAGTATTACATGATATGCTATAATCAAAAGTATTATATGATCAGAATATATATGAATATTACTTTTTAGATTAATAATTCTCAATTTTTTTTATAAACATGGAGTGCACTAGTTGTTACAGTTAAGTATTATGTTATACAAATCAAATATTACGTGATCGAAATAAAAATATTACTTGTCAAATAATAATTTCTCAAATTAAATATCACACTAGGAGTGTTAATATATATAAGTATTATACATATATATATATATTTATATTACATGTTACAAGTTGACCCTATATTGAATAGACGTTGACCATCATCAATTGACTCACTTGTATCTCAAGATTTTATACTTCCGATTGAATATATTTTTGAAACATAACATATCCTTTTGAAGTTATTAAACACTCTTGAAAATGTATCTTTCAAAGATGGGCTGAAATTTTGTCCCAACAATTATTGTTGGTAATTCGGACTTCTTGATTGGTGGGTGATAATCTCATTCCAACCTCAATTGTACGTACGTGTTAGAAAATGGATCGTATTTATGTCTTTGGTAGTTTCTAATACCCGCAACATAAATTAGCATGTGCATCCATTTCACCAATCAGAACTCTACAAGAGTATGTTGTGCATTGTAGTATTACGGATTCAACAAAGTTTCTCTTGTGTAACACCTGCATCTGTAGCAAATTGGTGAACAAAAGAAGGTACTTCGGTCAATTTATCATCAACAAAAAAATCACTTACTTTTTTCAGCATTAATTCTTATCAATGTATCACGTGTGCCAAATTGTTCTAGATTGATAGTCATATTCCAGGTGAGAGCAGGGCCTGTTGGCTATGAGATAGGGCGAGATGGTCGACCACCTAGGGTCTATTATTTTAGAGGTCCCAAAATTTCATTCAATAATATGTATGTATACAATTATATTATGTATTATAGACTAAACATATATAATATATAGTTGATAATAATTAAATTATTTGTAGCCTAATTTTTATATAGTTTTAAAATTAAATTGATCAATTTATAATTGGATACTAAAAAACAATATTTTTTCTTATTAAACATCAAAATATTTATCATGCAAGCAATCAAATAAATATTATTTGATTGATTAATATAACATTTCCAAACTAAAGGTACATTTAATGGTAAAATAAAATAAATAGTACTATTGCATGTTATTAACTAGTGAACACTCGTTTGTTGCACGAGATAGAGTTAAACCATTCTTTCTTTGATGAGGGCCCTTTTGATCTGGTAGGACTGGTAGAGCAGCCAGCTATTCTTTCCCACTTCGGGTTTTCTCAAGAAGAAGCTACTCTGCCATCAGATATTGGTATTAGTTTATTTTCCTTCTTATTTTTTGAGGTCTATAGGTCTAACGCCTTTTCTGTATTCCAGATTCCTAACTTCACTTTTTTGCAGATCAAGCTTGGAAAAGAGGAATCCCTGTTCTGCCCACTAATCCTCCACCTCGACCTTCTCCCGGTTCTGATCATCGGCCCGCTCACCCAGTGGAGGCTCGCTCTGCTCCTGGTTCCTCCAATGCCCCCAGGTCTGCCACCGATAGGGGTAAGAGGACCTTGGTTTCTTCAGAGCCTCTGCCAGATGCGCGTCAGCGCCTTCGGTCTCCTCCTCGAGGGGGTCCAGAGAATCCTCCTCGTGAGCGCCTCCATCCTAATCGCGTTCGAGCTTCTGCTAATGATTCCTTTACTTTAGAGCTGCAAAGTATATTTTGGAGCTATCAGCTGAGGAAGCTCGCCACTTTCTGAAGCTTATTGTTACTTCTGCTGACAATATGCTTCTTAGCCAACAATCATTGGATAATGAGCTGGCTATGGGTGCCCACTATATGACCAAGGTATAGCTCCCTTAAAGTTTATTTATTTGTCTTTTGAATTGATTCTGCCTCCTTTCCTCTTATACTATTTGTTGGATTTCTACTTTATTCAGGCGGCTATTTATTTTAGCAAGTTACATGTTAGGGTCTCTGCTGCCCATCAAGTGGAGACTTCACAAGCTTTAGCAGAGAAGGAGACAGAGCTGGAAGGGATGAAGCAGAAGTTTACCATCCTTGAAAAGAGTCATGCCAAACGTGTAAGTGAGCTGCTATAAGAGGTGAATTTTTAGAAGAAGCGGGTGGCTGAGGAGAAAGCTAAGTCACGCCTTTACGGAGAGAAGAAGTATGCAGAAGGCCAAGCTGATGGGATTGAAACATGTCGCCAGAATCTTCTCCTCTCTAAAGCTGGACAGGCCTTTTTGAAGGAGCTGGTAGTTGGGTTGAAAGAGGCTTACTTGAAGAGCAGCTGCTCGCTGGCAGATTTTGGCCCTCACATAGGCCATTATTATGTTTAAGGATTCAATTCTGCTTGCCAGCAGGCAGAAGAGCAAGGTTTCGCTGGCGACTTCGATATCAATGGTCCGCTAGCGGATTTGCCTGTTTCGCCCTTCTTCAAGGGCGATCCTTTCAAAGATATCAAAGCACCCTGGTGGCTCCCCATTCTTCAAAAAGCTTATGCCGATCTTTTCTCAGCCCGAGTGGATTTGGAAGCTCTGCCAAGTCCAGACTTGCTTGCTTATCCTTTGGTCGTCGACAGGACTCCTGCTATGCCAACTCAGCCCTTCACAAACGCTTCTGGAGATCAAGTGGACTTAATCGTAGTTAGAGAAGATTCTCTTGACTTGGTTTCAACCTTCCTGGCAGAAGATGTCAATCCTCATTCTGCGCCGCTACTTGATAATGCTCCTCTTCAGTTATCAGAAAGAGTTGAGATCCCTGCAGCTCTCCCTATTGGCTCTTCTACTGATCCTTCTACCGCCCCTTCTGGTAGCCAGCCCGGTTCTCCTACTACTGCCTCTTGATTGAACTCTTATATTTGATGTTATGCTAAAACGAACTTATCTTTTATCTTTATTGCCTCAACAAACATCTGCCTTTTACTTTCATGGATGTGATAAATTTTTATTTTGCTTAGGCTGATTCTATTGTGCTTTTGGTATGATATTATCTTTTTTATGAAAGTGGAGATTTATAGATATTTTCTTTTTGTTATGCTTTGTTCTTATCATAAACATTGCTCACACAAATCAGAAACAGATCCTTACTTTGTTAATAAAAGGAAAGAAATTACTTCATTAAGAAAATTTTCCATGAAACCTAACAGCTTTCCTCACACAAACTTCCATAAATATAAAAACTCCCTATCCATCTTCCGTTGTCATCCTCCTTCATTGCATCGTCTTTTCATTCCCTGCGCACATGCAACGAATTATTAACGTCATGATCTTACTTATGCCCCACCTTTATTGGTTGGCCAACCCAGAGATTAGACTACCAACAGAGCTGCTTTCTTGGGCGATTTGAGAGTTCAAGCTCCACCTCTGCTGGTTAGCCAACCCGGAGGTCAGGTTACCAATAGAGCTACTTTCTTGGGCGATTTAAAGTTCAAGCCTCACCTCTGCTGGTTGGCCAACCCGGGGGTCTGGCTACCAGCAGGGCTGCTTTCTAGGGTGATTAAGAGTTCAAGCCCCACCTCTCTGCTGGGTTGGCCAACCCGGGTCTGGCTACCAGCAGGGCTGCTTTCTAGGGCGATTAAGAGTTCAAGCCCCACCTCTGCTGGTTGGCCAACCCGGAGGTCTGGCTACCAGCAGGGCTGCTTTCTAGGGCGATTAAGAGTTCAAGCCCCACCTCTGCTGGTTGGCCTGGTTGGCCAACCCGGGGGTCTGACTACCAGCAAGGCTGCTTTCTAGGGCGATTAAGAGTTCAAGCCCCACCTTTGTTGGTTGGCCAACCCGGATGTCTGGCTACCAGCAGGGCTGATTTCTAGGGCGATTAAGAGTTCAATCCCCACCTCTGCTGTTTGGCCAACCCGGAGGTCTGGCTACCAGCAGGGCTGCTTTCTAGAGCGATTAAGAGTTCAGGCACCACCTCTGCTGGTTGGCTAACCCAGAGGTCCGACTACCAGCAAGGTTGTTTTCTAGTGTGATTCTTTATTTACAGCAAAACGAGAAGAGTACATGAACAAAGGGTGTATAGGCAGAGCATCACACCTTAGGCAAATTATTTCTTGAGGTTGCAGATGTTCCAAGCCCTTGGGATTTCTTTTCCTTCTGCATCCTTTAGGCGATATGCTCCTCCACCTAGCACTTCAGTCACGATAAAGGGACCCTCCCAATTTGGTTTCAGTTTCCCTCTTGGCTTTAAGGCGTCCGCTCTCCTCATTACTAAATCTCCTAGGCTGAAGCATCTGATTTTTACTCTGTTATCATAGAGTGCCTTAACACGGCTCTTGAATTTTTCCGCTTTTAATCGAGCTAGTTCCCTCTCTTCCTCGATCATAACTAAATTCTCTGCCAGGAGTTGGTTATTCTACTCTTCATTGAATGTCATTATTCGGTGTGTCTCAATGCCTACTTCTGCAGGTACTACAACATTGGCCCCATATACTAGATTGAAGGGTGAGACCCCAGTCGTAGTTCTGGGAGTGGTCCTGTAAGCCCAAATACCGAGTTTATTTTATCAACCCAATTTGCCTTTACTTTTTCCACCCTAGCCTTCAAACCATTAAGTATCGTTCTGTTCGTGACTTCCACTTAGCCATTGGCTTGAGGATGAGCTACTGTTGCGTATCTCTGTTCAATCATCATGTCCTTGCACCAACTCTGAATCTTTTTCTCGTTAAACTGAGTTCCGTTATCTGATATTAGAATTCTAGAATCTCCATATCGACAACATATTTGCTTCCATAAAAACCTTATGATATTGTTTTCGTCTATCTTACTCAGCGCCTTAGCCTCCACCCATTTTGTAAAATAGTCAATGGCGACTACTAAGAATTTATTTTGCCATCTGGCCAATGATAATGGTCCAACTAAGTCAATTCCCCATTTTACAAAGGGACATGATGAGTGCATTTGCCCCAGCTGTTTTGCAGGCACGTGTATGAATGGCCCATGTATTTGGCAGCTTCTGCATTTCTGTACTAGTTCCTTTGCATCCGCACCCATTGTTGGCCAGAAGTATTCTGCTCTTAGGGTCTTTCTAACTATAGACTTATACCCTGCGTGATCTCCACCGCACCCTTCGTGTATTTCTTGTAGAACATATTCCCCTTCTGCCTTTTCAATACACCTGAGGTAGGGTAGAGTAAAAGACCTCTTATATAGGTATTCCCCTATTAAGCAATACTTCAGGACCTCCTTTTTCAAGCATCTCTTCCCCTAATCTGCGGTCTCTGCCTCTTTCAATGAGTTTATTATAGGCGTTCTACAATCCCCTTTGCTCTCTACTCCTGCTACCTCGACCTCTGCCTTCTGTTGCTCTGCCACCAGCAAGGTGATTTTTCTGGGCTGCAGAAGAGGATATGCACTGGCCAACTTAGCGAGGTAGTCCGCCTGCACATTGTCAGCTCTGGAAATCTGCTTTAATTCAAATTTTCCCAATTGGTTTCTTAATTTGGCCATCTCCCTCAAATATCTTTCGAAAGATTTCTTCTTAATCTCGTACCCTCCATGGAACTACTGAAATACTAGCTACGAATCAGTGAATGCTACCAAACTTCCTCCACCAGCTTCCGCCACCATCTGCATTCCTCTCACCACTGTTTCATATTCTGCTTCATTATTGGAGATGACATAATTGAGCTTAACAGCGTATTGCAACTCTTCACCCCCGGGGCCTTCTATTAAAATTCCTACTCCACATCCATCCTTTGTAGCCGAGCCATCAACAAATATTTTCTATTCTTCTGTTATCGAGTTATCTTGTCCAACACTAGATTCTTGGATGAAATCAACAAGGGCCTGAGCTTTAATTGTCTTTCTTGGTTCGAATTCCACTTCGTAGGCTCCTAATTCCACAACCTACTTCACCATTCGCCCTGAAGTGTTTATTTTCCCTATCACTTGCCCCAATGGGTAATTGGTTTGTATTATCACTGGATGAGACAGAAAATAAGGATGTAACCTTCTTACTGTTTTGATAACTGCCAATCCTGCCTTCTCTATTTCTGAGTATCGCATCTCGGGACTTTGCAACATGTGACTTACATAATATATGGGCCACTGTTTGGTTCCCTGCTCTCATAGCAGAACAACACTCACAGCTACTTCACCGACGGAGAGATACACGTAGAGGGTTTCTTCTTTTTCTGGCTTCACCAATAAAGGAAAATTGGCTAAGCACTGTTTCAGTTCATCAAACGCTTTGTCACATTCCTCACTCCACTGAAATATGCATCATTTCCTAAGTATTTTGAAAAAAGAGTAGCTTTTGTCTGTTGATTTCGACAGGAATCGATTTAAGGTTGTGATTCTGCCCAACAATCTCTGCACATCTTTCACACTTTTTAGCACCCTCATTTCCATGACCGCCCTGACTTTGGCCGGGTTCACCTCTATTCCCTGTCTTGTAACCATATACCCCAGAAACTTCCCTGAAGTTACTCCAAAGCTGCACTTCTCTGGGTTGAGCTTCATACCGCTTCCTCTGATTATTTGGAAAGCTTCCTCCAGATCTGCTACATGTTCTGCCGCTTTTTGGCTTTTCACCAACATATCATCGACGTATGCTTCCATGTTTCTTCCTAGCATAGGTTTGAATAATCTGTCTACCATCCGCTGATATGTGGCCCCGGTATTTTTTAACCCAAAAGACATTCGAACATACCCAAAGGTCCCTCCTGCTGTTACGAAGCACACCTTCTTGACATCTGCAGGGTCAAGACTGATTTGGTGATAGCCTTGATATGCATCCATTAAGCTTAATCTTTCACATCCGGCTGTGTAGTCTACTAACTGATCAATTCTGGGTAGTGGATAATGGTCCTTTGGGCAGACATTGTTCAAATCTCGAAAGTTTATGCACATGCGCCATTTATTATCTGGTTTTGGGACTAGGACAACATTAGACAACCATTCTGGGAATTGCAATGGTATGATATAGCCAGATTCTAACAACTTCTTCACTTCTGCTTGAATTATCTTGTCCTTCTCTGTTTCAAAATTACGGAGTTTCTGTTTTACTAGCCTGATGGCAGATGAGATATTCAGACGGTGTATTGCAAGTTCACCAACATATCATCGACGTATGCTTCCATGTTTCTTCCTAGCATAGGTTTGAATAATCTGTCCACCATCCGCTGATATGTGGCCCCGGCATTTTTTAACCCAAAAGACATTCGAACATACCCAAAGGTCCTTCCTGCTGTTACGAAGCACACCTTCTTGACATCTGCAGGGTCAAGACTGATTTGGTGATAGCCTTGATATGCATCCATTAAGCTTAATCTTTCACATCCGGTTGTGTAGTCTACTAACTGATCAATTCTGGGTAATGGATAATGGTCCTTTGGGCAGACATTGTTCAAATCTCGAAAGTCTATGCACATGCGCCATTTATTATCTGGTTTTGGGACTAGGACAACATTAGACAACCATTCTGGGAATTGCAATGGTATGATATGGCCAGATTCTAACAACTTCTTCACTTCTGCTTGAATTATCTTGTCCTTCTCTGTTTCAAAATTACGGAGTTTCTGTTTTACTAGCCTGATGGCAGATGAGATATTCAGACGGTGTATTGCAAGTTCACCAACATATCATCGACGTATGCTTCCATGTTTCTTCCTAGCATAGGTTTGAATAATCTGTCCACCATCCGCTGATATGTGGACCCGGCATTTTTTAACCCAAAAGACATTCGAACATACCCAAAGGTCCTTCCTGCTGCTACGAAGCACACCTTCTTGACATCTGCAGGGTCAAGACTGATTTGGTGATAGCCTTGATATGCATCCATTAAGCTTAATCTTTTACATCCGGCTGTGTAGTCTACTAACTGATCAATTCTGGGTAGTGGATAATGGTCCTTTGGGCAGACATTGTTCAAATCTCGAAAGTCTATGCACATGCGCTATTTATTATCTGGTTTTGGGACTAGGACAACATTAGACAACCATTCTGGGAATTGCACTGGTATGATATGGCCAGATTCTAACAACTTCTTCACTTCTGCTTGAATTATCTTGTCCTTCTCTATTTCAAAATTACAGAGTTTCTGTTTTACCGGCCTGATGGCAGATGAGATATTCAGACGGTGTATTACTACTTCTGGCTTAATTCCTGTCATATCTGCAGCTTGGAAAATGAAAAGGTCTGCGTTTTTTCTTAAATACCGTATTAGCTCTGCCTTTTCATCCTCCATCATTTGTGTTCCGATTTTTGTACAAAAATTTGTTTTGTTGGTGAAGAGCTCCACCATTGCAAGTTTCATCCACCACCATCTTTCCTAACTCCTCTTCTTTTCTCATATCAGCCAGTTTTTGTCTTTTCTGATCGACCTCAACCCCACTATTATCACTTCTGCGAGGAAGTGTTATTTTATCAGCAGTCCTTACCGCTTCGACGTAGTATTTTTATGAGGTGATCTGCTGGGCCTTCAACTCCCCTACTCCTGTAGAGGTCAGGAATTTCACTTTCATATAATATGTGGACACGGCTGCCTTTAGTTCATTCAGAATAGGATAACCAAAAATGATATTGTAAGCTGACGGTATATCAACTAACAAGAAATCGGTCATCAGTCTCCTACCAAGACATGTAACATCATCATTCCTAAGGGATGCATTGTCCCCCCCCCATGAACCCATACAGAGCCGTCTGCACATGTTGGATCTTTGTATTAATGTTCTTTCTGTAAAAACATTCCTCGAAAATGATGTCTGCAGAACTGCCAGTATCTACGAAGATCCGAGCCACATCATATCCAGCCACCTCGGCTGCCATCACCAAAGAATCTGTGTGAGGTCTTAGGAGGGAAGATTCATCATCTTCTCCGAACGTAATATCAGGTCTGCGCTGAACCTCCATTACTTCCTCGAAATATTCTTTCCTCCCTTCATTTACTTCTCTGCGAGTGGGTCTTTTTGTTTGGTAAGACCCCCTTTCTGCCTCATGCCACCTCTGCGTATACCTAGCTGCTGACTTCCGGCGGTGTGAATCTCCTCTCAAAGGGCCTCCAACTATCATATTGATTGACCCATTTTTAGGTGGAGGCGGTAGCTCTCCATCCTCTTCCCTTTCCTGTTTGTTCCTCAAAATCTCCTCATCTTCTTATTTTTCCTGCTCTGCTCTAGATTTCTCTTCCTTATCTCTGGAACCGTTTATGAACCTCTTCAAAGCTCCCAATCTTACCAACCTCTCGATTTTATTTTTCAAATGTCTACAAGCATTAGTGTCATGCCCGTAATCATTATGGAATATGCAGTAGTATCTTCATTTCGGCCGCGTAGGTGCTAACGATCGGTTAGGTGGAAATCTGAACGAGACGGATTTCTCCGTTAATTGGAATATCTGCGATCTGGGTGCTTTCAGCGGAGTATAGCGGTTATAGTTGTCACGTCCCGAGTCCCTCATCTACTCGTCTTTGGCCTGCAGAGGTGCTGCTACAAGCCTTTGACTACTTTTTTTTCTCACATTAAGGTAATGGATCTACCCTCAGCTCGCTTAGCTCTGCTCACGTCTTCCAGATTAATAAACTTATCAGCTCGAGCCAAGACTTCATCAAATGTTGTGGTTGGTTTCTTGGCAAGTGACCTAAATAGATCCCCTTCTCGTAACCCTTGAACAATCGCACTAATTTTTACTTCTGCTGTAGCGGAAGGGACCTCCGGTGTGGCAGAACTGAATCTCTTGACAAAAGATCGCAAAGGGGCATCCGATCCTTGCTTGAGGCTGAATAAGTATTGTGATGTCTTTCTCTGTTTCCTGGCGCTAGCAAATTGGTGTAGAAACATATTGCTAAAATCCCTAAAAGACCCTACGTTATCCTCTATTAATTTGCCAAACCATCTCTGCGCTGCTTGCGTCAATGTGGTGAGGAAAACCCTGCATTTTACTTCATCAGTGTATTGGTGGAGCAGCGCCACATTCTCGAACCTTAACAGATAGTCATATGGGTCGGTGATCCCATCATACTCGAAGGTCAGTGGTTTAAAATTGGAAGGCAATTCGTCAGTTCTGACGGCGTAGGTAAATGGGCTTCCCATCAACGCCTGAATGTGACTGGAGGTGTTTGTTCCTTGATTGAGCAGTCGTATCTCCCTTTGCATTTCTGCGATCTTGTCGAACATTTCCTGCTCTCGTCTTTTCCCGGGCGATGTGTGAGTATGTGACTCCCTGAGCTCGTCTGACCTCTAATGGTATGATTGGCTCTCCGGGCTTTGGTCCATTCTTTCTCCCTTTCTTTGCATGGTACCTTCTTGAGGCTCTTAGTTTCTCCCATTCGTCGCCTCTTGGCCATTTTCCGTGCCAGCTGCCTCATGCGTTCTGGGGACCGTCTTGTCCAGGGCTTTCTGTACGGCTGAATTGATCAGCCCATCCAACTGTTCTAGAGTAAAAGTCCACATTGCTGGGGTGGCTAGTATTCTTTCCTTACCAGGTATGTCCCTCAAAGCCCTTTTTCTCACATCTTGCTCTCTCCCCTTATTTCTCCCTCCTGGCTCATTTCCTCCTTCTACTCCCCTCTCCATTTCCCCCTCTTCCTGAAACTCCCTTTTTAGATTCCTGATCATATGGTCCGCCATCGATACTATCTCCTCCTCTATGATAACTTCCACTATCTCTACTCTCCCAGACCTCCACCACAACCACAAAAAACGTAATAAGAAATAAGAGAAATAAAAAAGAGAAAAGAGAGGAGACTCACCTTACTCTCCTCCGTTTCCCATAGACGGCACCATTGTTGAGGTTTCAACAAATATAAGTAAAATAAAGCATACACAATATATATTGAATAGATAATTAACACACATGAAATCAAATATGCATAGCACAGGAAGACAATATTCATGAACTCATTCTATTAGAGCTGAAAAATAATACAATAAGTGTAAAGTTTTTTAAGAATATTTCCTTTTTGGAAAAAGACGCCTCATATTCTTTTCCCGCTTCCTATTTATACTCTTCTCCCTTTCTCTCTCTCTTAGGTGGCATCTTCCAGAATCTTCCTCCCTTCTCCCTAATTATTCATTTCTTCAAGTTTGTTAGGAGGTTACTCTCTTTTGTCTTATGTGTAACAGATTCATCCTCTCCTTATCTCTTGGATATTTGCCACGTAGCCCTCTTTGATAACCACCTTTTCTGTTCGTCTGCCGATATTATCTAGACGATTCTGTATTCCTCTGCTGAACTCTGCTTGAGCGTGCTCTGCTGAGTTCTGCTGAATGATCCCCTCTTCATTCAATGAGCTCTTTTTGATCATGCTCTGCAGAGTTCTGTGTTTGGAGTGTTCTGCTAAGCTTTGCCACGTGGGGCTCTGGCATCTCTGTTTGACTTCTTCTCGCGATGTATTTATTTGACTGTTTCTACTATTTTTTGAATTGCCAAATGAAGGGCTCATCCTCTACCCACATCAAAGGTATCTCTAACATAACATAAATGTATCTCTAACATAACCTAAATATATTCTTAACATAACGTAAAAGTATGTGATCTGGAGCGAATTCTAAGGGTATCAAACCATGATTTCAAAAGTATTGTTAACATCACATAAAAGTATCTCTAACATCACCTAAATGTATCATTAACATAACTTAAAGGTATGTAACCTGAAATTAAGATTTCAAATGTATCCTTAACATCACCTAAAGGTATTCTTAACATCATCTAAAGGTATCCTTAACATAACATAAATGTATGTAACCTGGAATCAGAATTTCAAAAAGGTATTGTTAACATCACCTAAATGTATCCTTAATATCACCTAAAGTTATCCTTCACATCAACTAAATGTATCCTTAACGAGTGAATTTGGGTTGATGCGCTCAAATTCACCTAGGAACGTGGAAGCGCGTGAGGTCGCGTGGACGAGCGTGAGAATGCGTATTTGGAGCGCATGAGCGGGTCGACCCGATTGCACGGATCCGTGCAACCGTTGCATAAAAGTATTTGTGATACTCAAATTCAACCAAAATTACAGATACAAATAACAATAATTAAAAAGGGTGGGACTATCCACCCACCAAATACTAAATATATCCCAAATAAAAAATCTAATAACTACACAACTTCCAAATACATCTCAATATTTCTTTAATTTGCCTTTTACATATAAATATTTAGAGAGAGAGAGAAAATGAGTCAGGGCCAATCTCCATGGAAACCCGGTCCTTCATCTCCTTCTCCATGGATCTGCCGCGACTCCCACTCCTCCATGGAACCGCCGCCGCCGCCACCTCCACTTCCATCTCTTCATAGAACCGCCGTCGCCTCCATAAAACCACCGCGACCGATCCAGCCCCTTCACGGAACCGGCGTCGGCGCATGCACTTCCTCCACTTCGCCACCTTCATCCCCGTTCCAAGAAACCGCTGCACCTCTATTCCCATTCAACCCTCTCTCCATTTATCCTCTCTCTGTATAAGAATTTTTTAGAGTACGATTTTTTTTTTTTTTTGAAAATTAGGGTTTGGGATGTATGAAAAAGAAGATGGATAAAATGTATTTAATAATAAAAGGGTATTTTGGACTTTTAATATCTATTTACTTTTGTATTATTTAAAGATGAGATGTGTTTAGAAATTGATGGGGTGCGGATAGTCACACCCAATTAAAAATATATAGACACACAATAAATTCAATAATATTATATTAAAAAACTTTAAATTATAAATACTAAATTTGAAATTCACAAATACTTTTAAATATTATATTTATATACCAGATCCGTGCAACCAGGTCAACCCACCCACGCGGCACAAATACGCACGTCTCACGCGCCCTCACTCGCTCCCATGTGCCTGAGTGGATGTGCTTAAATCCACTCAAATTCGTTCGTTAAAGATACTTTTAGGTTATGTTAAGGATACCTTTGAAATCCTGATTCCAGGTTACATACCATGTTATGTTGAGGATATCTTTAGGTGATGTTAAGGATACATTTAGGTGATGTTAACAATACCTTTGAAATCCTGATTTCAAGTTACATACCACGTTATGTTAAGGATACATTTATGTGATGTTAAGGATACCTTTAGGTGATGTTAACAATACCTTTGAAATCTTGATTCCAGGTTACATACATTTATGTTATGTTAAGGATACCTTTAGGTGATATTAGGGATACCTTTATATGATGTTAACAATACATTTAAAATCCTGATTTGATACTTTTAGAATTCGCTCCAGTTCACATAGATTTACATTATATTAAGAATATTTTTATGTTATGTTAGAAATACTTTTATGTTATCTTAGAGATACATTTGTGTACAAAATGTGTAACACAACTATGTTATGAATAAAATATCTCTAACATAATATAAAAACCTAAATGTATGTCTAACGTAACATAAAAGTATGAAATATGGGCATAAATGTATCATTAACATAACCTAAATGTATGTCTAACGTAACATAAATGTATTCTTAACATCAACTAAAGGTCATGACCAAAATTTTAAGAAGTAGCGCAAAAAAAACAAGAAAAGGAAAAGCATGTCGGAAAGCCCGAATCTGACCCGGTTGCATGGATCCATGCAACTGATGCATAGGAGAATTACTCTTAAATTATATATTATAACCATACTAAAATTTAAGGAATACATACATAATAATATAACATAAACATAAAAATAAATTTTAAGTGCAACAACAAATAAAAGAAATAGAAATGGAAATTCATATAAAAAAAACTCAGAATAAGAAATCAACAAAGTAAATACAAGCATTAAAACTTGTGACATTAACATGTCATGAATGAGAAACAGTCCTAAAAATACACTAAACACAATCAAAATTAGTAACCAAAGCATTAGAGTTTAGAAGTCGTGCTTCTTCCTCGCTCCCCTTTGATACCAGACCTACTCCATTTTGATGGCCAACACTAGAAGATTAATCCCAATTGTGATTTTGTGGGTTTTCGTTCTCTTTGGAACCCTTGCATTGATTCTGGTAATTCCTTTCTTCTTCTTTTTTTTTTTATTGTATACGGATTGAGTACTCATTTTGCTTCTTCTTAACCCTTCTTCCCCATATCTTTGATTTCAGAATCGATTAAGCGATTCAGGGGTTTCTTCTGAGCAAAAGTCGATTGGAGATAAGAGTTTCGCCACTGAGGTTTGGATTCATTGTTATATTAATCTCTATTTTCCTTGTAATTTCCTTTATCTGGAATATCAGGCGATTTTGTTTTGATGTTCGATTTTTTTATTTTATGTTGGTGGGAACTTTGCAGGATGTTGATCAAGTAACACATAAAGTTTACTTTGACATTGAAATTAATGGAAAGCGCACAGGTATATTGTGTGTGTCTGTGTGTTTCTTATGATTTTTTTTATTTTTATTTTAGTGTTTATATAAGCTAATTTTCAGAGAGAAACATGCTAGCAGGGTAGTTCCATTCCATATGTTGGCATATTTCGTGGAGTTCTGTGTGGAAACTTGTAGCATTTGAGTCCCAAGATTTTGGGACATTTCAGAATGTTAGTGTGTTAGGGTGTATTGGAAGTTCTAAATTTAGTTATGGTTGTTCTATCTTCTATCATTCATGATTCATCTGCATGTTATCGAATTTTATGATATGTTTTTAATTGGCGTTTGTGGAAATAATGGAGGATACATAACAAGAAATATGTATAAAGTTTATTTTGGGTTGAAGATAATGTATACGTCTAGATATGGTTGTTTCGGATGAAAAAAATATAAAAAATTCAGTCATAATAGCCATGCGCACAAAGTGGTTAGACGAGGACATGTTCATGGAGTTGAACTTTTGGTGTATGCAAGTTAAATCCTCTGAATAATTTACTTATTTGAATAAAATCTTGGCTTCTATTGATACCACAATACAGAATATGAGTTAATTTGTGAGGATCATGCTGGACAGCTGGAGTAAGGCAAACAATTGTATGTGCATCAATTATTCCCCTGCTAAATATTTGGGCATCGGACCTTAAAGCAATGCTTCTAATAGCTATGGGATTTTGCTTCAAATTTGTGATGTTTTCTGTATCCTTCAACTCAAAACAATGGTGTCAGTTACCAAGTCTTAAGTTTGCAAATGATTATTTACATTTCTTATCTTAAAACCTGACTTTAGTTAGAATTTGGGGTTAAATCTGATGTGTGGTCTCTTTCTACTCCTTCACATTAAATCTAAACCTCTCTGGATTAGGGAGTTTCATTCTGCACTGGTGGAGCTAAATGAAATGAAGCTTCAAACATAAGGAAGATGATGTAGATGCTTCTCTTAAACCGTTGCCATGTGATTGAAAGTTAACCTGGTCTTAACCATTCGCAGCCATGATGATTATTTTTCGGAGTATCATGAAAGCATTATTTAGTTAGAGTGTGATTCCTAATCTACTCTGTAGTAGAGACAGAGTGGTGCTTGTTTGTGTGCTCAAATGCCTGTGTGCGCTCTTGGATAGTAAATATTAATGTTTATGTCTATTTTGCTATTAAGAGTTGTGAACACTGATTGAAAAATGATAAATGAACAAATAACAGTAAACCATCAAAAGCCCCTTCCACAATTATCTTTAACAATTAACATTCACACTATTGGTGGCATTTTTAGGTCGTATAGTGATGGGCCTCTTTGGAAAAACTGTACCAAGGACAGCAGGTAAATTCTTCAAATGCACCTCATGAAATCTGTCAACCTTAACTAATTATTCTTGTTTTCAGTTTTCACAGATGGATTAGTGCTTAACTTCTTTATTGTTTGACTGCAGAAAACTTTCGAGCTCTTTGCACGGGTAGCCGAGTAACATTTTCTTCCCTTTAATGATCTTATTCTTTTGTACAGATAAGAATGTCAAGTAAGTTTCATAAACATGTTATTCACTATGGATATGAAATTTACAGTAAGTGGATTCGACATGGTGTGCATTTTGTTAGCTACAGTCTACAACTTGGAAATTCTCATTTAGTATTATCTTTATTTTTGCATATCTTTGGATTAAACAGGAGAAATCCTAGAACCTATTTAACTCGAAACATAACAATATTCTGCCTGTTATGCTGCAGTTAACGTTTACAAGGATTGGATAAATCCACATCTCCATGAGTTGAAAAGAATTTTTAGCATCATACCTTATGCAACTTTTATAATAGTCCCACTCAATTCACCTAGTGAACATGAAGTGCGTATGTATAAGATGCTAAAGCAGACCCTGATGATCTATTTGACTGATATGGCCCTGATAGGAGTGGTCCAAGGAATGGCAATCAATTAAAACATCTTGCCCACAAATGGAGAAATTTAGATATTTTTGAAATGATTTAGACATTCATGGTCATACTAGATGTTAGATTTTATGTAACTACAAGAGAAGGTAAGAAGATTAACAAGCTTGATTTGTTTTGCATGGTTTTGAGATAATAGATATTATCAAAAGAGTAAAAGTAGGTCTGGATTTCAGTATGAGGTAAAAACTTTCTTTAATAAAGGAGTAGTTGAGGCTTCACATGGAAAGAAGTGTTGATGACTTATTCTCCCTGTCATCCTTTTGGCATCCTGAGCTTTTGCCCTACACAGTTATCAGCATATGGTTATTATTAACTCATAATCCTATTAACCCTGTGAAAATATCAAAGTGGATTTCATTTCCATTTAATCAAAGTAGGTTTGATCTTATTGTTAGTTGCTCCTAGTGAATAATGGGGCTGACAACTTAGATATTCTGAATCTCTGATGCATAGAACCATTTATCTCAGGCGAGAAAGGAATTGGAACAAGCGGGAAACCCCTTCATTTCAAAGGCAGCAAATTCCACCGTATCATACCAAGCTTTATGATTCAGGGTGGAGATTTCACTCGTGGAGATGGGCGTGGTGGAGAATCAATATATGGTGATAGATTTCCCGACGAGAATTTCAAATCAAAACACACCGGTCCTGGTATGTAATCTTTGTTTGTAGACATTAGCTGGGGTTCATCAAATAACGATCCCTCCATGACTAGATTCAACTAAACTCAAGCCATACAATTCTGTCACTATGCTCTTACTCCTGAAATGTATGTTCTCTCTCTACAGGAATTCTGTCAATGGCTAATTCTGGAACCGACAGTAATGGATCTCAGTTTTTTATCACGACAGCAAAAACAAGCTGGTACGCAAACCATATTGAATATTCCGCTTGAAAAACCAGAGAATGAACTGAATGAAAATGCAGAATAGATTTGGGTCAATAGAGTTATCTTTAACATTTCATTCACAAAAACAAAGTTCTTCTTACAGTTTTTAACTTCTTGTCATGCTTTAAAGGTTGGACGGGCATCACGTTGTGTTTGGAAAAGTGCTTTCCGGTATGGATGTAATGAAAATGATTGAAGCACAAGGATCGCAGAGTGGAACACCCAAACGGACAGTTATCATTGCAGACAGCGGTGAGTTGTCTTTGTAACCTCGTTGCTCCGTGTAATCGTACGCTTTTATATAACCGTTGTAGAGCCATGTTTAAGCAGTAGTGCTTTAGTTCAGACAAGCGATACATAGCGGAACTTAGTTCCACGGTTACGTTGCCTTTTTTGGCTAGCTCGAACATGTATAGTTGTGTATTAAAATCAAGTCTTGCTGATTTGAACTTGTTTCGAGAATTATCTGATTTGGTATACAAAAAAAAGCAGATACTTAAACTAAAAATAGAAACTGAAAAGATGAATGATGAGACAATGAACATTGAGATATATCCAAAGATGCAATTCCATACAATACATATATGTCCAATACACTGAAACGGAAATCAAAGAGTGAAATATATAGTTGAGTAATCGAACTTCAATTGCGAACTTCAATCAATCACGATCCATTATCATCACTGCTTCTTCTCCTCGGAGTTTCTCTTCGAATCACGCCGCTGTTGACAAACGCCGGAGAAATTAGCCGAGAGATTCGAATACAGCGAAGTGACCTTGGAAATATTCCCGTTGATTTCCTGAATCAACGCCACGTTTTTCACCATGTTGCCGTGCATTTTCGATTGGTGATTCTCATTGACTTGCTGTATCAGGACACGGTTCCGATCCAGCACCGATTGAACCTGACGGAAATTCTGTGTGAAGGCGGCCCAAACCGCCGGATCTCCGCCGTCAATTTCGCCGGCTTCCTCTTCGGGTAAGAGCTGGCTCGTGGTTTGGAGAGTTGCGGTGGTCAGAGACGCGGATTTCGGGGAGCGGTAGCGGTGGCTGTCGGATGAGTTGTCTTCCATGCTTGATTCAGCGGCGGTGGAGGAGGCGGAGGAAGGCGGTGATTTCATTCATGGAGTGGTGGTGATTTATTTATGTAGACTATTTGAAGCGTGGGCTTAGTAGCTTTGGTGGAGGACTCACCTTGGATTTGGATGACTTTCTGCTTCTACGCGATTCGCTAAGAGCGTGATTTAATCTCAGATATATTAAACTTTGGTAAAAGGAGGAGGAGGGAACGTTGAGGGCACGCGCTGAAGAGAGAGCAGTGTGACTGTATGTTACAGGTAAAATATCTTGAGATATTTAGGATAAAAAATTTGGAAAAGCGCAAAGACCTTTTGCTTTTCGCCACCGAGGCAATGTTCGACAACGACATCGTATCGGTTCAAAGTGATGCGTTTTAATGAGGAGGAATTTACTATTGCAACAGTATCCCCAAGATTTTTTTTATTTTATTGTTGGTGTCTCATTAATAGGGTTTATTGCGCCAAATTCTTGTATTTTAGAAATTTTGTGTGGGTTCCTGAAAATTGCATGTCGATCACATCTGTGATAAGAAAATTGCATGACGTACATATATGATAATAGAAAATTGACACACGTTCCATTTAATTTAACTAATGTTAGAGTGAGTCTTGTGTGAGACCGTCTCACTGGATCTCATTCCGTGAGATGGGTCAACCCAACTCGGTCAATGGTCAACTCCGATCAACGCCGGTCAACGGTCGGTCAACGCCGTTGACCAAAAAATATTACATATTATGCATAAGAGTATTACATGTCATATATAAAAGTACTATATTCATAATGTAATACTGTTATTCTACTCACATAATACTTTTATGTGTATCATGTGATACTTTAAATTAGTATTACGTAGTACATATTAAAGTATTACATGATATATATATATAAGTATTACTTGTTTATTTCAATAGTATTACATGTTGCACATAAAAATATTACATTATGAGAGTATTACTTGTTGATTTCAATAGTATTACATGTTGTACATAAAAGTATTACATTTGAGTATTAGATAATATTTTTCTATATATCATATAATACTTCATAGTATTACATGATATATATATATATATATAAAGTATTACTTGTTCATTTCAATAGTATTACATGTTACACATAAAAGTATCACATGATGTATATAAAAAAGTATTACTTGTTGATTTCAATAGTATTACATGTTACATATATAAGTATTACATGTTGCACATAAAAATATTGCATGATGTTATGTTCTTATAATGTAATAATACTTTTGTGTGTATTAGATAATATACTTTTATATATCATTTAATACTTCATAATGTAATACTTTCATGTATATTAGGTGTTACTTTTCTATAGATCGGATAATACTTTTGTATTATATACATATAATGTATAATATATTACAAAAGTATTAGATGATATATAGAAAAATATTATCCTACTACACATAAAAGTATTACATATTTTCATACACTCTAACCAAATCCAAAATCATACTATTTTACAAAAGTATTACATAGTATATTGAAAAGTAATACCTAAAACACACAAAAGTATTACATAATTTCTCAAAATTTTGTCACACATGATACACATAAAAATATTACCTTATAAAAGTAAAAGTATTACATTTATAATGTAATACTTTAATGTATGTTATGTACTACTTTTACATATAATATGTAATACTTTTGGTCAACGGTGTTGACCGGCGTTGACCGGCGTTTATCAACTGTTGACCAACGTTGACCAACCATTGACCGGCATTGACTTTTGACCGTTGACTTTTAACTTTGACAGGGTCGGGTTGACCCGTCTCACGGAATGTAATCCGTGAGACGGTCTCATACAAGAATTTGTCCTGATGTTAACTGTATGAATATTTGACACTCCACTTCCCATTATACCCTTATTATACATTAAAAAAATCTCCCCCTCTCTAAACCCTCTTGCCTCCCTCTCTCTACTCTTCTCTCCCATCTCTCTCTAAGAACATCTCCAAGGGGTTACTCAACCCCAAACTCAAACTCAATTTTGTGGAAATGGGAGCTTCAACACCTGCCGCAAAATTGAACTCAAATTTGAGTTTGTGAACAGTAAGTGGCAACTTACTGTTCACAACTCAAATTTTTTTTCTTTTTTTTTTCATTTATTTTATTCATTTACAATTATTTCTGTTTTTCTTTTTCATTTATTTTATTTATTTAATTCCACATTTTGGGTTATTATATTTTATGTATTGATTTTATATATTTGATATTTGGTATTTGATACATTATATAATTTATATATTTATAAGTATTGCATTATATTGTAGATTATATAATTTAATAAATATAAACATGAATTATAATTAATAGAAATCTAAAATTCGTTCTTGACATGCATTTGATTCAGCCATTAAATCTTGAAACATTTTATTTCCTTCTTCCACGGATTCCATAACACGAGATGATTCTTCTCCTTTTTGGCTTCAGTGATATTGTTAGACAAAGTAGAATTGTATTTGGCTTCTACGTGTGACCAAAAATGGTTTAATTCGGAATGTTAGTTATAATTTGTGTCATTATGTTATTTATTTACATTGTGTTGTATGACTAAATTATTTTCTTTAGTATATTAATATGTATTTATGATAAATTTTATAATATAATTTTGGTATTTTTAATAAGATTTATAGTTCATAGATACTTTTTTATAATTGAAACCAATTAAGTTAATTTTTTTATGAACTAAAATAAATAAATATTTGATATTAAATAAAATTTGAAAAATAAAAATTAAGAATATTGTAAGAGAATATTCAATTTGAGTTTAAAGGATTGGAGATAGTGGCAAATTTGGTGGCAAAATCAAGATTTGAGTAAAATGATTGGAGATGGTCTAAGAGCGTCTACGGAGACGCAATTATTGACTCAAACCCAAATTCACCAACTATTCATGCTCCAACCCATACGCAAATTGTATACGCAAATTTATCATAATTGAACACTAAGTGACAAATTTGCCACTTAATGTTCAACAATGCAAATATTTTTTTCCTTTTTGATTTATTTTATTTATTAATTTTCACATTTTTCTTATTATACTTTATACATTGATTTTATATAATTGATATTTGGTATTTGGTACATTATATAATTTATATATTTAGAAGCATTGCATTATATGGTAGACTATGTAATTTATTAAATATAAACGTGAATTATAACTAATAGAAATATAATAAGATATCATACAATGCTTAACGAATATTACAATGAAATTTATTAAAACACATAAGTATTACACCATATTAAATTTAAACTAATAAAACACATCATGCTAGATTTACTACAACAAAATGATAAATAACGAAAAATTTACATGTCGAAATTTTCTTCGTCGGCATAGAGAAATCAAAGATACAAATGCTCATTACAAACTTCGAAATGCATTGATCGAACATCTTTGGGAAAAATGATCTAATTCGAAATGTTAGTGATAATCATTATATAATTTATATTTTTCTGTTAGTATGTAATTTATTTACATTGTGTTGTATAACTAGATTATTTTCTTTAGTATATTAATATGTATTTGTGATGAATTTAATAATATAATTTTGGTATTTTTAATAAGATTTCTAAATTATAAAAAAAATTATAATTATAATCAATTAAGTTAATTTTGAATATGAACTTAGATACCCAAATATTTGATATTAAAGAAAATTTTAAAAATAAAAATTAAGAATATTATAAAAGAATATTCTAATTTGACTCTAAAGGATTGGAGATGGTGGCAAATTTAGTGGCAAAAACAAGAGTTGAGTCTAAATTTGGAACCCTCCTCTCTCTTTCTAAATGGGGAAAACAGCATTCGGTGTAAACATAATTGCCGGAAAAGAAAGCACCGACCAGTGGTGATGAAAAAATGGGGTCACAGATTTTAGAAAAAGCACTGCAATAATGAGAGAAAGTTATTATAATTGCCATGATAATTTCTAGAGTTTCTCCCATCGCCGGCAAATGAACCCACTGCCTCTGTCGCCACCGCCCTCTTTTCTCTTCTCTCCTCCCTCTCTTTTCTTTCCCTGGTTCGGATCAGCTTCGACGAGAAGAGGGAGTCGTTGCTGTCGTCTCGGCTTCAGATCTGGTTCGACGAGAGTTGCAGCCGCTGGAATCTGAGGAGCTCGTTGGAGAAGAAAACGATGTTGCCGCTTGTAGATGCGGCCATCACTGCCCTTCTCTCCAAGACAGCCTCTGCCGCCTTGCCCCATCGCAGATTTTGCGTCACTAAGTCCAAATCAAGCCCAAGAGTCACCGGCCACAACCTCAGGGTCGTTGTGGTGGGCGGCAGCCCAACCCAAGTCTCTCTCTCTTTCCCTCCTGTTTGCTTCATTTCTATTGCTGGAGTGAGAGGATTTTGCTTTCACGGGGATCTCGAAGGAGATCATTTGAGCTTCTGATCTTGTTCTCATCGAATTTTCTCATGAAGCGATCACTTCTTTGGAAATCCGTGACTGTTTCACACAATTCTAGAATGGGTAAAACTAAAGGCACCACATATTTTTCTAAGGACACCACACTCATGTGTATTATTTTTCCAAATAATACACATGAGTGTGGTGTCCTTAGAAAAATATGTGGTGCCTTTAGTCCTACTCTTCTAGAATTTATGCTGATTTTCAACTCTTGAGTGTATGTGAGAGGTAAAATATCTTGAGATATTTAGCATAAAAAATTTGGAAAAGCATAAAGACCTTTTACTTTTTGTCAGCGCGGGAATGTTCAACAACGACGCCGTATAGGTTCAAAGTGAAGTGTTTTGATGTGGAGGAATTTACTATTGCAACATTATCCCAAGATATTTCTTTTACAACAAAACTTATATGCACCTGGGGCACGGATCTTGACCCGACCCGATGTGTGGGCCGTCTCCACTCGTACCCACGGACACCCCCATCTGATCTGGTGTGTGCCCATGCACACCAGATTTCATACTATGTGATTCAGTGATAGGTGTTATAAATATATACTCTATAGGTGATATATATATATATTTTCTTGAGGTATCATATATATAGTGATATGTGTTATATATATACACTCTTTAGGTGTTACATGTATGTTCTTGAAGTATCACATATATAGTGATATGAGGTGTTATATATATACTCTATAAGTGTTATATGCGTACTCTTTAGGTGCATTGTTACATGTATGTTCTTGAGGTATCACATATATAGTGATAGGTATTATATATATATATATATATGTATATTCTCTCGGTGTTATATATATTGTTTAAGTGTTACATGTTCTTGAGGTATCACATATATAGATTTTACTCTATAGGTGTTATATATACTCTTTCGGTGTTACATGTATGTTCTTGAGGTATCACATATATAAATTTCATATTATGTGATTCAGTCATATGTGTTATACTTTATAGGTGTTATATATATACACTCTGTAGGTGTTACATGTATATTCTTAAGTTTCAGTGATATGTATATATAAATAATAGATTGTGAATTGTGATTTTATTATCTTCTTCCCTAAATTTTCTACAAATTCATACTACTCATTCAGATTATACGAAATCATACCACCAATCAATAACCAACTAAGGTATTTGTTGCATCAATTTGTTGTGTAATTCCATGAATTGAAACAAGACACAAAAGAATTTCAAGTTGTAGAAAAATAAAAGCCCTAAATTTTATACACATTAGAAAAGGAACTTGTTGGTGTATTTGAAAAATTAGAACTCAAAACTAGTAACAATCATATGAAGAAATTGAAAAAGAAGGAGAAGAAGGAGAAGAAAAAGAAGAAGAAGAGGAGAAGAAATTGTTGCAAAAAAAGAAGGAAGATGAAGCAGATCCGAAGAAGAAGAAAGAAGAAGTAGCAAATCCAAAGAAGAAGGAAGAGGAAGTAGATCTGAAGAATGAAGAAGAAGTAGGAAAGCAAAAAAAAAAAAAGGAAGAAGAAGAAGAAAAGAGAAGAAGAAAACCCGTCGGAAGTTGTAGAAGAGAGGCTGTCGGAAGTTACAGAAGAGAGGAGAGGAGAGATCGCTAGGATTTTTTTTATATATATACTTAATGCATCGGGTCGGGTCGGAGTGGAGCCGGTCAGGGGGCACGGATCCAAGGATGCGTGCCCCAGGGGTATGCAAGTGATACTCTCTCTTTTAATATTTTTTTCATTTCCTTTGTGTTTTTTGAGGGAACACAAATACTTTGTCAGGGTCAACCCGCCCATGCATTCAAAAGACGCGTTATCATGGGTGTTACACGCGCGTAGGTGGATGTGCTCAAAGCTACCCAAATTCGCTTTAGGTGACATACATTTACGTTATGTTAGAGATACATTTACGTTATATTAGAAATACATTTATGTTATGTTAAAGAAACCATTGTATCCTGATTTCATACCCTTAGAATTTTCAACAATACATTCATACCTTTTTGCAATGTTAGACATAATTTTAGTTATATTTATAAATACCTTTCAACTATGTTAGTTATACCTTTAGATATTGTATAAAGTATGTCTAACATAACATAAAGATATTTCTAACATAACATAAATGTATGACCAATACTACGTAAAGATATGTATACAAAATGTGCTGAAGTTAGGGTTTTCAACTATACCTTCATACCTTTAATCAATGTTAAACATACATTTAGTTATATTTAAACATATCTTTCATCTATGTTAGTTATACATTTATATATTATATAAGGTATGTCTAACATAACATAAATGTATGATCAATACTACGTAAATGTAAGTGTACAAAATGTGCCGAAGTTAGGGTTTTTTTAAAGTTAAAAGTATAAAATCTGGGTATAAAGGTTTATCTAACCTAACTTAAAGGTATGTCTAACATAATATAAATGTATGTCTAACATAACTTAAAGGTCATGACCAAATTATAAAAGCAAGCACGGAAAAAAAAAGTCAAAATGGGTCAGGCACCCCAAATCCAACCCGGATGCATGTATCTAAGATCCATACACTTGATTTACAAGAGAGTTACTATCTATCACAAATACTTATGAGTCGGGTGCATGGATCCGGGTCGACTGGCCCACGTACCCAAAAGACCTGCTCCCACGCGTGTCCCACGAGCCCTCACGCGCTCCCACGCGCCTGGGTGGATGCGCTTAAATCCACCCAAATTCACTCCAAATGACATATTTTTACGTTATGTTAGAAATACTTCTATGTTATGTTAGAGATACTTTTATGTTATGTTAGAGATACATTTGTATCCTGATTTCATATCCTTAGAATTTTCAACTTCGCTCCAGGTGACATACCTTTTACGTTATGTTAGATATACTTTTATATTATGTTAGACATATCTTTACGTTATGTTAGCGATAGTTTTGTATCCTGATTTCATATTCTTTAGAATTTTCAACTATACATTCATATCTTTTAGCAATGTTAGACATATCTGTTTGTCCCAAGTGGTAGTAGGCTTAGGGGGGGTGAATAAGCCTACTCAATATTTTCAAAATTTTCTTACTTTGAAGGTCGCTACTTGAGCAGTTACCTTGAAGTTTAAAACAAAGGAGTGTTATGCACAGCAAAAATATTTTCTCAAAACAATACTTGTTTTCTGAAAACCGTGACTATGCTTAGAGATGATATATATGCAGTAGATAGATTCAGATATGCAATAATATAATCAAGAAAAACAACAGTAAAGAACACAACAATTTATAGAGGTTCGAGGGTGAAGTAATCCTTTTACGTCCTCTAATCTCCTACACAATGAGGGACTTTCGTTAAGTAAAACGGTTGATTTACACAAGCCTTGCTTAGACAACCTAAACCTAACGAGAACTGCCAGTCTTTCCCACACAGGGTTACTGCATAGTGACCAAACCTCCAGCCTACACAGGACTCTTGCTCTTCTACTAAGAGCGAAACCTCTGGCCCACACAGGACTCTTGCTCTTTTACTAAGAGCGAAAATACTTGATCAGGCACACCCTCTGATCAAGCAACTCCACACAGTCTAACAAAGGAAATAAAACTCTAGTAACACAGGCAGCAAGCTTAAAACAGTTGAGCTCTTTAAGCTGAGAGTAGCTTGCTGCTTAGACGGGACTTGAAACTTCTAAGTGTTTGTGAATGATCTGTAGTAAATATCTTGAGCATTTTGATCATGAGAGTTTCAGGTAGTTTTCAAGTCCCAGTCTTCTTGTATTTATAGGCGATTTGAATTTTGTCCATTGGAGAGAAAATCTGATCTGCTGCCTCTTTGGAGTGACGTGACATTTCTTGATTTGATCGTACACTATTTGCTCAGGCTATCACTCAGAAGCTGCAATCGCCATCTTAGTCTGTCATTTCTCCAGACTTCCTTTTTGCTTTTTAATACGTGGCATTGCTTGGTTGGTTGCAACTGCGGCTTGTGACTACCGTAAACTTTTGAGCGCATCCTTCGAGATAACCGTTACTTCTTAGGTAGCTGGAGCTTCCGGATACTTCAGTATCCTCTTCGTTTATCTTAGCATCCTTGGACAATGTATAGTCAGTAACCTATCTGAAGCAGCCTGTTGTAGATTGTTTGTCTCAGTGTTTTTGTGCAGCAGGGTCTTCATTCTTCAATCTCTGATCTTCAAGTCTTCAGATCCTAATCTAAAGAATATTACAATGGAATCTAATATATAAGATTCTAGCCTGTTACATGTTTTGTCATTCATCAAAATCTTACATAATGTTCCTTACAATATCTTTAGTTATATTTAAACATATATACCTTTTAGCTATCTTAGCGTTACCATTATATATTGTATAAGGTATGTCTAACATAACATAAAAGTATCTCTAACATAGCATAAAAGTATGTGTACAAAATGTGCCGAAGTTAGATATTCTTTTAAAGTTAAAGTTATATAATCTGGACATAAATGTATCTCTAACATAATTTAAAGGTATCTCTAACATAACTTAAAGGTCATGATCAAAATTTAAAAAGCAAGCGCAATAAAGAAAATAAAAAGGGTCAGACGGCTCAGATCCGACCCGAGTATATGGATCTCAGATCCATACACCTGATTCACAAGAGAGATACTCTTACACATGAATGTTTTTGTGAATTGTCTTAATTATGCAGAATTAGATGATTGTACATGATAAATCTGTATAATTTATTCGTATATATTACACTAGCATAAGACCTGTGTAATATATTAAATTTAATATTAGAAAATTTTAAATATAATTATCTCAATATAAGAGAAATAATTTATGGTTTTGTGCAATACATATTACATAATTTCCTATTAAACATAATATAATATGATTAATTTATTATTTAGTTGTTAAAATGTATTTGTGTTTGCATGTAAAGGTATAGAAATATTATTTATTTATTATTTTTGTATAAATATATATATATATATTTATGTTTATTATATGATTCAACATTCCCATATATTTTTAGTTTGATTTTTATTGTTAAAGTTTAGAATAGCTCGAGTTTTTCTTTTCAATTGAATGATAAAAAAATACAAGTTGAAATTTAATTTCCGAATAAAAGTCATAATTTATGTTAAAACATATATATGTAAAAATTAATATTCAATTCATTAATTACTAAATTTGAATATTTTTTCAATCAACTCATCTTCATTTTATTTTTTATTTTTAATATTTATATTTTTGTCAAATTATTTTAAAACATTTATATGTAAAACATAATGTTATTCATTATTTAGTAACGTTTCTTATAGGCATTACATTAATGTCATTAATTAGTCATATGTTGAGTGCATCACGATCAAGCTCGCTTTCCTCGGATAGCTAATCCTATAAGATTTTAAGACTTAAAGAAACATTCGTTGGTTTATTGTTTATAAATTATAAAACTTATTTTGAATGATACATTATAAACCATAAATTATTTAAAAGGATTAAATTTATATGCAAAAATATGTTATGCATGTTTTTTTTCTGAAAGTGGGGTGTTACAAATATATTACTTTATCTATATCAAATTCCTAATATTTCAAATTTAATTACTTATAATGACATAAATTTAAAATAAAAATACCAAGCTTTGTACTAATATAAATATCAATTATTAATATATTTATGTTAAAATAATAGTAATTATATTATATATTTTATTATAATTTTAAATAATTATATATATTTATATAACATCTCGTACAACACACATATACATTACTGGCTGCATATAAATAGTTATACTAGATTTAAAAAAATTAGATATTTCATATTTCTATATGCAATATGGGTAACCAAAATGAAAACATTTAGATTGATTTTGTTTAGATATAAAATGGATTAATATGAAATAGTTATTATAATTTAAATGTTTACAAAAAATTAATAATTAATTAATCGAAAAAGCTCATGATATTTATACACAAATGTCACAACCATACAACATAAACATCACAATAATACAACATAAAAGTCTCAATCTGATCTGGAAAAGAAAAACTTAATGGACGTGATCCCGATCGGCTCTCTCCAATTTCATGAATCTAAATTCATTCAACTAGTACACAAGATAATTTGTCATATACTACAACAACATATGATAATTACATTTACTAAAAATTTATTTAAAAAATTAATATGTTGAAAAATTTATCAGCTTGACATGTGGCGTATGTGGTATTTCTTTGAGAAAATAGCTCAAATTACCACAATATATATAATGTTATAACAATAATACCATGTACTTTAACTTTTTGTCTTTTCTGTCACAAAATATAAGGAATTATACTTTTTTACCACAAATTTGACTGAGTCCAACTTAACAATCATTGAATGATTGAATAGTTGAATTATATTTACTTGAAATTACATTTAATTTTGGAATCTTATTTTTACAGAATTTTTTTACTTTTCAGAGTGATTTGAACTATCATTCACGAGATGCACAGAAATTGTAAAATTCATCTATTTAATGAGTGCGGAAGATTCATTTGTTGCTCACATTCGTAATTTTTTTTCACTAGAGTTGCAAAAGTTGAAGGATTATAAGAGAAAAAAAGTAGAAGAAATATCAAGTAAGCTTATTTTAATTTTATGTGGTTTGAAATTATTTCCGTAATAATTTTTCCATCTCATATATTATTTTAATAGTCACTTGTATAGTGTTGAACGAGTGACCTAAGAGGGTTGAACGTGTGACTCATTACTCGTTCAACCCCTTGAGTCACTTGTTCAGTGATTGACCGAGTAAGAAGTGACTCAATAGGGTTAGCCGAGTTACAAAATTATAGTTAGCCGGTTACCAAATTAGGGTTAGTCATGTATAAAAATTAAAATTAGCCGAGTAACTAGTGTAGGGTTAGCCGAGTTAGTCGTGGTCCGAAATTAAGGTTAACCGAGTAACTAGTTTAGGGTTAGCAGATTAACAATGTTAGGGTTAGCCCTGTAACAATTTTTAGGGTTAGACGAGTTACTTTTTTAGGGTTAGCCGAGTCACTCCTTAGGGTTAGCCGAGTCACTCATTCAACCCTAAATCATTGACTCGTTCAATCCGAATTTGACTCGTTCAACCCTCAAAAATTTGCTTAATAAATCCAATTCCATTTGTTTTTTTAGATTAATCAAAAAGAAATGTCTTTTTCGATTGCCGTTTGGTTTGGAGACCATTGGGAAGGTATTCAATATGTCAATAGTTCTCAAGAGTTTATTTATCTTCAAAGACTTACTTATATTTATTGACCTCCATTCATGGAATCGTTTGTGCTGATATGAATTGTTGGGGATATTTGATTCATACACTGATCGAAAATAAATGGAAGATTGAAGAAGATAAAGATCAAGAATGATTCCGATTTGGAACGGGTTTTCTATATGGTTCCGATTTGGAACGGGTTTTCTATATGGATAATTCCATTTTGATTGTTTTTGTTTCCTTGAAGAGTATGGATGTTGGATTATCAGCAGAGTCGTCTTATCCCCAACAACAAGGTTCACAGGTAGATGAAAAAGGCAATCAAAGTTTTTATCCTACTGTATATGAATTCGAATCTTCACATGTTCCCATTGGACTTCAGAATGACGAAGAATTTTGTTCGAAATGGGATATTCCCTCTAGTTATGTCGGTCCGTCTTCAAATGAACCGTGGGCACCATGGGAATCATCATGCGGTCGTGTTGACTACAATAATCTTGAGTTTCTTGACTTGAATATACCTCCCCCAGGGTGTGACGAAAGTGAAGTCAATCCAACAGACGAACAGGCACATGGAGAACCCAATACGAGAGATGTTGACGATCAGATAAGTATTTTTTTTGTGTATTATCATATTCTTGCACATATCTAATTAATATCTACTGTGTCTTTCATCATTTTGTTTTAGATGGAGAAGATGACTTTGAGTTAGACGAAGCCGATGATGTAGCGTTGGATGAAGAGCAGCGAGTGGCATATGCTAAATTTTGTGAATACATTTTGAGACCCAAATAGTATATTCCCGATATAGCAGCATTTGAATAACAAGTATCCCAAGAGGTTCCAATTCCACATGGTCTGCAAAAAGAATTTACTTTTAATAGTAAGTCCGATTTGAAAAATGCAGTCAGGATTTTATCATTTAGAAAATCAAGTGGAATATCATATTGATCATTCGGACAAACATAGATGGTTTGTTAAATGCAATCATAGAGGGTGTCCATTCATACTCTATGCCACCGAGAAGTATGGTATTTGGAAAATTTCTAAGATTGTTTTTCCTCACAGTTGTTTGTATGACCTGAACATCAGTGCACCTCGCAGACTTCCATCTACCTTGATTGGTGACTACTTCATCAATCAAGTCCGGATGGATAATTCCAATCTCATGTCGAGGGATATAATTCGAGAAATGAACCAACAACATGGCTTGAAGATTAGCTACAAGGTCACATCTACTGTGAAACGACATGCAATGAGGACGACTTACGACGATCCAAATAGGTCATTTTGTATGCTTCCACTGTACTTAGAAGTCTTGAAGGAAGCTAATCCTGGAACGTACACTACCTTGGAAACACAAAGTAATGGTAAATTCAAATTTGTGTTTTTTGCATTGGCAGCATCAATTCTTGGATTTCAAACCTATGTCGGGCCTGTTATAGTAGTCGATGGTTGTCATTTAAAAGGCTCATACAAGGGTATTAGATTTGTTGCAGTGACAAAAGACGGAAATGATCAAATTTTTCCCCTTGGAGTAGGAATTGGAAATATTGAGAATGATGAGTCGTGGACCTGGTTCTTGAAGCAATTAAGAGAAGCATTCGGATGCCCAAATGACCTACTTATCGTTTCGGATCAACATGTAAGCATTGGTAATGCAATAGCAAAGATGCACCCAGAGGCCACCCATGGACTATGTTGTTACTATCTCCAGCAAAATTTGGCCAAGTACGGTGGACATTTGGTCGGACTGTTCCACAGAGTCGCATACTGATATGACCCTACAGAATTCGAGAGGTAAGTTTTCTATAAAGTTATTTTTAGCAAGAGGCCTTTTTTTCACATTAGTACACAACCCTTACTATGTCATGTTGTTATATAGGTGCATGGAAGCCCTGAACGAGAGTCAACTCCTCGGAGCAATTTCCACATTAAAGAAGGCGAAGGACACCAGGTGATCTCGAATTAAATGTCCAGTACAACGTTTCAACTTCATGACATCAAATGTGGCTGAGGTATGGAATGCACGACTCGTATGGTGAAGAAAGTTGCATGTTTGTTCGTTCTTGGAAGTCGTTCGATGGATTATAGAGAAATGGTTTGCCAAGAGGAGGCAGATGGCGGACGAGAGGGAACACCCTCTGACGAAATCCATACACGACAGGTTAATCGAACTGTCTTGGCTTGGGAGAAGCAAATTTAAGGTCACAAATGGAAGAAAAATATGGATTGTTGATATGGGTCAATGTCTGTATAGCTGTATGGAGTTCCAGAGCAAGTTGATGCCTTGCTCGCACGTGTGTGCTACCATCAGGTCCATCTTCTTCTCCCAAGCCAATAACTTTTGTTAATTTTTAAAATCACTACACTCATTATTTTCCCACAGTTTCGCAAAGAAATCAGTGATAAATTATATTTCACCGTATGTGGGCTGCTAAAGTTATACCTGTTCTCGAGCCACAAGAGTGGGGCGAATGTGATGCCATAACACTTCAGGTTTGTATTGCGCCAGACCAACCAAAACAGGCCGGTCAACCGAAATCACGGCGTATACCCTCCACCGGCGAACAATCGATGCATCGTCCTCGCAATAGTCTCACATGTGGTCGCAAAAGTCATCTGGATAGAAACGACTGTGATAGGACTCTCTCACACCCTCTGTACCGTAAGAATCATAACTGACCAGCTATCCATATACGCTTGAAGCCACTCAGACTCAGCATTTACCTCCTCATGGACGGCACGAATTTGATCACTCAGAGCATCAAATCTCCTATCCACATACATGCACATACGAGTATACAAGTCACCACCCCCGTCCTATAGAGGATCAGGGGTCGGAGCCTCTGTCGAATCGACGACGTTGCAATAGGATCATCGTCCACACTGTCTGCCTCTGAGTCGTCCTACTAGTGCGAGTAGTCTACCTTATGCTCGTACAAGGAGCACGTGAAGTGGAAGGACGGTCAATCTTCGGCTCCGACTCATCAGCAACAGTCTATCTTGGTCCAACAGTCTGTCCACAAGCCACTGCACCACGCCTTGGACCATGTCTAAGCGGGGGGAGCTGTACTCCTGTGGATATGTCGGAGTCAATGTCTCTCTAGTATGGATAGACCCACTCCTCAGGTGTCGACTCGAGAGTCTCAAAACACTGAATATCCTATAAAATAAAACAATTTTATGTGTATTAGTAATTATTTTTCATGCACAGAATATGAAATAAAACATAAATAGCCGTTAATAATATGGTTTTGCAGATATCTCCTGTTCAAGAGCATAATTGACATCAATCTCAGACCTCATGAAGGACCACTTTAAACATCGAGGCATGTGCAAATCCGTCTCCAGCCTGCGCCCCACAAATGTACACGTGATTGGGATCGCCTCTAAAGCCCATAACTGTTGACAAAACATACAATATTAAATAATTTGTTGAAACTTAAAAATTTGTATAACCAACATGAATTTCAAATGGAGATGATCAAATAAGCATACTAGTTGAGCTGTCGAGAAACCATAAAAGTGGTAATGAGACACAGTAGAGCGCTGGGGCATCTTTGTCGGGACCTTATCCATGTGTCGTAACAGGGTCCTGTATGAAATCTTGCCCCATGAAAAGCTCCCCATAAGTCATTGTGCTCAACCAGCTGCCAAATCCACGGTTCAACAATAGACTGTCTCGGGTCGACGTCAAGTAATATGCACTGCAATATCAGGATTTTTGCAATCTTGTGCGTGTCTTGGGCATTGTCTGAAAATTCTTCAACCTTGAATCTAGATAGGATCTCAGCCACAGTCACGCGTGATGAATCCGCGTGAACTCTATAGTATAGTATGCCCTCAGCTAGCTGGTGATCTTCACACGGGTCAAATGCCGAATCACTAAACCGTAACCCAGTGATCAATGCAAACTCTCTCTTCGAGAAACGGCAAAGGCGACGATCTCGGCCAATATGAAACCATCTCTCATCTGCATGAATGATCCCACCACGCACCTCACGTGTCATTAGGACATGTAGAAAAGCCTTACATGACTCTATATCAGTGTCCCATAGTAGAAAGTGTCCAAAAACCGTCCCTATAAAGTCACGCAAACACCGACATCCTACGTGGCGCAATTGTGCCTTGATATCATCAAGGACACTAAGACGAACATATCCGGTTATATAGATAGTGCATCCCTATAAACTCTCACGGACCACACCAACTACATGCACAACAATTGAATATCTTGGTATTATTGAAAAATATTAAATAGATTTTAAACAATTTAATTGATCGATGGTCTATTTCTAGCCTATACCGCAAGTGTACGGTGTCAACTATAGATAGGGCGAGCAAGGTCGATCCCACAGAGACTATTATTAGAATTAATTGATTACCTAATTTATACCCCTAATTTTATCTAGGTGACCGAATTAAGAGAATTTAATCTAAAACCTATGTCTAGAAACAAATAATTGAAATAAAATATGGAACAAGAAAATATCAAGAAAATCAAGATTCAAACAAGGATCCTAAGACAACGATTTCATTCTACTTCAATCAAGTTTACTAATCTAGCAAAAATCAACCCCAAATCCAATTATTTTATGTGAGCAATCACGATTGTAGATTAACCTCTCTCTCGAGCAACTTAACCCGTGGATCGATTATTAATGTCTGTATCTCTACCTCGCAGTTAATAACCAACTCCTAAAAGCTCCTAAGATCGTATTCTCACCCCAATTATTTACCAATCTCTCGATCCAGGCAATTTAATTGAGTCATGCATTCCCAAATCTAAAATCAGATATCATCTCTCGATCTCAATCCAATTAATTAGAGCATGCATAAATTTGGCCAGAACTCATACATGGAATAAGAACAAGGAAGCATGAATAAAATATCATGGATTAGAGGAAAGATTAAAACTAAATATTCAACAAGAAATCCATAGAACTACTCTCGTGTCCTAAGATCACGAGACCCCTAGCCAAAAATCATGTTCGTAAAGCAAAATAAATTACAAAACGACATGATCAAAACTAGAAATAAAATCAAAGAAAAGCTTATTGAATTTATGATCGTTGGTTGCTCCTCTTGATTCTTGAATCTTCAATTTCCAGCTTTTTTCCTTGCTCTCAAGATGTGGATCCATCTCCTTTCTTTGGATGTGTATGGATCTTTTATAGTTTCTCAAATCTTCCCAAATCCTAATTTGTATCTAGGTAGGTAAAAATCGGACTTGGAGCAAGTTGTATCCAAATAGGAGTCCAAATAGGCCTAAAAATCCGCAACTAAACCACTGACCCGGCCAAGTGACCCGGGTGGCCCAGACTTCCAGCTTTCAGCCTCAATTCGGCCCTCTTATGCTCATAATTGGGCTTTGACTTCTTCATGAAAGTTGTAGCCCTTCAAGTTAGCTATCCTATGCCACTAATTTCAGCCCAATATCAGTTTTGTACACCAAGTTATACCCAATTTACTCAAGCCCTGTCAAGACGAAAATTAGGACATTCTTGCACGACTTTCAACTTCTTGTATTATTCTGCTCTCTTGAGGGCAGAACTGATGAAACCTTCCAACATGAAAGTTGTAGAACTCCCTCTTAGCTTTCTAACAAGACAAGAAACATTGAATTTGGACATCTAGAGATCGAGATATGATTTTTCCTCCATAACTGTGCTTTATCGACTCCCTATCTCGACTCCAACTTGGCGTAAAATTCCATTGGACTTTCATTTTGTGCTAAAACCTATCAAATTCCTTTCAAATCAAGCAAAAACGTGAAATCTTAAAAAGATAATGAAATCTAAATAAAATCTCACTATTGCATGCTTTTCAACACAAAATGATATGAAATTAAGCCCTAAAATGCATCAAATAACGAAGTTATCAAACCCCCCAAACTTAAACTATTGTTCGTCCCCGAACAATGAAAAGAAAAGAACTTATGCATGGGGCGGAATGAATATCATTTTGCTCGTACGTTTAGGCAAATTATCAAGAACAAGCAAGCATCATATAATTTTGGAAGACATAGGAGATTCATGTAAATTACTCTTGAATCAATGCTTCAAATAATAAGTGAATACTCACAAGGTAAGTGTATCACTCATCTCTCAAGTGTTTAGGGAAATTACACTCAAGTCAAAGCAATGCACACACCCTACCATAAGCTTGCAAATCGTCTAATCTCTCTACCACTTTTCGTGTGTTTGAATCAAGAATCAATTAGGACTTTTTCTTTGGTTGTAATGTAGGCTCTTTGGTCAAGGTAAGGATTATTTTTGGCTAAGTGGCTAAAAACTTGGACTAGAAAAAAAAAAAACGGATCGTCACCCATTAAAACCAGTCCACCTTCGATCACTCTCCAATTCTTTTTTTTTTCAACTCACCTCTCCCAAAACATGAGTTCCAGAATATCGTATTAGGCACAACTCAAATGAGTTCCAGAAAAGGCACAACTCAATGAGTTCCAGAGATATTGGCACAACTCATGTTAAATTTTTTTTTTTTTTTTTCATACCAAGTATTGGTTTGTTTTTTCCTTGGTATTTTATTTTGAAGCTCACATCACAATTTTTTTTTTTCAATGTTGAGATACACATTCCCACTTTATTTTTCCATCTTTCTTCCTCTTGGTTGATCACCTTTGTAACCTCTTTTCCACCCACTTACTAGTCCAAGCAAGGTAAGAACAAAGAGTAAAAAAAATGAATGACTCATTAGGCTTAATCAAGAAAAAGGCTTATAGGCTCAAACGTGGTTAACTAGGGAAAATAAATATGGGATAAGTGTATATTTGGTCGATGAGGCTCAAACAAAAATGGCCTAAAATCATTTTCAAGTTCAACACACTTATGCAGTTTCAAGAAGATACCAGAGCAAGTTCTAAAGGGATACACACATGCTTGACATTCACACAACATATGAATATGACTGTTTTGAATGTATCAGTCAAAGGCTCAAATCTCACAGGTCAAATTCACCATTTAAAGCATCAATTCAATTTCATCAACATACTTTCCTCCATGCAACATCTCCACAAAATCACATTCAGCACAAAAGATTCTATTGAGTATCATCATCACATAGTCATCAAATCAGCAACCAATTTCACAATTCACCAAATGAACTAATCCTAAGAAAAAAAAAACTTTCCTCTCATGAAACTAACCTAAAACTCAAAAAGAACAAATAAAATAAAAAGAATAAGGGTAGAACATCCCAAGATACACCGTCCTTCCTCCCCCCAAACTTGTTCTCAGAACAAGTTTGAAGAGAAAACAGAAAATTAGCTAATCTTGAGCACTTAAAACGAATGATTGTGGAGGTGTATTGGGGAAGAATTAAATGTGAAAATGGATGAAAAGAAGTGAAAAACTTACCTTTTGCACGATCCGGGTCGGGTCGCGTGTTTTGGTGCTTGCTGGAAAAAAAAAAAAAAAATCGAACGGACGACGTGACCAGGGTCACCGGACCCGACCCGGGTCACACGACACGACCAGGGTCACCGGACCCTACCCGGGTCGCGTGTCTTGCCCCAAAATCACCCAGTTCGAAGGTATGGCCTGACCCGGGTCATATGACCCGACCCGGGTCCCTCTTTTTTTTTTTTAAATTCTAATCAAACTTAAATGAAAAAAATCTAACCTAAAAAAAAAAATCTACCTAAAAAGCAATAAACGTGTTAAAGCAATAAAATCCTAAATGCAACTATAATGCAATGCAAAAAAACATTGTCATTTTTCTTTGATCTCACAACCGTCCCCCCCAAACTTATTTGTCATCAATTCCAAAGAGGACAATTAATAAAATCAAAAGAGAAATGCAATGGAAAAGCTCACAAAGTTTTTCTTCCTTTTCTTCCAATTGGGTTGCATCTCAATCAGTGTGAAATTTGACGGCATCATCCACTCACACAATTTTGCACACTTCAACAATTTTTCCAACGCACCTACAAAAGGAATTTCAAAGTCAATTTTCTCAAAAAAATTTAAAATGTTAACAAATTGATATTCGAACTCTTTCTTGTGAACTTTTTGAGGGGAAAAAATATAATTGATAGTAAAAGAAAGTGTAGAGTTAAGAATTGATTTAGGCTTCTCAGCCCCTTTTTGTTCTTCTATATGCACTTCTTTCTCCACCAAAATATTTTCTCTCTCGTCTTCAGTTTCCTTCTCATCCTCAACTATTATCTTGGGCTCATCCTTCTTGGCCTCTTCCATCAACGTCATGGTCATACCTTCTTCAGTTGGATATAACTCGACGGTACTTGCATATGACTCATCTCCTTGTTGATTTTCAAGAATAGTGACTATTTGTCCAATCTGCATCTCCACCGACTTGAAACGAGCATCCATTTGCATTTCAAAAGCCTTGAGCCGAGCATCCGTGCCTTTGATGAATTCTTTCATTAAATCTTCAAGTGGCTGCTTCTTTGGCTCATCAATCATTCCATTTGTGACGGAAAATCCCATATTTTGGAAGTTGTTGTAATATTGTCCACCTACATAATTGATGTCTTCAACCTCCTCTTGTGGTGCAAAATCACAACTTTGATTCCAGAAATTTCGTACGGGTGCAGTACGGGAAGCCAAAACTTGTCTTGTGAGAGCTGATATTTGTGCAGTTAAAGCTCCTAATTGATCTTGATTTTGAAATTCAAATGCTTTTTTGTATATAGTCCTTTCAGATGGCCATTGATATCTGTTGATTGTCATATTGATGCACGACCTGAAAATCCACGAAAGAGTATCAGATAATACCTAAAATAAAAAAAAATCCTAGATTAAAATCAAAAGACAAATCTAGATATCAACTATCCTAACGTCTAGTCCCCGGCAACGGCGCCAAAAACTTGATCGATGGTCTATTTCTAGCCTATACCGCAAGTGTACGGTGTCAACTATAGATAGGGCGAGCAAGGTCGATCCCACAGAGACTATTATTAGAATTAATTGATTACCTAATTTATACCCCTAATTTTATCTAGGTGACCGAATTAAGAGAATTTAATCTAAAACCTATGTCTAGAAACAAATAATTGAAATAAAATATGGAACAAGAAAATATCAAGAAAATCAAGATTCAAACAAGGATCCTAAGACAACGATTTCATTCTACTTCAATCAAGTTTACTAATCTAGCAAAAATCAACCCCAAATCCAATTATTTTATGTGAGCAATCACGATTGTAGATTAACCTCTCTCTCGAGCAACTTAACCCGTGGATCGATTATTAATGTCTGTATCTCTACCTCGCAGTTAATAACCAACTCCTAAAAGCTCCTAAGATCGTATTCTCACCCCAATTATTTACCAATCTCTCGATCCAGGCAATTTAATTGAGTCATGCATTCCCAAATCTAAAATCAGATATCATCTCTCGATCTCAATCCAATTAATTAGAGCATGCATAAATTTGGCCAGAACTCATACATGGAATAAGAACAAGGAAGCATGAATAAAATATCATGGATTAGAGGAAAGATTAAAACTAAATATTCAACAAGAAATCCATAGAACTACTCTCGTGTCCTAAGATCACGAGACCCCTAGCCAAAAATCATGTTCGTAAAGCAAAATAAATTACAAAACGACATGATCAAAACTAGAAATAAAATCAAAGAAAAGCTTATTGAATTTATGATCGTTGGTTGCTCCTCTTGATTCTTGAATCTTCAATTTCCAGCTTTTTTCCTTGCTCTCAAGATGTGGATCCATCTCCTTTCTTTGGATGTGTATGGATCTTTTATAGTTTCTCAAATCTTCCCAAATCCTAATTTGTATCTAGGTAGGTAAAAATCGGACTTGGAGCAAGTTGTATCCAAATAGGAGTCCAAATAGGCCTAAAAATCCGCAACTAAACCACTGACCCGGCCAAGTGACCCGGGTGGCCCAGACTTCCAGCTTTCAGCCTCAATTCGGCCCTCTTATGCTCATAATTGGGCTTTGACTTCTTCATGAAAGTTGTAGCCCTTCAAGTTAGCTATCCTATGCCACTAATTTCAGCCCAATATCAGTTTTGTACACCAAGTTATACCCAATTTACTCAAGCCCTGTCAAGACGAAAATTAGGACATTCTTGCACGACTTTCAACTTCTTGTATTATTCTGCTCTCTTGAGGGCAGAACTGATGAAACCTTCCAACATGAAAGTTGTAGAACTCCCTCTTAGCTTTCTAACAAGACAAGAAACATTGAATTTGGACATCTAGAGATCGAGATATGATTTTTCCTCCATAACTGTGCTTTATCGACTCCCTATCTCGACTCCAACTTGGCGTAAAATTCCATTGGACTTTCATTTTGTGCTAAAACCTATCAAATTCCTTTCAAATCAAGCAAAAACGTGAAATCTTAAAAAGATAATGAAATCTAAATAAAATCTCACTATTGCATGCTTTTCAACACAAAATGATATGAAATTAAGCCCTAAAATGCATCAAATAACGAAGTTATCAATATCATCAAGGACACTAAGACGAACATATCCGGTTATATAGATAGTGCATCCCTATAAACTCTCACGGACCACACCAACTACATGCACAACAATTGAATATCTTGGTATTATTGAAAAATATTAAATAGATTTTAAACAATTTAATTGAGAATTCACTAAATAAATTGATTAATGTATTTAATTAATATACGAGCCACTTATTAAATAAAATGTACATTCATTAAATATAAACGAGCTACTAATTAATTTAAAATACATTTAAGTTCATTTTCCAGTAATTAAAAAATATATACGAGTTACCCTAACCGAATCAACCGAGTCACTACTATGAAATTAAACTAGCAAATAATAAGAAATTTAACTGAGCCTAACTGAGAGAATTACCCTAATATGAAATTACCCTAACCGAGAGACTTTATGTGTGGTGACCGAGTAACTCGAGGTGGTGACCGAGTAACTCTAGGCAATTAGTCGAGTGACTATTCACTCGGCTAAGGCTCAAATAGTCACTCGGCTAATTGCCTAGAGTTACTTGGTCACCACCTCGAGTCACTCGGTTAAGGCTTAAATAGTCACTCGACTAATTGCCTAGAGTTACTCGGTCACCACAATAGTGTCTCGGCTAAGGCCCAAATAGTCACTCGGCTAATTTCCTAAAGTTACTCGGTCACCACCTCGAGTTACTCAGTCGCCACAATAGTGGCTCGGCTAATGGTGACATCTCTCGGCTACTTTCATACATTCATTCGGTTACTTTCATAGAGTCACTCGGCTAGTGTGTTATCAAATTCAAACTCTCAAATTAGCAACAAATCACTTTCCAATACTAACATAAACTGTAAAAATAAGTGAGACTAACCTCGTCACCCATCTTGATGAACAAAATCGAGAGCCTCTTCAAAAGATTTCAGCAAAATTTTGATAATATGGTTAATAAGAGTTTCAAAGGGTGGTTTGAGAGAGGTGGAAGAAATCTTTAAGAAAAAAATAGGAGTGAATCGGCTAGGGTTTTTGAAAGGTGGGAGAAGGTGGGAGAAATTTTAGAGAAAAAAAGTGTGAGTCAATCGGCTATGGGGTGTGTCACACGGGTAGGTGTAGATTATTTAATTTCTTGATTTTTGGTTGTTGTGAATTTAAGGAAATAATATTAAATTCAAGAATCTTTAATTAAATTCAAAAATCATAAGCAAACAAAATTGTAGCAGACTGAAAATGACTGAAAATTGGCTAACATAATTTACTTTTTCAGAAATTGTGGTATATTGGGATGTTTTGTTATATTTGATATATTTGTATGAGGAAATAGCCCCGGATACCCATTTATATATAAGGAATTCACTTTATTGCCCATCAATATAAATTTTTGTACCCATCTACCCATATATATAAAGTATTATCCCCATATACCCATTTTTCCATTTTTGACTTTGACTCGTACTTTGCTTTCTCTGAAATGTACTTTGCTTTGCAGAAATTTTTTTTGACTATTTTTACCTCCTTTTACTTTTATTTTTCATGTGAATAATAAGACAAGAATATGATAAATCATATTCATTCATTGAACCAAAAATTTACCTCAGTATTAATATTCAAATTTACAATTGAATTCATTCCATACACATTTCACATTCACATTAACAATTCGGGGAAGATCTCTTAAAAATTTGAAAGTTTGAAGGATTCATCGAAATCAAGAGTATTGAGTAAGTATTTCAATGCATAACAACACTTTTAATTTGTTTTAAAGTTTAATTTTGTTTATAGTTGAAATGGCTATAGTTAGTTTTCTATAATATTTTGTTTGATTATTGTTTGTATTTGTTTAATTTTGGTTGATTATTGTTTGAATGTTAGAGATTTACACTTTTGTTAAATTTTTTTCGAATAATTCCTATAAAATTTCTATGAACAATTATTTTGGTAAGAATTATTTTGGTAAGAATTTTGGTAAGAATTATTTTGGTAACAATTATTTTCTACAAAAATTGAGATAATTATCTTTATGATTTCGTTAACCCTTAATTTGAAGGGGTTAACGAAACAACCAAGTAAAATCCCAAACTTTCGTTAACCCCTAAATTATAAGGGTTAACGAAACTTAGCAAAATACCCAAAATTTCGTTAACCCCTATATTATAAGGGTTAACGAAACTTAGCAAAAATCCTTACCATTTCGTTAACCCCTATATTGTAAGGGTTAACGAAAGTTAGAAAAATCATTAACATTTCGTTAACCCTTATAAAATAAGGGTTAACGAAACAACCCTTACTTTATAAATTTTTGTTGGCCAAACTTTTGTTATTGATTTTTGTTGGCCAAACTTTAGTTATTGATTTCATTTCTTTAATTTGTTAATTAGTTAATTTAGTTCCATTTAGTTAATTTGTTAATTTAGTTATTGATTTCATTTCTTTAATTTTAAATTCGTAGTTAATTTTTAATTCACTAAATTTTGGTTGTGATATTAATTTTGTAATTCGTTAATTAGTTAAGTTTGTTTAGTTAATTTGTTGTGATAGTAATTTTGTAATTGGTTGATTAAGGATTTGATAATTATTTAGCATTTTTTTCATATTTGTTCAGGGATGACTTTTTCAGTGGCAATATGTCATGGAGGTTACTGGCATGGTTTGCAGTACGTGAATGGCATTCAATCAATGATCAATCTCGAAACATTTTCATATCAAGATTTATTGATTTCGCTGCATCAGATTAGAAGTCCGTGCACGACAAATTAGAACAATTCATGCGGCAAGGGCGATCGATGGATGTTCAAAGAATGGGACGAGGCAAATTCAAGGTCACTTCGTCCTCTTTCGAGATGAAGTAGGCTTTGAACTCCTTCCACTTGATGTTGTTCTTCCTAGTGGCCTCCTCGACCAAAAATGGACTGCGCACAACAGCAGACGGAGCTCGACGTCGTGCTATAGCTCCAACACCTTCGGTATCTGCGATACCCTGAGGTGTGATGGCAGACAAATCGTAGGGGACAGCAGAGGGGCCGGACTCTGGTAAGACCCTACTGGTCTGGGCAGCTGGTGTCTGGAATTCTGACGGCACAGTATAGAACGTGGCGAAATATGTCTTAATCTGCTCCTCGATCATCTTAGGCATCAGTCCCTCCAGACGCTTTCCTTCATCAGTGACGTGCTGCTGGAGACCATCGAATCGTGATCCAAGCCCATCGGTGTACTGCTGGAGGGCGTCGAATCGAGGACCCATCGCCTCACTGACCTGCTCGGTAACTCTCTGCTGGAGACCGTCGATTCGAGATCCCATCCAATCCGTCAATCGATTGAACAAGTCGTCACTGGTCCCTGAGCTCGGTCTCGGATCGTGCTGATGAAAATCAGTCTCCGCCTCAGGGTACCTCTGAGCAATTGGTGATGCACGAATCGGCACTTCATCAGAGAGCGACGGGTGTGGCGGGGGCACGTCGTCAAATGATTCGCCGACCGCCTGGGAGGGTACTGCGGTCCTACGTCGCTCTCTTCGGACAGGACGTGTCCTCGACGGACCGGCCTCTGCAGGATCTCCGATGGGTGCAGAAGGTCTCGAACGTGCAGAAGGTGTACGTGCAGAAGGTGTTTGTGGAGTACCATCAGTAGCACGACGACCTCCACGTCCTCTCATAGGGAGTTGGACCCCCATCAGGATATCGTCATCGATATCCTGCCAGTACAGCTGAATCACTTCATCGTCAGTGGGTGTCAGTGTAGTGTAACACTCGACCTGTAACAAGATTATAGAAGTAAAGAATCATGATCACAATAAGTGGGCCCTTACCATGTTAAAAAAATAAATAGTACATACCTCGCCTGCTAACACTTGTGAAACATCCGTCTCCGACACCTTCAAACTCCACTTCATACACCGGGGCATCAGGATAGGCGTGTCTAATCTATATCCGGCAAACTGGGAGGTAATGGGGATCGCCTCAAAAGCCCATATCTAAATAGGACATATTTGGAAATTAATTTAGCAAAAAAAACTTATCAAAAACCTAAACACAATTTAAAGAAATGTCGAATAACTAATTTGCAGGGACATACCAGCAGGGCTATCGAGAAACCATAGAAATGGTAATGCGGTGTGTAGGTACGAGCAGGAATTGTCTTCGGTAACTTGTCAATGTAATTGCACAAGGTGAGGAAGCTGTACTTCCCCCATGGAAAGCTCTCCCATAATCCTTCATCCTCCACCAAAGTCCAAACCCATCGATCAACAGTTGTCTTGCCGGCATCCACTCCGAGCAGTATGAGATAGAGGATCAAAATCTTGGCAATCTTCACCGTGTCCTCCACACTATCAGCAAACTCGCCGGCTGTGAATCGAGAACGGAGGTCAGACACTGTGACCCGGGAAGACTCGGCGTGCACCCTCCAATACACTGCTCCATCAGGTGGGGTGTGAACTGCGGTCGGTTTGAAAGTTGAGTGAGAGAAGAAATGGGAGGAATTAGGGCAAATATAATATTACTATAAGAGACAATCAACCAAATATAATATCATGGCACAGAGAGTATTTTATTAGGATTTAGATAAAACAGAGTATCATATCAGAGCATTTCGTTAACCCCACAAATATAGGGGTTAACGAATTGAGGTGGAATTAGGGCAATTCGTTAACCCCACAAATATAGGGGTTAATGAATGATAGTTCATTTTCTACCTAATTTGTTTCGTTAACCCTAAAATTTGCTACATTACAACAATTTTATCACAACAACAATTCTATACTAATCACAACAATAATTTAATACTACAATAATCATACAAAATCACAATAATCAAACTAAATAAAAAACAAACTATAAATAACAAACTATAAATAATCAAACAAAGTGAAAACACTAACCTCTTCGGCCATTTAACACTGTCGGCCGCCGGAAGAGAAGAGAGCTGGGAGGAGATCGGCCGGAAGAAAAAATGGGAGGAAGAAATGGGAGGAGGCGCCGCTAGTGAGAGAGAAGAGTGAGAGAGATGTAAAGAGAAATGGGAGAAGTATTCGTTAAACCCTAATATTTGGGTGGGGTAGTTGTCAAAAATTTATTACAAATATTTTATTCATATAAATCAATATATTACACTTAATATAAATTTATATTACAAGATATAATATATTACACTTATAATTTATTTATTACTTAATCAATTTACATTCCAATAAATTTATATTACACTTAAATTGTTTTATATAAGAGGAAAATCAATATATTACAAGTTGTAATTTTAATTTTAATTAATATAAATCACTATATATTTTAAGTTATTCGAATCATTCAATTAATATATATATATATAATATAATATACATGATTAAGTAATGAAATTCAATCATTCAATTAATATATATATATATATAATATAGATGATTAAGTAATGAAATTCTGACAGTGAGCAGAGTCAGACTAGGCAGAGCAGGAAAATGGGTATTTGGGTACAATATTTTAAATTTATGGGTATGTTGGGTTAAAATATTATAATGATGGGTAAAATTTTCCTTCTTTATATGAAAATGGGTAATTTGGGCTGGGTTCTCTATTTGTATTGTTTGATATCAATTGGGGTAAATTGGGTTTGCCTTTCTATTTCTATAAAACTGATACTTATCAATAGGGAGAGATGTGAACTGATGGACCTTGTATGTGATTTTATTATTTTTACTTAATTAAGAAGTGATTATTTAACCAAAACAAAATTAATCAAATGGATAATCTACTCATTATATAGTGTTACTCGAGGTGATCCAACAATTGTTTAAGATAATATTTGTCTCCGGCATAATTTAACTATCACCAAAACTTTTGTACAGGATACCATGCATTTGGGTCAACCCGCCCCATGTACTTTTCACGCGTCCTAACGCGCTCGAACGCGTCTGGTGGATGCGTTCAAACCCATCAAAATTTACTCCAGGTAGTCATAAGTAATGACTAACTTAACATGAAGGTATCACTAACATAGCATAAAAGTCAATAGTTTTGAACTAAGGTTATAAATTCTGCAAATGAAGGCATCACTAACATAAGATTAAGGTATCATACACTAACATAACACAAAGGTCACACTAATATAACATGAAGGTCACGACCAAAACACGCGAAAACAAAGAGGCGCAATGGGCTGGACCGGCCAACACGCGATCCGAGTGAGATCCGTGCACCAGGTGCACAGGAGACCTACTCTGTATGTTGTTCCATCACTTGTAAGTTTCTTTCTCTTTTAAAATTTTTGGAGGTTAACGAATTGTAAATTTCTGTAAGATGCTTCATATATGTGAATATGATAGAATTCGTTGCAACTTAAAAAAAAACGTACGCACCTTGATCATATTTAAGGAATACAGATAAATTAAGTAGTCTACTCCACATTATATATCCTTAGCATTAGCTTTTTAGACTAATCGAAAAGGATGTATCACCCAATCTATTATTTGTCTGGTTCTGTCCAACTTATTTGGTAAAGGAGTCAGGCTAATACTTTTTATTAAATCTATTTATGAAAACAAGTTAGATTCGAATGTTAAGAAATGTCTAATTAACTTGCCTATTTATAATGTTACTTGAAAATAAATGAAGTAGCTTTACAATACACTGGTGCATTGATACACCTAGCTTATTATAAGTTACTAGCTAGAGAGTCATGTTTTCCCTTTTATATAGGCAAAAACTTTTATGAGTCCATGCACCTGATCCAACCCGTTCATGCGCCCAAAACGTGTCCAAAACGCGCCTCCATGCGCATGCACGCGCTCCCACGCGCTAAACATTTGTGCTGAAGCTCACCCAAAATTCGCTCTAATAGACCAACATTTGTGTATAGTTAAACCAACCTTTGTATATAGTTAGACCAACCATGTGTAGGTAGGTCTAACTATATACTAAGGTATGTCTAACATATATAAAGGTATGCTTAACTATATATAAAAGTATGTCTAACATATACAAAGGTATGTTTAAGTATACATAAAGGTATGTCTAACATAATGTAGTGGTATGTGCCAAAATTCAAAAATCAAGTCAAAAAAAGACAAGTCATGGAATTTGGGCAGAACTGGTATGTCTAACATAACTTAAAGGTATGTCTAACATATACTATTGGTATGTGATTTTTTTCAAAAATCATGAGCGAAAAAATATATATATAGTGCGGTCCCCCCTGACCCGGATCCGACCCGGGTGCATGGATGATTCACAAGACTTACTCTTTTATATAAGTAACAAATACCCATAAATAACCTTTTTCTTAAAAAGTGAGTCAAAAATAACTCCCCTATTTAAAGGACAAATATAACATATTTACTATAATTTGGGTCAAAAATACTCATTTTGAAAGTCAAATGTGTCATGATTTGACATACACTGAGATTCATGTTCCCTTCCCTAACCTATATATGTAAGTTCAATTCTAAGAAGAGGTAATATCACGTGTAAAGAGGGATAAAATCACACGACAAGTGGGGAACCTGTCCAAACAATTGCTTACACACGAAAAGTGGTGATATAAGGCTGGAAAATTGAGTTTTTTTCAACTTCCACGTGTAAAAGAGACACGAAAAGTAGATAAATATAACACACTCCAAATTGAGATAGGATAATATGAAAAGTTTTCGTATAACCTTGATTTCAAGAGTTTTCGTGTAACCTTGATTTCAAGAGTTTTCGTGTAACGCCTAAAAGTTTTTGTATAACCATATTTTTAGGTGTTACACGAAAACTATTATACTTATTTTGTTTGTCCCAGTGGAACTTTTGGCTCATTTTGCTCATTGTGATCCTGGGTTCAAATCCTATTGACAGCACCGTGCACTTTTTTCCTAAAAGGGTTGTCAAAACTGAAAAGGTGACTCATTTCTGCCATGATTTGAGTCAAAAAACCGACAAGATTCCATTATGTTCATTGATGTGACAATATCTTACAAGTTAAAATATAGTTTTTAGGTTAGATTTGTCTATCTATTATAATAACGAGGGTTATAAATGGGATGCGTTCCTTATATAAGTTGCATGTGGTACTATTGCTTCATTTCACTCATGTCAAAACTCCTCATTATTATTCATGGGGCTTTTTGTATTCCTTATTTTGCTAATTCTACCAATAAAAACAAAATTCGGATCTTACTTTGTAATTAGAAGACTCGAATCTTCCAACTTAAAACTCCATTGTTGCTGCTCACTAACTGTACTCCATTGTTCATTTATAAGAATTGCACTATCTATTATATATTTCTTTGAATTAAATTAATCACAACCTTACATGTATATTTAATATTTTAACATAATGTAATATATTATACGGGACCATGATGAGCCTTGTAACTCAATTATTAGTGATATATTACTTCTATAGTACAAATTGTGTAATGATCACTAATGTTTGAACTTTGAATCACACAAGTTTTCTATTATTTATCCTCTCCCTTTCGCTCCTTCCTGATTCATTAAAAACATTATAGTATGTATCTGATTTGTAAGTGTATAACGTACACGAGATTCTTCACAATGAATAATTTTACAAAACACAAAAACTTTTATGCATCAGGTGCATGGATCCTAGATCCATGCACCCGACCCGACCCGCGCGTGTACGTGCTTCCACGCGCGTCTGACGCGCCCTCACGCGCTTCCACGCGCCTGGGCGGATGCGCACCTTTAGGTTACGTTAAGGATACCTTTCAGTTATGTTAAGGATACCTTTAAGTTATGGTAAGGATACCTTTCAGGGATACATTTCAGTTATGTTAAGGATACCTTTAAGTTATGGTAAGGATACCTTTAAGTTATGGTAAGGATACCTTTCAGGGATACATTTCAGTTATGTTAAGGATACCTTTAAGTTATGGTAAGGATACCTTTCAGTTATGTTAAGAATACCTTTGAAATCCTGATTCCAGGTTACATGTCATGTTATGTTAAGAATACTTTTTAGTTATGTTAAGCATACCTTTAGGTTATGTTAAGGATACCTTTAGTTATGTTAAGAATACCTTTTGGTTATATTAAGCATACCTTTAGGTTATGTTAAGAATATCTTTAAGTGATGTTAAGGATACCTTTGAAATCGTGATTCCAGGTTACATACCATGTTATGTTAAGAATACATTTTAGTTATGTTAAGCATACATTTAGGTTATGTTAAGGATACCTTTAATTATTTTAAAAATACCTTTTGATTATATTAAACATACTTTTAGGTATATTAAGGATACCTTTAGGTTATGTTAAGAATACTTTTATGTTATGTTAGAGATACCTTTGTGTACAAAATGTGTAACACAACTACCTTATGGATAAGGTATCTCTAACATAACATAAAAGTATCCTTAACATAACATAAATGTATGCCTGACCTAAATTAAATGTATGAAATTTGGGCACAAAGGTATCCTTAACATAACCTAAAGGTATCTCTATACATTACCTAAAGGTATTCTTAACATAACCTAAAGGTATGTCTAACTTAACGTAAAGGTATGAAATCTGGGCATAATGGTATCATTAAGGTAATCTAAAGATATTCTTACGCATTACATAAAGGTATTCTTACGCATAACTAAAAGTTATGACTAAAATTGAAAAAAAAACAAGCGCGAAAAAAAAAAAAAAACGGGTCGGATTACCCGGATCCGACGCTGATGCACAAGAGACTTACTCTTCTTCTTATTATCAATTTTAAAGTTAAACAAATTTTAAGATATTTTTTGTAATTATGAGAAATGTAATTGTATATGGATAAATATTTCAAGACTTATATTGTTACTTGGTCACATTTAATTAATTCTAAAAATCATTAGTTTATTAAATTATCTATCAAGCCGTGAAAAAAGTTCAACGAAAAATAAAAACAAATAAAATGTAAGCTTTCAAGTTGTTAATTTATCTTTTTCCTTTTTTGTTACTAAAATTACTTAATATTTATAATTATTCATATTATCAATTTTAAAGTTAAAAGAAATTATAATATATTTTTTATAATTATGAGAAATTTTGTACATAAATAAAGATTTCAAAACTTATATTGTTAAATGATACTAATCAAAATATCTATCAAGCCAACGACTATAAATATATTTTTATTCAAAAGAGAAATAGAATATAAGCTTTCAATTTCGTTGTTTAGATTATTTACAAAATTTGTATTCCAACATTTTAATATTGTCACATATAATGTAGAATGACATGTCACAATAAAACGAATGCACAAGAAAGTTCGAATAATACAAGCGAGATAGGGGTCAACCAAATTCTACTTTCTTCAATTAAAACTTTACATTACTCAATAATTTTTTAATAATAAAATATAACTTTAAAAATCAATAAAAGAGATAAAAATTATATTTCTATATTATACAAAATTTAGAATAATAAATGATTTATAAATAACTTTTTAATATATCAATCAAAATAAATAATAAATCGCGCATTGCGGGTGAAATACTAGTATATGTAAACATTCAATACCTACAAATACAAATTACAGAATAATAAAAAAAAAAAAAAAAAAGGCCACAAGTATAGATATCTACAAACATTCATTTAACATGCAATCAAATGAAAAATAGAATAAGTACCAAGTGATGATGCATAGTACACATTCTAAAGCACTGAATCTTGGTCTTTTCCATTTCCATGATCACAGGTATGAGAGAATAATAATGCAAAAAGAAGGGATAAAATTATGCATACTAAAAGCATCTACCTTAAGATCTTAAGTCTGGTCGACAATGCACTCTCACTCGAAGCAAATCTACAGAGCATCCATAGAGACATGTGGGACGTTGAAATGAAGTTGGAGTTGATTTCCATTGTCACGTTGTTCTTCTTCAATATATTTTGCCGACTCCACGACAGATGAGTTGCAACGATCCACCTCAATCAGTTGAAGTGTTGGTATATCTCCAATATCATTCGGAATCTCTCTTAGATTATAGCAACCGTGAAGAATAAGTTGCTCAAGCCTGGGGAAATGACTATTCTCTGTTATCCAATCATTGGGATCTGTGGAGTCAATTACAAGTACTTTTAATTCACAGAACTGTCCCTCAACTGTTTCCCACACCAATCCACGACACGCATGTCGATTTAGTTTGAGCACTTGAAGATTGGGCAACGAACCAACAATTGACATATCTTCCCATGGAATTCCACTCCCACTCAATGTCAGCTTCTTTAGTGTCACCGGGAATGCAAGCCTCTCGGATAAATTACTCTGCTCGTAGTCATGTGGATCTGCATACAAGTTCAAGTGTTGGAGCTTCTGCAGGTGGACCAGATTGTTCAACTCGTACTCCGACCAGTCTTTTGTTTGGTTGATGTGATAAGAAGAATAAAAGAGTCCAAGCTTCTTCAGGTTTGGAATCAACTCCAAAATCCTCTTCGACCATTTAAAATCACGTATTTGTTTTAGTGTGTGCAACTTCTCGAGGGGTAATATTTGATCACAAGTTTTAGTTGAAGGATCACGCAAGAAGCAATCCAAAACTATGATCTGCCTCAATTCTCTCATTCTCCAAATCCTTAACGGCAGATAAACGCTGCCGGAAAAATTAGATCCACCGATAATTAATGTCTGAAGATTCTGAAGTTTGGACAAGGATCCGCAAATTTGAATTGCTAATCGCTTTTTATAAGATTGGCGACTAATGGCAAGATACCTCAAATGAAGCGTACCTATTTCCTCACCATTCCATCTCAAATTCGAACTCATTAAATCTGCTACTCTAAGAAGTCTAAGAAGCTTCCAAAAATCAGAGGATAAATAGCGGGAAACAAGAAGAGTATGGATGGGCAAATTGTCCAAGTCTTCGAAATGGCCCCAACTATTTGCTAAAATACTTAAGCGGCGTGAATTCTCAACACCTTCTGGAAAGCTGTCTGAACACTCATGGATTACGCGCAAAAACTTCTCATCAGCAGCTTTTCGTAAACAAAGATCTCTCAAGAGATCATGCATCTTTATGCTTTTTATTTTCCCATTGTAACTCTTCTTATTTATCAGCACCAGACTTCTCTTTGCCAATTCTTCCAAGTAATCCTCTGCCACCTCTTCTACATCTTTCGATCCATTTGGTTTCAGAAAACCTTCTGCTACCCATAGTCTGATCAGTTTTGAGGCATGTATCTCTTCATCTTCAGGGAAAGCTCCCATATAAAGAAAACACGATCTTAAATGATGAGGCATATATGTATAACTCAAAGATAATATCTCTGCAAAAGGCTCATCGCTTGTATTTACTGCTTCGTTCACACTTGTTGCGATCTTTTTCCAACTGCCTTGCAGTCGATCGAGCTTGGAGAGGACTCCAGCAATGACAACAATTGCAAGGGGAAGTCCTCCACATTTCTCAGCAATATGCCTTCCTATTTCTTCTAGTTCAAGTGGGAATTGTTCATCTTGAAACACCTTCTGTCTAAGTAGATTCCAACCCAAGTCTACACTCATCAAATTCATCTCGTATTTATAGCTGCAAGACCCAGCTTTAGAAGCTACATTTAAATCCCTCGTCGTTATTATAATCCTACTCCCATTGAAATCTTCAGGAAATACCCTCCGTACATGATCCCATGCATTGGCATTCCATACATCATCTACCACAACTAGAAACCTCCTCCCTTTTAAGTATTTATACACACGTTCATGTATCAACGACTCATCCTTAAATTTAATTCCCTTGGAAGATGGATCGATTGAATTTAGTAGGCGCAACATGATACTGGCATTGTCATAATTTTGGGAAACAGAGACGAAAGCAGAAACATCAAAGTGATGAGTAGTTCAAGGGTCGTGAAGAGCATACCTAGCAAGAGTCGTCTTCCCAATGCCTCCCATCCCAACTATTGGGATCACTTCCAGTTTAGCAGACTCTCCATAGATCCGAACCTTTATTTCCAGCAAGTCTTGTTCGAATCCCACCACGACACCTTCTACGTTAGGAGCACGTCGTGTCGATGAAAGTGAAGCAGAAGAATGAGTTGAAATCATCTGCTTCTCACTTGTACAACTACTTTTGATCTCCATAGCTTCTTTCACAATGGAATCAATTTCATTGCACAGCTCTTGCAAGTTATGCCCGGCGTATATAGAACCATTTTTTTCCAACATATAGAGCTCAAAGATGTCTTCAACTCGATTAGCTGCGACCGTGATTCGTGCTTCTAATTTGGTAGCCTCTCTTGGAAACTCATCAAGAAAATTCAACAAGGAAACAATATTTTCATGTAGAGACTCAAGGTGTTTCTTCTCAAGAACATGATCTAGTGTTTGTGCAAGAGAAACAAGAGCAGCATAAGCCATTTGCACTATACAAAATCTTTGCAACTTTAAAAATTTTCCGAACAAAATGATTTATTATCAAACATGGTGAGACTAGATGGGGAAGAAATAGAAATGAAATTTAGAGAGGATCAAAATGATGAGTAGGTAGAATGGAAGACTTTTCTCAGCAATAATGAACGACTTCATAGGCTATTTGGACGGCAAGGTGGGATAAATTCGTTAGGTGGTCAGATTTGGAGGGCTTCTCTATTTTGTTGACCACCACTTTCAAAGCAAACATAAGAAATGGATAAATTGCGTCAGACTCTCTTGTGATTAAGAAATATTGTGCTGGGCTCTCTTATAATTTTGAAGTGATTAAGTAATATTGTGCTGGGCTCTCTTATAATTTTGAAATTGCAAGAGTAACACGTGTGATATCAAGAAATCGACACACACCCCTTTTTTGAATTGAGTCTAACTCCCATAAATTTTGTTTTGAATTTCTCTACAATTTAATTAAAAAAATCTAAAAAAAAAAAAGTAAAAAACACCTGCCTCCCTTCACCGTGAAATTCTGTGGGTTCATCCCTAAAATCAAACACCCATTCTTCGCAATTTTGGACAACAATAACCAATTATCAATTTGATTTCACTTTCATGCTTCTTCGCTTGCAATCTGAATTCTGAAAATTTGGAGAGAGAGAGGGCTCTCAGAGAGAAATTTTGGAGAGAGAAAGCAAGGGTTTGCAACAATGGCTAAACTGATGTGAAGAAGGGGACTATGAAGTGGTTTGATAAGGTGTCGGACGCTCCTACGGAGGCGGCGGCGGCGGATACGGCAGTGGAGGCGGATACGGCAGTGGAGGCGGATACGGAGCCAGTCCTCGTTCATGGTCAGGGCGGAGCTTTTCCCTACGAGGAAGACGACGAGATTTAGGGCAAATGTGCAGAGGGAATTGGTGCCGAAGATGAGGAAATCGAAGTGGAATTGGGAGGTCTGCTGTTTGAGGAATGGGAATTTGACGATGAGCCATGGGATGGAGAGAAAGATGAGGCAGCTGGGGGCAACGTAGTAGAGGGAGGTGATAGGGTTGAGGTTGATGCCTTTGGAGGTGAGGAGGATCTGAATCATGACGAGGCCGGTGGCCTCGAAGGCGACGGCGGCAAGCTGGAGGAAGACGCCCGGAGTCGTACTTGCCCTCGCCGTAGGCGGCGACGGCGACGCCGAGGGAGATGGCGGCAGCGGCGGCGATAGGTACGAAGGCGCCGTGAGGGGTTTATTTAGTATTTGGAGGTGGTGGTGGCGGCGGCGGCGGCGGCGGCGGCGGCGGCGACGGCTGGGATTGTTTGGGGATGAGGAGGGGGTCTCCTTTGAAAATTTGATGAGCTTTTGGTTTTTTTTACAATTATTGATATTTACTGAAAAATGAGTTTTCACCCCTGGAATTACTTATAATTTAATTTCAACCCTGGAATTCACCGAAGTAATTCATAAACAAAGTTAAGGGTAAAATAGTCAATTTACAATTAAAAAATGGATAAAAAACCATCACATTTCTCACATCATGCGTGTGCACCACACTTATGTTAAGTTTAACAATTTTGGAGATTTCGCGTCGATTTATTGATATGCACGTGTTAGTGTTGCAATTTCGAAATCATAGAGGAAATCGATGCAACATTTCCTAATCACAAGGAGGTTTCGAGCAATTTACTCCATAAAAAACTAATGAGTATTGTTCTTAGGTCGGGGCTTATTGGCTCGAATTCGCGCCAAGTTTTTTTTTTTCAATTTTATGCGATAACTTTTATGTTTTATGAGTATAATCTCTCTACACGAACATCATACCTTTTTTAAATTAAAATACTTAGACTATTTTCAATATAAAATGTAAAATAATATAATTGAAAAACTTTTAGGGTATATTTGGATAGATGGATTTGAGAAGGAATTTGAAATCCATAATAGCAAATCCAATTGTAGTATTTGGATTCATATGGATTTGAAATCCATGGTTTATTTTAAACTAAGTTTGGAGTCATTTTAGTGGATTTTAAATTCACTCCAACTTGAGAGGATTTGAAATTCACTTTTTTCAAATCCTGAATTTCAAATCACTCTATCCAAATGGAGTCTTACATTATAATAATTTAACTTTTAGCATGTGTTGATGTAACCTTTATGTATACATATCATAACATTTATGTACTTAAAGAATATCATAAATGATGTTGAGATGCTAATATGTCATCAGTAATATACTGCAAATGTTAATGTTCAAAAATCCAAACTTGAATGCTTAAAAGAATTAGGAGATAATGTAGTTGTTTCGTTCGGACTAACAAGTGGTGTAAATTTATTTACGCACGACATGTATTCAATAACATCATTATTTAGCATATGAAGTGTACTAAATGTTATGAAACACAAGATGAAACATTAAATGTAATAGAAAAATTGGATCCGATTTATTTTTCAAGCATTGCAGGACCAAAAAAAATTGTTGAATTTGTTCCCAAAGTATGACAAGTACTTAAATCTCCTTCATATAATTGTGGTTAATTACCAAAATGAATCAATGAACGCCAATAACAAACAAATCGTTACAGTGCCAAAGATAATTGAATTACTGCAATCCAGAAAAGTGAGCCTCAAATAGGAACTTCTCAAACCAAAAATGAAGTCCCGAGAAAAGGGATCTTTCTCTGCAACAATTTTGAGTCGATAAATGCTTATGATGAAACTCTCCAACGACTAAAAGCGTTTCTAGACAAGATCCTTCCATCTATTATAAAAAGAATTGTTAGGTTGTGCAATTAAACACTTAATCTCCAGCAGTGTACAAAAAAAGTCATGCAATTTTTACATTATATTCATAATGAAATTGATATTCATTTACAGCAGTGTGCATTATTCTTCATAGTAAAAGAGAACATTCGGTAATATTATTCTACAAAAACAGTAGAAATTTTTTAATGCACGGTCAATCTTCTGTTGAATCCAATACAAGGTTGTCGGTTGAGATGATTTAATATGGACTTCTAAAACACTACTAGAGTAAAGAAATCTTAAGAATTCAGCGCACTGCTCGAGATTCCCCTATGAACTAACTTCAAAACCGTAATATGATAGGGAGATATATAGCATTTATTTTCGAAAAGATTGAAAATGCAACGTTTAAATTCTAGAGCACAAAATTGGAAGAGTCTTGGTCTTTTCCATTGTCATGACCACCTAATTGATCTCTCCTTAATATCTATTTCTTTGAGAAAGCAAACATAAAGCCAAAAATGGAGAAAATGATAAGTAATACCTGCAGTTCATGAGCACCTCCTCAGTTGAAGCCAATCTAGAGAGCACCCATCTCGGAGACATGTGCGATGTTGAGGTGAAGTTGGAGTTGGTTTCCATAATCACGTTGTTCTTCTTCAATACATTTCGCCGAATCCACAACAGCTGAGTTACAACGGTGCACTTCAATCAGTTGAAGTGTTGCTATATCTCCAATTTCATTTGGAATCTCTCTTAGATTATAGCAACCGTGAAGAAGAAGTCGCTCGAGCATGGGGAAATGATTTTTCTCTGTTCTCCAATCATCCGGATCTGTCGAGTCTATTACAAGTACTTTTAGCTGACAGAACTGCTCTTCAACTGTTTGCCACACCAATCCACGACACGCATGTCGCTTTAGTTTGAGCACTTGAAGATTGGGCAACGAACCAACAATCGACATATCTTCCCATGGAATTCCACTCCCACTCAATGTCAGCTTCTTTAGTGTCACCGGGAATGCAAGCCTTCGGGATAAATTACTCTGGTCATAGTCATGTGGATCTGCATGAAAGTTGAAGTTTTCGAGCTTCTGGAGATGGACAAGATTGTTTAGGCAATATTCTGACCATTCCTTTTTGTAGATTTCTCCAACGTACTTATACCTATATGTTTTGTTGATGTCGAAAGAAGAATAAGCGATTCCCAACTTCTTTAGATTTGGAATCAATTCCAGGATTCTTTTAGAGCATATAAAACCATGAATTCTTTTCACAGTGTGCAACTTCTCCAGAGGTGAAATTTGATAGGCTGAAGGTTCGGGTAAGAAGCCATCCAGAATAATAATCTGCCTTAATTCTTGCATTCTCCAAATTCCTAATGGTAAAGACATGATGGATGTAGACATAGATGCATTGAGGACTAATGTCTGAAGATTCTGAAGATTGGACAAGAATTTAGGAATAGTAATAATATTCGACTTTCTAGTAGGTTCACAAATAAGGGCGAGGTACCTCAAATGAAGTAGCTCACCTATTCCAGCACCCTCCCATCTCAAATCTATAAGCATCAAATCCGCGACTCTGAGAAGTCGAAGACGCTCATAATCTTCAAAGTGCCAATGACAGGAAACAAGAAGTGTATGGATAGGTGAATCCATGTTTCCGAAACAACCCCAACTATTTGATAACATACTTAAGCGGCGTGAATTCTCAATACCTTCTGGAAAGCTGTCTAAACACTCATGGATTACGCGCAAAAACTTCTCATCAGCAGCTTTTCTTAAACAAAGGTCTCTCAAGAGATCATGCATCTTTATGCTCTTTATCTTCCCATTATACCTCTTCTTATTTATCAACACCACACTTCTCCTTGCCAATTCTTCCAAGTAATCCTCTGCCACCTCTTCTAAATCTTTTGATCCATTTGATTTCAGAAAACCTTCTGCTACCCATAGTCTGATCAGTTTTGAGGCATGAATCTCTTCATCTTCCGGGAAACCTCCCATATAAAGAAAACAGGGTCGTAAGTGATGAGGCATGTATGTATAACTCAAAGATAATATCTCTGCGAAAGGCTCATTGCTTGAATTCACAGCTTCATTCACATTTACTGCCATCTTTTTCCAAGCGTGTTGAACCCCATCGAGCTTGGAAGGGAGGACTCCTGCAATCGCAACAATTGCAAGGGGAAGTCCTCCACATTTCTCAGCAATATGCCTTCCTATTTCTACTACTTCAAGTGGGAATTGTTCATCTTGAAACACCTTCTGTCTAAGTAGATTCCAACCCAAGTCTACACTCATCAAATTCATCTCGTATTTATAGCTGCAAGACCCAGCTTTAGAAGCTACATTTAAATCCCTCGTCGTTATTATAATCCTACTCCCATTGAAATCTTCAGGAAATACCCTCCGTACATGATCCCATGCATTGACATTCCATACATCATCTACCACAACTAGAAACCTCCTCCCTTTTAAGTATTTATACACACGTTCATGTATCAACGACTCATTCTTAAATTCGATTCCCTTGGAAGATGGATCGATTGAATTTAGAAGGCATAACAGAATACTCGCTTTGTTATAGTTTTGGGAAACAGAGACGAAAGCAGAAACATCAAAGTGTTGAGTAGTTCAAGGGTCGTGAAGAGCATACCTAGCAAGAGTCGTCTTCCCAATGCCTCCCATCCCAACTATTGGGATCACTTCCAGTTTAGCAGACTCTCCATAGATCCGAACCTTTATTTCCAGCAAGTCTTGTTCGAATCCCACCACGACACCTTCTACGTTAGGAGCACGTCGTGTCGATGAAAGTGAAGCAGAAGAATGAGTTGAAATCATCTGCTTTTCACTTGTACAACTACTTTTGATCTCCATAGCTTCTTTCACAATGGAATCAATTTCATTGCACAGCTCTTGCAAGTTAGGGCCGGCGTATATAGAACCATTTTTTTCCAACATATGGAGCTCAAAGATGTCTTCAACTCGATTAGCTGTGACCGTGATTCGTGCTTCTAATTTGGTAGCCTCTCTTGGAAACTCATCAAGAAAATTCAACAAGGAAACAATATTGTCATGTAGAGACTGAAGGTGTTTCTTCTCAAGAACATGATCTAGTGTTTGTGCAAGAGAAACGAGAGCAGCATAAGCCATTTGCACTACACAAAATCTAAGCAGCTTTTAAGGTTTTCCAAACAAAATGATGTAGAGAGTAATTAAGGAAGAAATGGAGATCAGAATTTAGAGAGAGAAAACAGGTATGGAAATGGAAGCAACCCATCTCTTGTATAGATGACTTCTTGTCACCAATGTTTTTTTCAAACCCATGGTTGTGACAGCTCAAATCATTAAGTCTCATTTGTTATTTAATCAGGCCTCTTTTGAGTAATGAAACCCAACAATTTAAAATAAATATATGCTATCTTCCTCCGAATCTAAATGTCATTTTATACTTTTACACATAAATTAAGAAACTTGATAAAAAGTCTAATCTATTCATATTTAAGTTTAATTAATGAGAAGTTTTTATCTCTTTAACACATTTAATTTGAAATAAGTAAATAAAAACATTTTTGGTATAGTATGTAAATATACTTTGAAATTTCAAAACAACAATTATTTGCGACGGAGGTAGTATAATATATCCATCGTCATTGCTGAGATGCAAATATGACATCGGTAATACACTCCAAATGTTTAAATTAAAAAAAAAAAAGTGCAAATAAATCTTCATCTTCTTCTGTAAACTGTACATATATTTTTATTGTAAAATATTCAATCATGAACCAGCAAAAGATCTTTGAAAAACGTGACTGCGAAACATCATAATTCATAATCATCAAGTGGAGAGAGAGAGAGAGAGAGAGTGTGTGTGTGTCAATGTTTAAACTTGAATACTTGAGAGAATTGGAAGATAATGTAGCTATTTCTTTAGCACTAACAAGTGGTGCAATTACACTCAGTTTATTTGGGTGGCCTTTCAAGCATTGCAACACCAAATAAATATTTGAATTTAAGTATAGGGTGCAATGCAAAAAAGAAAACAAAATTTCCTTCAAATAATTGTGGTTAATTTACCAAAATGAATCAATGAACGCCAACAACACACGGGTTGTCACAGTGTCAAAGCTTTTTGAATTTTAAAAAGCCCAACTGCAATCTGCAATCCAAAAACCGGGCCTCTAACAGGAACTTCTCAAACCAAACATGAAGCCAAGTTAAAAAGGATCTGCTCTTCAACAGTTTCGACTCGATAACTGCTTCAGATGATACTCTACCAACGATCATAAATGTTTCTAGAGAAGATCCGTTCATCTGTTTGTAAAACATTAAGAAGAGTTCTAAACATACACAATGAGCCATGAACAATTTCGAAAGGTAAAAAGTCTCTTATGACATGGAACACAAGCAGAGGATTTAATCAATGTATTATAGGTCAGAAATTTCCATACCAGTGATCTGTTAACTGCACGTAAGCAATCATTTGTTTTTAGCATCAACAGAATAACACGAGGAAGTCTCGTCAGGAGCTCACTGATCTGTGAAAAATATTGTGAAGCATACATCTGCAAACAAAGAGAACAAAAGAATGGAAGATACTAAAAGCTTTTCCTTTGAGAAAGTCTGGTATTCCTAGAAAAAAACACTTCAACACATGGTCACCTGGAGTTCCGAACGATCACTATCAGTTCCCTGGACAACCAAATGATCCACAGCTGGATCGATGACTTTATTCCATGGCCTCATTGTAAGGATACCAGCAAACAGCACGTAAAGATCCTCTCCAGCACCTAATTTTACACTATTTTCTCTAATTGCATTTGCATCTGAAAATACCAAACCCTGTAAGGTATTTCAAGGTGTAATATCACCAATAAGATTTCACATTTTAGAAACCACAACAGGGAAAAACACAAAATTTTCAGAAGAGAATGTACCTTCCACAAGGATGCATAATTAATTCGCATTGAGATATCAAGCTCCTTGTATAGACCATGGTCCAGAAGTACCAACTGTGGTTTCTTCTTTGCTGAGCATGAGAGACAAGCAAATATAAGGTTGATACAATTAATATATTTGCAAGAAACAGAGAATTAGAAACAGAAAAGTTAAAAGCATTTAGATACTCCAGAATTTTTATAAACTGGTGACGCTGTATGCAAAAATGAAGATTCATACAAAAATCGAAGAGGCAAACAGAGCTTAAGAAAAAATCATAAAAAAGAAGGTTCTAAATATCTTAATCAAAAAAGAATTGAGAGAAAAAGAAAGAATCGGAATTGATTGATAGATTTCAGAACATGATTCATAAATCATAGATCAACTAGGCCCTCTAGGGGACTTTCTTAAAGAGGACTTTCATGTAATTTCCATGGAATAAGGTTTGATCTTGATCCCATTCCATTCTAAAAATGAAAAATGAAACACAATTGGTATTTTTTTCAGGAGATTGGAGCAGTTATAATTCATAACGACATGTACAGAATTTTAAGAAAACCTATCATTTGCTTCTCTTCTGTGGAAGCTTGACTTTTCCAGAATATATAATTTATCATGAAAGAAAAGACTCAATAATCCTGGATCACTAACTAATGGAATCACAAACTCTGGAAAAACAAAAAAGAAAATAACTAGCTTTCATGCATACTTTCCCCAGTTCTGTTGCTAGCTTTCATAAGCAATCGGATATGAAGGATATCCCTTCAGGCTTCAACATAGGTCAACAAATGAATCTCAGAGACCCACTAGAGTATGAATAGCCAGGATCTTTCAGAAAATGGATTCCTATTTAGAGGGCATACTGCATGGATAAGCTAACACCCACCCATCACTTTGAGATCCAATGCAATGATTTCCTTGGGAGGTATTGGAACCAAATATGATAAAATCGCTTCACACAAAACAAAAGAATATTGATTATGTGCATATGGGTAGGCCGTAGGGGATAAAGGATGAGGGAAAGCCAAAATTTTGACAAAACGCTTATGACTGATGTTCTATTAGAGAGAAAAAACATAACCCCAATGTGCACATGACTAATTATATACTCACTTATTAACAAGGATTTTGAGGAGCTAGTGATTGTTCAAGAGAAAACCAAGTTGCTGTTGAAAGTGACTACATGTTCAAATGCACATCACAGTTTTGATATTTGGTACGTCCTTATATGGTTTGGTACATAATGACAAATAAATTAACTACTGTATTTAAAGACGAAACATGGACGCATTGTCAATATAAAAGTCAACATTGAAAGATCTATACTGCGCTCACCAAAAATACTCCTACTTCCAGAAGGCAAAGGACGGATTAGCACATTCGCGGCATGTGGGTCACAGTGCACAAAACCATGTTTAAACATCATTTCAGCAAAAGCTTGACTTAGCTGCATGGGGTAAAACAAACATATAACCAAAAAAAAAGAATATTTAGCATATTGATGATGGTGACCTTAAAATAGTTTCAAGCACTGTAATGAATTAGTGGACTATTGCTAGTCTTATTATTGGTCAACTCATACAGGACAATCATGTTCAATATCAATGTTGCAATGTCTATCATATAGCAACTGTGGAGAGAGATCATGCAAACTGGCACGATAACTTTCAAACACACTTCTATTGTTTTTATTGCATCATCGTTGTTAATTTCATATTAATATAGGACTTACTTACCAATTTCGAAACATCACTTGGCTGAATACCCAGCTTCTGGATGGCCCTATAATCATTCACTTGTGCTCCATCAATGAATTCCATCACCAACAACTTGGAGGTACTTAAATTCCAATATACTCTAGGAGCATAAACATATTCTGCAATATGTGGAGAGAACCTCCGAAAGTTATCCATGCATTTTATGCTGTTTTTGGCCTCAATCAAGAAATCTAACTCCTGAGAAGTTCATTGTAACTGATCAAAACTTGTCTTAGAAGTGGTAAAATTTATAAGAAAGGGGACCTTCAACATAAAGATTGAAACACTTTTCCTTGAATTGGGGGGAAAAGAAAACCAAGGGACCTTACGACAACACAGAAACAGGTTAACAACACTGAATGTAAAACCATGTAGAGTGACTGAAATTATAAACTATCAGCCAAGAAAAATCCCATTTTAAGCTGAAATTGTGAAATTGTAACTAAAAGTTAAGAGAAAGTGTACGAGTCTTACTGACTCACTATGTAGGTGAAATGACTAATGTCTAGAAATTGCTGACCAAAATGGACGGAATTGTCCATCTTGTTTGTTGAAAAAAATGAGAGAATCTTGGTACTGAAGCAGGAAAAAGCTTGCCAGCAGTTAAAAAACTTACAATTATATTTACAGCAAACTGCCCATAAAGACAAGAGGCTCCACATGGGGCACAACAATGTTGGGTAGTAAATATCACTTATAATTGATTTGGCTAGACCTCTAGAACAAGTGAATGTCAAAAGAAAATTTGAAAGTGCCGTTAGGCTGTTAGCTGGGATTGTAGAATGCAAGTAATGACTACAAAGACAGTAACGTGTTGACAGTTAAACCTCAATGGATATACATCAAGGACATGAGTACAAAAAAGTCTTTCTGCTTTCCAGAGTCATTTACGAAATAAGATACCGTATAAGCATGATTACCAAATCATTCTAAAAATGACAACACACTGCTCTGATCTCACCTTGAAAAAATATTTTAAAAATAACCTTCATCATGTATAAGGATAATATAGATTTTATATTTGGTTAGTGTGAAAAGCAGTGGGGTCATATCAATCATCATAAATGAAAAAATATCATTTTGATGAAGTAGAACAGAAAGCGGAAGAAATGGAGCTTCTACCTAGAGAAATATAAAAGAGACATATTCAGTCACACAAAAAGTAATTTTAACAGAATATTGGAAGAGGGGGGAGGGGACATATTAATGATTTGACAAATTTATGTCATATTTTGGTATATAGACTTCATACCATGCTTCTAAATCTTCCCCCTCTTAATCCCAACCCATCCTATCACACCCCATCAGAAGCCTGTGGCTCCATGAAAATATCATTACACAAACAAAGGCAGTAAGAATTAGTACAGCTTATCAACATACCTTGGGTAAACTATCCCGCATTTCATCAACCAACCACCTGCACAAAATTTGAATTTCTTCAGACTTTAAAGCAAAATAAAAACAGCAATAACATTTAATCAGCGATTAACATTGTACAGAAGCAACAATTTGCATCACATATCATCAATATAATTGATACTCCAAGACTGATCCAAGAATCATCACCACTTCAAATGCTTATAACCTAATTGGTTTCATAAAATTCACCCTATACCTATAATCAAAGGAAGGGAAGAGCCAATGCAATGTATTCACAATCAACTCCACGGTAGCATAATCAGCTGCTGCAGTGTCTGTCATGTGAGTATGTTGAACCTGATGTGGATTAATAATAAATGAGAAAAGTTGTCTACTCAATAAACATCAACATTAGAAAGCACAAAGGTTGAAGTTTTTGACACCTTGACAGCAATTTTTTGTCCATCATGAGTGCGGGCAATGTGAACCTGTGCTAAAGAAGCACTCGCTATGGGAACAGGATCAAATTCATCAAAAACCTGTGAGAACGAATCTGAATGACTGGTGGGATTGCTCAATGAAAGGAACCCAAGTTGGTTTTTGGTTTATCAAGATGAATGAATCATATGACTTATGAGCACCACAATTTGAATGAATGCTTGCACTTACTTCATCAGGTGTCCCTCCAAGCTCTTTCTTGAAAACTTCAAGCACTTGGTCATAAGATGAAACCGGGCATTTATTCAACATTGACTGTCTCATTATCTGTACATATTCATCCGGAACCAAGTATTCCTGAAACAAGAAAATTTCATGAAGTCCTGCATTAAGCTTTACATTCTAAAAAAACAGTATCAAGAAATTAATAGCATACCAGCTGACTAATATGCTGACCTAGCTTGATGTATATTCCACCATTTTTGAAGCAAAGTTCTTGAAGCCTAAGGGCACTTCTGGAGTGAACTTCACGTTTTATTTTTTCCCTTTCCAAGCTACCATCAGGCAGTCCCCAGAGCGAGTATTCATAATCTAACAAGAAATTATAGACCATAAGATCTAAAATATAGTGCTGCACTACCAGATCAGTCTTTCAGATACAAGTAGAAATATGGCTACCAATGACTATTATCATGTTTGCTTAAATTATGTAGGCTCAAACTTGTTCAAACCTTTCGATTTTGTTTATTTGGTCAATCATTTTTCAAAATATGAGTATATTTGATTTGTATAATACTCAAGTCTTCAGAAAGAATTCCACTTATGCAGATATACTAGAAGAAAAAAACCAAAACTTGACCAAACTAGGGCCTTGAACATCTCAATCCATTGTACTAAATTAAATAAGGGCATGTCTATTCTTAAAACAAAATACATTTTAATCAGCAAGGAAATTAAAAGCATCCTAATCAGTTTAGTTGAATGTTCGGAAATTAATCTGCCTTCTCATGACCCTTATGATCTACATGGCAACTTCAAGATTAGCAACAGTAGTTCATGTTTGAGTCCATGGAATTCTGCATTTAACTCCCATCCTGGAAGATATGAACATTCCAAAACCTACTTTTAAGTCTTTATAACCATATCTTTCACAGCAACTGTCATCATATATACTGTACATTTAGCATCCTACTCCACCTCTACAATCCTATAAATTGTTTTTAAGAACAGAACCAGAACACATCATCAATTTTCTTTAAGTAAAGTCCTCAATCAACCCTCAATGCCTGAAGCATTGCAGAGCTAATTTTTAGTTCATTCAAGTGTCAGGACCTTGTGAGTTTTCTTCAATGATCCAAAACACACACTAAAACTCCTCCCATCCCTTTCAAACACTTTTCAAACTGCTATCCAACGCTACTTCTAGAGTTTCGCAACATCAAACTAAAGTTTCCCAGTAATACATAATTTTCCTTTCTGTATTAATAGTAGAATATTCGCTCATGAATAATGAACTTCCCCCAAAACACCTTCAGCTCTAAATCATATCTTCCTAACTACTTTTCCAAGTAAACCCTGATCCTGTAGAATCCAATTTCCAACCCCATTAATCAAAGATTTGTTCCATTATTTGATTAATGGTAGTGAAAGAGGGGACAATTTCCTTTCACACTGATTTTTCAGAAGGGCTGAGGAATATGAAGCTTCTTAGAGAATAACAAGAACTACACCTATGCTGGTCAATGAAGATCTTTAAGCAAGCTTACTCCAATGTTTCAGCATAGGAATGATTTGGAACATGAAATTTAGATTAATATTGACCATTAAGTTGCAGCTATATCCTATATTCAGAAACTAAACATATTATTACATGCTAGGAGAGAAAAGAAATAAAGAATGAAAGGGGTACACTACGGGAAAGAATGGAAGATGTTAATTATGGGCTGGCCACAGCAATAAACAAAAATAGTCCATACAGAGTTCTATATTTTGGTCATATTGCCTGTTTCAAATTTCGCAAAGTACAAGGAAAAAGCATGTAGCACCTAAAAACATGAGATTCCAGCAATACATATACTAGGGACTTGAAGCCCAATAGGTCTGAACGATTAAATTGATTCCGTTGATCAGATCAACCAAGTAATTTGCCATTTCATTATCCAACTACACACTGCCCTGATTAAACAGATGTAACTTATATGGCGTTGAATTCAGTTACAAGTTCAGTCAGGTAAAATAATGTGATAATATCCAGTGGTTGAGGCAAATTCTTATGATTCCCCAAGACAATTGATAATTCATTTGATGAACGACACAATCCAAAGCCAGAAACTTCATCAAATATAAGTCATTATTTAATTGAAATTCAGACTAAACGAATACAGAACTGAATTCTCCAACTCACCAGAAGTTTAAGAGATGTAAAAACTATCAAAGAAGAAGCTTTAATCAGCCAAAAGAGATTACGCAAGATAACAAGCTTCGTAAAATGACAAGAGTTACTTTTTCCTCGAATGATCAAACAAAATAAAACATCCAGGAAAACCTAATGTAGTTTAAAACCAGTCAAGACAAAGCAATAAGAATTGGGGAAGAATAGGAGCTAATCGTACCAAAAGCAATGGTAGCTGCGGTGGCAGCATCGCGGAGGAGGCGGAGAGGAACTGCGGTGGCGAGCTTGAGGGCTGAAGCCGGGTCATCGGAGTTGGCGATAGCAACGGCGCCGGCGCCGGCTCCTGCGGAGGCAGTAGCCGCCAAAAGTAGCTTAGTTTTAGAGCGCCAAAAAGATCTAGCTGCCATTACTCTCTCCCACGATTTTCTTCTTCGAGAATTTCGAGGAGAAATCTGAAAATGATTCTTTATTTCATAGGCGCTTTGCGATGTTAATGGTTGATTAAATTCTGAAACCCTATTGTAGCCATTGCTGCATTAAATTCTGCAACCATACTTTTCTTCATATTTTCTTTTTCTCACTCACCTAAACTAATTTTTGGAGAATCTGGGCTCATGGTTTTCTTTTTATTTAATATAATTATACGCGTCCGAAGCACGGCCCTGTAATTTAATTTATTAATTTTTAAAATTTTAATAATATAAATCATATATTAATAAGAACTTAGATATTTTATGCCTACTGTTTCTTATTTTGAATATTATTATATTCTTAAAATGCAAACAATAATATATAAATTTATATTTTTGTTGAACAGTGAATTATAAAATCTATATTTGAAGTATGAAGTTATTAAAATGACATCAATTTTGTACCCTAATCAATTTTGTAAATTAAAAGAAATTAAATTTAGTACTGAAAAACATTTATTGTGTCATGGATGTTAAAACGATAATTGATATTTAAAAAACATTTTAACTTCTAAAGATATATTATGCATGTTGCAATTTATAATATAGACACAAGTGTCATGATAAATATATTATTATTTTTTTCAATGTTCCTTGGCGTTCACATTTACAAATTATTTTTTTAAAATTTTCGGTCTAACCAATAACTTAATTATTTATAGTTAAAGAAAAGATATAAATACCTAAATATATTGTTATATATTCAAATAATGTAGATAACTGAATATTTAACTCACTCATATTGACAAATAAACCAAACAATTATATAAAAATGTTTTTCATTATAATTTTTCTCCAAAAGTCTAAAACTTTGTATTTTAAAAATTATTTTTTTAATTTCCTAATCTTAGTTTAATTTAGTCATTTGTTATGTATTTCGAATTGTGTTAAATATAATTATACACCAAAATTTAAATATCAAATTTATACATTGTTATTTTTTTACGATGCAATGTAAATAATAAATTAAAATTTATAAAAAATGATAAATCTGATATATTATGCATTAACAACAAAATTCTAGATATAAAAATGATAAATTTCATATATCATAGATTAAAAAAATTAAAATTGAAAAAATGATTTAATTTAAAGATTATAATTTATATAAAATATAAAAAAAGACAAAAATAATCTATATAACCTATCAATAGACTATAGTCCAAACTAGAGAACCCTACAATTCTTAAAAGTATAAGCCTTTTTATTTTTGATTTTTTTTAATTCTTGTAACTAACTTCGTTCCAATTATAGTATGTAAATTAGGAGGGAAAATTAGTTATGCTATTTTTAATGAATGTTTTCTTTTTATATAGATATATATATAGATATATATATATATATTAGAAAATGATTATTCACAAAACTTAGATAATATCGTATTCGATTAAATTACGTTTATAATCCATCATGTTTTATGGTTAAATATTTATACCCGGTCCATTTCTAAACATGCTCCCATTTTAAATATTTCTATATACACAAATGAAATTAATTAAATATACCAAATCATTATAATCAAATATATATATATTATTCTATGTTTGATGATTGAATAATTAGGACATGTTTGATACGAAGGTTGGGTTTGGACTGGATTATAATAATTTCGGGTTTTTTACTGTTCATGCAGTATAATTTGGGTGTTTGGTATGTAGGTTTTTTTGGTATAGATTTAGTTATATTTTGTGTTTGGTATAATGATTGAAAAGTGTAATGTTTATAAATTCGTGTTTGGTATATAGGTTGGGTTTGACAACAAATCTGGCAAACAAGTTTGTCTAACTGAAAGAGGAATTTTCACAGCTAAAATGAGAAACAATGCAACTACAAACTGAAATGCAAATGAGTTCAATTAAACTTGCCAGAATGGAGGAAAGAATTGCAACTAGGGAAAAGAAGAAAAATGTGACCATGATGTTGGTTTTACTGGCATGCTTATCTGCAGTTCACAAATGGTTGCATGAATCCTAAACAGTGGAGCTGAAATGTAATACCCTAGCTAGATTATGTAATCAATCTACAATATGTACTAGCCAATGTGCAAATTTTCATCTACCTACCTCAAATTCCAGTTGCATAATAAACAATTCCATAAAATAAAATTGCAGCACAAAAAAGGCATCACAGAATTCCATAAATAAACTGACTACACTTTGCATAACATAAGAGTACTATATAACTGCACATTTGCATAACAAAATAAATCAATTACTGACTTCGACCCGTAAGTCTACTAACTTGCACTAATCAATTCCTAAAACATCAGCCAAATATTACTCTATTGTAATCAATCACAGTCAAAACATCAACATGCATCCCAATTACATGAAGCCAAAAAGATCAGTTAATTCTATGAGTTGCAAACCCCAAAAACATCTAAAGCAATAAACTTTTTGGTCTCAAATCCAGTGTAATCTAAGCATCCAAGCTAATATGTTAGGAAAGCCTAAACAGAATTGAGACCATTTCTTGTTCTTATCCTTGCCTATGTTTGAGAGGTTGATAAACCTTTTACCTCCTTGCTTGATCACAAGAAAACACTCTGTTGACATACTTGTTATATTTTGAGTAGGAGGGCAACTCAGAGAAGGTGGAGCTCTGATATTCACTCTTCCAGGGAAAACAGGTGGTGGAACCTGAAATGGTTAAAACATAAATTATCAATTAAGTGAGAAATGAACACAATAAGCTCTTACATTTGATGTTTCAGTCCTAACTGATTCTTGAGTTTGTTGTGTGGTGGGAAAATCAGTTGGTTGGGTTAACTCATCTGGCATGCATGAACTTGTATTGCCTTCTGCATTCCCAGCCCGTTCCTAGATGGTGCAAATAAGTTAAAATGATTAAATTTGGACACACATTCATAAATAATTCTTAATAAACACAATATGCTCTTACATTTTGCATTTCTCCAATTAAAAATCCTTTATCAGTTCGGAATTCTTCAGCAAACTGCTTCCATGGATATGAAACTTTGTTGTGACCGTACTCTACCAGAAGCTGCAATGCACCACAGGTTCTGTCTTGGCAGTCTCACAATCTTCTTCTTCTTGGCTGGTTCTTTATCTGCCTATTTCTTCTTGTCTTTGATGGTCTGCCTCTTTTACTTCCAAAGTTTGGAAGAAGTGGTGGAATGTAGCCTGTTGAACACCAAATATTTGGCCCTTCCATTGGATGCAAAGCACTTTCATACACTTTGTTGTATGTTTCAACACTATGGTAAGAATGGACAAAGTCCTCCATGTCCAATTCTTGTGCAAGAATAACACTCACTGCATGCTTGCATGGAATGTCTTGTAGTTCCTGAATTCTGCATGAGCATGTGTGTGCCTTCAAATCCACAACAAACCTGGCACCATCACCCTCTTATACCTCATAACTCCAGTCAGTAGACTTAAATGGAATGCAGTCTGAAGCCTACTCCCTTCTCACTTGCATGATGTTTCTAATCTTTGGTCACAACCTTCTCATTTCCCAACACCTGTTTGCCCTATCCCTATTCCTTTGAAGCCTTGTCATTAAATTAATACTCCCTAGTCTACTCCAACATTGTTAAAATGGGTCTCCCTTGGCTTCTAAAATCACAACATTGAAGAACTCACTCATGTTATTGGTGAGAACATCACTTTTGGAGTAAGGGGAGAAGTGAGACCTACTCCACTGTGACGGTGGTCTCTCTTGTAACCATTTAAAGCATCTATGATGTAATTCTGCAATACTCTTCATTGCCCTATCAAACTGACCAACAGTAGATCTCTTAGCAGCCCTCTATAGGTGCATCTTGAATGCAAATCCAGAAACTTTCATATTCTCATGCATATGTTTGACACAAAACCTATTACCTACCCCAGACATAACATGTTTAAATGCAGGAAGTAACCCTTTCTGTCTATCACACATAAAGGTCCACAAATTTTCCCTCTCAATCTTAAGATCTTCCTTCAACAATTGAAGGAACCAAATTCAATTCTATTTCGTTTCACTACCTACCACAACATATGCAATGTGGTATATCTGGTTGTTAGGATCCAACCCCAATGCAGTCAGTAACACACCCCCATGTGGACCCTTCAAGTGACATCTATCTACACCCACTAGAGGTCTACACCTAGCCACCTTGAGAGACTGAAAACAAATATATAGTCTCTTGAATACATTGCCACTTGAACTACCCTCCTCATCTACCCCATAATGATAGTTGATCCTGAATTCTTCTTCCTAAGTGCATGTGCATAATCCCAAAGTTTGGCATATTGTGCCTCATTGCTACCCTGAACTCATTTTAATGCAGTCAACTTTGCCCTATAGACTTGCTGTTTTGAAATGTTACAATTGAATTCTTTCATTGCAGCCCTTCTAAACCCCCTAGTACTACTACTTGGATCATCCCTCCATGACTCAAGATAGTATTTTGCTAACTAAGAGGATTTCATGTTTGTTAACTTGTAGCTAAGACCACAAGTATGCACATCGTCATTGTATGTCCTAATCTGTCATGTTTCTTCCCTACCATCTTTTAGACTATTTGACACTCATACTTCTCCCCCAAACACCTAGCATAGATTCTTTTAGCCTCATTTTAGTAATTTTCAGATTCCTTCTTTCCCTAATACCATGAGAATAGACAACCTCTTTGAACAGTATTTTATCACTAAATTTCATCCCAATTCTAAAGTAGGATTGAAAATTGTTTAGGAATGAATACATTGTTAATTTGAGCCTCATCTACATATGACCTTATATTAGAATCAAATTCTGTCCCAGAGTCTTCTAACTCTGATTCAGAATCCTGTTCATACCCCCAAACTCAACATCGGGCCTCTCTATGCCCATCCACTCTGCATCCTTGTCTACATGCTCTTGGAAGTAAAGATCATCCAAGTCAGAATCAGAAACAAAATTAGAATCAAGCCCAAATGATTCATCACTAGATTCACTATATTTTTTGTTATTATCATCAGGCTTACCAGAACTCTTGTCCCCCCAGAACACCCCCACATTCTTCAGGGTCATGACCATCCAATCCCCAATCACAATAATGCTCAATACATTCCTCTATAACATCAAAATGGGTATTATCTAACCCCACCCTTTTCAGATTTCCCCTCAATCCCACCATCTTGAATGACAACCTCTGCAAGTTATCCATGCAAATATCATAAGAAATCGTAAAGTACACTACTAGACAAAAAAAAACAATAAACAATACAAGTGGCTTTAAACAATGGATAAAAATTGGACCCCAAAGCATACTAAAAAATGGACCCTAAACAGGACCACAAAGCAGTAAACAATGGATAAAAAAGCTAACAAGTATACACTAGCCCCCAACATACTGAATAATAATTATAAATATCACAGAGACAAACACTGACCCACATTACATAACATATGCATTCTGTGCCCTAAACATCAACATTCATGAATAAAATTCAACTACATCCATCAGGCCTAGAAGTATATATATCCACAACAGTTTCATATTCTCAAAATACATAGAAGTTTGGTAGTAAACAAAAATCACATTACACATGCATGCTTCTTTGCCCACAATTAGTATTAAAACCATAAATACATTGCAATACTCTAAATCAATTGTAAAAACCCTAAATTTATTGAATAAGCCTAAGTGAAAAGAACCCTAAATCGACAACAACATCCTAAATCATATCATACTAGTTAATACATGCTATAAAGTTCGAAACTAACCAGTGGATTGAACGGGTCGGGCTTTCCCGAATCAAAATTTCCCCATTCTACTTTCTTTCGAGTGATTTCAATCAACGAGACGCGCCTTCACTTGTAACAAACGGGTAGATACTTTAATTTCAATAGCCTGATCTTTCACTTGCAACTAACAGGGGAATTCAACAACGATTTTAGGTTTTACAGTTGGATTAGGGGTGATTTAGGGTTTGATTTGGGAATTAGTGGTGAGAAGTTGCAATATGGGTAATTGTGGATGAACTTTGATTAGGGTTGCGAAGTCACACTAACGGCCACGTGTATCGCACGTGATGTTGCTCGTTAATTTTGGACGGAAAAAACGTAATGGATCAACATTTCTAATTTTTGGGCCACTATCGACCCGCGTCCAATCATACAAGGTCACTATTGAATTTTACCCTAAAATAAATATGTGCTGAATAAAAGGATTATCAAAATTGTCAAGGTTTGAACTTATTTATTAATGAAAATTGTATAGTTTTTGGACAATGCATGTTTTAAAATAAATTTATGAAATTTGTTTGAGATATGTTAGGCTCGAATTATTTCTCATTTAACTGAAAAGAAAATTATATAAGACACACGGTTCGAACCTCTCTAGGTTGGTCCGGTCGTGCATAATGGAATCCTATTGTGACTAGAACTGAACAAATGTGGTAAGCTAGAAATGAAAATGTGTGAAGTGTCATAAAGAGTGTGAGTTTGAACTTAATAAAATGTGAGTCAGAATATATGGATGAAACTAATTTGAACTAGTGCACTACTAGAAATCATTCAAATTCCAATGAAAAAATTCCGATGGATTTCATTAATGTTGGAATTTTCCATTGCTGTTGGAATAATAGTTGAACTTTTATTCATTGACCATTAATTCCAACATAATAGAATAGGTTGAATTTTCGTTGGAATTTCTGTTGGAATTTTCAATTCCAACAATCACTTTTCCAACGCCTCATTTCCGTTGGATTTTCTGTTGGAAAGAAAAATTCCAACGAAACTTTCGTTGAAATTTAAGTGATTTCTAGCTGAGTCACAATGGTCAACTTAAAAGGTACATAATTGCAAAAATACATTAATAAACTCTTCATATTCAAATAGGAAAAAACCATTATAGTAGAAAGAATTTCAGGATGAACATCATTAATTAAGAGTACTCCACTTAGTTGGAAATCAAAGGAGTAATATACTATTGATGAATTTTTTACAGTAGCATACATTAAATGTGTTAAAAGCAAAATTAAAGAGGTGTTCTCATTCAAAGCCAAATGTCATCTTCTTTCTTATAATTCAGGAGCGACTATTGCTTCATACTCAAATTTGACCACAACACCCCATCCGCTATAACTATATAAATAATATACATGCACGCGATGAAACTCATTAATTCTGGAGAAAACAAAATAAAACATCACTTCATGATCATAACATATATATTAAATAATTTATTATAGCCAATGAAATTATGGAATTGGAAGAACTTCATAATTAAATTTAAATATTGATCATCATACAATTTACATCTTTATAAAGATGGAATATCGGTACAAGTCATAACCTGATAACTTATTAGTCAAAGTTAATTGTTCGTAGCCAATTGTATTATATTAGGTATTTCTGTTAAGTCCACATGAATATCACATGAAATATGCAGAATTCTAGAGAGAGAAGAGAGAGATATGACTAGAGTCAGCCTCCCTATATGACCAATTCACCTCATGAACAACAACACATGACTTCACCATCTAAAATATACACACACAAACTCCCAATTCATTTTTCCAAACCTCCATTCACCCCTTTCCTTTTCAATCTATACAAATTCCCCACCTCTCTCTCTCTCTCTCTCATCATGAGACTAATCTCCAAAGAAGAGAAGCCATTGAAAAGAGGTGATATAGTAGTTGTGATCCCAAGATGGATGAAAACCCTATTCTTCTTGATCACCATGCTGACATCTCTTCTCTTATTCTCAGCCCCCATTCTTCTGATCATCGCCGACGCCCTCCTCCCCTCCGCCTTCTTGTCCGCCGCCCTCTCTCTCTCCTCCTTCCAATCCCTCTCTTCCCATCTCTCCCACTACGACTTCCGATACTCCCTCCTCGACATCCCCCTCCTATCCATCGCTCGATCCGCCATTATTTTCTGTAAGTATATGTATCAATGTTGAATTCATTCCACTATAACTTAACAGTGTTTAACTATATATATTCTCTTGAAACAATAGGTGTGTATAGTTTGTGTGATGGGCCGAGGCTGTGGAGGGGGCCGTACTTGGCGATCGCAGCCGTGTGCTCGGCGGCGTCGCTGGTGTTCGTGGCGGTGAAGGGTTGGTATATAGTGATGATGAGTGGGAGAAGGAGATCACCACCATCATCATCATTAATGGAGGTGGCCATGTTCATATCTTCAGTGGGATTAGCGATCGGGCATGTGGTGGTGGCCTATAGGATTAGCTGTAGAGAGAGGAGAAAGCTTCTTATTTACAATATTGATATTGAAGCTGTAAGTCTCTCTCTCTCTCTCTCTCTCTCTCTCTCTCTCTCTCTCTCTCCTAAGGGTGTTTTTCTATTTTCATCACAAGGGTGTTTGGTCTTTTACTAATTTTCTTTTTGTCCTTCTGATCAAACGCAAAAGATCTTATATTCCAATACCACCATTTGTTTTTAAACAAATTAGGTTATTTCATATAAATTAAAGAACATTAATTAATAGTTATATGTAGTAACCAGGCCATTTTTAAGCAATTCGTAGTTTTTTTTTTTTCAAATTCTTTTAAATTATTTTGGTCGAATATATCATTGATATGTGATAGAGTGATAAATGTTACAAACTACTAAAAATGGAACGGCCTAATTTTGTTGGTACGTGATGCGGTGGTGCGTCCTATGTTTTGAATGACATGACTTGAGTTTTGAATGATACGGATTAGTGTAAAATGTAAATAAAATAATCTAATTTTATTGATATATGATGAGATGATACAACCTAAATTTTGATGGTACATATTACTGTCCGCGCAACACCCTTATGACGTGAAGTTTAAATATGACAAATTTTAATTGTAAGATTTGTTTTACATGACATGACTATATATAAATGAAATCGATCACTTTTGCAAAATTATGTATTTAAATTAACTAATTAACCATCATGTTATTTTTTTGGAACTTTAAAATATAAAGTTTATTATATAATGAAGTAGGATTTGTTAGAATTATAATAAATGAAGATTTATTTTAAAAAAAAAACGCTGGAAAAAAAACAATATAATACCTAACTAGGAAATTTTATACACTTGATTAAGGACCTATTGCATGCGACATTAAATCATCTAGAAAAATATCATTAATACAGTATTAGTGTAGAAGATAGAACAACTTTTGGAATACAAAATTTTGCTATTGGATATATGCATGAGGGATATTTTTGGGGATCACTTTCTTAATTTAATTTGTATTTGAGTTGAAATTGTGGGGGAATTTGAATTAGTGATATTGCAAGTTGGAAATGTGTGGGCCAATGAAGATGACTTAGAATCCTTCCCATTTCTTATTCAATTTATTTTAAATATTATGTGAGATTGATTAATTTATAATTCACATGACAATTTATATAAATTTCTATAAAATGAGTTCAATTTATGTAATAAAAATTTGTATGATAAAAATTATCCGTAAAATCGTTTCACATGAGTTTTGTGATAAATATTGTTCCATTTCTTAGTAATCTCAATTGGATCGTATATATTATATAACTTGTGTTTTATCTTATTTATATTTATATAATTAAATATATATTATGTGATGATTATCTTAAAATAAGAATGATAAATTATATTAGAACATCACAGTACTGTCGCTTTTAGATTTTTCAAACTAGACTGAATCGTTTGGTTAGGAGTCATAATGCCATATGGATTACATACAACTCATTTCTAATTTTCTCCTGAAACAAAGGGCATACATTTAACAATTAATTAAGATGAAATCCGATCACAGTTTAAACTCATTTTTATAATCTGTGCTGTGAATTTATACTGTCTTGGTAAAAGCCCTAGTGAAAAAAAAAAAAAAAAGTCGTGTTAAAATGAAACTCTTTTTTTAAACTAAAAGAATATTTATACTTCCTTTCTTAATTATTAGAAGTTTTTTAGATTCACATATAACATATGTTTAAACAACACAACACGAAGTTAATGAATGTGCGAAAAAAGTCCTGATCCTATGACAATGTCAGCTACGACAATAGTTGTTTCTAGGCTACAACAACGGTTAATAACCGTTGTCTATGAGCTTTATTCTTGTAGTGAAAGAATAACTTAAAATTACAAAAATTATGGGATCGGGCTAATAGATATAAATCTGTATGAGACTCTCAGTACATATAAATGCGAGACCAAGTATCACAAGTTTTTTTTTTGGTCGTGGGTTTATTTCTCTTGCAAAATTAGATCTTTAAGACAAGTTCACAAAAATTACTAAAAAAGAAACATCCATGTACTATGTATTGTAGGTCTAGTAACTTGTTTATTTGCGCACATTTTAATATTAAATAAAATAATTTTTTGTCCAAAAGTTTGATTTATTCTTCTCATCTTAAAAATTACTCCAAACATACAATATGTTCTTTTAAGGCATCTTCTCAAAGCAATCAAATTAAAGCCAAATACACATTCTCTATATTCTTGCAACAAATTTTATTGAAAGTTGAGCACGAAATTTAAGATATTTTAATTTGAGTTGATTATCTTTGACATTAAATAATTCAAAACTATAGATTTTTGTAATAAATATAATAACTCATTACCTAGTAGTTCCAAAATTGCAGCTAACTGCACAACTTGTCAAATGGAATCATTTGCTGTTGTCTAAATCAATCCTCTGTTTTTTTCAACTCCACTCAATATATAAAATGATATCATACTCAATGAACCCTTTATTAATAATTCATTAGAATATTCGATCAATTATTTTATTTTTGAATCATATGTTATACTTTGAATATTTGTCTAATTTATAACCTGATGTCACATGGCTGCAGATCTCCGCATGCAAGAATGGATTTCCTAGATATCATCAAAAAATATTCCAAGAATTTTCAAGAATTAAGTAAAATAACGAAATTTATTCAATCCGTATTGGAGATTCCAATTTTCACCCTACGGATGTTAGGTTCCAGGTAAATAATCTTAACTAGCAATCTTATTATTGTTACATATTAAATCACCAAATTACATGCTTTAATCACATATAAACATGCTAGAACACGAAAGTTTCAAATCTATTCTACGATGATAATCCTAAATTGAGAAAGATGATAATTATAAATTGGAAGCATACTTGAATCCACAAATCGTACCAAATTGATTTGTACTTTTAACCGGGATGGTTTACCAAACTGTCAGATTCACCCTTTAATCACAACCGTAGAGAGAATACAGAACTGTGGGATGAGAAATCTAATGTTTGAGGACCATAAGATTATTTTATTTTCAATGTGGTCCCTCAACAAATGAAAATCACATAATGTATTTACATATAAAAACCCATGAATAATATGATACACATATAAACTCATACCCTAAACTTTAGTGGATCACTTAATTAATTGGACTTCCTTAAGACAACTACACACATTTAATTTGATACGCGGAAGCCCAACATATATTTGATTTATCCAACAATTATTACTTAATTTTTAATTAATCAGTTTCTTGGTGGGCTTAGTTTAATATTAATCCCATATGCTTCCATTTGCAATTTGTTAATCCTACAGTGTATATATAATAGCATGTACGTACAAAAATAAGTATAAATTTATTAGGGTTAATTTCAATTTTGGTCTCGTATGTATGACCATCTCCATTTTTGGACAACCAAATATGCGTTTTCCAATTTTGGTCTTGTGTGTTTCTACTTTTTTTCCAATTTTGGTCCTATTGTTCAAATTTGGTCCTATATGTTTCAATTTTTTTCAATTTCAGTCCAATTTTGGTCGGAATTATCGAAATCGCCGATGCCACATAAGATTTTCCAACGGCCATCCTGGATTGAAATTGGAAAAATTTAAAACATATAGGACCAAAGTCGGAAAGTTTTGAAACATATAGGCCCAGAATTGGAAAATTTGACTAAAATTGGAAAAATTTGAAACATATAGGATCAAAATTGAAAAAAAGTAGAAACATATAAAACCAAAATTGGAAAATGTATACTTAATTGTCCAAAAATAGAAATGGTCATACATACAAAATGAAAATTGAAATTAACCCAATTTATTAGCATATAATAGAGAAAATTTTGATTGCCACTCTAAACATGGATATATTTATATTATTTCGTCTAAATATTGTTACGTGTAAGTAATTTAATTTAGACTTTGCAACCTAAGGAGTAGTATTGAAAACTTTCTTTTATTGTGGCTCAGACATGCACATTACACATGCAGCATGAACTAAAGGTTAGAATTTTGATTGGAAAATTTATCCACAATATTTTTTGGTTGCAAATTACTAATTTAAACAAGCAAATTAAGTTCAGATAATTAAATATTGTAACAAAACAAAAGTGCAAAGAATGTGTTGATAGAATTAATAATCATTTATATGCACTTTTGATTTAATTATAGATTTTATGATTACCTTTTTTTTCTTTTCAGATTCATTCGAAGGATGGATGGTGGGAGCTTTATATATGGTCAAAGAACTATGGAGTTTTAGACGCAGTTTAGAAATAGAGATATGCCATTTTAATAGTATTATTATATACGATATATATACATGTATATATATATATAAATATTATATGTGATCGTTTCACAAATTATGTTATGTGAGATTGGTCTACCCATAATTCACATCTCACAATTTACATATAAATTAGTGAAAATGAGTTTAATTTATACTTAAATAGGACCTGTCTCACAAAAATCTAGCTATCTGTAAAATTGGCTCACATATATTATTGTGTTAATTAATTCCCTAGTGTGGATTATTAATTTAGGAGAATGTTAAAATTCCCACGGGGTAGCTCTTAATATGTCCACCACTGACGTATAATAATGATTTAATCTCCTTGTTATATGTATGGAAAGCAAAATTAATTAATAGGATATTTGATACGTTAGCGGTGGACCCATATTAATGTATCCATAATGTGTGGAGTAACAGGACTGTATTAATTTATTAATTTGTTATGTTTATAAATTTTTAAGTGAAGCAAGATTTATCCAATATGCATCCACCTTCGAATTGTACTTGCGATTAGTTCAATCGTTAAAAAGAAATGAGAGATTGTGCATATTGTTGTTGATATCAAATCATATTTAATGAATACAATGCAAGGCAAGGCTGTTTACACAAAAATTGTTTGGGTTTAGAGATCATTATGATTTCATTTTGATATATTCTAGGCATATTAGACAAAAATTGTATAAATGGTTATTCTGTTGTCCTATTTAATATACGCCATGATATATGTGTTGATTAATAGTATCATTTGATAATTGCAATGTGTGAATCATTTTGGAATAAAAAATAATCATTATTAAATATAAAATGGAACAAAACATCTGAAAAATAAAATGTCCTACAATACATATCAATAAAAAGAATACTTATCCAATAAACTATATACAGTTTGATAAAGATATGTACACAGTTGCAGATACATATATTATTAGATCCCAATAGGAGTGTCAATTTCCGACATTGTTTTAATTCTACATGAGAATTTTAAGAGTAGGACTGTAAATGTAATTCAATCACGCATATTTTAAGATTATGACATGTAATTGATCACGTGTAACTTAAGTTTTTGAAGATAAACCGTTAGAAATGTAACTTCTCTTGGAATATTAAACAACCAATTGGTAGAAATGTAATTCATGTTGGAATATTGAATGACCAAAAATTAAATTGGAATATTTACTCACTAATAAAGCAACGGAGAACTCATAAAAATGGTAAGTTCTGTTTCCAGTCTGTTGTGTAATACTCATAGGGAGTTTGTCCATGTGTCGCAATAATGAATTGAAACATTATTTTGTAAATATGTAATTATCATGAATATACTAACTCGTTCTTTCTTTTCTCATCCCTTGGAAGGGAGACTGAGATAGGAGAACTTCCCCCATGGAAAACTCTCTCTAGTCTCATTTTGCTCTACCAAGCCCCAGACCCACATATTCACAGTGATCTTCAATATATCGTCTTCAAGCATGATGCAACAGAGGATAAGAATTTTCGCAACCTTCATCTAGTGCTGACGTCTATCACGGAGCTCCCCTCCTGACAAATTTAGCATGGAGATCCGAAATGGTGATACGCTAAACACTGGAACGTATTAGTCGATGATATAATCCACCCTCAGGTGGATGGTGTGCCCCATATGGACTGACCTATGAGTCTCTAAATCTTCAGCTATTGATAGTCGGGTCTTATGAGATGCAATCACTCAACCTCATGGATTGAGAGTTCCCATAGTAAAATTTTCATGCAAGTGCACCTTTTCCTCACTCAAAATTTGACCATCTTATTTCGTCACATTATTTGGTTGATGGAGGTTACACCAATTACAATGGTTTCCTCACACCCCACCGAGGTATTAGGTACTATTTGAAAAAATGAGACCACTCCAATGTGAACCCTCAAACCCCTAAAGAAATTTCCAAATTAAAGCACACTAGAACACGTAACGTCATCGAACGTCCCTATGGAATATTGAAAGCCCGTGGGTGAGTCATACTTAAGAGCAATTCATACTATCCTATCAACACTCAACATGCAATTATCATGACATGTTGTCTCCTCCATAACTTCATTCGAAAAACAACTCTGAAGACTCTTACAAATATGATATTCCAGAATCATATGTTGGTAGTGATGGTATGAGACAAATGAGCTTTCAAAGATGACCTTCAAGTCGGCCCAACTAGGATCTCCATATTTCTTGTAGCTAGGCATCAGCAAAGAGCTCAATCTACATTATTAACAACATCAAACATGATTTAAAAGAGAAGGTGATTATAGGAAAGATGGCTGACTGAAGAAAATTAACTTACCCTCACTATCGTATTCCATGTGTCTCTATCCAGCTCATTAATGAGGGCATTATATTCTAGCCATCAATATCAATAACCATTAATGAAAACACCTTGAACCTCTTTCTAAGTACTTCCATTTGATTAACGCACTCAGCTCGCTAAGTGTGAAATCCTTGCTAAAGAATTTTTTCAAAGTTGTTTGAATTGCAAACCAATTGTCCCTACCATCCTCGAAGTGGCCCATGCGAGCATGATCAGCTAACACATTGATGAACATAGAACTAACAGATTCATCTCATTCCTCGCCATAAATGTAGTTGGCTTCATTTCAGATAATACTAATGAAGTCAAAGTAAGAGTGGAGTCTATATATAGAGGAGTGGTAAGAGAGATGATATTTGCAGGTTTTTTTGGCTAGAATTAGCAATTAATATAAGTTGCAATCCTTCTTTTATTGGTTGATTCGGTTAGACTGCACTTGATGACTGAATATTTACAACTTCATATTTCGTGTATCAATTAAAAAGAAGTACAACCCACAAGATGGCTAAGACTACCCTCATCCATCAAGGGTCGCCGACCGTGAAGCAGAATAAGACAAAAAATTGAAAACAAAAAAGAAAAAAAAATTCTGGGTTGCACCCCAAGGGCCGAGAGGCTTGAATTTCAACCTATCCCTCAACTTAGGTTAACCAATTAAAAGATGACACATGTCATCTTTTGATTGGTTCAACCATATTTTATATGGATAAAATGTATATTGTAAATATTGTGGATAATATATATTTAAAATATATATATATATATATATCAAAATTCATATTTTTTAATTCTCTATAAATAGACACCAATATTGACATATTTTGGAACACATCTTAAATTCTCTATTTTCTCTTCTATTTTTTTTTTTTTATCATTCATCTCTCAATTTCTATCATGGATCCAAACCATCCTAATTATTTTCCAAACTCCCAAGATCTTCCAAACTCCCAAGATTATCCAAATTCTCAAAATTATCCAAACTTTCAATCAATTCTTAACTCTCAATCTTTTCCTCTCTCGGAAGATTATCCAAACTATTATCAAAATTCTCAGTTTTCTCCAAATCCAAATCAAGATTCTACATCTGAGCATGTCCAACCACCACAAAATACCTCCCGAAATTTATTCCAAAATGTTCAACAATGAAACACAAACCAAAAGGGGGTAAAAAGTGTAGGTTGGACTGTGAAAGAAGATGTAGCTTTAATGTCTTCTTGGTGTTTTGTTAGTGAAGATAGCATACGTGGAAAAAATCAAAAGTCCGTCTCTATGTGGGCACGAATACATAAAATGTACACACATCGAGATGAAAATCCGGAGGAGATAAACGAAAGAAATGTGGACTCTTTAAAATGTCGTTGGAAACGACTTAATGAAAGTGCAAATAAATGGATTGCTGCTTATACTGAAGCATATTCTCGGAGAAGAAGCGGAATGAGCCAGACGGATATTGAGGGAGAAGCTCATGCAATTTTCGGAAAAGAACCAGGGGGTGGTAACAAGTTTCAGGACTTGTTTGTATTCAATGAGGTTATGAGTAAAAATGAAAAATGGGCTCTAAAACTAGACCATGGTTCACATGTAGAAAATATAGAGGGTGATGAAGAAAGTGGTGTCAGCTCAAAGAGAGCAAGAACCAGTGAAAGTGGGGATTATTCCACCCCATCCAATCCAGATACTCCAGGCAGTGGTGGCTCAATTAATCCCCGTCCCATAGGCCGAGATATGGCGAAAGAAAGGAAAAATGTAAGAATTCACAATATACAGATTCTACTGAAATTGTTGCTGAAATTCGAGCAATGAGGCTCACTAGAGAAAGTGAAGCTGAAATGATGAACCAACTGGGAAAAGAGAGACTTGAACTTGAGAAAAGAAAGGAGCAAAGGAAGATTATGAAGATACTGGTATTTTGAGAACATTGTTGGCTAAAGATAACTTATCTCCAGAAGAGGAAGAGATGAAACGTCATCTAATGAAATTTGTGTCTAAACAGTCAATGTGATTTGTTTTCTTGTTATTTTATAATTTATGTCATTTAAATTCATGTAATTGGTGTTTATGTAATTTTAATTAATGTAATTTTTATTTATGTCATTTTTATTTAATCACATACATCCATTACATCAAGTTAAAGCTAAGAATTCACATGCATATGTCTTACCACTTGTCACAATTCTTAGCTTTAATCACATGCATCCATCACATCAAATTAAAGCTAAGAATTCACATGCATATGTCTTACCACTTGTCACAATTCTTAGCTTTAATCACATGTATCCATCACATCAAGTTAAAGCTAAGAATTCACATGCATATGTCTTACCACACATCAATTTTAACTTTAATAACATGCATATGTCTTGTCACTTTAAACTTTAATACCTTGCATCACATGCATATGTCTTACCACTTGTCTATATATACGAATTTGATACGTATCAATCTAACACACTAAAATTATTATATCTTACTCACAAACACAATCCACTTTACAAATGTCTTACAATGAAAATACATCTTCATACTCAGATTCAAGCTCTAATTCTGACAATAAATGGGAGGATATTGATGAATGGGAGGAACGAGTTGCTCAGCAGAATCGTCAATTTGATCGTATCATAGATGATATGATCATAAACAATCACAATCTGGTCATAGGAGATCACACTCCTAGAGCCAAAAAAAGGTATTGTGATAGAGGACGAGAGATTGGTGAGCAGCGTTTGATGAATGACTATTTTGTCGACACACCAACATATACTCCTGAGGTCTTTCGATGAAGATTTCGCATGCAAAAAATAGTATTCCTTCGTATAGTGGAAGCTGTAACTGCCAATTATGTATATTTTCAACAAAGGCGTGATGCAACCGGTAGACAAGGGCTTTCACCGATTCAAAAAAGCACTGGAGCAATGAGGGTGTTGGCGTATGGGAAAACCAACAATCATTTTGAAAGTTGTTGCATCTTATGACTTATGGATATGACATGCTTTCTTTGGAACACTAGGTTCGTGCAATGATATTAATGTACTTCACCGATCTCCAGTTTTTAGTGATATTTTGGAAGGTCGAGCACCAAAGGTTAGCTACGTTGTGAATGGTCGGGAAAATGAGACTGCATATTATCTCATTGATGACATATATCCTTCATGGGCTGCATTTGTCAAGTCAATAACTTCTCCACAGCTCCAAAAGCACAAGTTGTTTGCTCAACACCAAGAGGCTGTGCGAAAAGATGTTGAACGAGCATTTGGGGTTTTACAAGCTCGTTTCGCGTTTCTTCGACGTCCATGTCTTGTTTGGGATACCCTACTGATGGGAAAAATTATGATGGCGTGTATCATCATGCATAATATGATAGTAGAGGATGAACGTGACACTTACCAAAATTATTTTGATCCCACTGAATTTTTAGTTGATGATCCTACAAATGCAGATCAACGTTTTCAATACTCTACTGAACGAATCGCGAACTTGTCCACTTATATGATTAATAGGAAAAATCTTCCGAACATAGAAGCTCACAACGCTCTAAAAAATGACTTGATTGAGCATATATGACAAAATTTGGAACTAGCTAGAAATCAATGTAATTGCATGTTCTTTATTTGAATTTTTTTATTTCATGCATCTACTTGTATTTTGATTTTTTTTCAATTTCGTATTTCAACTATTGTAATTGTAATTTCGTTATTTTATCTTATTCTAAGTCTCTTTAAATTATTTTTCTTAATATATTTATAAATTTAGAATATTAAATCATTTATTGTATTTTGTGTACATTTTAAATATAATGAATATTAATTAAAAAATTTATGTAATTAATAAAAAACAAAATAATAATTATTATGCTAGGTTGGGTTGTGGATGTGGATATAAAAAAAATAAAGTTAGATTGAATTGTAGGTTGAATAAGTGGATGAGAGAGAAATTAATATTTTATTTAAGGTTTGGTTGAAGCAGGTTGCTGATGAGGGTAGTCTAAAAACCACACTTTAATGTTACAGGTATAAACTCAACTACCCAACTTGGTCAATTTCCCATCAATTGCCCTACCCAAATTCTGATTGTTCTCACCTAATTGTTACATTAATTACAAGTTTATTTAAATTAGGGAGAAGTTGGAATATCAAATGACATGGACTAGTATTTCACTTTTCCATGCATTTGGCAATAAACGTTTTGGCTAACATGCATTTAGGGGTGGTTTGACACATCGAGATATTTATATGCATGAAGAACATTTGGCAAGTTTTAACAAAATGTTGAAGTCAATGTACATTTACAATATATGTTTACATGCAATAGTTTCCCAATTATCAAACACACCATACTCTGAAATTGTCTAATTAATCTAATATTTCCTTGCTTCCCCTTCCAATACTGCATATATGCCGAGGAAGGAGAAAGAACACCCGGAGGCATTCTTTCATGGACCGTACACAGTTGATGAGAGCTCCGGAATTCTCGATCGTATCTTATGAAAAATTTGATGGATCGATGTGCTGGAAATACTGGAGATGACTGTTAACTGTATAATGCAAACCAAACACCACATGTTTGGGTGGTGTTTGGTAATCATCTACTCTGCAAACAGTTCATGGAGTATATAAGTGGAGATTTGCGTGTTAAATACATGTTCGTATTGAAGTTGGAATGCAGTATTGACATGTTGTTAAGAAGGTGGAAAGGTAAGTTTTATTCCACACATTTTCTCTCATTTTATATATATGAGTATTAGCACATGCGTCGCACGTGGAGGATAATTTTTTTAAATCAAAACTATTATATTTCTATTAATCTTAATTAAATAATAATTTTTTTATAAGGATATACAATTTATGTTAAATTAAATTAAATTCAAAAAAATTTATAGTAAATTAGAGTTCTACTCATGATATAACTCTATATGATTTTGGTTTACAACTCTAAAGTAAAATCATTTAAAATTACTGTTATAACCTTAAATAAAATCTTTAATAAGGATATATTAGACAATCAATATTTTGTAAGAAATATTCATACTTTTATATAGGTAATAAATGTTATTTGAAGGATCTGTACTAACTCTTAACAAACTGGAATCCCGGTTGTTATGCTATTGCACCTTTTTCGTGTTCAATCTTATCCATCCATAGCACCTTTTTCGTGTTCAATCTTATCCATCCATTTAATAATTCAACCTGATTTTTAGTTATTTTATGTTACGATATCCCACATTAGTTCCACGTGAAAGTGTGGAAGAGTATATAAGTGAGAGTCAATCATTCATGTGGAAGAGTATATAAGTGGGAGTCAATCATTGACCTTTGACCATAGTTTTGGGTTAAGTTAGAGTTCCTTTGCTTATATTCCTAACAATGTGATTTGAACATGGTTTTAGGTTAAGTTAGGGTTCCCTTGCTTATATTCCTAACAATGTGATCCGACTAGGGAGCTCTAACTTAACCTAAAATCATGGTCAAAGGTCAAAGTTTGACTCCCACTTATATACCCTTGCACATTGTCATGTGGAACCGATGTGGGATACTCTAACAATCCATCCCCTTTAAACCAAATGTCCACATGAGATGACACACTCCGAGTGGCAACCCACATGACAAGTACCTAAAATCATGGTCAAATATCAAAGATTGACTCCCACTTATATACCATTGCACATTGTCATGTGGAACCGATGTGGATACTCTAACAATTCATCTCTCTTTAAACCAAATGTCCACAAATGACACACTCCGAGTGGCAACTTCCCGGGTGGCAACCCCCCTTGAGCCCACATCTGGGGCGGCAGCCATCGGGTAGCCCCTTTCCGTAGCCCGCACGAATCCGACAGGTTTGACCAAATTATTAGGAATATAAGCAAGGTAGCCCTAATTTAACCTAAAATCATAGTCAAAGATCAAGGGTTGACTCCTACTCATATATCCGTCCATACTTTCATGTGGAACCGATGTGAGATATCGTAACATTTTATTTGTAGGAGACGGTGCTTCAGAGATTATTCCGAGAGCTTGAATTTCCCTTGTTTGAGAAGTGGTGGACCATCTTCAACTCTATGAAGTTGCAGAGTTGGACTTAACGTCAAGTAGTTGGTCTATCAATAATCCGCCGAATGTGAAGAAGGAGTCGGATGACTACCTTGACATCAATACTTGCAACAAACGTTGGTTCAAGTCTCCATGAATGTCTCCATGACATCAAAATTTAGGAAGATATTTTATGGTCTTGTATAGCGTGTATGGTTGTGATATTTGAATATTGCCTATGACAATTGCTATGAGAATTCTTTTGTTAACTTTAACCTCATGTATTGACCTTATGATTTTCACATGTTGCATGAGGTCAATATTGCTTGTTTGTGGTTCAGCTATTACAAACGTGGAAGAAATGGTTGTAAGGCTCCATATGTAGTCATGTTATATCACAAGTAACCTTTAATTTTGTTTTATCAGTTTCATGTTGTTTTTGATAAGTATTTGTAAATTTATAGTAGGTAAAAGATCAACGATTATTACAAATTACTTCGAAAAGATACACAAAAACTCATGTGAGACGGTCTCACTGATAATTTTCGTTAGACGAATCTTTATTATCCATGAATTGAATCTATATCCACAAAGTTTTATATGAATTGCTAAGTGTGGGTTATGAGTTGACCCGTCTCACGAAAAAGATCCGTGAGACGGTCTCACACAAGACTTGCTCGAAAAAATATATCCATTAGATCATTTTGTAAATTTTTATATGTGTTCTAAAAAAATTAATATTATTTATATTTTATAATATGACTATAACATATATATATGTACACATATTTTATACAAAATTAAATGAAAAAAAGCTACAATGTATAAACATTTCAAATTAAAAATTTCATATCGTGAACATGCATTATCAGTTAATATCGTGAACATGTATTACATTTTCATATCATGAACATGTATTATCAGCTCATATCGTGGACACGTATTAAATTTTCATATCGTGAACACATATTAAATTTTCATATCGTGAACAAGTATTATCAGTTCATATCGCGAATATGTATTACATTTCAAATCGTGAACATTCATTCTCAGAAATGAGAATTACCCAACATCAATGACGAAAAAAACTAAAACCTAAAACAAAAGAGTTTGTGCTATTAAATTTAGTGTATATCAACTTAACTTCAAACATAAACTTAAACAATAATATTCATGAGGAGTTTACAATAAAACATCACTAAATACTCAGAACATAGAAATAGAAATGAAACTTACCATTTGTAATGAAACTTCAGTTGCTTTTGACGAGCTTCAAAGTTTCAATGGAGATGTGGATCATGAAAAAAATTAGAAAATTGGTCAAGCCGTGCAACGATTCTTTGGAGGAGATGAGAACATGAAAATGTGATTGCAAAAAGTGGGTTATGATGTTTTTGGAGTTCCAAATTACTTTTTGAACTTTCATTACATTATTTCATTTGAATACAATGTATTAAATTGTGTACTTGAATTAAATTACAATGTATTGCAATGAATAACAATACAAACTTAAGTTGAAGATATTAAAGACATTTCACAACTCAAATTGAGTAAAAACATTATTTCTTAAAAAATGGGTATAAAAGTTTATTGACCCATGAATTTGGGTAAAATGAGATATTTTTACTAAATAAAAAGCCTAAAAGGAAAAGAAAAGAAATTCAAGAAATTTGGAAAGCAAAATACTTTTTTAAGTTTTGAATCTTGAAACAAGGCCTTGTAGTATTATTGCATACAGTGATACAGAGCCTTGCTCGATATCAGATATGAGGTTTACTTTTGATTTAGCAGAATCCGATGGCCGCCAATCTCCCACTCCGAAGGCTGAGCTCCAATGGTTCCCCCTCCAGAACCACCCGCTTTTCTCCTCCGCCTCCGCCGCCGCCGCCACCCCCTCACCCGCCGCCGTGCCCCCTAATCTCATGGCCTGGGATGGCGATTCTCGCCTTTTTTTCTGGGATTTGAACAAGAAATGCCTCCACCGAATTTCAATTCGGCTAGGTGAACCCGACCCGACCTCCATTCTAGCTGCTTCGCCTTCCAAGGTTTTTTTTTCCCTTTCTCCTTCTGTTTTGGATTTCAACGCAATGTGCGTGTGTCAGTGTGGGAACCGCATTGGAATGTGCTTTGAATCGTGGAATTAGGCAATTAGGGTTTAAGAGGGGTTTATGTTATTATGTGTAGATTGCTTCATTAGGAATTATTACACTGTAATTTAACCTTTGTAACCTAGTGAAATGTCTCTTTCATTACTGAGAATGGAAGGAATGAGTGTCAATGCCTATACTTACTATTATGCTCTTTTATAGGTGTTGCAAGCAGAAGCACCATTGAATTTTGAGGTCAATAGGATATCTATCAACAGAAATAGATCAGCGTTGCTCCTAGTTGGATTGGAGGGATTATGTGTTATGTACCTCTATGGACGCTCTTCAATTGAAGAAAATACCATCACTTGTAGGTATGTAAATGTCACATGTAAAAAATGGCAACCTCTCTGCTTAAATTCGTTTCCACTTGTTATGGCTGCATACATGTGTGTGTGTGTGTTAAGTAAGACTGTTGGCACATGTAACTTCTTGATATGAGATTGAAGAAGTCTTAATCATTTTGTTTGATATTTTCATGAATAATGATGTTCCACTTTCTTCTTGTGGCATAAAGTCTAGATTTAGCTTTACCTAGATATGAGCATAATGGACTCTATTTTCATGAAGAAAGTATTCTAAACTGATTGGAATCCCCTTCTCTTTGATCCCTTTCGAGGTTGTGCTGAGTCGTTCTTCTTGATTGTTACATTGAACGTGTGTAGATAATCTGAATGGTTAACAATTTAGTTGCACTGAACATAAATTATAGTTGGATGTTTCCTTTTGTTAAGGTTGTGCATGAGTTTACCTTGAGGGTAGAAAATGCATGCTAAGGTTTTGATTAGTGATTACTTTGAATAAAGTGACCTGTTATATATGAATCAATAATTTTTTTTTTAGTAGTGAAAAATATTGCTGTAATGATTTTTGATAGTGAACTCTTTACTGTTCCTTTGATGAACTGAATTGCATATGACAATAAAGGATTTCCGTCTGGGCCTCTGACCTATAAATTTCTTTGCACCTGACTGGAAATACACTGCTACTCTAAATTCCTACAGGACAATTTCTATTGGGTCAGATATATACTTCAACAGAAACAACTTCATACGCATTCTACAGATTTCCTGGCACCCTTACAGTGATGTACACTTGGGAATTCTGTCCTCTGACTCTGTTTTCAGGTTAACTTCTTTCTTTGACATATTTCATGCTAGTTCTGTTTCTTGATATTTGTTAAATCAATCTGAGTTATGTGGTTTCCATATTCTCATATTAAACCTTTACATTCGCTAGTTCTAGTTTCGAGAAAATTGCAACTTGGTTTATTCTCGATTTATTTTTAAGAGTACAACTTATTCTGGATATTTTGCTGAAAAATCCATATCTTTCATGATATGCATTGCTGAGGTTGAAAAATAAAAGTTATATTGCTTTGCATGGCCATCCTATCACGAAAAAGACAATCTTGCCTACTAGAGTCTGTTTAATTCTCCCTTTTCACTGAAACAAGCTTCATCCTGGTATGCTGAAATGCTCCATAAACATTCTTCTGTAAAATTACGCGCTAATAAAAATAATTGCATTTAATTCTGATACCATCCAAACATTGTTAGTGAGACAGCTCCCAAACAAATGCATTAATATGAATTCATTTGACGTGATCTGTTTGCAGAATATTTGATTTGTCTACAGATAGTAGGCAACCGGAGCAGGAATATTATTTACAACCTGTAGAACCTGGAAGTTCCCGTAGTGCTGCAGCAATACGTCCAGTTGATTTCTCATTTGGGGGTGATCATTTATGGGATAAATTCAGTGTAAGAAGATACTATGTACTGTGAAATGTACTGTGTGGTTGAGAAACTAAGATTATTAGTTATGTTTATGCGTGTGAATCTTCCATATATAAGATTGTAAGTGATAAAATAAGAGGATTAGATAACAACTCTCCTAAAAAGAGTGATGATGGAGAGCTTATTCACAAAGTTCATTTTCTCTCATATATATATATATATGTATGTATGTATGTATGTATATTTTTCCCTTCTATTTTCTTTTTTATTTACTATTCTCATAGTCAATAGCTGGTTAGCGATTATTTTCTAAATGAAAGTTCATTGTTTAATGAACTTTTAAATTTGGACTTTTTAAAAGGTGCTTATAAGCTTTTTTCAGTGTTAAGTAGATATGCACTTTAATACACATTAATCACATCTGTGTAAGGAGAAAATTCAAAAACTACAAATTTGCACTTCCCCGAAATGCATTTTTAGACAAGACACTTATTCTAAATGTTTGTGTACAAATAACCATGAAACATGCAGTAATTCTACAAATGGACTTCATTGTCTAGAAGTTCATTTGGAATCGGTTGCCAAACAAGCTAATAGCTGTAAATCTCTGGAAGTCACCTGTAACTCTTAACAACAAGAATCTAATCAACCCTTGCTGATATTCTCATTTTTAGTGTGAGGAGTCAAAAGCACATAGTGGGAAAGTGATAAGAGTGTGGCTTTAGTGAGGAATAGTGGGAAGGTGATAAGAGTGTTTGTTGTTGGCATAGTACAATTATGAGCTTCTTCATATGTTTTAAATAAATTCTCTTACGCGGATGAAAAGACTGATGGTGCTGCTCATTTTCAGGTTTTTATCTTGTTTAGCGATGGATCCACCTACATAATTTGCCCAGTTGTTCCCTTTGGAAGGTAATGCATAGTGCATGGTCTTTTGATTATCCTTTTGCTATTTGGAGATCCCAAATTCCTTAGGGTGATGGTGACCCTGTTTGACCAAAAAACTACTTTACATTGGATGATTACTGTTAATGCTTCCTGCTATTCTATTCTGGTGTCTGAATTGTCAATATTAACTTTTTGGATGATACCAGTGCTACCACCTAAATGAAATGCTAAGTTATAAAGTTTTTTTTAGATATTTACCCTTGTGCTCAACGCTTTACTTCAACGAAGTTCTCAGTTCTGATTATGTTTTTACATTTTAAACAGTCTGTATAAATGGGACTCAGTTTTGGAAATGTATAATGATGCTCATACATTTGGGCTAAAGTCCACGAATTCAAAAGCTGTTAACAATTCTAATATGGCTATCTCTTGGCTGGAGGCTACATTTCCTGAGTTAGTTCGACAATCTGGAGATGGTGGACAGTTTCATGTAGTTAAAGCCCAACCTTTTGTTCTATTGGATGCATCAATTTCATTGCAGGTGATGTTGATTATTTTGTTCACTTTCATGTTTGCGTCATTGATTGAAAAATATACTAGTTCTAATATTTCAGAATAAATTCTCCAGTTTATTGACTGAAGGATAGTAGCTGGATTCATTTTCTCTGAGGATTGTTTTGCTTATCCTAGAATGTTTAGTGTTGTTTGGGCTAATAATGCTTTTTATTTGATTTTTTATTTTTATTTTTGTTTTGAATGTGGTTAGTGTTTTTAATGAAGTGATGTAAAGGAGGATCTAGTATTTTAGTGCGTAGTGTGTGTAGAATATGGAGAGCAATTTTAGAGTGGATCACTTCTCCAAAAGCTTTAGATTACATTAGCTCAAGTGTTTTGACTTCTTTTTACAAATGATTCCAAAAAGAGCTCTAGATTATATTAACTCCCAAGTGTTTTGAGACTTCTTTTTACAAATGATTCCCAAGAGCCCTATAAGCTTATAGTGTAGGAGGATCTCTCTAGATCCTCATTGTATCATATGAATCTAGAATTCTCTACACATTATGTCTTAGGACACTTCTCTAGATTTTCTAGAGTACATCTTACTTCTCCTACACTGCTTCGAGACGTCTTGATATATGCATCACTTTTTGAGTACATTTAGTCTTGTTTGATCCCCTACTTTCATGCAGAAACATAACTTAAATATCAATGTCATTGATTTCAGGGGCCTCTGCGTAAAGTATGTCATGGTGTGACAGAAGATTCTGATATTCAAAAAGGAGTATGTCAAGGAAGTGCAGTCAGTTTTCTTTACAGTTTAGTTGGCAAAGATACAATTCTTGTGACTGCATGGAGTGGTGGTCAATTGCAACTGGATGCTTTAGCTGATGAAATTCAGCCAGTCTGGAAAATGGGTAGTGCACCTCGTATTTGTGTTGATTCATCTAATCAGATACTTGGTGCTGCTATGATTTGTGAATCTGCTTCAAGTGATCCTTCTGTTTTGAAGCTTGATCAGCCCCCTTACCATACTGCTTGGTTGGGCCATCCACCTCCTTTGCTGAGGTTGGCGAATGTGGATTTAGCTTTGCCTAATAAAAGTGGTTCTCTAATTGGTATGATTACTGATCCTCTTTTACCTGAAAGAATGTTTTGTGTTCATGCTGGAGGGATAGATTCGATTGTCTTGCATTTTCTCCCTTTCACTCACCAAGCAAGTGGGAAGGAAGAGCCAATGAGAACTCCGTCTGTGCATTCTGTCCTTAGCACATGCCCTGGCGACTCATCCTCACCATCACCTCTTCATGGTTTTCTGGCTTTGTCAGATTCATTTGGAAGTTCATGGATTGTGGGACTTACATCTTGTAATGACTGTGTAGTGCTACAGATGGAGACTTGGAATCTATCACTTACGGATGTTTGTGATAAGATGAGGGAAATCCTTATGACAGATGAGTTAGATGAGGTAAAAGAGACAGATACTCCCACTATAATCAGCAAAGAACTCCTTGGTGGGCCAAAGGCAGTTCTATTGCCCCCTTCTGCACCAAATTTGCGGTCTATAACTGCTGATTCTATTGAAGGACGATCCATGCTTCATCAGTATTTCAAGCTGTTCCATGAAAATTACGTGGAGTATGCACACAAGGTATGTTTACTTATGTAATAAGTTGTGTTTTCAATCACTTAATATTTAAGCTGGGGCCATATCGTCATTCCTAATGTCCTACTTTTTTAGTAGAATGAAAAAAAGTTGTTATGTTAGCTATGAGAAGTTCACCCCAAAATCTCTGCTTTGCAATGTGACACAAAGATTTCAATATATGGAATCATACAACAGCCAAGCTTGAACTCTACTAAACTTTAGTGTTCATGCATTTGTGTGCAAAGATTTATTTACCTCATTAAGTGTGTCCCATTAATTTACTTTCTCATGTATTAAGACGATGTTCTGTTGTTTTTAGGTGTACTTCGAACTCCAGCATCATGCACCTCATCTGAAAAAAATAATTCACAACCAGCATTCTCAGTTACGAGAAATGCAACAGAAGATGTCGGGAGTTGAAAAGAAAAAAGATATAATAGAGGATCGTGTAGCCCGAGCAGTTCAGGTTCACAGTTCTCTAGAAGAGCGCTTGCAAAATTTGAGGCGCCTGCCTGGGTCTCACAAAAAACCACTTTCAAAAGCAGAGAGAGGTTTCAAGTCAGAGCTTGGTAATTGTTTCTCATTTATATTTTAAAATTGTCAGTAAGATTCCTCTTGATCCAAATCTGTGGTGTTCAAATGCAAGATTTGCCAATTGCAGTTTGTCTATTTGTGGGGATGGGGGGTTGGGGGTATAAGTAGGGATAGAATTTGGGCTTGCTGAAGAGTATATACATATTATATTGGAAGAATGTGTGATAACACAAATGTTTTTTATTGAGTGCGTTCCTGGTTACGAAAACTCCAATGTTCTCATTGAGTGCGTTCCTGGTTAAGCTATGTCCTAACTAAACTGTTGACCTTATTCTTATTATTATCTGACCCTGTAAAGAAATTAGAAGTTGGGAATATATTCACTCAAATTCCCATACCATTGTTATGACTTCTCATGGTGCTCTTAAAAAAAGCATTAGTGAAAAGTGTACTGTGGAATGTATAGAATGTTTGATTTTGTTTTTTGGGAATACATTTTAGATCTCTAATGATTTGTGTGGTGCAAAATATTTTTTCATAGTAGATATAATATGGGTGCTCTCCTGTAATGTATGATGAAATGAAGTGCCTTGCGTATATCAATCCTTTTTTTTTTCCTTGGGTAATTCAGATTTATCTTAATGAAGAAAGTTTACGATCCTGCATCATTCGTTGTACCTAGCATCTATCAAAATGTGTGTATATATATTTCGCCTGAAATGGCCTTTAACTTTAGTTTTCTTGTTCAAAAACTCCATGCAGATAAATTTATTGGAGTGGAATTGGATGCACTACACTCTTCCCTTGAAGCTCTGAATGCGAGGTTGAAAAGACACATGCATTCCAATTCCCCGAAACAACCAACACAGAGACCTGGAAGAAGAGGGACCAGGGTTCAAGAGGATGATGTATCTCAACTTCAATCTTCGCTCACGAAGCTCTCATTGATAAACAGTGAGAACAGCAAAAGGGTCAAACTTGTTGAATCTGCGTTGAAAAGCAGGGAATCACAGATTGATGATACCATGATACAACATCGTGTTTCTATCGAAGATTAGACTTTGATTTGCTACTCCCAGCTAATTGGTATGTTTTACAAAGGTTGTTATGTATACAAAGATTTCTATCCGCCGTTGTATCTTGGTGATGCGTCTTAGTGACTACTTTCTAAGCACGGCCATACGATCCATAACATTCACTATATATCATTACATTCTAATTCTGCATTGTATGTAAAAACATAACCCTGGTAATTTTTGTATGTACATTCATCTATTTTGTAGCAGCAGGAGTAATTGCATAAATTTTAGCTACAAGGCAAAAATTCCTGAAAGCCATACATTCTGCTTTGTTTATTAGATAACCAAATCTTGTATTTTGTGGAAATTGGTAACTGATCTTTCACAATTTAGTTACCATTTTTTACATTTTGTAGCGAATCTGTGTACAAACTGTTTGTATCTTCTAGTCATCAACATTGGTATTTTGTTAGTTGTCCTCGTTTAATTCCTTGTGCAAATACCTTCAACTTGGACTCAAACTAGAGACTCGTGCAAATAACGTATTGTGAAACTAATAGAAAATAAACGAATAAAGAAGAAGATATAGAATGAAGACAAGAAGGAAGAAATAGATAATCACTAATGCATGAACTTTCTTTTTTTTACATCTTCATGAAGGTGGCATATCCACCTATTTATAGGTGAAATACACTTAAGTATAATTTATTATTATTTATGGACCATAATAAAAAGAGTTATGGCTCTTGTAACTCATGGTAAAAGGATATCCACTTTAATTTACATTTATTATTTCATAACATTAAAATATTATTCACCAATTTTTTTTTTTTTATCACCAAAGACATTTCTTTTATATAAATCAAAATTCTCCAAAAATATTATATTTCTTAACCAAAATGTATTGTGTAGATTTTAATATTACTTTCTGAAAATATTTATTTTTAAAAATCTGATGTACCACACGTTTTCTATACTTGAAAATAAAATTGGAACAATAAGAAAGTTTGATTATTATTAATTTACTTTCTACTAACGGAATAATTTAATTTTATGATTGGAAATGGTAGTGTAATAATAACCATCTACGGGAGTTAAATGAAAACCCAAATATGATGGGCCTCAATTCCTTGACAAAATCAAGCCCACATACATAAGTGTCATTGGGCCTACATTTTTCACTAATGAGGCCCATTATAATCCATAACCATTCAATTTCTCGAATATGTAATTCTTATTCCTCTTCCCTTTCCCAGCTCTCTCTCTCTCTCTAGTCTCTCTCTCTCTCTCTCTGAAACACGCACTAAATGTTGCGACAAGGTCCACGATTCCTCCTTGGCCGAGCTTCCGCCGCCTCGATGAGGTGGAGCCGCCAATTCTCCACTGATCTTCCGGCGGAGACCGGCGGAGACTCCAAGTTTATAGAGGCTTGGAAGAAAGGGCTACCGAATATAGATCCACCAAAGACCCCATCGTCATACATGGCTCCTCGTCCACCCGTCCCATCCACCATTCCCTCCAAACTCACTGTCAATTTAGTTCTTCCTTACGATTCCGTTCTATCCGCCAAACAGGTACCTGCTTTTCTTATATATGCTTATTGATGGGAGATACAAATGTGTTTTTTTTTCCTCAAATGTGGGTTCTTCAACTGTTGCCCTACATTGGGTTTCAATGATTGTTTCAAGAACTTAGACGGATTCTAGTTTATGAGATTCATTTGTATTACAATAGGGAATAACAAATGTGTATTTTCAGGATTTTTTTATAACTTTGTTTCTTTCTTTATTTAGTTGCACTGAAATCATGTTCTGATTCAATCTGTTCAATTGAATTGTTTACGCTAATCATAACTTTCTCTGTATGCAGTTTTAGTAGTTCTAAATCTTTGCTTTGTATTTCCATGTTAAGCTGATTATGTTATCTTTTAGAGAAGAAAACTGGGATTTCTCTTGCATTTTATGATGAGTTTGATGGTGAAGCTCTGCTCAGTGTTTGAATCTGCTAGTATTGCTTTTGTGCTGCTGATTTCATTTTCTTGATATTATGTCTTGAATGTTACTTACATACCTGTTATCTATCCGAGTTACTGTTTGGAGTTCTGGAGTTCAACTAAAATCCCTATGTAGGTCTAATAAGTTAGCAGTTGTTGGGTCGTGATGTAGCAATTAGTAGTTGGATTATCTCTGAAACCAGACACTTTAAAATACTTCCTCATGTTGGAGAAGCTACATGGCTTGATAAGCTGCTCAATTTGCATAACCTGAAAGTGATTTGGCTTGATTACTAAAGCTCAACATCAGCTGAGTGTCTACTGACCATAATTCATGAGTTATGGTCGAGTATCCAAACTACCAAGTGCTAGGCACCCTACCAATATTTATGGGTTGATGATATGTGAGAATGAATTGGATTAGAGTATTCATTTCTATGTTCATTCCAAATTACAAAATGTATTACATTCTTGCTATGATTTCCTAAGGAATTCCTATCCCGAATTATTTATTTTTTATAATATATGCTTGTTTATGGCTATCTAGAGATACAGATATGTCTTTTTTTTTTTTTTTTTTAATATAATTTTCCAAAGTAAAGATCTTGATCATGTTTCTGGAAGATAGGTTATTGACCATTTCAGATTTGAAGTGAATGTGTTTGTAATTATTGGTTTGCATTAGTTTCTCACCTGTTATGTGGTATTTTCTCTCAACACTTTTGGTTATGGATGTAAAAATGGTTGAAACCCTTTTGTCGTGGAAGGTATATTTGAAGAATGTTACAAGTTTTTATGGACTAGAAAGGGCTAGTTTTTATAAATTTTATTTGCTTCAGAAATTATCATTTGGTAACCATTGTGAATACTAATATTCTATTTGATGAAGTAATAAACTAGATTGATTGTGAAGGTGAACATGGGTTTGCACTTTGCGTAATACTTATTTAATTTTCTCAAATTCATTATGATATGGGTTAATGTAGTTTGATATGGGTTAATGTTGTTTCTTCAACTGTTGGGTTGCAATGCTTTTCTCTAGAACCTAGATGGATTTAAGTTAATGAGATTCATTTGCATGACAACAAGGGACGAAAATACAGATTTAGTGTTCTCTGCAGTCTTAATTTTTATACACCACCGCTCGAAACCCCGGTGGTCCCACCTCCATTCTCTCCTCTCTGCCAGTAAAGACAACTGCCTCAGCCGATCTCAATTTATTTCACTTCAAATCCGCAACAATCCACACCTTATCCTCCGCTTCTTTCACTTCACTCTTCACCACTTTCTCTCCTCCCACTCCCTCTCTTCCTACGCTACTCTCATTCACATTCTCTCTCGCTCTAGGCTTAAATCTTATGCCCTAAATGTTATAAAATCAGCTATGTGTGCATTCTCTGACAAGCAACAGGAAAACCCTGTTGCAATTCTTGAGGCACTGATAAAAACATATAGAGCTTGTGATTCTGCACCATTTGTGTTTGATTTGCTCATCAATGCTTGTATAGAGTCGAAAAGGATTGATCTTGCTCTTGTAATTTATGCAATTTTGAAGTCTGGTTCTGAGAAATAACACTAGCAACTCTTTGATTGAATTTGTTTAAAACAGTCGAGGCTGTTTTGCTGGTTATGATGTGTAGGGAATTTTTTAATCTTGATATTGATAATGTGGATAGAAATGAGTCAAGACTATCAAGTCATAAGAGAGTTTCCAAATACAAATACGTTGAATGTTGTAATGGTGGGTTGGTAGGGAAGGTGGAGGAGGTGTGGGAAGAATTCGTAAAGTTTGGATGTCTGCTGAATATGTATAGTTTTAATGTGTTAATGGATTCATATTGTGAGGATGGAACAATGGAGGATGCAATAAGAGTATGGGAGGAGATGGAGGATAAAGGTTTGAAATGTGACTTAGTGGCTTATAATACGATAATTGGAGGTTTTTGCAGAGCTGGAGAGGTTGAGAAGGCTGAGGAGATTTGTAGAGAAATGGTGATGAAAGCTGTGGAGACTACTTGTATTACATTTGAGCATCTCATAAAGGGGTTTTGTCAAATTGGAGATACTGTTAATGCAGTGATGTTGTATAAGGATATGTGCAGGAAAAGGTTTAGTCCGAAGAGTTCAACTGTTAATGTTGTTATTAGGTGACTTTGTGATAATAATGAGATGTCTGCAGCATCAGATTTTTGGTTGATGGCTGCAATGAAGCATGAGGCCGTTCTGGAGATGGAAAATTACGAGAACTTGGTAAAAGGTTTGTGTGGGGAGGGAAAGATGGAAGAGGCTTTAGGGCTTCAGGCAGAGATGGTTGTGAAGGGATTGAACCAGATTCAAAAATATATAACACATTCATCGATGGGTATGTGAAACAATGGCCAGTAAATTGAGGAAAGAAATGCTTCGTAAAGAAATAACCTAGGAGTAGGCATAGATGTGATATGACCAAAAAAAAGTGAACCGCTTATTGCCCAATGGTTCTCAGGAATGCACTAATTTCTCCACTTAAGTTGTGATGATTTCCCACAAATTGATCTTCAATTCCCTCATGGTGTAAGTTTTGTGACAAACTAATCCGTAAATCATGTATACTCAGTAGTTTGCTGGGTTTCAACTTTTCGAGATCAACACTAATTAACTATTTGTAGGTGTTTGATTTTTTTGTATCTGTTCAGCTCCTGGTATACTGGCATGCTGGTATACGAAAATGTTCAAGTACTTGAAATCAGAGTTATTAATCACTAAAGAAGAGAACATGCTTCTCTTTTATTTATGAATTTTTGAGTCAGGAATTGTTGAAATATATCTTTTGTATATTTCAGGTGGACATGGTGATTGTGCCAGCAACTACGGGGCAGATGGGTGTGTTACCTGGCCATGTAGCAACGATTGCTGAGCTAAAACCCGGGGTTTTATCAGTTCATGAAGGCAATGATGTGACCAAATACTTTCTAAGCAGTGGGTTTGCTTTTGTTCATGCTAACTCAATTGCAGATATAATTGCTACAGAGGCGATACCAGTGGACCGTTTGGACCCAAACTTGGTTCAGAAAGGCCTTGCTGAGTTTCAACAAAAGCTAAACACAGCATCCACCGATGTGGAGAAAGCTGAAGCACAAATCGGGATTGACGTACACAGTGCTCTCAATGCTGCTCTTACTGGTTAAACACAGCCGCAGGTTCTCGTCTCCATTGTTCATCTGTTTGAGTTGAATCTTTTTGTAATACCCATTTGCAGAAGCTTGTTTTCAATCAAGTATATCAAGATCTCTGCTATTAAAGGGTTTCTTGAATAAACTCCGATACTGTATTGGATTTGATATTTTTAAACTGTTTATGTGATGATAATACTCTGCTGTAGCTTTTGTTATTAATTTTTCTTTTTATTGTCTCTCTTTTTCTGTTGAAACAATCTTAATATATGAAACTTTCTTGCATAGGTGAGGCATCGTTTTGCTGTGATTTGCTGTTTCAAACTTATAAGAATGTCGTTTTCCCCTTCCCCTGAAAATGTTTTGTTAGAAAATTATAAAAAGAAAAAAAAAACAATACTTGCTTTCTTAATAAGTTGTCAAAAATTATAATAAAAAAAATAAAATAGATAAGAAAAGAAAAACAGATCTTCATTATTGTAAGAGAAAGAAATTAAATCATGTATTTTATATATAAATATTTATTGTATTATTAACTTTTTTTTAGCAAACTGTTATATTTTATTTATAATAGTTATAAGTTTAACAAACTTGAAGTCAAAAGTATCTTAATTACATGCATTTACAATATAGTTTATAACATCAAAATTACTGTCATATTGACCCATTTATGGGTCTTTTTCATTTTAACATAAATTGTGTGATTAAAAAAATTCAGTAGAAGAAAAGTATTACTTTTGCAATTTAAATACTTAAAACATAAATGTTTAAAGTTTTTTAAAGTTAGAAGTTTATACATAAATATTCTTGCTTGAAACTATATTGAAAGCATGTAGTTGTTATTTGTAGTTCAAGAAATATCTCTATAACAAAGTAAATTATTACAAGAATTCAATTTTTTAATATTATAAAACATAAGAATGTATAATATATATATATAGTGTGTATGTATGTTTATAAAAGTTAACTAAATAAGTTATTATATAATCTAATTTTTTTTTTTAAAGAATGCTACTTATAACTTACGAGTAAGTCTCTATTGAATCAGGTGCATGAATTTTAGATCCATGCACTCGAGTCGGATTCGAGTCAGGGGGACTGCCTTTTTTTTTTTTTCGCGCATGATTTTTGAAAAAATTCACATACCAATAGGTTATGCTAGACATACCTTTACATTATCTTAGACATACCATACTGCCCAGATTTCATACATTGTCTTTTTTGGGCTTGCTTTTTGAATTTTGGCACATACCACTAAGTTATGTTAGACATACATTTACGTTGTGTTAGACATACATTTATGTATACTAAGACATACCTTTGTATATGTTAGACATACATTTGTATATAGTTAGACATAACTTTATATATGTTAGACATACCTTTGTATATAGTTAGACCTACCTATATAAGATATGTTTAACATAACACAAAATGTTGGTCTAACTATACACAAATGTTGGTCTATTGGAGCGAATTTTGGGTGAGCTTCAACGCAAGTGTTCAGGAGCGTGGGAGCACGTGCAGACGCTTTTTGGGCGCATGAACGGGTCGACTCGATTGCACGGATCCAAATCCGTACAATCGGTGCATAAAAGTTTTTGTCATAACTTATTAGCTATCACGATCTACACTACGCACCCAATCCTTACATGTAGTGTAATATTTACTTCACTCAGAATTCTACTATTTTTAGTCAAAACTTTATTTTATACAACGATTTTCTATTTTCATAAAATATAACTTTAAAACAATAGAGATATGAAATACGTTTTTGTATATGTTTGAATAATGAAATAGAATATGAATAAACATTTTCATTTGTATCACTTAATTATACTACTATAAATTTCATATATTACCACAATAAATAATAAATACGTATCACGTGGAGGAATAACTAGTTCTAATTAGACTATTGTTGTTTGGTGATGAGGCGCATGGTTTTATTTCTACAACACCATGTTGCATTCCTCTCTGCCCTCGCTTTTCATGCTAATGCATTTTGATAGCCCTCCAATATATCAAGGAATATCCATTTTGACGTCAAATTTTATTTTATTTTGCAAATTATACTTCATGTATTATTCATCTCATATCCAAAATAATCACAAATTATTCACATATATAAATAACATTACTATAAACATAACATGTATTAAACATAATCAGTTATAAAAATATAAGAAAGGGTGGGGATATTAAGACCCCCTCTTTTTATTAATGAATCTCCTTTTCAAATTACATATACACCCCTTTTTTGTAAAAAAAAAAAAAGTTGAATCTTATATTTTACCAATTTTATCCTTGTGTATTAAAATACAACTTCTTAAATTTATCCCATTTCAAAAAAAGTCAAATTACACACTTTTCACAAAATAACGTATGAGAACTTATTTCTGAACATTTTGCATTCCCCTTGATATACTTGAACTTCACCAAAATTTAGAGGTGGAAGAGTATCGTAAACTGAAACATTATCTGAACAAATGCATAATGTACTTGCATTTCAGCAATAGACTTAGATCTCAACTAGCTAATGAAGGCGGGATAAAACCGAGTCCAATCCCACAGCCGGATAATCAAAGTTGTTACTCGTTTACTTCAAATGAAGACACTACACGATTGATTAAACAAAACCTCAAAAGGAACAAACACTAGCAGAATAATATTAAAGCAAGAAAGAAAGATCCTCGATTCATGCCCATGAAGATTTAGTCTCTCTAGCAACATCACCCTTGATCAACTTCTGAATAGGCTTGATGACGAACAAGTACTGTCATAAGCGTGAGAGAAAAGACTTTCGTGAGGTTCTGCTCTTCCACATTATGTATGTGAAGATGCACCAAACAATAACACTTACTTGGAATGCTAGGATTAAAGGGATGAATAGCTTGCCCCTGTTATTTGCATTTGGCCCTTCAATCAACTTCTGGTCAACGAGAATTCCCTCTTTTCCATTTAAGGCGACATCGGTGATAGTGTGTACCAAATTAGAGATCCATGGAGTACCAGTTGGAAGGATCTGAAATGTCATCTCAGGAAATTAGTCTATAAACTTTCAACAAAAAACGGAAAGGCTCACAAGAAAGAAAACTACCTTCTCATCGTGTTCGTTCTTGTTGCATCTCCCACTGTTCTCAACCAGAGCAACCGGGATAGCAAAGCTCTAAGTATAAGCGCACCATGATTAGGGCAATATAATTGGAAGGCCAAAAATGACCTCTATCTACAACAAGAAAACTAACCAAGCTTTTGTTGTCTCAGTAAGTTGGGTTGCCTATATGGAACATAGTCCTGCAATCATTTTCAGTCTTAGATATAGGTTCTCATTTATATTTGACAGTAACTAACTGGTCCTTGATAATTTTCAACTCATTTAAGGCCTTTCTTTCCTCTGAATTTATAAAGTTTAGATTATATTTATTATCTGAGTGAATTATAAAACCAATACAACGATAACACCATGCTGTCAGTAATCTATCTGACATACTTATTTTGATTGGAAGGAAACAAAGGTAATGCGACCTCTAGATATTCTCAAATATAAACGTTTAGTTTAACTGTCAAATGTAATTTTGAGGCTTGAATGACAGAAAATTGTAAGATATTCACAAGGTGTCCACGGATATTAGTATTTTATTGTCATAAGCAAAACAATATCTTAAAATCACTAAAGCACCGAAGACACATTTGAACATGGAAGTATGGAACGTAAATAGGTTATCAAATGTATCTATTTCAATCAGTTAAGCCAACTCATCTTGGAAATTGGAATCCACTTTTGTAAGATTTGTACTAGAATCACAAAAAGGGTCCAAGGATAATACCCCAGATTAAATTATAACAACTGTATTCCAAATGGATTATAGCAGTGAAGATGGTAACGCCCAAAGTATGTAATAGAAGTACCAACTAAAAGTGAATGCTAACAACTAACTCATCTATATTACATGTACATAAACAATAATCTTTCCCTTGCCACAGCCCCTTAACACACCCTGTCTCATTTCACAATCACCATCTTTTTCTCAAGAACAGGAAATGATAATTAAAAGATAGGTGTAATCTTACTAATTAAGGATGGGTAGATAGATTAGTATATCAAGGACATCATAGAAACCATGGCCTTTAAAAGAGAAAAAAAAATGATATAGAAAAGAGAGTATACCTGAGCTTCCTTTTTGCTAATCCGAGCTCCTTGTCGAACACACTTCAAAAGGGACTCCGATCTCTTGGAAAAGAACTCTTCATAACTCAATGCATCTGGAGGTGAGAGCTGAGCATGTGTAAGAACAATCATTGCCTTATTCCATATCTCTTTGCCAAAACTATCAGCAATGGCTTTCACGATCTGTTTGTCCAAATTGTCCACTCTATATGAATCCAAACGGTCAACATAAAGCAAAACATCTATTGTCTTCGTCATAAGGAACCTGCCCAGAAAGCTAGCCAAGAAAAAGGTTCAAGTAACAGACCAGGTGTCTCTGATCAGATTAAATCAGAAAAGGTTTGGAACCATAAACGCCAACTGCAATAAACCAATAATAAAACCAATCACTTGCTACTGCCCACCTTTTTATGGTATCAAGCACTTGGTCATTGACATATCCTCCTTCAATGAGACCGGGAGTGTCAATGATATTCAACGTAAAATCTGATCGGGACCGTGAAACCATCACCGGCCTTGGGGTTTCTGACTGAAATAAAATGCATACCGTTTTCCTCAAAAACCGACATGCATTATCTTTCTAAATTCTATACATAAGAAATTTCAATCAAAAACACACTGCCAATGTTATATACCTGGAAAGCACTAACGGTCACCACTCTTTCCCCTATAATAGAATTGACAGTAGACGATTTACCAACACCGCCTTTCCCCATTACAAGGATCGTCAACGTTTTGACGTTCTACAAAAGGTAAAGTCTAGTAAACATCCTGTAAAGCTACATAGCATGAAGCTATAGGAATAATCGATTTAAAACTAATTAAATCAATTAAGAGGCAATTCATATCAAGATTTCAGATTGTAATTTCATTTTAACATCATACTCTTAAATCTTTAGTTTTATATATAATGCAATTTCAATAAGCTAAGAACAAAAATACTGAACCTGGTTCTTTAATTTTGCCAACAAATCAACCAGTTTCTCCTGAGTGGCTGCAGGAAACTGCTGAATTGCACTCCATTCTTTAATTAATTGTGTCGCCATTGCTGCCTATCATTCAAATCAAAAATGTTGGCAGAAGAAATAGCATCGACAATTTTTTTAATGAAAAATATGAGGAACAAACTTCACTTTTACAAACCAATTCTAAAACAAACCTCCAAAACCCAACTTTATCTGAAACAAATTACAAAAGCGAAAACAACTTTTTGTATCCCAAACAACATTAATTGAATTCGAGAAACTCGTTAAGAGAAAATCATTAAAACCGTAAAATACAGAGGTGTAGAATCAAGACAAAGAGAGATAGATTCTTACCAGTAGAAATTGGAGGGATATAGGGAAGAAGAGTAAGGAAAAGAGAAGGGTTTTTTGACAGAACCCTCAGAAGATGTCGACCTTATCTTCTCTCTCCGCCCTCAACACTCTCTTTCTCTCTCTAGATTCTCTAAATTGTAATTAATTAAATAAATCCCCCTCGTGTTTCATCTATTTGTAATTTAGTATACTTCTCGTGTGATGTACATGTATATGTATGTGGTATATTTTAAAAAGAGGTTAAATGGGGGAAAAAAAAAAACATTTCAAATTTATAGATTTTTTTTTTAAACTTTGCAACCTAATTTTTATTTTCGATTGCAATCGAGTCTTCTAAAGTTTATCCGATTGCAACCTAAATTATTTTAATTTCTAAACATTTTTCCAGCACGTAAATTAATTTTATAACTTTGCAGCTCAAACTTTATTGTTTTCATCCAATTGCCAGCTATAATTTAGAATACATTTTGATAAATTTTATAACTTGAAGTTGCAATTAGATAAATAAATAAAAAAAAAGGTCAGGTTGCAATAAGATAAAAACAACAAAATTCAAGTTGTAAAGTAAAAAATTAAGTTATGTGCGTGTCATGTGATCTCTATTTTGCCGAAAATTTTAAAACTGAGTAGATTTTGGAAGACTAAGTTGCAATCAGGAAAAAAAATAATAAAAATTTAGGTTGCAAAGTGAAGAAAGTTTTTTACATTTTAGGTTGTTTATAAATATAAAAACAAATTAATTATTTATTTTACCCATTAAGTTTTTTGTTCTGGTAATCCATTATCTTTTCGGGCTAACGATTTTATCCTTTATTTTTTGAAAAATGGAAAATTTGACTCAAATTCAACCTGAACAGTTAAATCAGACTTAATTTGCATATGACTAGTACGTGACGACACCCTATAAGGACATAAATTTTGAAAAATTAATGAACAAAATTACCAAAACAAATAAGTTAATGAGTAAAATAGTCAAATCAGACTAGTTACTGAGTAAAAATAGTATCAAAACTAGGGTGCATATGCGAATTTAGCCGATTCAGCTATTCGGGCTGAAATTGAGTTAAATTTCCTAATTTTCAGAAATTAAAGAGTAAAATCATCAGTTGGAGAAGATAATGGGTAAAAGAATGAAAAGTTAATAATGGATAAAAGAATGAAAAGTTAATAGGTTACAAAAAAAAAAAAGAAATGGCCACACTTACCTAAAAAATATAAGGACATACAAGTATACCCACAAATATAGTTTATGTGAAAAAATACCCATAAATATAAGGATTGGATGTTTTCTACCCAATTTTTTATGACTTTGACGATAATGATTACACAATAATTATTTGTAATCATTTGTATCTTCTTTCCTCTAAATTCTCGTGGACTATTTTTTTTTTTTTTTTTGAGAAAATAGCCATGATTAGCCTATTTCCTAAAAAATGAGAACAAAATAACCCCACTATATATTTACACCTTTATATCCACTTTTTAAGAAATGAGACCAAAAGTATCCACTTTTTACCAAAGTTAAATATGGGCTCTAACACCAATTACACGTGTACTTACTCCCAAAATCACACGAAAAGTGATTTTCTCTTTCCTCTGTTACATGGCCACGTGTACTTACTCCCAAAATCACACGAAAAGTGTATATATGATTTTAAATGCAGGGTTTTCGTGTAGTGCTCAGAAATGCAGGGTTTTCGTGTAGTGCTCAGAAATCAAGGGTTTTCGTGTAGTGCTCAGAAATCAAGGGTTTTCGTGTAGTGCTAAGAAATCAAGGGTTTTCGTGTAGTGCTCAGAAATCAAGGGTTTTCGTGTAGTGCTCAGAAATCAAGGGTTTTCGTGTAGTGCTCAAAATCAAGGGTTTTCGTGTAGTGCTCAGAAATCAAGGGTTTTCGTGTAGTGCTAAGAAATCAAGGGTTTTCGTGTAGTGCTTAGAAATCAAGGGTTTTCGTGTAGTGCTCAGAAATCAAGGGTTTTCGTGTAGTGCTCAGAAATCAAGGGTTTTCGTGTAGTGCTCAAAATCAAGGGTTTTCGTGTAGTGCTCAAAATCAAGGGTTTTCGTGTAGTTCAAAAATCAAGGGTTTTAGTGTAGTTCAAAAATCAAGGGTTTTCGTGTAGTTCAAAAATTCCAGGGTTTTCGTGTAGTTCAAAAATTCCAGGGTTTTCGTGTAGTGTACAAATTGTAAGGTTTTCGTGTAGTATACAAATTGCAAGGTTTTCGTGTACAATGGGTGAGAAAAGAGAGAGAGAGTGAGAAAAGAGAGAGAAGAGGGAGAAGAGGAGAGAAAAGAGAGAGAGAGTGCGGCGCAATGGGTGAGAGAAGAGAGAGAGAAAAAAATTTGAAATGTCAATGCTCTAATCTCTGCCTAACTACACGAAAAGTGTGGAAAAGGAGGAGAGAGAAAGACCCAGTCAAAATCAATCAAAAGTGAATCAAAAGTTGCTGTTTTTTTTGTCAGAGATTGTCATACTGTGTATTTTTTTATTGAGTTGACAAATTCAAAAGTGGGTATAATTGGGATAAAATTTAAGAATTGGGTTATATTTGAGATAAAATTATATGGGGGGTCTTCTTTGTCCTAATTTATAGAAAATAGGGTATAAATGGCCCCTATCCCTTTTTTTTTTTTTTACCTAATTGTGCTTTGTTTTTATATATCATAATATATGATTAAATTATAAGGAAAAAAAAAGAAATATTTCTTGAATGGAAAAGAATTTTTTTTTTCAAAATACTAAATACATAGCACATACACGAAATTTGTTTAAAATTTTCGTTTACCATTTCTTTTTCATTTTTTTTAACTTTAAATCATTGTTTAGTATTGATACCTCAATAAGTGTTAAAAGATATATTTATAACGCCCTAAACGAAATTATTTATTGAATGTAAAGTACATTCACTATTAGAAAAGAAAAAAGATCAAAATACTAACAACAAAACTCGCGTGCAACCGTCGCACATGCGACGGAATTCCAGATCACATACTTATAGCTGAAAAAGACATACTTATGAGTGTAAAAGACATACTTTTAAAAATCATGTTTATACCTGTAAAAATATACTTATAAAACACATACTTATAGCTGAAAAACACATACTTATACCTATAAAAGACATACTTGAATTTTGTCGCATGTAAGACAGTCTCACAAGAGACCAACTCAAATACTAAATACATAGAAAGTCGTCATACACGAATTCACAGTAAAATATTATACAGTAAACGAAAAAATTGAAAGAATACAAATTAAATATATATTATTTATATAAAAACAAAGTACAATTAAAATAAAAAATAAAAACAGAATTGTTAGGAATTCATACCTTACTCAGAAAACTTTTGGCTAAGGTATGAAATAGACCTGGCTTGAAAAGTTTGCTGCGAGGATCCTACAAAGAATCTATTGAAAATTGGTGGAAAGAAAGAGTACGAGAAGAAGGGGTTGATCTATTGGAGAAAGTGAAGATGTTGTGGTGTTTCTTTAATGAAACAATCTCTTTAATGAAATTTGTTTGGGTTATAGTGCTTTGAAAAACTCGATCACTACTTGTGAGCTTCTTATATCATGTTTAAATATGCTTGAATATGATAATTCTGTTATGTTTTCATATCTTATCTTACAAAGCATGAATTAAAAGTTTATGCCCTTCTATTGAAATACTTTCTGTTGAACAACATGCTTCTGCTTCTTTGCGTAAAAGGTTTTGTCATCGTAAAAAATGGGGAAATTGTTAGAAATTGACTTAGTAAGTTTTGATGAGACAAAAATCATACATGTTATTGCCTAAGAGTATCGTACTTGTCTAAGCTTGCAAAACTTTTACACTCTATAAACTGTGAAAATTGATACGTACAAGAGGTTATTGCAAGCTAATGATACCGACCTTATAAGGATACTACTCTACAACAAGGAAGCAGCTCGAAGCAGAAAAAGTAAAGTTGTTGAAAATATCAAGTCAAGGATACTACAGGATACTGGCTCCCAAGGATACTGAAGATTAGAGCATATATACTGTAGATCAAATCAACCAAGCAACCTAAGAAGACAAACTGGAGCATGATCCTAAGATACTCAGAGAATAAATCGGATCAGTACGAGAATCATACTAGGTTATCAGTAGAGACAAAAAGAATGAAACAAATCAAATGAAGACACGTGTATAGTAAAGGTTGCTGATGATTAGACACATTAAATAGAACTGTATTGTGAAGATCAAGAGTTTTAATGGCGAAGATTTACCTCATTCAACGAGTAGATTTTCAAGGCTATAAATAGAGTACAAGAGTCGACTGAAGCAACTACTAAAACCTCAAGCATTTTACACGATTCAAGCTCAAGTCCTACAAAGCTAACTGTTTCAGTCACTCAATTTAAGCAGCAAGCAACCTTTAAGGAAGCTTAACTCTCAAAGCTTGATGCACACCAGTTGAAGAAAACTCTTATACTTTTAACTTAGATTGTTTTAGGAGTACTTAGTGTGAGGAACTATTTCCTACTAAATATACACTATTTGTGAAAGAGTAAGAATCATGTGTGGGTTATAGGATCATTTGTGGGTCGTTTGGTCAATAGGCTTAGCAACCTGTGTGGAAGCTAGCTACTCTTTGTTAGGATAAGTGTGTAATAGCATAGATTGTATAAAACAAACCTATTTAACAAAGTTCCTCCTGGAGAAGTAGAGTGGACATAGAGGGATTACTTCATCCTCGAACCATTGTATATCGATTGTCTGTTTATCTTGTATCTATCTATCTGTCAAGCATACTGCATACTCGTACAAAACATATTTTCAAAAGCTTCATAAAAGATTTTCCATTGCATAAAACTATAAGTAGATTCATACTTGACAGTAACCTTTCTGATAGGTCACTCTAGCAACCTTTAGACAATAAGCTTACTGCAATTTGTTCAGCAACTTGAACTGAAATCTTTATTTGGAGAAAAATTTGAAAAATTTGAGAAGGTTTATTCACCCCTCTAAAACTTCTATCACTTGGGACCAATAAGAATAGTCCGTGAGAATTTTAAAGGAAAGGATACAAATGATTACAAATATCATTGTGTAATCAATATGGTCAAAGTCATAAAAAAATTAGGTAGAAAACATACTATCCTTATATTTATGGGTATCTTTTTTAACATAAACTGTGTTTGTGGATAAATTTGTATGTCCTTATATTTTTTAGGGTAGGTGTGGCTATTCCCTTAAAAAAATTACCTCTATAAAAACATCTGTAACTTTTTGAATCACTGATTTAGAGCTTTTTTTAAAAGCGTAAACAATGAACAAAAAAATATATTCATTAATTAAATGTCAGACCTTTTCATGTATTTTCATCGAAAAAAGTGGTAAAAATACCCCGTATATATACTATATTTACGATTTTATCTTTTAATTTTACACTTCCTAAAACTACCCCGTAAGTTACACATTTTTGTCAAAAATAGTCTGTCTCCTGCTGTAGGAGGTATCTTGGTGATGTGGCCGGTTTTTTTAAATGTGGAATATAATTTTCAATTTTTTTGCTCCACATCAGATGGGCTTCCACGTCAGCCCCCTTCTAATCCTAATCCACTGCCCTTCCCTCCCAACTTCGCCATGACCGGCGACTGCATCACTCGGAGAGAGAGAGATCGAGAGAGAAGCAAAAAGGCAGAGAGTCCGCACCACTTGGAGAGAGAGAGAGATCAAGAGAGAAGCAGAGAAGCAGAGAAGCAGCGGCGACGGGGGAGGGGGTGGCAGTCGTGGAGTAGATCGAAGGCGGCGAGTAGATCGGAGGGGGAAGCATCAAATAACATTGGATTTTTCCACATCCTACCAACATTCACATGGATTTATTCCTCATCATATGGGAACTAAAACCCCTCATTCAATTTTGAGAAAACATGTATGAAATTGAAGAACAAATAAATGAGTTTATAAAGCAATTTCCGAACGGGTTCGGGTTGATTGATGTTTGATTTTAGTAATAAACATGAAATTGATGTGAGGTTACGTTTGGACTTGAGTAGAGGATCGTTTTGGTATATCATTTGGGTGTTTTGGGTGAGAAATGAAGAAGATCAACATTTTGAGTTTGGAGGCTTGTCATGACCATTTTCCGGTGACATGGGCGACTATTGGGGCTGTTTTTCGAGCTAATTTGTATCATTTTGATGGATTTCTTGGTGGGAAGTGATAGAAGATTCAACTTAGATGAAAAATTGAAGGGTTGGAAGTAGTTAGAGTGCAAAAGAGAATTTTTCAGCGATTATTCCGCCGACCGTCCGGCGGCTCTGGCGAGGTGGAGAATGAGAAGACATGTGATGCAGTAAAAAAACAATTAAATTATGAGAAAACATCATTTTTCGTCCTCTAAGTTTGGCTTTTTTCAATTTTGATCCACTAAGTTTCGAGAATCCAATTTTAGTACTGTAACTTCATTTTTTTTCCGATTTGAGTCCAATTGCTGACGTGGCAGCCGGAAATTACCTACGTGGCACCAAACCCTAAGCCCCAATTTTTTCCGGTCGAAAACGGAGCTACGTCATCGGCCACGTCAGCAAAAATATAATTAAAAAATTCCAAAAAAAAGAAATCAAAAATAGTTAAAAAATAAAAAAAATCTTCCGGCTGCTGCCGCCGCTCTCTCTACCTCCTCTCTCTCTCTCTCTACCTCTTCTCTCTCTCGCCGTCGTTTATCTCGCCGTGGGGCAAGCTGAAGAAGCTCCAAACGCTGTCGCCGTTGGTCGCCGGCAGGATGGTGGAAGTCGAAGGGGGAGGTGATGGGGTGCAGGGGAGGTGCTGAAATCGGCCACGGCGACGACGACGGTTTCTCATCGGTTTCTCTATGCATATAAAATCGGCCACGACGACGACGGAACGACAGAAGGTGAGAGAGGGAGAGAAAAAGGTTGGGAGTTGTAGTTGGTGGGTGGGGGGTGGGGCGGCGGGGGCGCTGGGGAAGAAGATGACCTTTTCTTTTTTTTTTAATTATTTTTTTTTGATTTTTTGATTTAATTTTATTAATGACATGGCAGCCACGTGGCTCGTCCACGTCACTCGAAAAAAATTAGGGATTAGGGTTCCGATCTACATCAGCACATTCCGGTTGCCACGTCAGCAATGGGACTCAAATCGGAAAAAAAATGAAGTTACGGTACTGAAATTGGATTCTTGAAACTTAGTGGATCAAAATTGGAAAACGCCAAACTTAGAGGACGAAAAATGATGTTTTCTCTTAAATTATATATATCAAAAAATAAAAAATCTGATTACACATGTGTATTTAACTAAATTATATATATCAAAAAATAAAAAATCTGATTACACATGTGTAGTTAACCACCACATCAGCATGTAACCTGCCAGTTACCTCCTACAACAGGTGATGGACTATTTTTGGCAAAAATGTGTAACTTACGGGGTAGTTTTAGGAAGTGGTAAAATTAAATGAGAAGATCGTAAATATGGTATATATACGAGGTATTTTTGCCACTTTTCCCTATTTTCATCTTTTACAATATTATTTTGGGGTAATTCTATACACACCCCATCTATACACACATTCTTAAAAAAAAAAAAAAAGAATGTGTGTATAGATGGGGTGTGTTTAGTATTTGATGGGGTGTGTATAGAATTACCCATTATTTTGTAGTAATTGCTTCAATTATAATATTAGATTCGTTAGAAGTATGATATGCAGAACATATAAATTTAAGTAAATAATCAATTATTATTATTATTATTATTATTATTATTATTATTATTATTATTATTATTATATTGTTTAGGTGTTACATGTATGTTCTTGAGGTATCACATATTCCATATTATGTGATTCAATGATATGTGTAATATATATACTCTATGTGATATATATATTCTTTCGGTGTTATATGTTCTTGAGGTATCACATATATAGATTACATATTATGTGATTCAGTGATGTGTGTAATATATATACTCTATAAGTGTTGTATATACTCTTTAGGTATTACATGTATATTCTTAAGATTCAGTGATATGTATAGATAAATAATAGATTGTGAATTGCGATCTTCTTCCCCAAAATTTCTACAAATTCATATTACTCAATTAGATTTCAACAACTTCATACCATGATTCAATAGCCAACAAAGTTGCAAATCAAATTACATACATATGCAATTCTGAATATATAAACTCTAAAGAAGAGATAAGAAAAACAGAGATGAAACAGAAAATTTCTCTTTCCAATCCGCCGCCATTAAGATGAAGAAGAAGAAGATGAGGAAGAAGAAAAGAAAAGAAAAGAAAAAAATTGCATCATGAAGAAGGCGTGAAGAAGAAGAAGAGACACAAAATTAGGGTTTAAGAAAGAAGAAGAGATGAGAAGAAGAAGATCCGTGAATCCTCTCAGCTCGCATCCATCCCTTCTATATATATATATATATATATATATATAATTAATCCATTCGGATCGGATCGGGTTGGTTCCGTACCCCAGATGCAAATGAGTATTACTCCTTTACAAATGCTTTCAAGGATGTGATTATTAAAAGAAAAAAAAGAATGAACAAAAACTAAAAAAAAAAAGAATGAACAAAAACTAACATTCCCGTAATCAAGAGAAACAATTGTCTCGCTAATATTAATACATAAAATAAAATAGAGGAAATGTGCCAAACTACACAAAAAAAAAAATATAAACAATCGACTTTTCTACCATTCAATTTAACAAAAATACTTTTCTACCACAAAAGATAATAAAGTGACATTTTCTACACTATTTTGACTCGGTCATGGACAAATGATTGAGTAATGATCGAGTTATGATATATTCTATTTTTTTATACTATTATTTAATAATTGATTTATCCAACAAATCATATAAATTGATAAAAGTAATTAAATTGATAAATGAGGCTCAATTAATAGAAAAAATGACGATCGTTTAATTGAATGATTTTAGGTATATTAAATTGAAACAATTTGAAATTAAACTAGCCATTGTAAATAATTAAACAAATTTGCGATTAAAGAAATTAAATAAATTTCCAATTTTCTAGGATTTACTCGAAATACATAGTGGTTCGAGTAATAGTGTAAAAAACCAATTTTTGTTCAATTAATCGAACAACTATGTCAAATACATAGTGGTTCGATTAATTGTGTAAAAAACCCATTTTTCACTATTAATCGAACCACTATGTCAAATTCATAGTGGTTCGATTAATAGTGTAAAAACCAATTTTTATTCAATTAATCGAACCACTATGTCAAATACATAGTGGTTCGATTAATTGTGTAAAAAACCAATTTTTGTTCAATTAATCGAACCACTATGTCAAATACATAGTGGTTCGATTAATTGTGTAAAAAATCAATTTTTGTTCAATTAATCGAACCACTATGTCAAATACATAGTGGTTCAATTAATTGTGTAAAAAACCAAAATTTTCACTATTAATCGAACCACTATGTTAAATACATGGTGGTTCGATTAATAGTGTAAAAAATCAAATTTCTAGGATTTACTCGAACCACTATGTATTTTACATGGTGGTTCGAGTAATAGTGTTAAAAACCAAATTTTGTTCAATTAATCGGACCACTATGTTAAATACATAGTGGTTCGATTAATTGTGTAAAAAACCCATTTTTTCACTATTAATCGAACCACTATGTCAAATTCATAGTGGTTCGATTAATAGTGTAAAAAACCAATTTTTATTCAATTAATCGAACCACTATCTCAAATACATAGTGGTTCGATTAATTGTGTAAAAAACCAATTTTGTTCAATTAATCGAACCACTATGTCAAATACATAGTGATTTTGAATTTGGTTCATTTAATTGTATTAATCGAACCACTCGAACCAATCGATTAAGTGTATTAATCGAACCACTCGAACCACCTAAATTATATTGAGTAATTCTATTAATCGAACCATTTAATTGAGTAATCGAACCACTTAATAAAGTATAAATTATAGTGGTTCGATTAACATATTATAGTGGTTCGATTACTAATTAATCGAACCATTATAAATTATATAAATTACTAATTATATATAATTATATATAATTAGTAATTTATATAATTTATAATGGTTCGATTAAATAAATTAAATAGTGGTTTGATTAGTTCATTGTATTTTCTATTAGTGGTTCGATTAGTGGTTCTAATAAATTAAATTAATTAATTAGTTACATAGTAAATTATATAAATTAAATAGTGGTTCGATTAATTAGTGACTATTAATCGAACCACAATGTATTTGACATAGTGGTTCGATTATTCATTTAAATTTGATTTAATACACTATTAATAACCATTATGTATTTGACATAGTGGTTTGAGTACGTAGCCAATTAAATTTGGTTTAATACACTATTAAAATTTAATTACTTTTATCAATTTATATGATTTGTTGGATAAAACAATTGTTAAATAATAATATAAATAAATAGAATATATCATCAAGCGATCATTAATCAATCATTTGTCCATGACCAAGTAAAAATAGTGTAGAAAAAGTCACTTTATTATCTTTTGTGGTAGAAAAATACACATCAAAATCAACGATGTTAAAAAAGTTATTTCCTTAAAAAAATTTGTGTAGTATGGGTTGTGCTCTCAAATAAAATACTAATAAAAATGAAATGTTAATGATGTTAATACAATTTTATAAAACACTCTAAATATATTGTATTTATATTTTATAAATTTTGATTTTAATTTAATTTCAATATAGCATATATTTAGAATATATGTATTACAAACTCTATTGAAAAAGATCTTAAAATATTCAATAAAATCTTAAAATGTTATTCACGAATTTTTTTTTATCACCAACGACATTTCTTTTGTATTAAAAAAAAATTCTCTAAAAAAATTATAGTTCTTACCCAAAATGTTTTATGTACATTTTAATATTACTTTCTGAAAATACTAATTTTGGAAAATATCATGTACCACAGGGATTTTATATTTGTTGAAAATAAAATTGAAACAATACATACATTTTATTATTATTAATTTACTTTTTATTAACGGATTCAATTAATTTTTATTATTGGAAAGGGTGTGACACCCAATCAATTCCTAAAGACACCCCAAATATTAAATACACCCAAATAAAACATTTAAAAATTACACAACTTCTAAACACACCCCAATATCTCCCTACTTTACCCTTTAGTTGTAAAAAAAAAAAAAAATAGAAAAAATAAATCATAGAAAAAATGAACTAGTGCCTCCCTCCACTGCCAATCTCCATGGAACCACCGTCGCCTTCGCCTACACTCCCGCCGCTCCATGGAACCGCCGCCGCCTCCACTACCTTCCCTCCACTTTGCCGTCTCCACTCCTGCCCCTTCATGGAACCACCGTCGCCTCCACTTCCTCCCCTCCACTTCAATGCCTCCACTCCCACTCTTCCATGGAACCATCGTTGCCGCCTCCACTCTCGCTCTTCCATGGAACCACCGCCACCCCCGCCTCCATTCGATCCCCTCAATGGAGCCGCCTCCACTCCCGCTCTTCCATGGAACCACTGCCACCCCCACCTCCATTCGATCCCCTCCGTGGAGCCGCCGCCGCCACCTCCACTCCCTCCCATCCACTTCACCGCCTCCATTCCCGCCCCTTCATGGAACCGCTGCCGCTGCCACTCCATCCCCTGGAATTAGGGTTTGGATTGAATGGAGAAGAAGATGAAAAAATTTCATTTAATAATACAAGGGTATTTTGAACATTTAATATCTATTTACATTTATATTATTTAAAGATGTGGTATATTTAGAGATTGATGGGGTGCAGATAGTGTTCAATAGTTAGAAAATGGTATGTGTTAAATAATAAACATCTATGGGAGTTAATGGAAACCCAAATATGATGGGCCTCAATTCCTTGACAAAATCAAGCCCACATACATAAGTGTCAATGGGCCTACATTTTTCACTAATGAGGCCCATTATAATCCATAACCATTCAATTTCTCGAATATGTAATTCTTATTCCTCTTCCCTTTCCCAGCTCTCTCTCTCTCGTCTCTCTCTCTCTCTCTCTCTCTGAAACACGCACTAAATGTTGCGACAAGGTCCACGATTCCTCCTTGGCCGAGCTTCCGCCGCCTCGATGAGGTGGAGCCGCCAATTCTCCACTGATCTTCCGGCGGAGACCGGCGGAGACTCCAAGTTTATAGAGGCTTGGAAGAAAGGGCTACCGAATATAGATCCACCAAAGACCCCATCGTCATACATGGCTCCTCGTCCACCCGTCCCATCCACCATTCCCTCCAAACTCACTGTCAATTTAGTTCTTCCTTACGATTCCGTTCTATCCGCCAAACAGGTACCTGCTTTTCTTATATATGCTTATTGATGGGAGATACAAATGTGTTTTTTTTCCTCAAATGTGGGTTCTTCAACTGTTGCCCTACATTGGGTTTCAATGATTGTTTCAAGAACTTAGCCGGATTTTAGTTTATGAGATTCATTTGTATTACAATAGGGAATAACAAATGTGCATATTTTCAGGAATTTTTTATAACTTTGTTGCTTTCTTTATTTAGTTGCACTGAAATCATGTTCTGATTCAATCTGTTCAATTGAATTGTTTACGCTAATCATAACTTTCTCTGTATGCAGTTTTAGTAGTTCTAAATCTTTGCTTTGTATTTCCATGTTAAGCTGATTATGTTATCTTTTAGAGAAGAAAACTACGATTCACGTTTCTCTACCTATTTGTCATGAACTTGCATTTTATGATGAGTTTGATGGTGAATCTCTGCTCAGTGTTTGAATCTGCTAGTGTTGCGTTTGTGCTACTGAATTCATTTTCTTGATATTATGTCCTCAATGTTACTTACATACCTGTTATCTATTCGAGTTACTGTTTGGAGTTCTGAAGTTCAACTAAAATCCCTATTTAGGTATAAGAAGTTAGCAGTTGTTGGGTTGTGATGTAGCAATTAGTAGTTGGATTATCTCTGAAACCAGACACTTGAAAATACTTCCTCATGTTGGAGAAGCTACATGGCTTGATAAGCTGCTCAATTTGCACAACCTAAAAGTGATTTGGCTTGATTACTAAAGCTCAACATCAGTTGACTGTCTACTGACCATAATTCATGAGTTATGGTCGAGTACCCAAACTACCAAGTGCTAGGCACCCTACCAATATTTATGGGTTGATGATATGTGAGAATGAATTGGATTAGAGTTTTCATTTCTATGTTCATTCCAAATCACAAAATGTAATAGATTGTTGCTCTGATTTCCTAAGTAATTCCTATCCCAAATTATTTATTTTTTATAATATATGCTTGTTTATAGAGATACAAATATGTCTTTTTTTTTTTAAAAATATAAATTTCCGAAGTGAAAATCTTGATCATGTTTCTGGAAGATAGGTTATTGACCATTTCAGATTTGAAGTGAATGTGTTTGTAATTATTGGTTTGCATTAGTTTCTCAGCTGTTATATGGTATTTTCCCTCAACACTTTTGGTTATGAATGTAAAAATTGTTGAAACCCTTTTGTCGTGGATGGTATATTTGAAGAATGCTGCAAGTTTTTATGGACTTAAAAGGGCTAGTTTTTATAAATTTTTGTTTGCTTCAGAAATTATCATTGGTAACCATTGTGAAGTAATGAAGTAATATTAATATTCTATTCTAATATTAATATTCACAATACTAATATTCTTTTTAATGAAGTAATAAACTAGACTGATTGTGAAGGTGAACGTGGGTTTGCACTCTGCGTAATACTTATTTAATTTTTCCAAATTCATTATGATATCGGTTAATGTTGTTTCTTTAACTGTTGGGTTACAATGCTTTTCTCTAAAACGTAGATGAATTTAAGTTAATGAGATTCATTTGCATGACAACAGGGGACGAAAAATACAGATTTAGTGTCCTCCGCAGTCTCAGTTCTCAAACACCACCGCTCGAAACCCCGGTGGTCTCACCTCCATTCTCTCCTCTCCGCCAGTAAAGACAACTGCCTCAGCCCATCTCAATTTTCTCAAATTTCACTTCAAATCCGCAACAATCCACACCTGGTCCTCCGCTTCTTTCACTTCACTCTTCACCACTCTCTCTCCTCACACTCCCTCTATTCCTACGCTACTGTCATTCACATTCTCTCTCGCTCTAGGCTTAAATCTCATGCCCTAAATGTTATAAAATCAGCTATGTATGCATTCTCTGACAAGCAACAGGAAAACCCTGTTGCAATTCTTGGGGCTGATCAAAACATATAGAAATTGTGATTCTACACCATTTGTGTTTGATTTGCTCATCAATTCTTGTATAGAGTCGAAAAAGATTGATCTTGCTCTTGAAATTTATGCAATTTTGAAGTCGAAAATGTGGTTCTGAGAATTAACACTTGCAACTCTTTGATTGAATTTGCTTCAATGAGTCGAGGCTGTTTTGCTGGTTATGATTTGTACCGGGAATTTTTTAATCTTGATATTGATAATGTGGATAAAAATAAGTCAAGACTATCAAGTCATAAGAGAGTTTCTCCTAATACAAATACATTGAATGTTGTAATGGTTGGCTTTTATAAAGGGGTTGGTAGATAAGGTGGAGGAGGTGTGGGAAGAATTCGTAAAGTTTTGTTGTCTGCCGAATATGTATAGTTTTAATGTGTTAATGGCTTCATATTGTGACGATGGAACAATGGAGGATGCAATAAGAGTATGGGAGGAGATTGAGGATAAAGGTTTGAAACGTGATTCAGTGGCTTATAATACGATAATTGGTGGTTTTTGCCGAGCTGGAGAGGTTGAGAAGGCTGAGGAGATTTATAGAGAAATGGTGATGAAAGCCATGGAGACTACCTGTATTACATTCGAGCATCTCATAAAGGGGTATTGTCAAATTGGAGATTCTGTTAATGCAGTGATGTTGTATAAGGATATGTGCAGGAAAAGGTTTAGTCTGAAGAGTTCAACTGTTAATGTTGTTATTAGGTCACTTTGTGATAATAATGAGATGTCTGCACCATCAGATTTTTGGTTGATGGCTGCAAAGAAGCATGAGGCCATTCTGGAGATGGAAAATTACGAGAACTTAGTAAAAGGTTTGTGTGGGGAGGGAAAGATGGAAGAGGCTTTAGGGCTTCAGGCAGAGATGGTTGTGAAAGGGATTGAACAAGATTCAAAGATATGTAACACATTCATCGCTGGGTATGTGAAACAGGGGAATGAAACAATGGCCAGTAAATTGAGGAAAGAAATGCTTCGTAAAGAAATAACCTAGGAGTAGGCATAGATGTGATATGATCAAAAAAGTGAACCGCTTATTGCCTAATGGTTCTGAGGAATGCACTAATTTTTCCACTTAAGTTGTGATGATTTCCCACAAATTGATCTTCAATTCCCTCATGGTGTAAGTTTTGTGACAAACTAATCTGTAAATCATGTATACTCAGTAGTTTGCTGGGTTTCAACTTTTCGAGATCAACACTAATTAACTATTTGTAGGTGTTTGATTTTTTTGTATCTGTTCAGCTCCTGGTATACTGGCATGCTTGTATACGAAAGATGTTCAAGTACTTGAAATCAGAGTTATTAATCACTAAAGAAGAGAACATGCTTCTCTTTTATTTATGAATTTTAGAGTTAGGAATTGTTGAAATATATCTTTTGTATATTTCAGGTGGACATGGTGATTGTGCCAGCAACTACGGGGCAGATGGGTGTGTTACCTGGCCATGTAGCAACGATTGCGGAGCTAAAACCCGGGGTTTTATCAGTTCATGAAGGCAATGATGTGACCAAATACTTTCTAAGCAGTGGGTTTGCTTTTGTTCATGCTAACTCAATTGCAGATATAATTGCTATAGAGGCGATACCAGTGGACCGTTTGGACCCAAACTTGGTTCAGAAAGGCCTTGCTGAGTTTCAACAAAAGCTAAACTCAGCATCCACCGATGTGGAGAAAGCTGAAGCACAAATTGGGATTGACGTACACAGTGCTCTCAATGCTGCTCTTACTGGTTAAACAGAGCCGCAGGTTATCGTCTCCATTGTTCATCTGTTTGAGTTGAATCTTTTTGTAATACCCATTTGCAGAAGCTTGTTTTCAATCAAGTATATCAAGATCTCTGCTATTAAAGGGTTTCTTGAATAAACTCCGATACTGTATTGGATTTGATATTTTTGAACTGTTAATGATGATGATGATAATGATGGTACTCTGCTGTAGCTTTTGTTATTAATTTTTATCTTTCATGTCTCTCTTTTCTGTTGAAACAATCTTAATATGACACTTTCTAGCATATATATATATATATATATATATATATATAGTTAAAATTCTTTTTTGATGATCATTCATGTAATCAAGAATTAATCAGGCTTAATCTTGTGCGCAAAATAACAATAGTGCCTTTAGCAGCTGAAGGATTAATTCATGTATTATTGTAACGACCCAATCCTTCCATAAATTGGTCATTTTAGATTGAACTTTGTTGATGTGTTAGGTATTATCAATCTGATTTTAATATGGGTCATTATTTTCTTGGTCGACACTAATTCATAAACTTCAAATTTCCCAAAAAAATAAAAATAACACAACTTTTATAGTAAGTTGCAGTACTAAATAGATTTCTTTTCATCAAAGTACCCAAAAATTCAGTATGCTATTAGGAGAAACCTTGAAGGATCATCATATAAGGACGTTCCTGCTTCATTATGTTTAGTTTTCATTATCTACTGACTCTTGACTGTGAAATCTGATATATTGTGGAGAGCATTTCTTGTATGTCAATTAAGATCATTGTCATTTTGGGACTCTTGTGAAAATCAGTACCTTGCTTTGCTTAATTTCTTTCATGTAATTTCAGCTATTATGGTCGCGAAGAGGCTCGAGTTTGTGAGAAGAATAGGGCCGTAGCCAGGGATAACATACACAACCAAAGGTGCGAAGTCTCAGATAGTTCATAGAGCCTTGAATGGGCTTTTGCGACCAAGAGTAGGAGTTGGCATTCTGTTAATCAAGAAGACTGCCGTCCGGAATGCATATGACCAAAAACTGTGCGGAAGTTGGGAATAGTGCAAAAGAGTCTTGCCCGTCTCAACAATGTGACGGTGGCGGCGTTCCACAAGACCATTTTGTTCGAGGAGCTGTGTATACCATGATCAGAGAAATAGGATGGAAGAGCAAGGAACTCCCCACCATTAGTGACCAAATGTAAAGGAATAAGCTTCTCAATGATACTACGCACCTGTGACTTAGGAATTAAGCATAGGAAATATCCAACAATATCGTGTACATGCATCGATAACCAATAACAAGTAAAAACCGCAACTATTAATAGAAGTAAGTGTAGGCCCGCATATAAATAATAAAGAGGATGGTTGGCAACCAATGAAGTATCATTTTATGTGTTTTCAAACTTAAACAAGAGGAACAGTTATAAAAAATATTGTGGTGAGGGGCAATCCTGTTTTCATTTGTTTTGTTTTTTGATTTTTTAATATAACATTTATTTAATTGTTTTAAATATTGTGGTCTACGATTTAAACAACAAATTCATTCATTTATTATAATTATTTGATACTAGATAATATGTTTTAAAACTATTTTTTTAAGATTTTAGAAATATTTTTCCATTTATAAAAAATTGTAACAGTTTTAAGATATTTTTTGAATTTAAAAGTACATTTAAGAATTTTTAAAAATTTATTGTAAATATTTCATTTATATAATTATTTTAAAATTATTATTTAGAAATAATTTTCTTGAATTTGCAAAATCTAATAACAATCACAAGAAAATTTTGAGATTAAAAAAAAACAAATTATGGTGTCTTAGGTTTCTCATAATTATTTAATTAATATTATTTATATTAAATAACATATTCCAAAACAATTATTTTATGATTTTAGATATAATTTTCGATTTATAAAAAAATAATTATAATTGTAAGACAATTTTTTTAGATATTTGAAATAAAAAATTATTATATAAGATTTATAATACAGAAAATTCATATTAATAACTATAATATTTTAAAATAATTCTTCAGATTTTATAAGTAATTTTAGATTTTTACAGAAAGTATTTAAAGCTATAAGAAATATTTTCATATTTTTAAAAGTAAATTTATGAATTTTTAATAATTTATTATAAATTTTTTGATTAATTATATTATTATTATTACTAAATAATAATATATTAAAAATATTAACTTCAGATTTTCTTAATGATGTGACATTTTATTAGTTATGTGGCATTTTGAAATTGCGGCAACAAGCTCGATCTAAGGCACTCAGCTACAAATCACATGCAATTGACCCAAAACTTTCTGATTCACACTTTTTTATCCTCAAATCGATCATTTTTTAAAAATAGTGTCCTAATTCCAAGATCTGAAAAGATAATATCCTTAAATGATGAATACTAGAAGTTACTGTCCTTGATCAACCTAGCAACGAAAGCCAACTTCCCATATCTGATCACTACGTAAATTGGCATTATAACAACTTGGCCGACCAATTCAAGAACATGGCTAAACCGTAGCTCATTATCGGGGTCGGCCAAGTGCATGAGAAGGAAAGGAGTCCAGAATTCTGGCTATTATTGAGTCTCTAGGATCATTCTTCTCCTTGGCCTTCACGCTCGGCGATTTCCAAGACCAAAATCCGACCATTGAAATTTCTTTACAAAATCGGTTCGAAACCAATAAAAATATTTACTTCTAACACGCAAGAAAACCCAATTCATTACTTTACCCAATATTTTTAAATAAAATAATACAACTTAAATAATAAACATGTTATATAAGAGCATTTTTACAGGGTACAAGAATAGTCTTAGAGGAGAGAGAGAAGAGGAGAGGGTGCCACCCATAATATATAAAATAATATTTTAACTATTACTATATATATTTTTTTATATTTTAGATTCAATTGCTATCGACATCCTAACAAGTAATACCCTTAAATAGACAAGTGATATTTTTATGTATAACAAATGATAGTTTTGATACATAAAGTAAAACATTTCAGATAGATAAATAAATAATAAATTGGACCTTTGAGTACAAAAATTAAGAATAATATCATACAATCAGCCTTAAAAAAGAATAATCTTCCTTGATTAAATTCATTCTACTGATAAATATGATTTTCTTGCTATATATATGTTCGCCGCCGCACTATGCAACGGGTGCTTTTTTGCATTCAAATGAATAATAAAATATATAATTATTTAATTTGAGTTGAATGTAAAAGATTATTATATTATTTCGAAAAATAATACACTACTTATAATAAAATTATAAAAGGCAGGTGGCCTGGAGACTTAAATTATATGCATACATAGTAAGGGTACATTGGTAATTTGAAATAGAGAAGTTAACTAGAGCTTAGATGGCTTGCTCCATATCTCAAAACTACTCTGCTTCTTATTTCTTTCTTCTTTTCCCTTTTCCTTTTTCCCTTCTGCCTCTTTCAAGTTTCACCTGAGGATGGATGGATTCTACCAATAATCAATAATTATCTCCTTAAAACAAATTTTGTAGAATAAACTATTTGGGATGATAGAATTTTTCACAACGTAATTTTATATATGTAGTATATGTTTTATAATTTATTAGTTTTAGAAAAAGAAAAAGAATAATAATTTACTCAAACAAACCAAATAAATCTAGGAATCGACGTGAATCAATAATAGTAGTAAATGAATGACAAATATCATTCTAATTAAAAACATTAACGGTTAGAAAAGATGTGAATTAATTATTTTTAACTTTTTGATTCTATACTTTTATTCATTATTTTTCGAGCTAACAATTTTACCTTTTAAAATTTTGAAAATTTAGGTCAGATTCAGCCAATTCAGCCAAATACTAGTCCGAGTTGACAGAATTCGATTCTGATTAACACGTGTACCTTGATTTTCAGACTAATTTGGTCTGATAGCTTATTTGACGGTTTTATTTAGTAACTTATCTCTATAGGAAATCTTGTCAATAACTTTAAGAGTTATCTATCCTTATAGAGTATCATATCCTATTCATATATGAATTAAGTCTGATTTAATCATTGAAACTGAATTTGGAACATATTTCTAATTCTACAAGTCATCTAACTCGAAAAGACAATCAATAATTACATAACATTCTCTTATCAAGTTTCATAGTAGGATCTCCCTAAAAATATGAATCCGGTCCTGAATAAATATTATCATGAATTTAATGATGTAAGTTTAGTGGTTTGCGAAAAACATTACCTGCTTCTTCGAAATAGCGGTTTCTGGAGAGTACAAATCCCCTTGCTTCTCATCATCATCATCATGATTGAGTGTGTTTATATGAAGAGCATATTGAGGAGAGTACAACTTCCCATGCTCTTTCCCATTGTAACCCTCTTCATCTGAACTCCCTTTTTTCTTCATTTTCTCTTCTTTTCCCTTTTCTTTTTTTCGTCTTAAATTTTCTGAATTTATATATATAGTGACAAGACCATGAACAAAGAGTAGACTGAATGTGGACACGTGTATATTACTAGCCAGTTCTTTGTCTACGTGTCATCTCAATCCCCTGATTTTAGGTGTGTTATCCATACTGTGCATGATAGCCACCACCCTTATAGAAACAAAGAGATCGAGGCTAAATATTGTGTTTCATTATACTTCTTTTATTAATCCATCGATATAAACACAGGACACAAAAGTTAGCTCAATTAGTTTAGAATTGATAGCAAATTATATTAGTCTTTGTGGGAAAACATCATCTATAAAGTTGATGCATAATTGCCTATACATCGATCATCTTAATGTGTGTGTATATATATATGATTGAAGGTCTATTTCTAGCCTATACCGCAAGTGTACGGTGTCAACTATAGATAGGGCGAACAATGTCGATCCCACGGAGACTAGTGAATTAGAACCTAGTTAACTACCTAACTAATTAATTTACCCAATTTTATTTAGGTGACCGAATTAAGAGACTTGAATCTAATTAACCTATATCTAAAGACGGGAAAATTGCAAATTTAGGACAGTAACTTTACCCCATTCATCATTTAGGGACAATATTCTTTTGAGTTTTTTAATTGAAACTGTAACTTTCAAAAGTGTGCCAATTGAGATCAGCCTGAATTGATGAAATTCGGGCCAATTCGCACGTGAATGTCACGTGCCTTGCCTATTTCGGGCTTTTTGTTTGTGGGAGCTGATTTATTTCATAATTCGATTTTAAAATTTCCACATCACAAAATTAGAGGACACATCACCTATGAGAATGCCACATAACATGAAAACAAAATCAGAAATCCAAAAATATATTTTTAAAATCCAAAAAATATAATTGTTTTATAATTTAAAAAAAAATCCAAAAACATTGAAAAAAGAAATTGGGATACGCTGCTATTCTTGCATGTCAGATCTTCTTCTCCGACCAATCGCCATGGCCACGCACTCACAACACAACACTTATACAGTGCCACCAAATAGAAGAAGGGAGAAGAAGAAGAAAGGGAGAGAGAAATAGAACAGTGGAGAAGAGAAGCAGAAAGGGAAAGAAAGGCCAGATCTGCAAATCGTCAGATCTGCATAGTGCCGCCGCATAGTTACTATCCGATGAGATCCGTTACAATATTTGCACAGCAACGTTGCCTTCTCTCTTTGAAAAATATTCAGGCGAAAGTTATGACACTCACATACCCCGCCACCGCCGCCGCCACCTCCACTGCGCCCCACCTTCATAGCCCCTTCCTCCGCCCCACCGCCGCACAATCCACTCCCATCAAATCCACCTCAATTTCGTCGCTCCACATCAAACCCAAATCAAAAACAATCTCAGCTGTCCAATCCTCCAACCAACCACCTTCCCCCGCTGCCGCCGCTACCCCATCGTCTAAAAGCTAGAGTCTTGATAGCTGGAAAACAAAGAAAGCCTCTCAACTCCCAGATTACCCGGATGAAAACCCCCTCGAATCAGTCCTCAAGACCCTCAAATCATTCCCGCCGGTTGTCTTTGCCGGCAAGGCCCGCAACCTTGAGGAGAGGCTCGGACAAGCCGCCCTTGGAAACACTTTTCTGTTGCAGGGTGGTGATTGTGCTGAGAGCTTCAAAGAATTCACAAATCCGGCTGATGTAGATCCGTCCGCCATGGCTAAGAAATTTACAGATTTTCAAAAAAGAATATTTAATATTTAATATTATTGTAATTATTTTTATTTAGTAATTTATCTATGTGGTTTTTAATTTGTTGAGGTGACATTTTAAAAATCTAATTAATTTATTCAAAAAAAAACCACATCAACGTGAAGCCTGAATTTGTAGAGGCACGTGACTTAAGCGTTCCATTCATCCCGAAATTCATTTATTCAGGCTGATTTGTCCTCAATTCGCACACTTTTGAAAGTTACAGTCTCAACTAAAAAGCCCGAAAAGATATTGTCCCTAAATGATGAATGGGGGTAAAGTTACTGTCCTAAATTTGCAATTTTCCCTCTACAGACAAATAAATGGAATAAAATATGGAACAAACAAAAATCAAGATTCAAACAAGGATTCTAAGACTACGATTTCATTCTACTTCAATCAAGTTTACTAATCTAGCCAAAATCAACCTCAAATCCAATTATTTATGTGAACAATCACGATTGTAGATTAACCTCTCTCTTGAGCAACTTAACCCGTTGATTAATTATTAATGTCTGTATCTTTACCTCGCAGTTAAAAACCAACTCCCAAAAGCTCCTAAGATCGTATTCTCACCCCAATTATTTACCAATCTCTCGATCCAGACAATTTAATTGAGTCATGCATTCCCAAATATATAATCATATATCTTCTCTCGATCTCAATCCAATTAATTAGAGTATACATAAATTTGGTCAGAACTCATACATGGAATAAGCATAAAGAAGCATGAATAAAAGATCATGGACTAGAGGAAAAATTAAAACTAAATATTCAAAAAGAAATCTATAGAACTGCTATCGTGCCCTAAGATCACGAGATCCCTAGCCAAAAATCATGTTCGTAAAATAAAATAAATTACAAAATGACATGATAAAAACTAGGAATAAATCAAAGAAAAGCTTATTGAATTTGTGATTGTTGGTTGCTCCTCTTGACTCTTGAATCTTCAATCCTTTGATATCTTTGCTTGTTCTCTAGATGCGGATGTGTATGAATGAATCCTTCTTGATCTATGAATGTCCCCCTCCCTGTTTTGAGTCACAAAGTCTCAAAGTCACAAAGTCAACGTCGTCAAAATTTGACTGCACTATCGTGACGCGATAAAATTAATTAATCTTTTCTATCCTAACAAACTAGAAGTTAAGGCAAGTAAGAGTTGATCCCACGGAGAGTGACAATTCAATTATGCTACCTATGTCTAATTTCAAAAAAACAAGAATTATGGGGTTCTCAAATTGATTGATAATTAACACTAAAATTAACTAAAGATCTAGAAAACAAATTAAACAAAAATCAATTGATGAAAAACATTCCAGTCAACAGTTCAGTTATCCCCAATATCAATTATGCCTTAATCAATATTATACCCTCTCTTAGATTATTATAGAATTATCACCCCTAGTCTAACAACAAGTTCTGTTAAACCGAATCGTCTCTTAAGATTAGTTAAATTAGGATAAGATCACTAATTAACCCTATTTAATTGAACAACCCAGAATAAGCTCTCTAGATTTAATTCATTAAATGCATTAATTACCAAGATGATATGGTGAACTAGATTCCAAATACACAAACTCGATTTGATAATCTAGGATTGTGCTACGCTAGAGATGCGCAACCTCTAGTTTACTACCTTTGAAAATTAAACCACAACAATTAGGATTCATGATTTAAGATTCTAGCAATCAATTATCAAACACTCAACCTCGGTGGCCAATCTAAATCAAACATCAATAATTGAAATCATTCAACACAGATAACACAAGCAATTCCAATCAAAACATCGAGAGGGAGAAACATGATTAATTAAAACATAAATAGATAATTGGGTTCAAACATCTCTGCTGACCGGAATTAAGAAATTAGCCGATCATCGTCTCGATCGAATCCACAAAAGTTGTTGATGAATCCAAGAAGAAATCAAACTAAGGAATAAAGTATATAAAAAACTCTCTCTCCCTAATCTGCCGTGTGTGTGTTCGTGACTTGGAGCCAAAGTAATTCAACTCCCCTTATATAAAAATCTTCCTTTTCAATATGATATGGACCCTATTTCCTTGTCCCATGGTAAAAATTTTCAAGCTTATATCCTTGGTCCATAGTAGAAATGGACTCTTCTTTGATCTTCATTACTTGGGCCTTGATCCATCTAACTCCATCAACTCCAAAATACTTCAAAAACTCTTACAATAATTGAGAAAATAAAATATGAAGTAACTCGAGTTCAAAAGCACATATAGGTACCAAAAAAATGCATCCAATCAAATAAAAGATGATAAAAATCCAATTAAGTCAAAAATTAAATGCATGTATTTTCTACCTATCAATGTGGATGTGTATGAATGAATCCTTCTTGATCTATGAATGTCCCCCTCCCTGTTTTGAGTTACAAAATCTCAATTTATACTTCACAATTAGGTTTTGAGTAGAGTTCTAGCCGAAATGGGGTCTGAAACGACTAAAGGAAACGTGGCTCGGCCGGATCCGGAATAAAAAAAAATATATTCATTTAAAATGAATAAAATAGTGATGGATTTTTCTGTCATATATTATTTTCATCAAATTTATTGACGGTATTTTTCCGTCAGATATCAGTGACGGAAATTATCCGTCATTAATTAGTGACGAATATTATCTGTCACTAAGATTTGTGACGAATATTTCCGTCACATGTCAACCAAAAAGTCAAATGACAACCGAATCTAGCAACAAAATTTTTCATCTTAGTGATGGAAATTCTGTCAGAAACGTAGTGACGAATTAAAATCCGTCACTAAAATTTAGTGACAAAGTTCCTATAGACAAATTTTTTCTGTCACTAATGCATGTTAGTGACAAAATTTTTGGTTTTAGTGACAAATTTTTCCGTCACTGTCGGGAAGTTTTCTTGTAGTGTTGTATTTTGAAACAATAGAAGTCCATAAATCGTCCCTCAACACCATTATTTGGGATCTTCTATTACATATGATGTTAATCTTGTGTTAATATCATTTAATATACACCACATATTTAATTAGTGATATCACTGAATACACATGCATATGGTTATTGATATGAAGAGTAGGTCTTACGTATCCCCGGGACACCGTGCCACCAAACACTTATTGTAATACCTTTAAGTAATATGATCAATACCTTAACATGTAATAAGTAATACTTTGAATAATATCTTCACTAAAACATATATTTCAGTTATACACGAAATACCTTATGAATATGCAACTAATATCTTCAAGGATATACCACTAATACCTTATGAATACACCAATAATATCTCATGAGTATATAACTAATATCAAACTAAAAATATCTTTGGGGGTACGGTGCACCGAGGGTACGCAAGTTTTTGCCTGATATGAATAGGAGATATGACACCAAGTGTAACGAAACATCTCACCAAATGGAGGTACACAAAAACTATGTGAGACAATCTCACAGATTGTTTCCGTGAGACGGATCCTTGTTATCTATAAACTTCCATGTGAATTGCTAAGTGTGGGTTATGACCCGTCTCACGAAAAAAGATCCGTTAGACAATCTTATATAAGACTTGGTCAGGGAGGTAAATGCAAACCCCTACATTCAGGCATACTACTCTCCACCAGACTTATTCCCAGCATTAAGCCATTCATACAAGTGGTTCATACCATAGTGATGGCTTTTCTAGGTGCTCTCTAGCACCTAGAGAACCAAAACGGCGACTTGGGTTGCTTCCATATTGACAATAAGCCAATTAATATCTAACTTTCCTACTTTAAGTACTAATGTTAAAAATCTTTAGTAGGAGAAACAAACCTTGATTGATAAGTTCAGCTTCATCGTCAACCAGAAAATCAGAACACGCAATCCAATTTTATCCAATCTTCCAATATCTCACATTCATTCCGCACCAAAATCATAACAAACAACAAACTCCTAAAATATAGAGACTTGAGCATCTCCAACAATGTGCATCTCCAACAGTGGTTAAAACTTCTGCATTAATTTATTTCAACCGCCTGTTTTGCGCTATCTCAACCTTCGGTTTTGCACCAAGTTTCCACACGTCAATGCATGCGCCAACTTAATATCTTTTCTTTTTCATTTTTCTTTTCATTATTTATTTTCTTTTTATTCATTTTCTTTTCTTATTTATTTTATTTTTTAATTTCTTTTTCATTATTTTTACTTTTTATTCATTTTCTTTCCTTTTTTCTTTTCATTATTTGTTTTCTTTTTATTCATTTTCTTTTCTTATTTTATTTTGTTTTTTAATTTCTTTTTCATTATTTTTACTTTTTAATCATTTTCTTTCCTTATTTTTTTATATTAAGTGGTACTAAAATCATTTTCATTTTTACCATAAAATTTAAAATACAACACAAAATCATACACATTAATATATATATATATATATATATATATATATATATAATATCTAAATATTAAACTACTTTTGATATAAAACTGCATAAAATAATGAAACAAAAAATTATTGATAAATGAAAAAAATACAATGATTTTCCTAAGGGAAAATTGGTATAAATACCCCGTATATATGCCATATTTACGACCTTATCCTTTAATTATACCAGTTTTTAAAACTATCCCGTAGGTTAAAATGTTTTGCCAAAAATACCCCGATTACCTGCTGTAGGCGGTAATATACCGGTCACATGCTTACGTTGCGTCTATTTTCACATGTGTAATCTGTTTTTTGTATTTCCTGAGCTGATTTTCGATGGAAATTGAGGAAAGTAGGGAAACCAAAGTCTTTCCCCCCAAAATGAAAAGAAAACAACTAACATTTCATACCTTTTCCATAAATTGGGGCTCCAAAACCAAAGGAAAACAACAAACATTTCACACCTTGAGTAGTCTCATCCATGGAGAGTTTGTCCGAATCCAGAAACGAGGGGGAGTTCTGCTACTGTGGGTTGAGAGCACAACCAAGATGCTCATGGACTTCACATAATCCGGGAAGAAGGTTTCGTGGCTGCCGTAATTGGAATGTATGTATCTTACAGTTTTTTTTTATATGACTTGGTTTCTCAATCCTCCCAATTTCAATCTAATTCAAATCTTCTTAAATAGCATTGAATTTCCTCATCATGTTCGATTTTTTTTTTGGCCATTGGATTCACTGAGTTGCAGAGTGATGGCTGCAATTACTTTACATGGATTGATCCTCCAATGAATGCTAGAGCTACGAGATTGTTGATTCAATTACGTGAAGATAACCGTTTGTTGCGTGAGAGGGTTGATGTTCTTCAAAGTGTTGAAGCAAAGATGAGAAGATTGAAGATGATTCTTGTGCTATCATGGGTGTTTTTTTGTTCTAGTTTGGCTATCATGAGTGTTGAGGGTGAGAGTTAGTGGAGGGTGAGAGTCAGTTTGTGGACTTAGCTTGGTTTCCATGAATGTAGTATATTTAAATTATAATTGAAGGTGTGTTCCAATTAAATTACAATGTTTATATTTGAGTCAAATAAAAGTACAATGTTTATAGCAAACTTGAAAGCAGTAGAACAAAAACAAAAGTACCAAAACATTGATTGCATGTATTCCAATAACAGAAACACAAAAGCATCTAAACTGGTTCATTGATACCACAACACAACAAGAACACAAAAGCACTACTTAATTCAAAGATCTAAATACAATTCAACTACTCTTTCTCCTTGCCCTTCTCTGTTTTCCTTGCTTGATCCATCACAACTCCTAAGTTTGAAAGCATCACGTACTTCTTCCCTTGTTTCTTCAGAATGTGAGCATTATGTTCCATTTGAATTGGAGGAGGTGTTGGCATGAACATATCACCAATGAAAGGAGCTGGTGCCCTTATATTTACCCCTGTATTACCCAATGGAAGGGTCTTTTCAATCTATTCCAACAGAACACAAACATTACACACATTAAAAATATAAGAAAATACTCTCAAAGTGTGTATCTTGTGCATGAGTAAGTAAAAGATTGAGTTTTACCTTTGCCTTTCTTCTTGGTTGTAACTTAACAGTTTTATTTACCAAGTTTTGGGGGTGAGCAGCTTCATCCTCCCCCAATTGAGTTAATTGGCTTAAGAGCAATTTCATCAGTCTATCAAAATGAGATTTCATCAGCATACACAAACATCATAGGCTCAGACACAAACAAAATATGGGAAATCTTTACCTCATTCACAGCTTCCTGCATTACTTGATCATCCACAAACAATTGATCAATTTCCTCCACTGTTTCATTCACTGCTTCATTACTCTCACTGAAAATGGCTTCAAGGTTTTCAGAGGTAAGAAGGTCAGCAAGGCCACACTCAGTGAGCACTTGCTGGAACTCTTGAGGCTCACATTGCTCTTGCTGGAACTCTTGAGGCTCACATTGTTCTTGAGTCTCTGGTGCCCTATTTGGCTCTTCAACCCCCTGTTTCTGCAAAAGATGGTGGAGTTTGTCAAAACACTCAAAATATAAGTAAATGCATAATATAAGTAAATGCACTCAAAAGAAGAACTTACCTCACATCCCCTTTTGTTATGGCCTAGCCGGCCACACTTACTACACCTCACAGTCTCTTGCTTCCTCTTCAAATTATATTGATCCTTGTTTGTTGGCCTTCCTCTCCTCTTCCTCCTGGTCTTTTGCTGCCCATCTTCTGTTTCTGTGACTTCTCTTCTCCTTGCTTTTGGTGGCCTACCAATTGTGTGTATCTTTTTTGGGGGCATGGGGAGAATTGTTTCTGAGGGCAGCCATTCATCTCTGCCATTGATAGGCATTATAGCAGGCTCATAAACCCTCCTATATGTCTCCACCTTGTAGCATTCATGAACAAAATCCTCCACACTCAACTTCTGACAGTGAATAGCACAAAGGGCATGTTTGCATGGAATTCCAGTGAGATCCCACTTCCTACACCCACACATCATATTACCCAGGTCCACCCTAAACTGAGTCCCATCAAAACAAGAAATTTGGTAATGTGTGTCATCAGATTTAATGGGGATACAATCTGCAACCTTTGCTGTGTTCTGGGTAATGACCTTTGTTATCTTAGGGCAGAAAGTCCCAGTCCATTTTTTAGCTCTATCTCTGCATTCTTGATTTCTTCTCATCAAGTCATTCATGATCTGCTCCAACATTGAAAGGATGGAGAGTTCTCTGGCTCTCAAGATCTTGGCATTAAATGACTCACACATGTTATTAAGCAGAATATCACATTTTGGATATGGATCAAAATGTGACCTGCTCCAATGTTGTGGATGCTTGTCATCAAACCATTCTGCTGCTTTCTCATCCAAAGCTCTAAGCTCATTCATTCTTCTACCAAATTCTGGGATTGTGGTTGCCTTGGCTGCCTTCCACACTGCTTTCTTAAAGTTGTGCCCCCTAAACCCTGCTTTCTTAAAGTTCTCATGCATGTGTCTTACACAAAATCTATGGGCAGCAGTTGGCAAAATCTCACTCACAGCTTTTATCAACCCCTTTTGCTTATCATTAATGATAGTCCACTTATTTGGTTCTTGAACATTAAGATCAGTGACCAATAGCTTTAAAAACCAGTCCCATGTCTCCCCACACTCCCTACTTACAACAGCATAAGCAATTGGAAAACTACAATTATTAGGATCAACTCCTACTGCACATAACAAGATCCCACCATGAGGACCTTTCAAGAAGGTCCCATCCAACCCAATTACTGGCCTACAACCAGTACTGAACCCCAATTTTAAAGCCCCCAAACACATGTAAAACCTGTCAAAAACAGGTTGTTCTGCCACATGTTCAACCCCCATCACCACTGTTGAACTAGGGTTAGTCCTCCTAATTTCATCAGCATAGCTCCAAAGAAGGGAGTATTGTTCAGCTGAACTTCCTTCTACTTTTTTAAGTGATAATTGTTTACACTTGTAAGCTTGCCAAAAACTGACATGACATCTTACCTCAGAAACTACATCTACCCTAAAGGCATGCACATTTCTTTTTTTATCATTTTTGAATTGATATCCATATCTACCAGCCAACCATTTAGATTTCATGTTTTTTACATTGTAAGTAGGGGCACAGGTATGGTCTGAAATATAGGTTCTAATTTCCCAACAGTGGTCATTCTGCCTTTTAAGAGCATTAATCCTCCAAGGACATTCATCACCATCACAAACAGCATAAATCCTATGTCCATCACTTCTAGGAAAACTAACATTTCTACCCTCCATGATGGCATGAGACTCAACAGCCTCTCTAAAGTCTTTTTTGGTGCTGAAAACCATTCCAAGAATAAAGGTGGGATCATATTTTTGGCTGTCCCTAAATACAGCTGACCAACCTTCAACCCTCTTCCCATCTTCATCAGAAGACTTGGCACTACTAAAGTCATCATCACTGCCTAGTATGTTCTCATCATCTGACCCTAACCCTTCAACCATCTGTTCAGACCCTAACCCCTCTACATCATTATCTATCTATTTCTTATATAATAAGTCATCATCATTATCTTCATCAGACATAGAATAAAGGTCATCATCATCATCACTCTCTTCACTCTTCCCATCTTCACTCCCCAATTTTTTTTCCCCTTCCTATTTACTTCTGTATCATTTTCTCTTCCCAAAACCTCATCTACAATGTATACTTGTATCTCCTTACCCACATCATCCACACTGTTCTTAAAGTCATCATCATTCTTGAACTGAAAGAACTCACCAGACCCTTCATTTTTACCAAACAATGCAATAGACTCTGTACTACTTATGTAAGAAGAAAGCTCCTTCAACCCTTTTAGGGTGAGAGTATTCTCCTCAACATAGTCAAATTTAAACAGATCCTCCCCCCCACATACTCACCAATATCAGTACACAACTGCCCCCCAAATTTCAGACATAAAGTATATATCCTATTGTTTGACCCTGTAATTTGCAGAAAATGTATCAAAATTTAAGAAATTTCTAAGCATTAAATAATCAAAAAATAGCATATGGTCTCAATACCCCACATGTCTTATTATCAAAAGAATCGGGAAAATTGGTCCCCACACCAACCAAAATTCAATATGCAATATTAAATATTCAAGCACTAACTCCAAACCAAACAAAAAATGAATGAAGTAGACATATATACCCCACAAAGTGCTTTTTTTTTTCCAGTAAAAGACAATAAACAAATGGACACATTCCACACGAATCGATATAGCAAAACATAGAAAATGTAAACAAAATGCATACTCAAAAGCTTCAATCATTTAAACAGAGCACACACCAAACAGACAAAACAAAATGTACGAATTTTCAGAACATTCATAAACCCTAAAACACGAAATACCTACCATAATCGGGGGGAGGATCGTCATTCCTGGCTTTATCTCTAAATCTCATAGTGAAATCGTTTGATCTTGATGGATTTTTAGTGAGGATTGCGATTAGGGTTTGGTTAGGTCTGAATTGGGGATTTTCTCCTCCACCCGTTTTTTTCTAAGTGTTGAATTCCCTTGTGTGAGTGAGATGACTACTTGGACACCCCCGTCCGACGTGTCTACAAAGAAAAATCAAAAATGATATTCCACGTCTTTAAAAACCGAACACGTCAGCAAGTCACCTCCTACAGCAGGTGACGGGGTATTTTTGGCAAAACATTGTAACCTACAGGATAGTTTTAAAAACTGGTATAATTAAAGGATAAGGTCGTAAATATGACATATATACGGGGTATTTATACCAATTTTCCCATTTTCCTAATAACATTAAACTACTTTTGATATAAAAATTGCATAAAAATAATGAAACAAAAAATGATTGATAAATTAAATACAAGTTTATCCTTAAATTTAGTGATATTGATATTATCAAGGCTGTGATATATCTGAACTAGATTATGAAAATATTTGTACAATATCTACATTGAATATCATAGAAATTATTAAGATGAGAATATATCTCAGCTAGATTTACCAAAATATTTGTACTTACATTGATATGCATATTGAATATTATATAAATTATTAAGAATGATAATATATCTAACTAGATTTATTAATATATCTATATTGAATACATATTAAAAGTTATAGATATTATTAAAGATGAGAATATATCTGAATTAGAAGATGAAGATATATCTGAAATGAATTGACTAAAAATAATTGTACATATATTGCTATTCTTATTGAATATTATAAAATTAGGTACATACATTATAAAGATTTATTGATGATGAACGAGATCTTGATACTCAAGTTGTGTAAGCAACAACAATGCCACAATCAGATATTAAAGATGTATTTTATTATTGCAATATTATTGATTAATGACTCACATTTTTATTTTAAATTGTTTTTATTTAATTTAAACTAATTTCTAAGACTTAATTAATGTAAAAACAAGAAATTACCAAAAATATTATATTAAATCAGATTTAAACATATATAATTTTTTTATTTTTTTAAAATAATAAAGATAAAAATAGACAATTTAACAATTATAATGAATATTAATAATAAATGAAATGTTAAAAAATTAATTAATAAAGAATATTTGGAATATTCTTTTTTGGTGCAGAGAATAGTACATACTGTTGGAGGTCATTGACAGTTATTACATAAAAATAGTGTATGATTAACAATAAAATCATGTACACTGTTGGAGATGGTCTAAACCATCTGAAAAATAATTGATAGCATTGAAGATATATCCTAGAGATTTATAGAAAACCTGATCAATACTCTTCCTTCAATATGTAAAATTGTTGAATGCAACCTTCCAATCAAATCAATGAAAATGTTAATAATTATGTTTTGTGAGAAATGCAAAATAATGTAAAATTAGAGTTTAGAAATTAAACCTTAACAATTTGGATCGATATTATGTAATACTTCTATGAATTGCAAAAACTTATATACCCCTGGGGCACATTGGGGCACATAGGGGCACGGATCTAAGTGTTATATACATGCACTTCAGGTGTTATATATATACTCTATAAGTGTTATGGTTCTTGGTGTTATAAATATACTCTACAGGTATCATATGTATATAAGAGTATACATGTGATAGCTGAAGAGTATATACATGATACCTGTAGAATATATATTTAACACCATATGATGATTAATTTGGAGGCATCATGCCCCAGGGGCACACAAGTGTCACTCCTATGAATATTAGGTAAAATTTTATATATATTAGGTAACATGCACAAAAGTATTATTCAATACACATAAAAATATTACATGTTGTGACAACTTACACGTGGGGGAGAAGAGCACATGTTGTGACTACTTACACATGTTGTGACAACTTACACATGGGGCAGCCCAGGAAAGGATCCACGTGTTTTTTATAACCCAACCCGACTAGACACCGGTCATGTAAATACTTGATAAATTGGATAGTATTACAAAACATAAATGAAGATGGTAAATTGAAGAGTACAACAATTAATTTGAGTCATGTATCCTATAATACATGATAAATTGAAATGTATTACATATTGTTTTATAGTTTGACCAAATCCAAATTACATTTCTTAATATAAAAACATTATCTAATACATAGAACAATACCACATAGGGATGAAGATATTTTTCCGTGTTTGAATAAATATAGGGCCACGAAACCAAACAACATAATGAGTCCAATGTTGGATCGATCAATCAGAGGATATATATTATTGATTAATTGCTTCAGTAATTCCAATTTAATTAAGGGGCCGTTCACTTTGGTGGTCGATATTGTTTAGTGTGGTTTAAAAAAGTGGGATTGCACTGTTCGATTAGGATTAAAAAAAAGTTAATTTGAGTGTTTGGTATGCAGGTTATGTTATGGGTTTATTGTAATTTTTTGTTTGGAATGAATGTTTGTAAGTTTGGTAAAGTTGGTTTGTTTTAAAAATTGTTGTTTGGTATATTGGTTATTTAGTTAAAAAATGTGAAAATACCTAAATGCCCTCATTCTATATTTAATTGAAAATTTATTATTTTTATTGTTAAATTAAGAATGAATTGAAATGGTGGAGAAAAAGTCTCCGATCCCCAATACCTAAATGTGCGATTCAAGTATAGATAGCCTAAAAATAGGTGGGTTTAGTATCAGCGACGATCGCGGCAACGTTTCCACCACCACAGGCTCAGGAGCCGGAGAGGAGGCATAGATTCTGTAGGTAGCGGCTGCTTCAAGCTCATCCCTAGCTGCCTCCTCCGACGCCAAGGCCATCAACCTCCTGATCTCCTCCCTCCGCCGAGCCGCCCGCCTCCATTTTCGCGGCGCCATCAGCCACGCCACCACCAACACCACCGCACCGTACAATAATACTAGATCCCCACCCAGAAGCATTTATATAGCAACAACAGTGGATCAAATAGCATCCAGAAAACCCCAATCCTTCAAAATTCATAGATTACTACTTCTTCCCCCTTAAAATCCAAGTCAAAACTCAAGCTAACACCAACAACTACAATCATGCGCTATATTGAGATAAAATCGAAAAATTCTCGATACAAAGCCCTACAAATCGATTTCCCACGCAATAGGCATTTTACTGTAGTGTTTGGACTAAACCCACCAAATTTGGTGGGTTTAGTATCCCTCTTCTAACACAGCCCAATCATGCGAATTGTCCAGCCCAAGCCCAGAGGATTATTTAAAACCCGGGCCGTAAACAATCAAAGTAAACGTGGGTTTAGGCTGGATTTTAATCCCTATCCAGCCTAAACCCATGAAGTAAACATGCCCTAAGAGTGCAATCTCGTACTTATAGTGGAGTTGAACGAGATTAATAAATTAATTTGACTGATTAAGAGTTAATTGAGTCAAAATTAATTTATTAGAGCTTAATTTAATTGGGTCCGATTGGGTCCCTTCGGTGGCTCTAATATGACCTTAATATATTTTGATATATACAACAATATAATTGAGGTTGTTGGACTATCTGGATAAAAATATCAGTTAAAAGATATTTATGAGATAAATATTTAATTGATAAGTATTTTTATCTGATTCTGCTTCTATCCGAAAGAGAACGTGGAAAGCACAAGAACAAAACGTGGAAAAAACTTGGAAAAGTGGTTACTTTTCTTCTTATAACATGGTTCATAACGGGCGTCCCACACATGTGAATACTGCAGAGGAAGTTCTAGAGAACACTAGAGAAACACTGGAGAAGGCTTAAGGGTGTGAAGCGGTGCATTCTTAGACAGATCGATTGAAGGGTTGAGATCGAAGCGTTGTGTTCTTAGACACGAGGGTGTGAAGCGGTGCATTCTTAGGCAGTTCGATTGAAGGTTTGAGATCGAAGCGTTGTGTTCTTAGACACGTTTCAAAAGAGGTATCTCATGAACCTTCTTCTTTAGTTAAATTAATTCATCATGTTAGAATACACTTGATAATCGATCCTATGACGAGATTTCTGATTTATTAAATCAGATGTGATAGAATCTAAAGAGTGATGTATATTGATCAACTTGAAGATTACAATACACGCGTGAGATATATATACAAGAGTGCATGCATGCAACATGTGCATAACTAACCCTAACTAACTCATGAAGATATATTCTATACTAACAAGGCTGTGACACTAACAAGGCTGTGATACAACCATTATAAAATCATACATATACTATAACATTCCCCCTGAAGCGAAGCTGTGGTGGATCGAAGAGGAAACTTTTGCAGCAGATAAGTAAACCGAGTATGAGACAATGACTTTGTGAAAATGTCTGCAATTTGATCTTCGATTGGAATGTACCTCACATCTAGCTCTTTTGCCATGACCTTCTCTCTAATGAAATGAACATCTAACTCAATATGTTTTGTCCTAGCATGAATAACTGGATTAGAAGCAAGAGCAGTAGCACTTGTATTATCACACCAAACCAAAGGTGGTTCCTCCACTGAAATCCCAAGTTCCTTGAGTAAGGACTTAAACCAAACAATATCTGCACTAGTAACAGCAAGACTTCTATACTCAGATTCAACACTAGACCTTGATACTAAAGATTGCTTTTTAGATCTCCAAGTTAAGAGATTCCTGCCTAGAAACAAACAATGGCCTCCTGTAGATCTTCTATCATCAATATTGCTAGCCTAGTCTGCATCTGAGAAAGCTTCCACATTCATCCTAGTAGCTCGAGAAAAATGAAGACCAAGAGTAGCTGTGCCTTTCAAATATCTGAGCAAATGTTTGCATGCTGTCCAGTGGTTTTGAGTAGGAGCATGAAAAAATTGGCTTAACTTGTTAACAGCAAAAGAAATATCTGGTCTTGTGAGTGTACATACTATAGAGCCCCTACTGTGCTTCTATAGAGAGTAGGCTGAGAAAAAGATGGACTATCACCAAGATGTAAAGCCTGACTAGCAGTGAGAGGTGTAAAGCTAGGCTTAGAAGAAAACATATTTGTTTTGTGCAGTAGATCATGAATATATTTGGTCTGTGTGAGAGTATAGCCATATGAGGTCTTTAGTGCTTCCAAATCAAGAAAATAACTCACCTCACCAAGTGTTTTGAGAGCAAATTCCTGTCCCAATAACTGGATAACATGATCAATATCCTGAGATGAATCCCCTGTAACAAGTATGTTATCTACATATACTAGAATGACCAGTAATCTGCCATCAATCCTTCTGTAAAACAAAGAATGATCAGATACAAATATAGTGACAAAAGAAAACCTTTGAGTTTGTTAAACCAGGCCCTGGGTGCTTGCTTCAAACCATATAATGATTTATGCAGTTGCAAACATAATCAGGATGCTTGCTATCAATAAAACCTCGAGGTTGATACATGAAGACTGTTTCCTTAAGACCACCATTTAAAAAAGCATTATTGACATCTATTTGCTGAATATTCCATCCAAAAGTTACTGCAAGTGAGAAGATTACTCTGATAGTACATGACTTAACAACAGGGCTAAAAGTTTCAAGAAAGTCAATCCCTGCCACTTGCTCAAAACCTCTACCTACAAGTCTAGCTTTGAACTTCTCCACTGAACCATCTGGTTTGAATTTTGTTTTAAACACCCATTTATTTGTTATAACATGCATATCATCTGAAAAAGGAACAAGAGACTAGGTACTTTTATGCTGTAAAGCATCAAATTCAGCTTGCATGACCTGTTTCCATCTTAAGTCACCAAGAGCTTGATGAACATTCTGAGGTTCTTTAGTATCAGAATGATCAACTGTAAAAGCTTTTGATGGAAGTTTACCAGTCTTTGATCTAGTAACCATAGGATGAGAAGGAATTCTTGTTGAGTGTTGATGTAATTCAATAGCAGAGGAAGTAGGAGAAATGAGAGGAAGCTCCACAGTCAAAGTAAAATCAGGTGATGATTCTTCTATAGAGTTATAAGAAGATGTAGTGTCAAGAGTATTATCTGAATTAGTGTCTATATTAGCACCACCTGAAATAGGAACATCATCTGAAGCAAGAGCAGCAGCAGGATCAGAATGAATCACCTCTCTGAATGCTGAATCAATAGGAACAATAGAAGGAGCTGTAGAAGAAGCAGAGCCAAGAACTGATGAAAAAAGAGAAGACTCATCTTCATTAAATTCCACAGTTATAGCAACATAAACTCTTCCAGTAGGACTCAAGCACTTGTAGCCTTTATGAATAGAACTGTAACCAAGAAAAATACACTTTGTGGATCTATATAGAAACTTATGCTTGTTGTATGCCCTTAGATAAGGAAAACATGTGCAACCAAAAGTCTTTAAGTATTTATAATCTGGATCAACACCATGAAGCTTTAAAAATGGAGAGGAGAACTGTAAAACAGGAGTAGGCAATCTGTTGATAGTATACACTGCTGTTTCAAAAGCATTCCACCAGTATCTCAAAGGAATATTAGCTTGAGCAAGTAATGTAAGTCCCATTTCAACTATATGAAGATATTTTCTCTCAACTCTATCATGTTGCTGGTGAGTGTGAGGACATGGATGCTGAAAATGAATTCCTTTTTAAGCCAAAATAGGAGCTAAAGCTCTGTACTCACCACCCCAATCAGATTGAAAACACTTAACTTTGCAATCAAACTGTCTCTCAACAAAAATAAGAAACTGTAACACCACTGTATAAGCTTCAGACTTTGTTTCAGAGGATAGGCCCATGTAAATCTAGTGTAGTCATCCACAAAATGTATATAGTACTTATATCCTTCTACAGATGGTATGTGAGAAGGTCCCCATAAATCAGAATGGATAAGTTGAAAGGGAGCTTGAGTTTTAGTGATTTTAGAAGCAAAATGTTTCTAATGTAATTTTCCAACCTTACAAACATCACAAAAAGGAACAAACTGACCATTAAAAGGTATGTGTAAGTCCTTAAGAACATGAGACAACACATTATTACATGGATGACCAAGTTTATTATGCCAATAATTAACAACTTTATTCTGTTTATCTTCATCTTTATTTTGTCTATCTGCATCTAAGACTTGAGAAGAGCTAGCTTTATTTTGTTGAGCTATATGAAAAACAAGAGAAGAAGAACACTCCTGTGAACCTGGAAGAGAAGACACGTCCAACTGATAAAGACCATCTCTAAGCTTTCCTTCCAGAAGAATCTTGTGATTTACTTGATCCTTAACAAAACAGCAGTCATGGTAGAACTCAATCAAAACATTATTATCCTTTGTAAACTGTGAAATGCTAAGAAGATTTTTGGTAATTTATGGTACATATAGAATATGATTAAGAAGTAGAGAGACTAAGCTATCTGCAGAAGAAACAACTGAAGAACCAACATGAGTGATAGGAATGGAAGCACCATTACCTACAGTCAAAACATTTGTACCTTTGTACTCTTCCTTAAGAGATAGATTCTCCAAATTTGCAGAGATGTGGTTAGTAGCACCACTATCAAAGTACCAGTTATGATCACCATGTTTAGGAATAGAATCATGAGATGGAGTACCATAAGCTTGAGAGGAACTAGTCTGAGCCACAAAAGCTTGAGAAGAAGTAGAACCCGAAGGACTAAAACCTTGAGATGAGTGAGAATGATCAATTCCAGTAAAATTGATGTCAAACCGTTTATAGCATTTAATAGCTACATGACCAGGGCGCTCACACAACTGACAAGAAGGTTTGCCAACAGAACAAAGTGAGAAACTACCTCATCCACCTCTAGATTGACCCCTAAAATTAGATCGACCACCTCTATGACCAAAAGAGCCTCTAGAATAAGCAACATTAGCGGAAGGATCAAAATCATTAGTCATGGATGAAGATGCAAACTGATTTTGAGCACGTAACCTCATCTCATGAGTTTGAAGGACAAACTTAACCTCAGCAAGTGACAAATCATCAGATCGAGAAGTAAGACTTACAACAACAGATTCATACTCTTGACCAAGACCTCCAAGAATATACAAAATTAACTCATCATTAGAAATTGAACAACCAACAGAGTTTAAATCATCAGCTATGGCAGTCATCTTCAAAACAAAATCATCAACAGACATGTCTCCTTTCTTCATTGTTTGAAGTTGAAAGAGCAATTGAAGAGTGCGTGCTTTAGACTGAGTATGGAATAAAGTTTCAAGTGTAGTCCATACCTCATGTGAGCTTTGACACCGACTAACATGACCAAGCATGGATTCACTCATCCATGATAACATCCCGCTGAGGAGGAATTGATCTCTCCGCATCCAAAGCAAAGAAGCTGGATCAGGTTCAACCATGGAAGAAGTAGAAGCAGATTTAAAAGAACAATCGGAAAAGGAATGCTTGTGATACCATGATAGAATCTGAAGAGTGATGTATATTGATCAACTTGAAGATTACAATACACGAGTGAGATATATATACAAGAGTGCATGCATGCAGCATGTGCATAACTAACAATAACTCACTCATGAAGATATATTCTATACTAACAAGGCTGTGATACAACCATTATACAATCATACATATACTATAACAAGATGTAAATCTCAAGGTCTTCCTAACATCCAACACACAAGATATTATTGTTTTCTTTCAACTTCATCAAATTCTCAGTAGAAGATATATAATGCAACCAATTTCACTATCGCTCATCTTGACACATATTGAGTATGAAGGCAAAGTATCCTGCAATCCATCTGGGCCTATCATATCGAATAATGAAATCCAATAATGATGCCAAATACAATTCCACATCCATACCCTACAACAACAGATTGCCAACTAAATCCATTTAGAAAATCAGAAGCATCATCATCTTCTTCTTCTTCTGGAATTGAAGGCTGCTGACATTGTTTCGTCAATGGATTCCCACACAATCTCGAGTTCCCAGCATATGAATCATTCTCAAATGTAGAAAACTGAGTTGATTGAGGTATCTGCCCGCTCAGATTATTCGTTGAAAGATTCAACTTTGCAAGAAATGTTAGTCTTGTCAATTGAATCGGAATTTCACCATCCAATTGATTTGATGACAAATCCAACGATTCGAGTTCACCCATATTTCCAAGAGATGAAGGTATATGTCCTGTGAGACTATTATATGACAAATTCAAGTACTTAAGAGAATTGAGTTTACCTATTTCTTCCGGAATAGCACCAGAAAATTTGTTCTCAGACATGTCAATGGTTGTGAAGGTCGTTAAGATTCTCTCAACTGTAAGCTCTAGACCTTTGAAAACAACTGTGATGGCCTCCTCGTACTTTGTGAACCACCCACTTTCTGTCATATTCTCCTTGGCATTTATCATGGCTTCGAAATTATTCAAGTACCTAACAGGGACAGAGCCAGTGAACGCATTTTGGGCAATGTCGAAAACTTGCAACTTGGGAAACGTAACATTGCTCTCTTGTGGGGATAATATGGTCCCACTAAATCTATTAGACCTCAAGACAAGGACTCGAAGCTCGAGAAGAGTCTCCATCCAAAAGGGAAACATATCCATTATTTCATTGTTTCCAATATCAAGAATTTGAAGTTGTCGACAATTGGCAAGAGATGGTGGCAATGTTCCTTGGAATTGATTGTTGTTGAGGTTAAGAGACTCAAGAGCACAGCCCTCCATAAAAGTTGATGGAATGAGGCCATGAAGGTAATTTCCCTTGAAATGTAAGACCTGCAAAGATTTGCTAAGATTTCCTAAACATTCTGGAATGATCCCTTCTAAGCTGTTATTTGACAAATGAAGAAATTCAAGAGATTTCAAATTGCAAAACTGTGATGGGATCTGTCCACTAAATTTGTTGGAATGAAATATTATAGTTTTCAAGTGAGAAAGATTCCCAATGACTGAAGGTATTACACCTGAAAGATGGTTGTTTGCAAGATTTAGGTAATTCAAGTTTGGGGATCTTTGAATAGATTGCGGTAAGGAACCTTCAAAAAAATTACTGGAAAGCTCAATAGATCTCATATTTTCTGTGAACAGCTCCCAAGGAATGCTTCCTGAAATATATAAGAAATTGGTATTACGTAATTTCAGTCATCAAAGTGGCAAAGGTAGTAACTTTTTGTCAATGCCCATTTAACTATCTGTACACATGGGAACTAAAAAGCTGGGTATATATTAGGTTAAAAATATTTTCTCACTCGAATTATGTGTGATTTGACATTTGTTGTATAAATTTTGAAAAGTACTGTTGTATTCTGCGAGCTATATGAACTTAAATTATGATGGATGTTATGGTATCCGACTAGGATTTGTTTAATATTATATGAACTTAAAATTTGATGCATTTTATGATATTAGACAAACCTAATCGTACACGTGTCCTAAATCAACGATTAAGGTTTGTTCAAAATCGTAAAATGTATCAAATTTAAAGTTTATACGGCAAATTGCAACGTTTCAAAATTAATTTAAAATATGACCAATCACTTATAATTCAGATGAGAAAATGTATTTTAATCTATATTTTAATATTGAACTCAATAAACACTATAGATCTGTATAGCGCACTTCAATAGAAAAGTGATGCATGCATCAAATTCATCTCTTGATATAGTTGCTCAATCAATGCAATAATTCCAACACAAAGTATATATTAATTAAAAGAGAACTAAGCATTTGGAAAAAGCAATATCATTATCAAAACCAATATTAATACCATGATGCAACAATAGATAAATACGTTATTCCTTAAAACTATCAAATTAAAGTGGCAAGACAAGAATAATACCGTTCATAGCATTGTCAGCGAGGTATAACGTGTCAAGTGACTTGAGATTCCCGATTTCTGTTGGTAACACTCCACTTAACATATTATTTGATAATAACATAGTTCTCAATGAGGACATATTAAAAATGGTCAAAGGCAAAGGGCCCCTCAACTCATTAACCATTATTTGCAACTCCACTAATTTATTGAGATTACCAATCTCTTCTGGGATAATACCTACAACAATGTAAGGACCATCAAAAGTCAATTAATCAACAAATTGAGGATATGATACTAATGCATTTCACAATATATCAAATATCAAAAGAGAAAACGTGTTATACCACTTAAATAATTGTTATAGAGATATAAGATGTTAAGCGTTGTAGCATTCCCAATTTCTCTTGGCAATGGTCCACTAAGTCGATTGTTGCCCATGTCCACAATCTCCAAATTATTAAGATGACCAATCTCATGTGGAATATTACCTGAGAAGTACGTAAATGAAATCTCAACTAGTTAATCAAGTATATAAATTAATATATGCTACTAATTGTAATTCTCTGAGTTGTAATAACTCAACTTCGTAAAATTGAATAATCTATTTTAGCAAACAATATCTTCAAATCACCTAATAGTTATCACCTATATATGCAATGTAACTAAGCGGAAAAAAGAATGCAGAAACAATTGGATGAACATAATATTCCCTTATTATGAAAAAAATGAACTTTAATGACAAATGCAAACTTTAGAAGGGAAATAATACATATATATACACACAATTGACTGACTTTATGCACCTATTTGTTCCAACAGGAAAACGATAGAGTTGAAAGAGATATACCACTCAAGTTATTGCGCCACAAATATAATTCAATCATGGTTGTGATGTTCCCGATTTCTCTTGGCAATGACCCACCAAAATTGTTGAGTCCCATGTGCAATACCTCCAAATTATTAAGACGACCAATCTCCTTTGGAATATTACCTGTGAAATTATAAAGTTATGAAAGCTCGATCACTAAATTATTAAATGTAACGAATACACTACTAGTTTATCTAGTGTATATAGAATACTCATTTGATCCCGAAATCAGAGTATTGTTTTCTAGTTAATATAGAAGAAATTACAATACTTTCCAATAGCTAGCTAAATGGCATGGACTATAATTTCTAAAATACAAATCAGCCAATTTGTAAGATTGAATACAATTTGTCAAGAAAAATCTATATGTAAGAAAAAGAAAACCTAGACCCTCTATTAATTGTATCATGTCATGTAAGATTTTTCAGGTATTCAGTGAAGCTGCCACTTGACAGACGCGACAGACATGCGATATACAATCAACATTCCATTGTGGGGCATGTTAAGACATGCTAGTGATGGACATATATGATTACTATTTTATCCGACATTCAAACTGTGTTTCATCCGTTATTACAAAGTAAAGTTACATTTTTCACTAAATTGCTAAGGAACTAAAACTATGGACAAAGAATGGAATCACAGGCTTTGTTCACCTAACCATGAGAAGATTAATGAGATATAATAACAAAGGATTCAGTGTGTGAGACACGTATGTGTAAAAAAATAAAATTTTCTTACTTGATAAAATCTTTTAAATCCTATATTAACATAACGTCTTGGACTAAACGGCCGGCCTATTAAAGATATAATAAAGTTAAAGAAATGCCAATCAAGAGGAATATTAATTAAATAGTCAAGAGGAATATTAATTAAATAGAAGACAAGAAATGTATACATGTTATAAGAGAGAATGAACAGTACCAGTGAAGCTGTTGTTGCCAATATGTAGAATTGTCAATCTTTGAAGTTGAGCAAGTGATTCTGGAAGTTCCCCTTTCAAGCCACTGGAATATAAATGAAGCTCTTTCAATGATGTTATATTACCTATGGATGGAGGAATATGCCCTGAAAGACTGTTTCTAGCTAACCCTAGAAATTCTAGTTTGGCCATAGAACCGAGCTCGGTTGGTATGTTTCCAGTGAGGTGGTTGTAAATCATGTCGAGGATAACAAGATTGGTACACTGGGACAAGTTCGTTGGTATTGAACCGGTGAAGAAGTTATGACTGAAATCCACTGATTTGAGTCTCCTTAAGAGACCAAGTTCTTGAGGGATTGGGCCATGGAAGCTGTTGTTTTGGAGAACAATGGTTGTAAGAAAAGAGAGATTGGCTAGATGAGGAGAAAGGGTTCCAACCAAGCCTTGAGACGTCAAGTTTATTTGAACAACTCTATCTTGGTGTGTTTGGCTGCATTGGATGCCTTCCCAATTGCAGAAATGGAGTGTTTGATTCCATGAGGTCAAAGATTCATGTGGATCAAGCTCTATTGAAGATTTGAAGGCTAACAATGAACTTTGATCACTAGTTTTGGTTTGGGAGAATGTTGTTGGTAGAGAGAGAAGAAAACAAAAGATGAAGAGAGGAAGAAACATCATGGTTATTTTTGACTTGGGGAACTTCTTATGATTTTGTGAAGATTTTAGATGACAAGTTTTAAGGTAAGTGATAACACTAAATGACCGACATATATATGTATTGTTGACTTATTGGTATTATATATATCTATTATCTATATAAAAGTATGAATATTTCTTATAAAATAGGGATTGTCTAATATATCTTTATTAAATATTATTATTTAAGGTTATAATAGTAATTTAGAATTTTCATACTTAAAATTATTTAATATTAGAATTCTAATCCAAAATCGTATAGAATTCTATTTTAAGTAGGACTCTAATTTAATGTAGATCATATATCCTTATAAAAGATTATTATATAAGATCTTAATAATAATTTAATATAAGATATTTTAGTACCATCCCATACAAATAAATATAGATATTGTAATAATGAGATTTAACAAGATTAGATTAAAGAAATTTAAGTACAGATGATTTCAATTAAGTTTCGTTATGTAGTCGTTGTTATATATTAAGGAATGAAAAAAATATTACCTTTATAAAATGTAGATTTTGCACTTAGGTAGCCAAACTTTGAAAGTTTACTGTATAACTGCCAACCTTTGCTAATTTACCATATGACCGCCAAAATGTTATTTCCGGCGGAATATGCTCCGAATATGCCTAGTATATTCGCCGACGGTGAAAGAATATTTTGAGCATATTCCGCCGGCGATGACATTTTAGTAAATTCGCAAAGGTTGGCGGTTATACAGAAAACTTTCAAAGTTCGGCTACCTAAGTGTAAAGTCGTCATAGTTTGGCTTGAATTTTGTAATTTAAATTAGGTCTAGTTTGTAAATTTACCCTAAAAAAAAAAAAAGATGCGAACTTAGGTTTAGTTTTAGTTGCAGCATGAATTTTTGACTGTAATAAAAAAATGCTCAATTTGAAAATTGATTCAATTTTGGACATATTTGGATTTTTCGGGCTCCAGTTGTTGACATGGAGCCCAAATTGTATATGTTATAATTATCATCTATATGTAAATTTATACGTCAATGATTAACTTACTGAATTTGGATGTCACATCAAAAATTCAAACATGTCTCGAATTGAAATAAGTTTTACCTCGACTATTTTTGGTATATTACAATCAAAAATTCATATTGTAATTGAAACTGAACCCTAAATTCGTGGTTTTTTAATAACTTTTTTTTAATGAAATTATAACCTATCAGGAGATGGCCATGGATAGACAAAAGAACAAGAAAACAATCCATGGACAAAAGAACAAGAAAGCATTGCTCATTTACGAAATTAAATAAACCCGATACTCTATAATGTAAGAGCACTTGTCTTCAAGGTCCACAGTAAACAGGACAATCTTCCATTTTCTTATATGGATAGGCCCACATCAAGGAGACCTAATTGCAGAGACTACCAACGGGCTGAATTGTTCTATGAAGTTGAAACTATTTATTGTTAGTAAATTTAGCTGTTGGCTCGTTCAACGTACGAAAATGAGTACCTTCTTTTTTTTTTTTTTTTTACTGCATCAATATTTGTAAATGCACAACATGGTTGATTTTAATGTCACTATAAGAAAAGGCAAAAATAGAGATGAAAATTATGGTTCCAAACATGTAAGTTTTCATCGCAAAACTAAGTTAGCAGTGAAAAAATTTCGTTACTAACGTCGTAGATATATGGGCGTGGCAAACCTAATTTGCGTCATTTTTTGTGTATGGTGTCGCAAAATTAGTGACGAAATAATTTTTGCCGCTAACAATAAATGCGATTAATTTTTTCCAGTTAAATGTCATGAAAATATTTGTGGTGAAATTTTGCATTTTCAAGGCCAATTTAGTGATGAAAATGTATAATTTTATCGCAAACGTAGTGGCAAGATTTTATATTTTGTCGCTAGTATAGAGTGATCACAACTATAACTTAGCAATGACTTCTCAACTTTTGTTGCAAACTTGAAGCACGCAAAATTACACGTGAAATTAGAATGTTAGCTACAAATTTTAATATTTTCATTGCAAACTTAGCAACAAATTACTTTATTTCGTCACAAAATTACAACTTAGCGATGAATTTGTGAAATGTCATAGCAAACTTAGCGACAAATTACATAATTTTATCGTAAAAAGTATAACTTAGTGATGAATTTTGTCTATTTCGTTGCAAAGAGTGGTCACTAATGTTTTAGCAATAAACTATCTCATTTCATCGCAAAAGTTAGCAATGAAAGTTTATCTTTGGCCGTAAATAATATCATTAGCCACAAAAACTCAAATTAATTTGTTGCTAAAATTTCGTTGTTACTTTCTTATTTTCTGCTTGCTATTTGTGTTTCTTATTCCAGGATCTTCTCCTTTGTTTCGTTGTTGTATGATCTATCTTTAGACGATTCATTTGTTATATTGCTAGATTTTTATATATTAGAGAGAGATGGATCAAAAGGATTTCTAAGTTATTGTATTTATATTTTATTCCATCTAATTTATTACGAATGTTGATGGGTTCATTTTGATTGATCCAACTCTTGAAATTGTATATGTTTAAACTTTTTTATAGGCAATTCGTGTATAAAAAGTTAATATTTTGATTGATCTCACAATGGTTTCTTTGTGGGTTTAATATCTTATGGTGTCATCAAACATATTTTTCTTGCTTCCCTATAGATATATATTTGTGTTTATATATATCTTGAGATATATTTAAATCATAATCATTAAACCGAGAAAATTGAGTATATTACTTTTTTCCCCAGTAACTTAGAGGGTCTGGCAAAATCGGACAATAACTTTCGGGCTGACAACATTGGACAATAATTTGTTGACTTTGGGAGGAAGAACTCCTCCAAATTAATTAAACCCTAACTCCACCCTTAAAAAGAAGAAATTAGGGGAAAAGTAGCATCAACAACTAAAAGGTTCATCTTAAAAGCCTCAATAACCATTAGAAAACCAAAAAATAAAAATAAAAAAATACAGTAACTGGACCACATTTCCCCACTCAAGTATAAATCTCTTACTTTTTATCATATTCGGATGTCAATATCCCGAAAATTAACAACAAAAACTAAGAAAATGCACAGTCGGCCTACCATATTGGGGCGGTGGTAAATTGGCCAGCTTTTTATCGCTTTTTTTCACCATCTTCAGGCGCTTGTTTTTTGGCCTTCTTTTTTCACTTCTTGCTCGCTAAGTTCGGATACTTTCTTGTCTGGATTGGTAGATTTTCTCACTAATTTGGTTTAACGGTTGTTTCTGTGATCGATACCCACAAATTGCCCCTAATTTCTTCTTCATCAGGTTGGAGTTAGAGTAATTTAATTAATTTGGGGGAATTCTCCCTCCCAAATTCAATACTGTTTTTTTTTTTTTTTGAGGTGAGGTGAATTTTTTTTCTTTTTTTAATGTCAATGTAATATATTACCACCTCAGCTTATTTGGCCTGACAAGCCCAAATTAGGGAGATCATATGCATAAAACACTTGCAATTTCGACCCAAATAAGAAATTCAGGCTAAAATTGGACAAATTTCGCGAAAGTCAACAAATTATTGTCCAATATCGCCAGCTTGAAAAGTTATTGTTTGATTTTTACCCCCTAAATTACTGGGGAAAAAAGTAATTTAGTCGAGAAAATTTTAAAAGTTAACATACCCTTCAATCTTTACTGTGTTCATTTGTTTTTTTCATTTTGGAACATCATTTTTATATTTATTTCAATTACAAATTGTACTAAACATTTTTTTTTTCAAGTTTATAACATCAGAACAATTTCTAGGAAAAAAACGCACATTTGATTTACACATATTAATTGAGGATTTTTTTTCTTTTTCACTTTTAATATGGATACCAATGAATAAGACGTCTCATCTATTTTCAATAGTAAAGTAGTGTTGTTTTCTTGTTTGAACCTCATCGGTCACCATCATGATTCATTTAACAAATTTTTTTGAAAGAGCTTTCGGAACTCACTTAAACCCAGAAAGTTGCTATGCCTATAAGTGTTGTGAAATATGTCTTGAGTATGATTTTGCAACAAGAGATTATATTTTGATATGGGAAGGATGAGAATATGAAGGATAGTCTTTGAATTTGTGATTATTATCTTTAATAACCAAAGATCACAAAACTGCGAAATAGCAGAAAAACCCCCACATGTGCAGACATGAGTACAGAAGAGATGAAGATATGGGGAGAAGCAGACGTAGAATCCCTCGCATATGCAGACGTGAGTACAGAGGCGTCAAAGTCATATTAAGCAGAAGTGGTGATATCACGCTGAGAAGCAGACGTAGAATCCCTCGCATATGCAGACGTGAGAACAGTGGCGTCAAAGTCATATTAAGCAGAGGTAGTGATATCACGCTGAGAAGCAGACGTATAATCCCCGCATACCCAGACATGGTTGCAGAGGCGCCAAAGTCATATTAAGCAGAAGTGGCAATAGCACGTTGAGAAGCAGATGTGGTAGTTTAATGCGCTCAGTGTAGAGAATAATAACCGGAAGCAAGGATGACAAGCATGTTGCAAGGCTTTGCTGACGTGGCAGAAGAAGACAAAAAGAAACAATTCCCTGGATAACAGAAAATAGAAGAAAATAGAAGGATCTAGATGAGAGGAAGAGTACCAGAAGCAATGAAAGGAGTACTTTCATAAAAAGGGGTATTTGAGATGGCTTAGGGATCAAGAAAATACTAAGGGAGGAAAAGACATTTCTACCCTTCTATGTAAAAGAATAGTATAAATAGGAGGAATTATGTAACACAAAGGCACTTTTTGATACTTTTCTCAATTAATCCGTTTACTTTGGTGGGTGGGATTGTTTTAATTGATAAAAAATGTGGGATTACACTATTCATCAAGGATAAAAAAATGTTAATTGATTGTTTGGTATGTAAGTTATATTGTGGGTTTAGTTTAAATTTTTGTTTGGTATGAATGTTTGTAGGTTTGGTAAAGTTGCTTTGTTTATAAAATCTTGTTTGGTTTATTGGTTAGTATGGATTAAAAATGTGAAACAACAATTTTGCCCTCAAATGTTTTAAAAATTAAAAATTTTGATTTATCAAATAAATACATAATATGATTTAAGTGTTTCAAATTTTGTATTTTTTAAAGTTTATTTGATTTTTCATTTCAGTTAATTAAAAATAAAAACACTAAGTTTTACGTATTTATATTTAATAATTTTTCAAAATTTATTAACCTCTTTTAGAATCTAATTTTTAGTACTATACTTCCCATCAACCACAAAATCTCCATTTTTCATAATATTTTATATTTCAATCAATATATAATTTTACATTTTTAAATTTATAACCGTGCATCACACAAGGAGGTACTAATCTTGGCGGCAATGATAAAACATTTTTCAGTTAATTAACTGTATTTTGTCAAATTGATATATAATGATTATTATCAAACTTTGTCTAATTAAAAGAAGAAGACATGTTATAATTTCAGTTCCAATGTTTGCATGAAATTCAAACAAAAAATAAAAAATAAAAAACACAGAAGTTTGGTATTGTAGGGTTTGGACTAAACCCACCAAATTTGGTGGGTTTAGTATTCCTCCATTAAGAGAGCCCAATCCACTACACCAAAAACGCTTAAAGACAACAATTCTAAAGTGTTGTTGTTCTGGGTATAAGAATGTAGTCTATGTCACTGTTGTCGAAGAGGGGCGCCCAAAGACAACACTTCAAAAGTGTTGTTGATTACTCATAGACAACACTTTGAAAGTGTTGTTGATATATGCCAAATATTATCTTTTACATAGAAAAATCGAACATAGACAACACTTTGGAAGTGTTGTTATTCTCGTCGTATAAAATAATTCACAACACTTTGGAAGTGTTGTTATTCTCACCACTGGGATTTGATCCCTTGTCCGCCACCACTAGGATTTGAACCCTCATCCGCCACCACTAGGATTTGAACCCTCGTCCGCCACCACTAGGATTTGAACCCTCGTCCGCATATATGAAAGCAACTCAAGTACCACTAGACCAAAGATGTACATTGATTTATTTATTATCTAATATATATATATATATATATATAAAGTGAAAACGATAGACCTCCAATTTTCTTATTTTTTCCACGCGGAGTTTGACTGACTCGTTTGCTTTTATAAAAGGTTCGTCTCATAATGAATTATATTATCCACCAAAAATTAGTACATCAACCTATCACCATTCAAAAGAATAAATATGAATAAACAATAATTTACTCTCAATATCAATGATTAAATAATATCAATAAAAAAAGATCTCACCAATTTTAAGTTAAGATTCAGCAACATCATCAGTATTTGATAAACCAAAGATGAAAAAGATAAGGAAATTTTAATCATTATAATAATAATAACAAAATAACAATAAATATTAGTATATTCCTCAAATATAATTATAATACTTAATTATTAATAAATATTTGAACAGGTATGACATCAATTTCAATATAAATTAATTTCATTATATAAAATTAATTTCTTAAGAATTTAAAAATAAAGCAAAGTTAAAGTAGTAATCAAAATAATAATATAAAAAAATAACGATAAAATTATATATTAACATTATTAATATATAATCATAATTATTAAATATTAACAGTTATTTTGGAAAATGTAAGACATCATTTGTATATCAATTTACCACATTTCAAAAATGATTACTTATAATTAAAAGATAACACTTTTCAAGTGTTTCCATAATAAAAAGAGTATGCTTAAAGACAACACTTGTAAGAAATGTTGTTATTATCTAAGAAATGGAGCTCAAACACAACACTTCTCTAAAATTGTTGTCATTGACAGAAAAAAACACGCCCAAAGACAACATTTCTCTAAAAGTGTTGTCATTGGCAGAAAAAAATACGCCCAAAGACAACACTTCTCTAAAAGTGTTGTCATTGGCAGAAAAAAATACGCCCAAAGACAACACTTCTCTAAAAGTGTTGTCATTAGCAGAAAAAAATACGCCCAAAGACAACACTTCTCTAAAAGTGTTGTCATTGGCAGAAAAAAACACGCCCAAAGACAACACTTCTCTAAAAGTGTTGTCATTAGCAGAAAAAAATACGCCCAAAGACAACACTTCTCTAAAAGTGTTGTCATTGGCAGAAAAAAATACGCCCAAAGACAACACTTCTCTAAAAGTGTTGTCGTTGGCAGAAAAAAACACGCTCAAAGACATCACTTCTCTAAAAATGTTGTCATTGGCACAAAAAAACACGCCCAAAGACAACACTTTCGTAAAATTGTTGTTAAAGTGATGTCTTTGAGTAAAAAAAAAAATCTTTCTCAACACTTTAAGCAAAAAGTGTTGTAAATTGCAAAACCACAACAGTTTATGCTTAAAAATGTTGTCGTTGTGGTGTTGTCTTTGACCTTTTTTGTTGTAGTGATCATCCAAATAATCCAGCCCAATCCCAAGTAATTTTTAAAAACCCGGGCCGCCATCCTTCAAAGTAAACATGGGTTTAGGTTGAATTTTAATCCCTATCCAGCCTAAACCCATGAAGTAAACATGACCTAAGGAAACACATTCACTCTTTCTTCTTTAGCAAGTAAAAACTATTTCCATTCATTGTGTGCATCTTGTGTTGCTTATTTTCACTGTAGCATCAATATTCATGTTAATTACTTGATCTTACCTATTTTTGTTAATTACTTGTGTTTCTGACCATCATGATTCATTTAACAAATTTTTTTGAAAGAGCTTTCGGAACTCACTTAAACCCAGAAAGTTGCTATGCCTATAAGTGTTGTGAAATATGTCTTGAGTATGATTTTGCAACAAGAGATTATATTTACATCGTAAGTAGGACATAGATAACCATTTGCCACTTTGGTTGGAGACATACTGTTATTATATATATACTATATACTAATTTATCACTTTCCCTCCTAAAATTGTCTTCTCAAAGAGAGAGAGAGAAAAAAAAAAAAAACATGACTTTACCGAATATTATAATAACAAATAAGAAAAAACATATAACTCTTGATTAAGAACATAGTATAACAAAAAGAAGAAAAAACGTATCATATATATGCATATTATATTTATTGTTTAGTTTTTATTTAAATAACTTTAAGTTGTACAAAATTTAAGCTAAAAGCTTTTTTTTTTTTTCAGTATATGCAATTCCGTATATATAGTTATAGAAATTTTATGTTTGCATATTAGCACACTCACTTCTTTTTAAATTGTCTTTTTTATTCTAATATCAAGTTTGTGATGAAATAATTAAAATAGAAGAAGAATACTAGTTTTTGAAATTCATGTAAATGTTTAAATTTTTATAAAGTTAGAAATTAAAAAATATATATTTTATATTAGAATTAGTATGAAGTTTGTAATATGTGATAAAAAAGACGGTAATTTTTTATACATATAAATGATTACAAGTGTTCGATTTTCTTAATATTAAAACATACAAAAAATATATATGTAAAGTAAAGTTAGTTAAAATCATATATTTTTAATAATTAAATAATTTATATATTCATTTCTTTCCTTTAAGCAATTTTTTAGTTAAATAATTAATAAACCGCGCATTGCTCGGATGTACTACTAGTTTTAAACAAATCAAGATCTTGTGACTTGTGTTGCACAATGTGTTTACAAGTTGAATCTACTGCATTACAACAATTTGTGATATAATTATGCTTCTACTCATGTTTTTTTAGCTTTTTCATAGTTATATTTGGACCCCTTTTCTATTGTATATCATGCAGATCATAGATTCTTCTTAACTATATTCGATGATTATAGTAGATGTACTAGGATATATCTTCATAAGCATAGAAGTCTAATGTTAAAAACTCCTTGTCTAAGGGATCATACTCAATTCAAGGTTCAAATTAAAAGGGGACAGAAAATGTTACCAAATTCATGTTTTTTTCATAAGAAACATGAGATTACATCAAACTACTTCTGTAGAAACACCTCATCATAATTTAGTAATTTGACCAAATTCAAAATAATCCATATAATTTATTCAAGAAAAATTAGTTGGCAATTCATTTCTATCTGACTAGGAAAATATATGTGCTGAATTGGCTTCACAATCACAAGAATGCAATGGATATTTATAGGACCATATAGGAATATAGCAGTGAACAAATTATTACAATTAAAAAAAAAGGAAATTTAATTTAGAAACGAAAATTTAACGTAAGCGCCGTTGCCGGGGATCGAACCCGGGTCACCCGCGTGACAGGCGGGAATACTTACCACTATACTACAACGACTTGATGAAAGTATTATGATATTTAAATGTTTAGAATCAAATCGAAATATTTGATCTTGTCTTCTTCTGTATGTTTTTCCAAATCAAGATTTCAATATTTATATAAATAAAGATAAATTATTCTGAATATTCAGTATGCGTTACAAATAATCTGACACTAAATTATCAGATCATTAGCAGAACACATATAAAATAATCAATTAAAAAAAAAAACAGAACAAAAGGTGATCTTCCTTTGGTACTTAAATCAAAATCGTTTTAGAATTTAATTCATTAATTATTTATTATAGGATTAATTACATATAAAGTCATCACCCCTGAGATGATTTGATTCGAGACATGATCTTTGAATGTTAACATCAAGTCGCCATCATTAGAATAACATTAATTTGAACGAATATTTTTGGATTGTTGATGTGGAGACCTAGCGACTATATATCCTAGACTCCTAATGACCCCTTCACATAGAAAATCATCGTTTGGTTGCTGCCTCGCTGATCGAAAAACGCCATTTTTTCACTATAACACTCCAATTAAAAATTTAAACTTTAGAATGGGTAGTATTCGTTTTATTTAAGTAAGTGATTGTCTAACCACTTAATTCTCTGAGTGTTGATTTCGTTTATGTTCATTTATCATAATGGTTCTAGATCAATGCAAACTTAGTTCTTCAAAGCTTGAGTTCTTGGTATTATGATCTTGTTTTATCGATTCTGATATGATCTGAACTCAACAATATATCATTTTACATGTGCACTATTCGACTGACTAGTAGAATTTTATTTTCTACAACTATCATAAAATTTTAAATTAAACAACTCATATCCTAACCATTTTCATTCAATCTTTTATTCTTGGAAATGATCTTTCAAAGTTTTTTATTATATGAGAGAATCAAATTCTTCAAACATACAATAAAATAACACGACACAAAAAATTTATAGGGTTGAATCCCTCAATTGCTTCAAACAATTTACACATGGAAGAAAAAATTGTAATTCCTCATCAACAATGTTTTACGAAAGTGGTTTTGGGTTGGGTGCTACCCACATGATAAATGTAGCGGATGATGTTTGGGATGCTTATGTGAAGGTAATGTTACTCTCATTTTAACTCTATTAATGCGTGATTGCAATCCGAACAAACCTTCACACTCAAATTAAATCTTTTTTGAATTCCCAAATTTACAGATTGACAACACTGTTAGAACTTTGCGTTTCAAAACATGGCCTTTTTACGATGATTGAGTTGAGATATTTGGGAAGGATCGGGCCATCGGATACTATGCAAGATTTTTTGAACACCGGTAACATCGATCCTAATAGGTCATCATCCATGCCTCCTCCCATACTCAATGAAGAGTCATCCACCGCATTCATGTCAAAGGCTACTGCTGAAAGTTCAAATACCTCAACCCGAAGTGGGAAGTTAAAGGCTAGAAAGATTGAAATTCAAGTGCATGACCCTTTGTATTAGACCTTCACTGAGTATTGTGAAAGATGGATTCCACTGAAAAACAAACAAGAGTTTACGACCTCCTAGACACCATCAAATTTCCTAACTTAAAGGCAATAGTTCGTTTCTTTGCTAATTATAATGAGAGTGACTTGAACTACTTTCTTAGTGTGTCGGACGAAGCTAGGATAGTTTTGGTGGAAGACATTATGGAAAAAATGCACTCCTCAATATGCACTAATGTTATGATGTAATGTCATTTCTACACTTAGCACTTTACTGTCATATCGTATTTTGAATCCATTTGCATTGAAAACCAAAATGTGTAATGTTTTGTTGGACCGATGTTGAATATATTTATGTGGGATGCTATTAAGTATCGTGCATATTCAGTTTCATATCAAATTCCAATTCAAACTCTTCATTTTCACAAACAACCATATATGTTTGACAGTTTCTACTAATGCTATTAAGCACTAATGTGGATGTGAGAATCATTACGTAACTCCAACACATTATCACAATAGAGATATGCTTCTTAATATTAGTACACTACAACAACATGGAAATCATAATAACTAAAATTGTGACTACAAATAATGACCCAAACTCTCCAACATAAATCCACCAAACTCCAACAATGTTCAATTTTTCCGATCGAACGATGCTTTAACAGAGGATGAGACGTATGACGCACTGTACAGCCCCATGCAAATGTTATTTCCAAACATCTTTCATTTTCCTCTCGAATTGACCGTGGGGTTGGTTGAGCTCATCTCTGTTTTCAAAGATGGAAATCGTGTCGATCCTTCCTGATCATCCGATTCATTACCACTCACGCCCAATTACTTTATCAAACTAGATGTCAAGCTAGACGATTTGTCACTCAAGAATTGAGTAACCTCATCCAATGGTGTGTATTTGGGTACACGGGGTGGGGAGGACATCATCTTCAATGACAATGACAGAATTTCAGAGTTGATGTTTGCACTTCGGTAGGAGCACCGAAGATGACTTTCAAATCATCCCAATGAGGGTCTCCATAGGTGCCGTATGCCCATGCGAATGGATCCAACTATAATTGACAAAAGTAATAATATAATGAATAACCAATAGCATAGTTGAAGAATAAATTCAAGTAGGAACGTGAGTAATAAATTTGTTATAGGACCACAATCTCAGCCCCAATATCTTCATTGCATCCAATTTCGTTGTTTTCAATGGCCTAACTTACATCATCACACATCATAACCATCAAGAAAGTGGAATCCCGTTGTAGTAACAAATACACTTGTTTTACACATTCTTTGAGGTCAAAATTTTTATTGAAGAACTTCGATAGCATGTATTGAACAATTTGGATTGCATGTCGGTTGTTACCTCTGGGATTGAAATTCTCCATTCTTGTTTTATTGGCAAGAACCTCAGCGAAAAGAGTGACTACGTTAACATCACATTCAAGGCTATATATGTAGTCCTCCTGTTTGAAACCAGCAAGATGTTGAACCATTATGATTTGATAATGTGTATTTCTTGCTTCAGTTTGTCTCAACAATGACGTGTAGCTTGATATGAACATTAATTACTCCCTACTATATAAAGTAGTTAGATAGAAGGTGCATATCTCAATTTTGATTTTCTAAATTGCCTTGAAATGTGTTGATAGCATGCTACAAAGGTCATTTAATGTGGAGTCTAACCTGTAAATTGATTTTCTCAATTGACAATACATTATCTCAAATTCAATCTCACACCCATGTGGGACCTTAACAACACATTTATGTTGACTAAAATAGTTGCTCTCTATTAGAAATTGTGTAAAAGTGTCACATAGTACCTCATACCTCTAAACTTATCCTCACTTTAGACATGTCCACCATTCCAATGTAGTAGACTTACAAATTGGACAAATCATGCAAAACCAAATATGAATGGGAAGAACTAAGGGCACCACACACATATCCAAGAGCACCACTCCTTCTAAGGACACCACACAAAATATTAAACTTGTTCAAAATTTTACCAAGAGCACCACATTTATTATCAATAATACCCTTACTCAATTTTACAAAAGTGAAAAAAAAAAGAGGAATCAAAGCAATTGCAGTAGAGAAACGAGAGAGAAGTGGAGAGAAAGAAAGAAGGAAGAAGTAAGCTATAATTTTGGTTGATTCGTCCGTTGGAGAAGAACATCATTTCGGTTGATTCGTCTGAAGTTCGACTAAAATGGAACCAACTCATCCAACTCCAACAACTAGATCAATACTCTTCAAAGGTTAGTTCATTTGAAAATTTTGTTTGAATTTTGTAAATTTATGAGTTGATTTTTGTAGAAATTGATGTAGTACATTAGCTTTTGTTATGGATTTAGGGTTTAATGCTTTAATTTGCTGAAATTGTATGAAAAAACGAATGAATTCGGGCCAATTTGTAGGATTTTATTCTGTAAAGATGAACTGCAACGCGGCACTGGTTGGCCGAACGTGCAACGTGCGGGACGCGCAGCGTGCGGAACGGCCACCAATGCCAAGTGCCTTGTGCGTCGTTCGGCCGCGCTTGCCGAGTGAAAAGCTTGCAGCCTCGGCTGGACTGGCTGAACGATTATGCGCCCGCGGCTGGTCTGGCCGAACTCGCCTTGTGCGCACGCGGCCGGTCTGGCCGTACAGCTGATTTATTTTATGTCTTGTCCATTTTTTTGATTGTTGTGTTAATTATTCTTCTTTGTAATTCAGGAATTACATATTGGAGGAGGAACAGACCCACTGCTTCAGAAATGAGGTGTCGAGAAGTTCTACGTGGTGAAGGTTCGGGCACGCAAGAAGCGGCCGTACCCATGGCGTTTACTTATGAGGAGCCTCCATAGGATTTCCCATAGGATCTCCCACAGCATTTCCCATAGGATATCCCACAGGATCTCCCACAGCATTTCCCACAGGATATCCCACAGGATCTACCACACGATATTCCTGTTAAAACTGAAGTAGATTATTATCCCCTTGAGCATGACCAGAATGAAGAAGTTGAGGAGCAGCCGGTGGCCCAGAGAGAGAATGAGTCTGAGGTACTTACTGGACCTTTTCCCGGTAGACCGAGCGATCATCGTCTATTGCCAAGTTTTAAGACGCATGTGGCCGCCAAGATATGGTTCGGTGAGGAACGTGGCATAATGAAGTGTTTATGTCACACAACAAAGCTAGAGTCATGGAGGTCAGGGGGTGACTTAGCCCAGTTTCGAAGGCTATTGAGGCATTTGAAAAATTGTTGATCTCCGGCATGTTTCGTATAAGAACCCCAACAAGACCCTCATTTGTGCTTTCGTTGAGCGGTGGCATCCGGAGACAAATAGCTTTCATATGTCGTTCGGTGAGATGACGATCATACTGGATGATGTCTTCTGCATCATCGGATTTCCAATTGAGGGAAAAGCTATGGTCACACCGGCCACAGGTCTCGAACGGCCATCTGATGTGCTTCAACGTGTGTTGGGAGTCAGTAGGGATGAGGCGTTGGAGGAAAGCACAGAACATGGAGTTCGGTTGGAGTGGCTTCGAAAGACCTTCAGTCCCATGGCCTCGTCTCCTAATGAAGAGGAGAGACTCTAAGCTGCTAGGGCGTATCTTTTATACATGCTCGGGTGTACTATTTTTACTGACAAGAGCGGCAGTAGAGTCTCCACCCAGTTTCTTCCCCTGTTGGAGCACGTCAAGAGGGTACACAAGTATGCTTGGGGCACTGCTGCACTAGCATACTTGTATCGACAGTTGGGTTATTTTACATACCGACTACTTGTGGTGTTGTCGTAATGCCTAATGTTGTTCGTCCAGGCTGAGACAAATCTCTCTTTGTATGGATTGAGCCAATTGGAGATGACATAATTAACGACATTTGGATGGTCATGGAAGTCGTCTTTCAATCTCCCGACGTACTCATTGAACTTCACTTCATTTTCAGTGAGAATCAATGTGTTCTATGAGTAGTTAAATAACTCCCACTTCGCTTGTTTGTGAAATTCTTTCTTGCACTCAGTAAAAATATTTTTACTAATATGCCATCGACACAACATGTGTTTAGCTTGAGGGAACACCACTTCAATCGCATTCATCATAACTAACTCCCGATCAGTGACAATGACATGTGGCAAGAAAGATTGATCCATCAATCCTTTTAAAGTCGAGAGAGCCCATATACAATTCTCCTCACGTTCAGCCTCAAGATAGATGCATGCTACAGAAAATGTGATATCCGTTGATATAATGCCAACCATTTCCAATAGCGGCATCTTGTATCGATTGGTCTTGTACGTACAATCCATCAACAAGATATTTGGAAAAGCACGCAACAGGTCGACACTAGTCGGGTGGGCATAGAAAAGATCTTTTACCCTATCGGATATCTCGCATCTTTTCACAAGGTAATAATACTTGTGTGTCTCCAGTTTCCCTAACAAATATTGCATTTGAGATTGACCGGCATGCTCAACAACTCTATGCTTATGATGGGCATTATAAATCGTCTTCAGGGTGGACGCATTTTCAACGAATGTCTCTTTCAACGTAGACAATATTTCCTTCGGGACAACCTTGTTTCTGGACAGGTCGGCCACAAATTGATCTTTAACCGGTGTTAGTCGGCCAGCATATGAATGACCAACCAAGGTCCTACCCATTGGATGATTGTGAACTCCCGAAACGACCGATAAAGACCATTGTCCGCTCTCGTTCAATTGAAATGCCCTTAGAAGAAACGGACAACCACACTTCTTCGTGGCTGTGTTTCTCCTACTTTTCTTCTGAACGATCTCTAGACTGTCTTGCTTTTCAAGTAGATGTTTGGCCTTATTGCGTACACAATACACCCCACCTCTTTCACATCCCAAATCAACCCGAGGTCGACGACCTTGATGACCAGGAAGATCAGAGCGTACGACTAATATCACTATATTGTGTCTATGAGCTATGACGTTAATCCAATTCATCATCGAAGTTCGAAATTCAAATACTTGATCTGTGGTGAACTCCTCAGCAAAATAAATCTCAAGATATTGAGGATCTACATCATTCGAATCCATTGCTTGTCGAACATCCATTGGGTTCGAAAAGTATCGATTATCATCGTTTTGCATATGTTCCTGTTATAAACGAGTAAAAACCATCATAAGAATATAAAAATTTGAAATAAAAAATTTTTATGTGTAAAAAACGTGACTGTTCGGCCAGGGTGATCAAACGAGCTTCAAAACGTTCGGCCAAGCCTGCCGAAAGCCTTACAGAGCTGTCGGCCACCTTGGCCGAACACACAGTCTTTCGTTTGGCCAACTCGGCCGCATACGCCCTGCGAACTTCGGCCAGCACGGCCGAACTTCCTATATATTGTTCGGTCTGTGTTGGCCGAACGGATATCCTTCTGCGTGAATTTTCAAATTCAAAAAAACGAAACTTGTTTGCTATCTACATTTATGCAAACACTTACATTGTTTGTATCGAATGAATCTTCACTAGCCATTGATGATTTCTTCACTCACTGATGGGGAAAAAGATGAAATTTGTAAGAGTTTTGTTGTAAATTTTTGTTGAAATTTTCTTTCGTAAGTGTTAATGGAGAAGAAGGTTTTGAGAAGAAGAGGGAGAGTGTGTGGTGCCCTTAGAATTATTGGTATCCAATTTCATTTTTTGTGTGGTGCCCTTAGCATTTGATGTTTTAATGAAAAATATTTTAGTCTTTTCGCAAAAAAAAATTTATATAAAAAAAGTATGTGATGCTCTTAGAATCTTGTGTGGTGCTTTTAGTTCTTCCCATATGAATTTCTCATAAATTAAATTGAAAATTGTAATAGGAACATGTGATGAAAGTTAAGCTCAACAATAATAAACATACAACTACTTTAAAAGCACACTGTTTTATTAAAGTCTACTGTACTGTGTCATTAATTATGTTTGGAGCTTGAATAAATGGACTACAATTAAATATAATTGACATGCTAAATAATTTGTTTTTCTTATTGATTATGTGATAATCATACAATGTCTCAATGACATGTAACAACCTAATATACATAATCTTGTAGGGATAGGATGTTGAAGCGGAACAAAAACTCAACAAGTACTTCTTTCACGTTTTCATCGAAGATGAGACGACAAATTTACTAATAAAATTTGGGAAAGTGTGTTGCAAAGGCAATGTAAGAGACAGTTAGATCATAAGCAATGTATATGAGAATATATCAAGGGAAAAAACACAACGAAATGGGTGATGGTCGTTGGAATGAAGAGAACGTGAAAGTCTTCATTTCAACAATACGCGGCTCTATAGGATGTTCATAGACTGTGTGAACAACAATGTTGGAGTGAAGTTTAATCTTACGGCCAATCTTGTCACAGTCTTTATTACAAAGGTATTAATCCAAGGTTTCATTTCGGTCTTTCATTAGTTTAATTCCATTGTTATTATTGTGCTCATTAATGTTTGGTGTGCAGGAGAATGAGACCCAATTACTATATCAAGAATGTGGCTTTCTGATGTTCGAACAATGGTCCACAATCATTGAAGCACATTGACCCGGCGAAGTCATACCCAATCAAATTGGGTCATCATCTGAAGCCCCGATTGTAGTCAATGAGGAACAGTTTGACCCTGAAGCCATAGATGATTGAGACGTTTGTTTCCCGCCAGTTCCAAGACAGAGTCCAATTCACAAATCCAAATTATCAAAGATCTGAATATGGAAAGTATGCGCGCATTTTGAACATTATTTACTGAAAGCCGTATGAGATGCACTAAAACAAATTACTTTTTGCCAACTACTTAACCAATGATGATGATGCATCATTAGGAAACAACCTGCTGCTCATGGAATGCATCATGGTAGTAACACTTTTAATAATTAGTGTCTTGCAATCATGCATGAAACGAATTTTAACTTACGTGTAGATCTGTCTATGAAATATGTACAACTTATTTCCTAAACCTGCTCTCTTTAATTAAGCAAATACATTAAAAGACAATGCCTCTATAATGTTCAAATCACTGCCAAGCGACAATGTAGCAAGAAATTCTACAAGCTTGAAACACAACTATGCAATAAAAATTAATAGTCATTCTAAATTTCTTCTTCCAACTTGGGCAATTTCCATTAAGAACCTTTGTAAACACATGTTACATAGTAAAGTTTTAGAACTAACAATTCTACTTGATAGTCAAAGATTAACAAGTACAAAAAAGTTACATTGTCATCCTTAATCATAATTAAAACTTACAAATGCCCTTTGACACCCCTTTTCTTCTTTTCGGAAACTTGTAGCAATAACAGAGATTCTGAACAATGTGATGCATAACAACAATAAGAAGTTTGTACATTTATTGTATTTCACAAGATTTGCTTGTCGCAAGTTCAATCTTCAAACGAGCAATCTTTTCAAGACACTCGATTGCAACATCTCTCGCACGTCCTTCAAGTGGCGACTCTAACCAAATGAACATCCCACAAGCCTCTTTCGAAGGGACAAACGATAACAATCTTTACAGACTTACAAATCAATCACATGTACATAAACAATACACAATTAGTATGTTTAATACATTTGGTTTCAATAAACGCAATCGTACTTCTCGGAAAGGACAAATCATGAAACGTTGAATAAGAATTTTTCCTTCCTCGAAGTTTGCATTTGCATTGGGATCATATGCCAACAACGCATCGCCCCGTCAATTGATTGAGTTTTCCTACTCGAACTGGCATGCTGTTGTGTATCAAAACTACACGACATATGTAAAGAAATCAAAAAATAACAACATTTAAGCAAAAAGGAGTTAAAATAAGTTTCCAACAAGTATACTTTTTCAAGCTGTATATACTTAGTCGGATTCAACAATGATCTAGTACACAAGCTTCCAATTCAGAGCAACATTATTAATACTTGAAAAATAAAAGATGTTCTTTGTTTTTCTTTTTTATATGAAGCTACCAATAGGTAAGGAAATATAGAGGATACTATCAAGACAATCCCATAAACCATTCGAATACAATATTTTTTCTCTTGTACTTTGGTTATCCAATCTTCAACTTCGAAAGATGTAAGTATTACCTCGTAGACATGATGCAAGAAGTGGGAAATGCGAATCTTGTGGAGAAGTTTAAACTTTGTCATATCTGATTTTTTTTTCAGCTGGGAAGGATGAGGCTAGACAAACCAACAAACCTTTAATGTGAGAGTAGGCCTTGTGTGAGACCGTCTCACAAATCTTTTTTCGTGAGACCAGTCAACTTATAACCCACACTCAACAATTCACATGAAAATGTGTGAATATGAGTTTAATTCATGGGTAATAAGCATTTGTTTCATGGAAACTATCCGTGAGACCGTCTCACATGAGTTTTTGTATTAATGTGAACCCTAAAATGTCAGATCCCTTCACAAACAAACTCAAATTCAGAAATTAATTCATAGTAAGTAGCAGTGATTAAAAAGGCGCGCCTAGGCGAAAGGGGAGGCGGTTTAGGGGGTTTACGTCTCGATATATCGAGGCGGAATGAGGTGGAGAAAAGCGGCGCCTAGGCGTGCGTCTCACGCCTTATTTGAGGTGAAAAAAAATGGCGCCTAGTTATGAAAAAAATTCTATTTTTTTAAATATTAAATAGACAGAGAATGTGTATTTTAAAGCTTTAAACCCTAATTTAAGCAGCAGCCATCTATTAAAAAACCAGCCCCACTCTCCACTCTTTCCACACTTTCTACTTTTTCTTCCTATCTCCCACCACCATCACCACCACCGACGACTAGTGACGGCCACCGACGATCGGCGACGACCACCGACCACCGGCGACCGGCGGGCAGCAGCGGGCTGTAGCAGGTTTTAGTTACCACCTTGCTGATTTTTTTCCCTTTTTAGTAACTTTAAAAATTTATTTTAGTACAATAATTTAGAACTAATGTTCTTTAGTATATACTAATTTTGAACACTTTAGACTATTTATTATTTAATAATCTGAAATTTATTATTTAAATTTTATTGATAAGAATTAAGAAATTTATTATTTTTGTGTAATTTAGTATTTTGCAAAATATGTTTTTTAGAGATGTTGAGTGAAAACGATAGTAGAAAAGACCCCGCATGGAAGTATGCCATAAGAGATGGTAGCAATATATGTGCATTCAAGTGCAATTTCTGTTCAAAAGTACTTAATGTAGGTGTATTTCGAGTGAAACAACATCTTGCTGGAGGCTATAGAAATGTTGTTGTATGTCCAAAATTTCCTCAACCTGTCAGACAAGAGATTCAAGAATATATGGCTAAGAAAAAAGAGGTAAAAAAGCAACTGAACAAGCTTATTGATATTGATGAGAGGGTTGGTGATGAAGATTATGATATGGATATTGATACCGACTCACAACCGTTGCCAAGTACTCAAAATTCTTCTAGCCATATATCAAACAAGGGCAAGAGACCTATTATGAGGAAGCCCACAAGAAAAGGGGCCATTGATTGCTACTTCACTCCGGATGCAGAAACAGTTGTGGAAATGCGAAGAAAGATGGGGAAACAATCAAAGATTGATGAGAACAATCCCAGTAAAAAGGAGTTGGCCGAACGAGCTTATAAAAAGATAGCAAGATTCGTGTATGACTCGAGCATTTCTTTGTCCGTTGTAAAAAATCCTAGTTTTGCACATATGGTGCAAGCTATAGGGGATTATGGACCAGATTTGCCACCATCCTCGTATTATCAAATACGAGTTCCTCTCCTTAAGGATGAGAAGTTGCATGTCTAGAACATGATGCGGGATCACATTGTAGCGAGAGAAACTAATGGGTGTACATTGATGTACGATGGGTGGACGGATCGAAGGGGAAGAACTTTTATCAAATTCTTAGTCAATTGTCCCCATGGTCGATTGATGCATCAAGCTATGCTAAAGATGCAATGAAGTTATTCGAGTTGATTGATCAAAAGGTTGAAGAGCTTGGAGAAGCAAATGTTGTTCAGGTTGTTACAGATAGCGCTGCAGCTAATAAGTTAGCTGGAAAGTATTTGGAACAAAAGAGGCCACATTTATTCTAGAGTCCATGTGCTGCCCATTGTCTAGATTTGATGTTGGAGGATATTTTTAGTATACCTTATCTTAAGAGGACATGGGAGAGAGCTATTCGGGTGCATGGATACATCTATAACCGACCAACTTTGTTGAATCTAATGAGGTACTTCACACAAAAGAAGGAGCTACTCAAGCCTGCAAAACCCGCTATACAATAGCCTTCTTGACACTACAAAGCTTTCATCTTCAGAAGGCAAACTTGAGGAAAATGTTTGTTTCTGATTATTGGACTAAAAGCAAATGGGCAAAAGAGGCACAAAGTAAAATGGTGGCTGAAATTGTGATGATGCCTTCATTTTGGAGTAATGTACATCTTGCTCTTCGATTTGCTTCCTCCTAGTCCACATGCGTAGAAATTTCAACTTCATACCAATTTGATCCAAGTCGTCTTCCTCCAACTTTTTGATTTGGATCTACATTTCGAAGGAAACCTTTGGCCACAATTTTACTTGAATCAAAAACACCCTTTTCAAGAAAACTGAAAACCTAAGGTTTCAAATAACAAATCATGAGACTATTATGACAAACAAACATAAAAAAATAAAATATTCAAATTCGATGACAAAGAATTAGAATATACCTGGTGTCTATTTTCTGTGCTAATTAAGTTAGAAGATTGAACAAGTGAAGCTGGTGGAGGTGGTGTAAATGTTTGTTGTTGCATTTTTTTGTTGAAATCAGCAAATGCCCTGTCCATCTTTTCCTCCATTCTTGCTAATGCTACTTGATTTTCCAAAACCATTCAATAGCATGCACTACGACTTGGAATACCACCCCACATATCTAATGGATTAACATCCAATCCAAGCATATGTACTCTACCATGTAGATCTTTGTCTCTAACTTTAGCAAACAAGTCATCCGGACCAATGTTATCTTGTGTGTTAGGCAACGGACCAATGTTATCTTGTGTGATAGGCAACAATTTTGATTGGTGTTCTTTCATTTAAGCCTTATGATTACCCTGAGATAAAACTACAATTATTTCTTTATATATATCTAATTCAGGTATACATATTAAATATTTATTCTATATAGAAATTAAGCATGAATTGGTTTTTCTTACTAGTGCATCTCTAGCTGCATCATTTGAAGGATTGTCATTAGAATCAGTATAACATGCATCAAACATCTCTACACGTGATGGAGATTGACTCAACAGTTTTCTCTAACAAAAAAAATATAAATTGATATATAAGTGTATTCATAAGTGATTAGTATCTATTAAGAAAAGTAAAAATCATGGTCTTATCAACTCATCCTCTACTTCACCAAAACTCAACTTCCCAGTAGTTTGTTGCATAATTGAAAGTCTTCTATGATTTTTATTTTTTACACTTATTTCCTGAAATATAGAGTAATGCATAACTGGAAATTGTCGATAAGCTTTATTTCTTACACTTCCTGAAAAAATAGTAATATAAGTATTATGTAATATATGAAAGCACTAATTCTATTATTTTATATACCTTCACATATTCCTTTGTCCAATGTGGCAACCAATTCTTCCATTGATTTTCATTTACTCAGAAAGTGTAGATTCGAAATATTTATTTTTAACTCTCGACTTCCAATGTCTCCTTTTCTTAGCTATGGACATCAAGATCCAATGTTCACCACCTATGGGAATTTCAAATCTCTCTTGCAAAACAACATTTGAATAGATATTTAATTCTATAATTTTTGAGTAAAAAAAAATCAACAAAAATTTATTACCTTCACAATCTTTATCATCTCATCTTTTCTCACTGTTGGCACCTTACTCCAATCCTCAATGTCAAGTGGAACAAACTTTACCATTTCTTGCTAATGTACCTAAAAATCCGGTCAACTTTTTTTTATTAGGACCGATGGGTTGACCTCTTTTGTTAAAGCTAACCAGAATGCGCCCTTCATTTGGTCCTCTAGCCCATATATCAAGTAAGTAAGTAGGTCCTCGTTTTGATGCTAATCAACAGTATCAACTTTAACATAATCAGATAATCTAGTTATATACATGTGTAGAAATCTAAAGGTCAGAATTTTGAGCTAATAACAATGCTAATTGTTGTAACATTTAAACAAAATATTAAGCTTGCTGAACATGAACATTTGTTTGTTTAGTCATGTCAATCCCTGGTTGCTCCTCATTTCCATGTTGTTTGTATCCTTCCACTTGGTGCTTATCTTGTAAATTGTGACACCGACTCTGATTTCTTGTTGCTTTTTGAGTTAAAGGAGTTATATCATTGTAGATTGAGACAATAACCATTACAAGTTAAAATATTGAGTAATAAAAATTAATACTAAATGATTAATCTTGCTTTTCCATTGGCTGTTGAGTATCCCGATAATTTGATTGTTGTTCATCTAGTTCATGTTCCTCCTCATCTATTTCAACCTCGTCTTGTAGTCTACAATTCAGTTTCCTTTTTTGTAGCTCCTATTCATTTTCGAGGTATCACTAAAACAAAATAATCATACAATATATTATAAGTTTAAAACTTTTATAACAAATAAACAATATATAAATGAGCACCACTACCTTGTAAACTGTGACACCCACTTTGATTTCTTGTTGATTTCTGAGTTGAAGGAGCTATGTCTTTGTCGAAAGAGACATTAATAGTCATTACAAGTTAGAATATTGAGTAATAAAAATTAATACTTGACATAAATGATTTAACCTTTAAAAATTAATACTTGACATAAATGACATAAAAATTAATATTTTGAAAATATGATTGTTGTTCATCTAGCTCGTGTTCCTGCTCATCTGTTTCATCCTCCTCTCGTAATCCAAAATTCAATTTCCTTCTTCTAGCTGCTCTACGTTTCCTAGGCATCACTGAATCAAAAAATTCACACAATATATGAAGGATGGGAACTTCTATGACAAATAACCAATATAAACAATGACCACTAGATAGTAACTAGAAATAACACATATTATACTTGACCATTAGCTTCAGCCTTCAATATTAAAAACTTCAAGTATTCTTGACACAAAATAACACATATAATAACTAAAAATCTAATTCTAACACTGCTGCCAAAATAAGCTTTACAAATCAGCCTCTAGTGTAAATTAAGTCTCAACAACAAAGTCCGGAGTGCTTTCACGAATCCAATTGAAATCTTCATTCACATGATCTCCAACTTGAACATTACAAATCTCACTCTGCAAATGCATATCAACATCAATTGGATTCATATCATAAGCATCTTGTGCTTTTGATAATATGGCAACATGTCATCCTGCATCCTTAGGATCAGCAATGTAAAAAACTTGTTTGACTTGAAAAGCTAAAATGAAAGGTTCTTAATTTGTGAGGCCTCAAATTGGATAAATCCACCAAGGTGAAACCATCTTCATCTTGTTTTACTCTATTTCCTTGAGAAATCCAATCACAATCAAATGGAACTACTTTTCGATCAAAATAGTAGTCTAATTCAATAACATTCTTCAATACTCCATAATATGCAACTTGTCCTAAAATAGGATTTTGGTCCTTAGTACTTGAAAAACTTGATATTGTTGCATTAACAACCACACCACTATATTGTGTTTTCCTTCTTGATTCCAACTTTTTTGTGTGAAACCTGAAACCATTTATCAATATTCGTTTGTAACTTATTCCAATGGAATTTGGACCCCTTGCTAGCAATTTTAAATCAGTTGAAATGTGATCATCATCTTGTAAGTGTTGAACCTGTTATTTTAAATCAAAACAAAAATGTTAAAATATGATAATCGTGACTTTTAAGGCCAAGGAGTTTGGGAGGTCATACTTGCACACATCTTGAAATGTTGGATGCATAACAATCTGGAACTTTCACCATTTTCAAAGTCTTGCAAAACATCATCTTCTCTTTCTTATCCATTAGGAAGCAAGCATGAGGCAAGTAAAATCTATTTGAACCATCTTCAACCTCAATACGATGGAGTTGCTGCCTAATACCAATTTCTTGAAGATCAAGTCGTGATCACTTCAAATGATCCTTAGTTTTTCCATCTAATAAATTAGTTTGGACGTGTTAGTGTTGGATTTTACAACATTAATTAATTTTCCTTTTTCATAATTATCCAAAATTCAAATTAGATTTTAATTAGATTTTATTAGATATAATTTATTTGAAAAGATTTGAAAAAGATTTGATATTTTCTCACTTAGATTTGACTCATTAAATCTCACATGTTATATGTGTTTGAATCTCTTTTTTAACTAACAAACACTCTTAAGTTTTAGGAAGTTGTTATTTGCTCATCTTTTTGATAGGATTCAAGAGATATAAATACAAATGAGATTGAAGAAATCAATACGTGAAATTGAGAGTGAGAACGTGATGTTTAGAACGTGGGATTGAGAGAACAAGATCCAAAGAAGAACAAGTCAAGCTAGAGATCAAGAAGTGAGGATGAAGAAGTCAAGAACATGTCCACTCCACTTTGTCCATGATGTACGTGAGTTATGGAGATCATGGAGCAATCCAAGATCATGGGAAGTGGAGTCTACACAGTGTACTTCAAGGTCTATAAATAGGTGAAGCTGCTGAAGATCAAATATATACAGAATCGAGAGCTTAAACAGTCTAGTATACGCAGTACACTGGTGTTATAGGTTGTGTTGTTCACACCGACAGGCAACATCGTTTTCTTGTGTGTCATAGAGTTTGCATACTCTTGACTTTTAGTATAGGTGTTCTTTGGAGTGTTCAACTGAGAGTTTTGTATACGTCCCTAGGTTTCATATTCATCTCATAGGACGTATTGAGTCGTTTGTTCGAAAGAATCTCTTTTAGAAATCTTTCTTTCTCCTTTGTATACATACACAAATCAATAAATGAGTTTTCACCCTGAAGGCATTCCACGAGTATTTGTATACTCGTGGATAAATCGTTTGTGTTCTACAACTTTAATTTCGATCCATTTTTCCGCTATGTGTTACGCTGGTGTTGTTGACACCACTGACAACACCGTGTACTTTGATTAGGATATTTTTGTTTTTATTTTTGCAGATCCACGTAGAACTTTCACGTGGTATCAGAGCCATCACTTGACATACTAGGTGGTGGATCTAGCCATGCAGGATGTGGACTATTGCAATCCTAACTTTGGACGCCTTCCAATTTTGGATGGCTCCAACTATACCTATTGGAAGATTCGTGTACGATCAAAGATCAACTCCATTAATGCACGTGCTTGGACTGCTGTTTTGGAGGGTTATAATTCCCCTATGAAGGAGGTACTTGGCGAGCTAGTTCCCAAACCTCAAACAGAGTGGACAATCGATGAGATCTATAGTGCCAACTTCAATGGAAAGGCCATCAATGTCATCTTCGAAACTGTGGATTACAAAGTGTTTCGGTTGATCCAAAATGTAGTACATGCAAAGGATGCTTGGGATACTCTCCAAAAACATTTTGAAGGTGCAAAGTGTGTTCGTGAGGCTCGGTTGTGACTCATCATGTCCAAGTTCGAGAATATGCGCATGGAGGAAAATGAAGACATTGGAACCTACTTTGAGAGGCTCCGGGACATTTCGAATCAAGCCCAAATGCTTGAAGAACCGATTGGATGCAAGCAACTCGTGTCTAAGGCCATTTGAACGCTGCCACCAAGGTTCAATATCAAAGTATCCGCCATTGAGGATGTCCACAATCTTTCGATAATGGACTTTGATACACTTCAAAGTATTCTTCAAACTTTTGAGCTTAACCTTCAAAGCCAAATGGAAGCGGGCTACAAGACTAAAAACATAGTCTTGCAAGCTCAAGACAATGAAGAATCTGGAGAAGATGATGAACCATTGGAGGAAGTCACCGAGGGGCAGAATGTAGCTATGTTGACCAAGAAATTCAACACCATGGTGAGAAAGTTCAACAAGGAGAAGCCTCGTTCGAAAGGGAATGAACCATTCAATCGGTCCACTGATCGATCTCAATGGAAGCCAACTGGATCATCATCTCAGTCCAAACGTCAACCTAAGAAGCTAACTTCAGATCATGGATGAAATGATCCCAAACATCTCGATACCATCCAATGTCGAGCTTGTTCGGGTTGGGGTCATTATGCGAATGAATGTGCTAACACCTTGATGAAGTATGGTCTGAAAAATCACTGGGTATCCATGAGTGACGATGAGGATGATGAGGAAGTTGAAACTGAAAGTTCTACAGCCCTGTTTGCAAAAATCGCAACTGGTGTTACCGACGGTGTTGATAACACCAGTGTCATGACACCGCAGACAACACCGACAACAACACCACAGAGGTATGAGCTGTTTGATTTTACTAACATAACCTGCCTTAATGTTGTTTGTGATGATACAGATTCTCTTGCTGGAGATGACTTAGATAAAGATGAAGTCATTGAAGAACTTCATGGTCTTTATAATTCCTTACTTAAGGAATGGAAAAAACAATGCAAGCTTGTAGAAGTCGTATCCAAGGAAAAGAAAGTCATATCCAAAGAAAATGAAGTTTTATCAAAGGAGAATGATGTACTGAAAAACTCAGTTGCAAAGCTGGAAACCGCTCTCACTAAGAAGGACATAGAACTTGAAAAAGTACAATTTAAGCTTGAAGAGACGGAATCCTTAATTGCAAAATGGAATTCGAGTTCTTCTAAGGCAAGTGAAATCATGGGATCAGGTAATTCCACAAAATCAGGTATTGGATCACATAAATCTGTTGAAAATATTTTTCCAAACCTTTTTGTCGATTCACATGCAAATATCAATTTTGTGAAAGAAAAATCAAAAGAGTCCATAAAATCCAACGTTTCAGGTCGTAGGAAAAGAAAATATGTCTGTCATTACTGTTTTCAACCTGGACATATAAGACCATACTGTCAAACATTGAAAAATGATCGAGCCAGTGGTCTGGTATTACCTCCGATGTTACGCAACACCGTCCGCAACACCACTGTTGGAAAGAAAGTTTGGGTTCCTAAACAAACTGCTCAAGTCTGCCGAGTTGTTTTTACTGCTCTTTATAAGACTAACATTTCAGGTTCTTGGTACTTTGATAGTGGTTGCTCACGCCACATGACGGGCACCAAAGAATATTTGTGTAATTTTGTGCCTCTTACCGAAGGATCCGTTACTTATGGAGGAGGTGCTAAGGGTAGAATCGTTGGCAAAGGAACTCTTAATCTACCAGGTTTTCCCATGTTGTCTAATGTGCTTTTAGTCGATGGTCTTATGGCTAATTTAATTAGCATAGGTCAATTATGTGATGACAATCTTGAGGTAAAATTTACTAAGGATTCTTGTTAAGTTTATGATAAGTCTAACATGTGTATCATGACAGGTACAAGATCTCATGACAATTGCTATCTTGTTGGAGAAAATGTCACGTGTAACAAGGCCAAGTTTGATGACATGATTTTGTGGCATAAAAAATTAGGCCATGTGAATTTTCGAACTCTCCAAAAATTGATGAAGTTTGAGGCTGTACAAGGACTGTCAAGTCTCAATCACAATGGTAAGATAGTGTGTGGGGACTGCCTTAAAGGTAAACAGACCCGTGTTCCCTACAGTGTTACATCACACCACGGACAACACCAAGGTACAGTTCATTGTTTTCAACTTTTACACATGGATTTAATGGGACCAGTTGAAGTTGAAAGTCTTGGAGGAAAGAGGTATTCCTATGTGATTGTTGATGATTTTTCCCAATATACTTGGATTTTCTTTTTACGTGAAAAATCGGATACGTTTTTTCAATTCAAGATTTTGTACACTAGGATTAAGACCTCATTTTCTTCTAAAATTTTGAGCATTAGGTCTGACCATGGTAAGGAATTTGAAAACAAATTGTTTACTGATTTTTGTGAAAAGAAAGACATTGAACACCAACTTTCGGCTCCAAAACTCCCTCAACAAAACGGAGTTGCGGAAAGGAAAAATTGAACTTTGCAAGAAATGGCACGTGTTATGCTCAGTTCTAAGAACCTCTCACGACGTTTTTAGGCTGAAGCATTAAATACGGCTTGCTATATTGGCAATCGAGTCTTTTTAAGACTAGGTAGCAAAATGACCCCTTACGAAATTTTGAAAGGGAAAAAGTCAAATCTTAAACATTTTCATGTTTTTGGGTGTCTTTGCTACATTTTGAATGATCGTGATAATCTTGCTAAGTTTGATGCAAAAAGTGACAAAGCCGTGTTTCTTGGATATTCTTTGAATAGTCATGCTTATCGTGTCTTTAATTTAAGATCTAGGACTATTCAAGAATCAGTTAATGTTGTGTTTGATGACTTCTCAGATCTTACAGAAAAATCTTATGAAGATGCCATGACTGATCTTGTTGAAATTCTAGTAGTTCATTGAATTGGAAATACTGATGTTGCCCCCAGTGTTGTGACACAGAGGCAACACTAGCGGCAACACCAGTGACAACACCTGCAGAACCTGAATCTGATGAAAGTGATGATGATCTACCTGATCAAGTTCGAAGAGATCCACCTACTCGTATCAGAAAAAATCACCCTACCACACAGGTGATAGGGGGAGTAAACGATGGTGTTCGAACTTGTAGAAAAGACCCCGTGAATTACAAGGAAATGGTAAGACATGTGTGTATGTCAACCACATTTTCAGAGGTAGAATTCTATTGTTTTGTCTCTCCAATTGAACCCAAAAATGTCTCTGAAGCTTTAAAAGATAATTTTTGGATACAAGAATTGCAAGAAGAACTTGAACAATTTACTAGAAATGATATTTGGTTTCTTGTTCCTAGACCATCCGATACTAATGTGATTGGAACTAAATGGATTTTTAAAACTAAATCGGATGAGTCGGGGAACATTGTAAAAAACAAAGCACAACTTGTAGCACAAGGGTACACACAAGTCGAAGGCATCGATTACGATGAGACCTTCTGTAACACCCCGAATAAAATTAAGACCTAATTAGAAATTATAAGAATTATAATATATAAGTTAACTCATAAAAATTTTGTATAGATTCGTCTTTTCATAATTTAGATTTAAGTCGTAGAATCAATCTACCAATGGTATTACGTATAAAATATTTCAATACATATACTCTAAAGTTAATTACTAATTACGAATACTTTAAGTTGGGAAAAACAGATAAAATAGATTATTAATAGTAAACCAAGATATCGATTAATTCGAAAATTATATATAGAGTGTTAAATTGTTTCATCCCATTTTAATTAATGAGGTTAGACTCGATAGATATTTTTTATACGAGGACCTAAATAATTAATACCTAAATAATTTAATTCAATGTATAGCTAAATCTTGACCCAAGAAAATACAATTCCCGACTCAATTCGTAATTCGAAACTCGATACGTTTTAATACAGTGGAAAGGGATGAGTCATTGAGTGTGCCACCTCACCCCTCCAATGGGTGACACATCTCCCATATCATCTCACACATCATACTCTCTCTCATCTCTCTCTTCTATCTTATCTCTCTCTTCTCTCTCCATCCCTCACATCTCTCTTTCTTTCTCGGCTACTGGAAGCAAAATGGGGGAAACCCATTTTCTCTCTCTCTCTCTCTCTCTCCCCCATCTCCTTCTCTCCTCTTCGCCAACGTCTATCACCACCATCTCGGCTGGATTTTCCGGCAGGCTGTGCAGATGGCGGCAGGCGGTGGTCGGGTGGCTGAGCAACAGGGTGGAGAAAGGGGGTTTGGGGCAGGGGCTTGCAATTTTGAAATTTGACTTATTACAGGGACCTTCTTGCAATTTCCTAACTCTTGGTTAATTGCTTTTCAGTCCTTGTTCTTTTGAGTTATCTCTGTTTAGCCCCTGGACTTCTAATTATTTATTTTCATCCCTTGTAGTTTATAGATTATTGCATTTCAGTCCCTTAAATTTTGTCGTATTGCACATTGATCCCCGTATTATGCTGAAAGTGCATGTTGAACCCCAGAATTTTACGAAAATTATATCATGAACCCAGAATTCAACGATAAGTATATTTATATTATTGTACCGTGTTATAGATACAAGTTTTAATCCCTAATTGACGAAAACGACGATTTAAGCTTCACATTGGAAAAGTCCTAGTTATGGATACGATCACTTTAAACCCTAGTATATTTAAATATACTTTTAACCTAGAATCTTCGATTATTATCGCATTTGAGGAGTTTAATATTTTATATATATTTTATAGATATTTAAGTTAGAGACTAAGTCGACTTCTAATAATTGTAGGAGAAACGATCAGGGGACAAGAGTAGGAACGCGTACTGAACTGAAGAACTTTTGAACAAGATCGAGTAATATCCAACGTGGGGGTAAAATCTTACTATGATCTTAATGATACAATTTATTATGTGAATTTGTGAGTATTATGTGACTTGAATTCTGTAAATATGTGATGTCGTTTTCAAGTGGATCGTCTTTATTATATGATTGATTTTTGAGTAAATTATATGTTTTCGAAAGGTTAACGATTTCAAGGAATACAAAGGCAATTGATTTCATATGACGAAAAGTCGGGATAATACTCGTACCAGAGGGGTTTCTTTAGAAACCAATACATGGCAAAGGAGTTACTTGTCTATTTGTATTATTGTGAATTATATGAACTTACGTGAACGTGAATAACGTGTACTATGTGTTATGTGAGAAACATTATGTGAAACACTTAACTGCGCATGCGCTTTCTACGCCAAGTAGGGTATTCTTCGGAAACCCATCTATAGGGGTATTCTTCGGAAACCCAGCAATAAGGGTATTCTTCGGAAACCCAACAACAGGGGTGTAAGAACCCAAATGGAGTCGGCTTGGGGCTCCGATAGGCTTTCCTTCGGAAACCTATTCAATGGTTTGCAAGGGACTACTCGGGAGTCCACAATGTGATTTGTTTTCATGATATGGCTACGTGTACAATATGTATCCCCTCCACTGTACAAATGAACCCCACTGAGTGTTTTCTGGCACTCACCCTTATGTGTAAAAATGTTTTCAGCTTAAAGTAACCAGGACGTGGTGTGCGCGCAGTGAATGCCGGTAGCCATTATTATTAAGGTCGTGGAAGATTTTAATAAAGAATTTTATATTTATAAATTCCAAACATGTTTATTTATGTAAATGTTTATTTTATCGCTCTTTTTATTGTATAAGAAATTTGTTTGTAAAGAAAGGAATTTCAAGAAAAACGGTTCCGCTGCATTTCTAAAAATTCGTATTTCATACCAATGCTTCATGGAATAATATTTCACAGTTATTTCCGGAATTTAGTTTTCTTTATTATTACTGAAAGCGTTTATTTTTAATATAAGAAACGCCAAAGCATGATTTTAAAAATGAGGCATTACACCTTCGCACCCGTTGCTCGAATTGAATCGATTAGGTTAGTTCTTGCAATTGCTTGTTATTTGAAAATTACCCTTTATCAAATGGATGTAAAAGGAGCATTTTTGAATGGGTTCTTAGATAAGGAAGTGTATGTTGAACAACCAAAAGGTTTTGAAGATCCTTATCAGCCTCATTATGTATACAAACTTAAGAAAGCATTGTATGGATTGAAACAAGCTCCTAGAGCTTGGTATGGTCGTTTGACCACCTTCCTACTTGAGTTTGGATTCATTAGAGGCATGGCCGATCGGACTCTCTTTGTTAAGAGAACCGATCGACATTGTATGATAGCTCAAATTTATGTTGAAGACATTGTATTTGGATCTACTTGTCAAAGTGATCTTGATGATTTTGTGCATGCTATGTCATTTACCTTCGAAATGAGCATGATTGGAGAGATAACTTACTTTCTAGGTTTGCAGGTAAAACAATTAAAGGAAGGAATTTTCATCTCACAGAGCAAGTATGCCAAAAATTTGGTATGTCGCTTTTGGTTTAGAAAATTCTAAGCCTATGAGAACCCACATGGGTTCGACACAAAAGCTGTCGAAAGACAGTGTTGCCGATGGTGTTGACAATACCCTCTATAGATCAATGATCGGCAGTTTACTCTACTTGACCGTTAGCCGCCTGGATATAATGTATAGTGTTGGTGTCTGTGCACGTTACCAATCTGACCCTAAAATCTCTCATCTTCAAGCAGTGAAGCGTATCATAAGGTATGTTTCCGGTTCGATAGATCTAGGTATTTGGTATACTAAGGACACTAATCTTAATTTGATGGGTTTTAGTGATTCTGATTGGGCTGGAGATGTAGATGATAGGAAGAGTACTAGTGGTGGTTGTTTCTACTTAGGCAATAACTTAGTATCTTGGCATAATAGAAAACAAAACTGTGTTTCCTTATCCACCGTTGAATCCGAATATGTGGCCGCCGGGAGTGGGTGTACTCAACTTTTGTGGTTGAGATAAATGTTTGATGATTATGGTTTTGAAAATAAATCTTTGAGCCTATTTTGTGATAATTCGAGTGCAATTAATATTTCCAAAAATCCAGTTCAACATTCTCGAACTAAACACATAGATATTAGGCATCACTTCATTCGATATTTAGTTGAAAAAGGGTTAATCCAACTTGATTATGTATCCACTGAAAACCAAATAGAAGATATATTTACAAAAGCCTTAGATTTAGAGAGATTTTCTTCCTTAAAGAAGTCTCTCGGATTGTGTATTGTTTGAATGTGCATGTTGTTTTTGCAGGTGTTACCGTTCATGTTGCTCACACCACTCTTAACACCCTTAGAATAAATTTATTTTATTTTTTAGGCTTTCTAGGCATATGTGTGCTTGTTTGTATCTGACCAGTGTGTTTCTTATGTGATAACTCTGGATTGAACACCTATTTTTGTAAATGGCTCATAATAAAAGTGCACCTTTGTTCGAATAATTGATATAAGTCATGAAGCACTTAAGCACGGCGCTCGCTACGACGATGCTTTTCAGGCAGCCTAGTGACTATGGTTAAATGTGTTGTATGACCTCACTGAGTAACTCGGGGCACGGCGTTCGCTGCGACAATGCTTCCTTATCAAAAGGTGTAGGAGATATCACAACCAAATCGATAAAACTTGATCTCACAACCGAGTAACTAGAAGCATGGCGCTCGCTACGATAGTGCTCTCTTTTCAAAAGGTTGGTTGAGGTTAGGTATGTGTGAATTTATTTTCGTGTGCACAAAAGGAAAAATTTTCTAGAGCCAAAATTTTCTATGGTGTCATCGCAGTGTTACGTAACATCAGGGACAACACCAGTCAGTTACATTGTGTGCGATTTTTATGGGATTTAAATTTTATGCATCCCTAGGTATCTGCATTTAATCCTTATAATATATAGTGGATATATTTGATTTTTGGATAATCCAAATTCAAATTTAAAATTTGAATTTTGTGATTCCTATTTTTGTGCAAAATTGTTGAGATTTTATCTTATTTTCATATTTTTTAAAAATCTCTTGATTTTATCTAAAAATTCAAAAGGCTCAAATTTGTGTTAAAATTCAGAAAATCGAGCGTGCGTTTCTACCACTTGATTGTTGCACTCTCTCTCTCTCTCTCTCTTGCTCACATACTCTCTCTCTCTATTCACCGATCCCCTTCTTCTTCTTCTTCTTCCAAACCCTAATTCATTCTTCCCGTTTCTTCGCCATCTTTGTTCTTTTTCCGAAGCTCTGATCCATGGCTAACCTTTCCCTCTCTAATTTTATTTGTTCTTAAAGTCCTTTGCTTCAAGATACAGTCTACTAAGATGATGGTGCCAAGGAAATTTTCATTGGCAATCGAATTTGTGATTCGCCCTATACACCGGATGTTGCTCATTCGGTTTGGCAACATTTGGCCCAACGTCTTTGTTGATATACATTGAAAGTGGGGAACAGTTTTTATGAGCTAATTTTCAGCTCAAAAAGGGGGAGAAGATATGGTAAGGCAATTCCTATGGTGATAGGTGGCGGAGGAGAAAGTTTTATTGAATCTTTTTTCATGAATATGGTAAGGCAATTCCTATAGTGACATGTAGCGGAGGAGAAAGTTTTGTTGTATCTTTTTTCATGATTGTGTTGGAAGATTAATCTTTAATTCTTTACGATTGTTTTTGTTGCAGGATTAAGGGGGAGATTAATTTGAGGGGCAGATAAATCTAATTGGTTTAGGTTTTGAGCTGAAAAAGAAAAATATGGGAGATTGTTACTGTTGGATTTTCCAACATTAATTAATTTTCCTTTTTCATAATTATCCTAAATTCAAATTAGATTTTAATTAGATTTTATTAGATATAATTTATTTGAAAAGATTTGATATTTTCTCACTTAGATTTGACTCATTAAATCTCACGTGTTATATGTGTTTGAATCTCTTTTTAACTAACAAACACTCCTAAGCTTTAGGAAGTTGTTATTTGCTCATCTTTTTGATAGGATTTAAGAGATATAAATACAAGTGAGATTGAAGAAGTCAATACGTGAAATTGAGAGTGAGAACGTGATGTTTAGAACGTGGGATTGAGAGAACAAGATCCAAAGAAGAACAAGTCAAGCTAGAGATCGAGAAGTGAGGATGAAGAAGTCAAGAACAAGTCCACTCCACTTTGTCCATGATGTACGTGAGTTATGGAGATCATGGAGCAATCCAAGATCATGGGAAGTGGAGTCTACACAGTGTACTTCAAGGTCTATAAATAGGTGAAGCTGCTGAAGATCAAATATATACAGAATCGAGAGCTTAAGCAGTCTAGTATACGCAGTACACAGTTGTTATAGGTTATGTTATTCACACCGATAGGCAACATCGTTTTCTTGTGTGTCATAGAGTTTGCATACTCTTGACTTTTAGTATAGGTGTTCTTCGGAGTGTTCAACTGAGAGTTTTGTATACGTCCTAGGTTTCATATTAATCTCATAGGACGTATTGAGTCGTTTGTTCGAAAGAATCTCTTGTAGAGATTTTTCTTTCTCTTTTGTATACATACACAAATCAATAAATGAGTTTTCACCCTGAAGGCATTCCACGAGTATTTGTATACTCGTGGATAAATCGTTTGTGTTCTGCAACTTTAATTTCGATCCATTTTTCCGTTGTGTGTTACGCTGGTGTTGTCGACACCACTGACAACACCGTGTACTTTGATTGAGATATTTTTATTTTTGTTTTTGCAGATCCACGTAGGACTTTCAGGACGGAGACATTTGAAATTCATGAGAGCAAATTCATTAACGGTGGGGTTAAATTCAATTTTAGTCCATTTAAAAAGCCATTGTCCAATTTTCGTCCACAATGGAAGCGGTTTTCAATTTTAGTCCAATTAAGCCAAAAATCGTCACTATTTGGTCCATTTTTGTCACTATTTCATCCACCTGGAAGCGATTTTTAATTTTCAGTTTTCAATTTTAGTCCAATATATTAAGCCAAAAATGGACCACAGAGTGACGATTTTTTGCTTAATTTGACTAAAATTGAAAACCTCTTTCATGTTGGACGAAAATTAGACAGTGACTTTTTAAATGTACTAAAATTGAATTTTTCCCATTAACGATGAAACATCTTCAACAATTTTAAACGTGACAAATAAGGGAAATAGGTATCGATGCATAATGGAACCAAAGTAATACGCATCGAATGATTGAATCTAATTGTAAAACGTACTAACATAATCAAACATGAGTTCGATCATGATTCTCATTAATATGGTTCGGAATAAAACATCTCATGATCGATCTGTGAACTTAAGCATCTATTATTTATTGTTAAGGTTCTCATATGACATTTTACGCTTGAGGACTACAAGAATCATTACGGATTTATCGTTGTTCGGATCCAAAAAAATTGATGAAGCTGCAAGGTTCTTCGTATACACCTCGAACAATTCATCAATCATTTCACCACCAAAGTGATTGGTGAGCAATCCTTCATGAACTGCCCTTAGAAATGTTGTATGGGCAATGGGGTCTGGTACTTTATATTTTCCTGGGTTGTTTAGAATCTCCATTCTTTCAATGCTGAAGCTCTGGCTCTCTTCCAATATAGCCTTTAACTCTTTTGGAGTGGTAAAGTAGTATGGAAGGTTGAATGAGTCTATTTCTGCTTCACTAATTCTCCCTTGCATCACATTTTTTTTTCTTTTTTATGTAATTCATCTAATATTTTTAGATTGTAATGTCAGTTTCTAGTTAAATAATCATAAACTATTTAAACATTTTATTGACAAACTATATAAACATAGTTCCAAAGATGGAAGAATGATGGTGATCAGATATTATAAAGATTTGATTGAAATTTATTAGTTATTATATCTTTATATTAATTTTATATATCTTTATAATCTATTTATGCTAGGTTACGTTAGTATAAGGATATAGAGTTATCATTAGTTGTAGATGGTTGCTTTATGAAATAAGAAAAAAAAAACTATTTTCCCAAAATATACTCCCTCCGTCTCGGTCGAAGTTGCCTACTTTAACCGGCGGGTACGGAGCTTAAGAAAATGCAGTTGACTTTTACTTTTTGCTTAAGGAGGTAAATTTTTTTTTTGTCATTTATAGGCTGGTAAGTTGGATTGGGACAAACAAAAATGACAAGTAGACAAGTTCGGGTGGGACGGAGGGAGTATTGATTTTCAATATTTTTAGAATCAATTTATTGTAATTAATTTTTTTTCATGATTTTGCTAATGAAGCCAAAAACCTAACTATAACACTCCTTAGCAATCAGAAATAAATATGTTGGGGGGAGGGGGGCGCTCTTTTCTTACCATTTACAAATTTATTGCAAATTATTTTGTCATCTGACTCTCCTTTAACAATGTTAAAAGTATGTTTCAACGTGGGTGTATCGAAAAATGAATATAAAGATATTGCTATGCAGGCAACTTATATTTTCCTTTTTCAAAATTACTGTGTAATTATTGTACGCAAATCACAATGAAAATTCGTAAATATAGGATAATAATTTTAAAATAATCTTTTCGGGCTTTAAAACTAAGATACTATCTTTAAAAAATGAGTGAATTTAGGACAAATCATCCTAAATCGAAGAATTTATGACTAATTAACACCTAAAAGTCACATGCCCCTACTAATCCGGGCTTATGTTGCATTTTTTAAATAAGTTAATTCAATTTTAAATGTCACCTCAATAAATTAAAAACCACATAATTATATTAAATAAAATAGTGAATAAAATAAAATGACACATCATTGAAAAAGAATTCCTTAAAAACCCCTAAATTAAAACACAAATGCTCCTGTGCACCAGGTGTACTATGTACAGATCTGGATTTGTGCAACTGGGCGATCGACCCGAATCCGCGCACTTGGGTCACCTGGTTTTTTTTTTCGCTTCAGCCTGTACCTTTACGTTGTAAGGATGTGACTTTTATGTTATATAAGTGTGACCTTTATATATAAATGTTATGACCTTTATGTTTAGTAACTTAGGAAAAAATGAAAATTTTTAGGTTTTTTTTTTTTTTTTTTTCAGATTGAGACCTTTATGTTGTATTGTTGTGACTTTTATGTACAATTCTTGTGATCTTTATGTACAAATATTATTACCTTCAGAGTGTAAAATTCTTCCTTCTTTTCTAAGTTAGAGTATATAAAGGTCATTACATTTTTTGTTGTTTTATTGTCTGATCTGGGGAATTTTTGTTGTTTTATTGCCTGATTTTTATTTTTTTTTGAATTTAATCTTTGATGCAACTTTTTTTTCCCCCTAATTTTGCATGTCTTGTAATGACCGAACATGAATCATAATATTTTAGGAATAATTTTAACATTAACTTGTATTGTTTTAATTTAAAGTGCATTATTTTATTTCAATAATTATATGTTGATGAATATAATTATTAAGAGTTTATAATAAAAGACTACAAGACTATTTTTCAGATTTTGAAGAATGAATCTATAATTTTTATATATTTATTATAGTTTATTGATTATTATTATTGGATAATAGTATATATCACCTAAACATTATCATATTTTGAAATAATTTTTAACATGAAGTTGTGTTATTTAATTCAAAGGGCATTATTTAATTTTAAGTTGTTATGATTAATTATATTATTCAATCTAATTATATGTGGCTTTTTATTTATTGAGGTGACATTTAAAAATCAAATTAACTAATTCAAAAAGCAACAAGCAACAAGCCCGAAATAAGTGTCATGTGACTATCACATTAGAAATAACCCGAAATTCTCCGATTCACAATGAATTGTCCTAAATTCCCTAATTTCTAAATGATGGTGTCTCAGTTTGAAAGTTGGAAAAGATAATGTCCCTAAAATTAATGGTCTAAAATTACTGTTTTAAGTATGCAATTTTCCCCGAATCACAGTAATGATATTTTAGTCAAGGCTAGAATATAGTTCATCAAGTGTAATATTCATAAAACATAAAAAGTTGGAGTAGCTCTATACCTTTCTAGCCATGTCCATGAGACAAGATCCCAAGAGATGGCTATATGAATATAGAGTGTATTCATTTTTTGGATCCCATAAGGCTGGATCTCCAGGCACTAGAAGGGTCATCAACCCTCCACCCACCATTTCTATGGCCCTGGATTTCAAGAAACTCTTAATATCCTTCTCAAACTGCTTCAAATATGCTTCACAAACTTCCTTTCTATCTTTTGAATAAAGAATTTGCTCTTTGTTCCAAGCTGGAGAGTCCCTATCAACCACAGCCTTTGGCACCTCCGACAGCCAATGGAGCGACCAAGACGAGTAAGCGATGTGAAGGGACGATTCAGGCAGGAGACGGCGGTGGAAATCACCTGGTACTGCGGCTGCATGGTACTTCCTGTGGGGTGCAAGTGAAGCGAATAGGGTGTTGAAATCATTGGTCGGAAGGTCGTTGAAGAACACTTGAAAATCTAGGGTTTTTGTGAGGCCTAGTGAGGATTCATGCTTTTGCTTGATAGCTTCAATGATAATGTCTATAGCTGGGAAAGAATTGTGGCCAGTTGAGCACCCAAAATCAGCAATGGTGAATTCTTTTATTGGCCTGCTTGAAGCTATGTTCTTGATTTCTAAATTTCTGCCAATTTCATCCTCAAAAATCGCCTTTGCAATATCTAATACCCCTCTCTGAAAAGTACAAAATTTTCACAAGTGTTCTCTCCATTTTTAATACTACGTATTATTCCAAATGGGAAAATTTGTAACTTTCACTCTGTAACTTTGATTTTATATATCTTCTGGGAAAAATATAATTCTAATCTCGCAACTTAGACTTTATCCATAAAATATTAAGTATGACATATCCAAGTCGATCGGGACTCTTATATTTACATAGTAAAATATTCAATTTAAGGACTTTACGTTGTCGGATTTTGGCACGTGAGAGGGCCACGCCCAACCATTGTGCTGATCATGTGGCATTTTTTAATTGGACGTACGCCTCTCATATGCAAAAATCCGGCAATATTGTAAGTGGTAGATGATGACTGTAGTCCTTAAATTTGACATTCTAATATATAGGAAACCAAATTTGGATATGTCTCTTACGAGATATTTTCTGGACATGACTTGAAATACGGGACCATAAAAAAATTCTCTTCGTCTATTTTTATCAGTGACTTTACATTTTACAAATTTAATCATCCCTTGTTTTTTATAATTTTTGCCGACATAAACGCTAGAATTGCAGATGTACTGCACTTTCATATTACAGCATTCATGCGGGTAGAGGCTATAACATTCCGAGTACAGTTATGCAAAATACATATATAGTGTTGCAAAAACAGAAAGGGAAATTATAGCTAAAGAGTCAGAATTGGAATACATGAAATTTATTGTAAATTTTGGTTAAATTCTATGTTATAGGATGAAAAAGGTTAGAATTGATACCTGGTAGGAGGAGTTTTGGACATAACTAAGAGAATCATCTCCAGCATTCATTGGAGAGAGGGGTAGTTCATATCCAGTAACTATGGAAGCCATCTTTCAACCACTTCAAATTAAAGCTTGTGTGCTCAATCCTGCCTGCAATATTTGCTATTTAATTTGCAGCTAATGAGATTGAATGTGTGCAGGGTATTACTATTTATAGTGGCATATAATAATTTTAGGTGGGGCTATACATATACGCCCATACCATCTATATATATATATATAAAAGCAGAATAGTCTGCCAAAAATAACTGCAATAAATGTCTCATTTATTAAATATTTCCATTTTACAAAAACATTAATAACTTTTATTTTACATTTATTAATAAAAGAAATAAAAAATATTAATATTTAAGACATTTAATTTTATATTTATTGTATAGAAACTCAATATATATATATATATATATAAATCTTTCTATATATTTGTATACTATAATAATAGAGAAAAAGTTGGAGATATTTACAGAAATATCATTTTCCCAACAAAAAGTGTGTGACATCAACAATTTTTATTATTTTGTATTATTATTATTTAATCCATCCAATTTATAATATAAATTTTGTATCAGTTTATTCTTAGTTTATTAATATTAATTAAGTTATTTTTTATTGAATAATTTCTTAAATATCAACAATAGATATTGTCCAAACTATAATTTCAATAATAAATATTAATTTGTTTAGGGATAATTGATATCATATTTAATATAAATATAATTAATAGATAAGTGTAACACTATTAAAGATGTGTGTATGTACATATATGTATATAAATAATATGTATTTTGTGTGAAATTATATGTCATCCTAAGTATTTTTTAAATTAATATTTATAAGTGTCGTCCCATCAACAAATTTTTTTATTTTGCATTTTTACTATTTAATTCATTTGATTTAATAATATAAATATTGTATTAGTTCATTCTCATTTTGTTGATCTTAATTAAATTAATTTTTTACTGAATAATTTCTTAAATACCAACAATAGATATCCAAACAATAACTTCAATAATAAATATTAATTTTCATGGGATAATTTATATCATATTTAATATAGATTGATAAATAAATATTACACTGTTAAAGATGTGTGTACATACACATATGTATATATAATATGTATGTAGTCTAAATTATAAGTCATCCTAAATATTTAAAAAAAAAAATAAGTATCTCATAATTACATAAAATTTTCGCCTTTTATTTTACACTTAGGACTTCGTATATTTTTATATGAGAGTGCACGTTTTGAATTTAGATGACTCAACTGATTATTTAAATTATATGCTTAGTTTCTAATTGTATTGTCATCATCATGATCACTACTACTACATTTCAATTTTATGTTGAGCTTAAATTGTAATGATCAATATCGTGTTTTATCAATTAATTTATGTGATACTTACAATGAATAATTATTTGTCATCTTCGATATTAAGCGATATTAATTTTTTTTCTAATTCACTTTATTTTGAAATAAAATGTTGAAAATACATAATTGATAGTGTTTGCATCAAATTCCTACGTAAATTTTCTAATTTTATTGTGTATTGTTTCTATATATACATACTCACACACACATGCATTTAATTTAAGTAATTGAATTTGATTTTTAATTCATAATTTTTTTTAGTATATTTAATTTAAGTGACTGAGGATATTAGTTTGTAGTACAAATGATTAAAAAAAATCAACTAGAAATGTTGTGTATAAATAAATTTTTAGAAAAACTTACAAACTTTGCAGGTAAATTTTCCAATTTTGATTTGAAGATCATGATTGATACTTTTGTTTTTAATATTAATCATAGATGAGTGAATTAGATGTGTATAATATCGATATATTGTTGTGAATTGAATTATCTTAAGTAAATTTAGATTCTCTTAATTAGTTATTTAAATATTAGCAAATAAATAATGAAAAGACTATAATGCCTTAGTTTTAAATAGAAGATGATTCTCCCATCTTCTATTCTTCTTCTCCATAATTCTCAAACCCTAAGTTTAAAGAGGAAAACGGCCGAACTCTAACAATACAATATAAATGTCCACCAATAGAACATAAGGGTCTCAAGAAAAGAATTGAAAATAGTAATATTTTTCCAAAGCATTGAACATAATGGTCACCATATTCATATACAAATGTCACATTTATATAACATAAAGATTACACTAGGTATCAACCCGAAGTAAAAAGAAAAAAATAGATGTGTGCGGATTCAGATTCGGATCGGATCGTCCAAATTGCATGGATCTAGATCCATGCAAGTGGTGCACATGAGTTTTTGTCATATTAAATTAACTATTAGCCTTCAAAATATATTTTCTAATGAGTAATATTCAATATAATTTTGAAGGATATCAAGAATTCCGTTTATAAAAAAATTGTCATACTCCATAAAATAGAAAACTTCTTACACGATCTATTTAATTAGATGAAGAGATTTTTTTCTAAGAGTCTTGCTTCATGATATATTTATTACTCACATGTAGATTTAGAAAAATGTGTGAAGAAATAGAAGAAAAGTTTTTTTTTTTTTCAAAATGATTATAATTAAATAGGGGTAGATTAGTCATTTTATCAAATTTCATTAATTTGTGTGAAAACCTCTAAAACGTCATTTATTTTGGGATGAATGTACTAATTATTCTTCTATTTGTTAAAAAAATTAATTTATATTCTTCTATTTATGTTATTTCTTATGAAAAAATTCATTTTTTATCTGATATATTATCAATGGCAAAGTCTTGCATAAGACAATCTCACTGATCATGTTCCATCAAATAGGTAGAGTTTGATCTGGTCAATGACCCGGTCAGTGATCAATTAGTCAAAGTCAAAGTCAACGATTAACAATGAAAGTAAATAGTTAATGGTGAAATTCGACACCAAATCAATAAAGTTAATGGTAATACTTATTATATATTAGATATAAAATACTTTTATGTATAAGATATAACACTTTTGAAAAATTATACTTTAGTAAATTATTTAATACTTTTGTTTGTATAATATAATACTATTATGTAACGAGTACCAATTATTTTGTGTAACTATTAATATTTTTAAAAGTATCACATAATATATATAAAAATATTATGTTATGAGAATAAAAATATTTCATTAATTTATGAGAATAAATTATCATGTAATTATTTCATTTTAATTTGGTCCAACTTTATAAGTGTTTGATTTTGATCATATAGTTTTTGGTTATCAATTTTAGTCCTGAAATTGTGAAATGTATCCGATTTCAACCATTTTTGATAGGAATCATAATTTCCTATCATGGAATTGGGTAGTGATATCGATTGTGTGACATTCCCAGAAAACTGACAGAAAAATTGGGAATTTGGCGACAAAATGTTATTCTCAAATATTGAATGACTAAAATTGACAGTTGGAAAATAACATGATTAAAACCGGACAATATATACCTCTAATGTAGGACCAAAAATGATATTGATCTTGTAATTATGTATATCATGTAATATTTATATATATATATATATATATTATATAATATTTTAATTTTGAAATTACACATGATACACATAAAAAATATGTAATATTTTACGTGCATACAAATTATATTTTATAAGTATCACACGATACACATAAAATGATGTTATGAGAGTAAAAGTGTTGGTCTCAAATGGTAATAGGCTTAGAGGGGGGTGACTAAGCCTACTCAATTTTCAAACTATTTCTTTTAAAACCAAATGTTAAGTCACTCAGGTAGATTGCTTAAAGAGCTTATTGTCCTGAAGGTTACTGTTTGAGCAGTTACCTTTAGTGAGCTTAGAGAAAATGAGTTTTATGCACAGCGAAAATTCTTTTTGACCAAAGCTTCTTTTCTGAAAACGGTTGATATGCTTATGGGAGATATGCAGCAGTTTAAAGCAGATAAGCAATAACAAGGATAAGAACAGCAGTAAGCTATATCAACAATAAACACAGCGGTTTACAGAGGTTTAAGGGTGGAGTAATCCCTCTACGTCCTCTCTACTCCTTCTCAAGGAGGAACTTTGTTAAATATAATGGTTGATTTACACAAGCCTCGCTTAGACAACCTAAAGTTAACACGAACTGCCAGTCTTTCCCACACAGGGTTACTGCAAAGTGACCAAACTCAACTAGCCCACACAGAGCTCTTGTTCTTCTACTAAGAACGTAAATACTTGATCAGGAACAACCTCCGATCAAGCAAATCCTAACAGTCTACGAAAGTAAATAAAGGTGGTTTTCTTCAACAACACAGACAACAAACTTTTGTATAGATAGCTCTCTAGATAGAGTGTGCTTGCTGCAATAGACTGGACTTGAAACTTCTAAGAATGAAAAGGTAGTGCGTTGGATAGCTTGAGCGTTCTGATTGCAAGAGTTTCGAGTTTCAAGTATTTCTCAAGTCCAGTTCTTCTATTATTTATAGGCGATGAGAATTCTGCCCGTTGAGAGAGAGCTTCATTCTCGCAGCATGCATGGATCAACGTAGCTTCTTCTGATTTGCTCGTACAAGGTTGTTGAGATCGTACATATCTGTTGCTGCAATCGCCATACCTGGTCTGACATATCTTCAGACTTCATTTTTGCTTCTAATACGTGGCATCAAATCAATAAAGTTAATGGTAATACTTATTATATATTAGATATAAAATACTTTTATGTATAATATATAACACTTTTGAAAAATTATACTTTAGTAAATTATTTAATACTTTTGTTTGTATAATATAATACTATTATGTAACGAGTACCAATTATTTTGTGTAACATTTAATATTTTTATAAGTATCACATAATATATATAAAAGTATTATGTTATGAGAATAAAAATATTTCATTAATTTATGAGAATAAATTATCATGTAATTATTTCATTTTAATTTGGTCCAACTTTATAAGTGTTTGATTTTGATCATATTAGTTTTTGGTTATCAATTTTAGTCCTGAAATTGTGAAATGTATCCGATTTCAACCATTTTTGATAGGAATCATAATTTCTTATCATGGAATTGGGTAGTGATATCGATTGTGTGACATTCCTAGAAATCTGACAGAAAAATTGGGTGCACCTAAAATTGTTTGGTATATATAGTCCTCTATATATTAAAATGAAATAAGCAACTAGACCAAACAACTTGCGTGATTAGCCCTCTATAGCCCACGGATTTAATGAATTTATTTTTATTGGTGAAATGAAAATCATATAATATTGCATGCATGACAATTAATTGATGTTCTAATGCAATAAAAGTTATAAATGTATGTAACATTTTTAAAGTATTACACAATTGATGTTCTAATGTAGCAGATTTTATAGTTGTCACTATTCAAGATCATCAAAAGTATTATATAAGACACGACAACAAATATAACACTCATTAAAGTGTTGCATAATATATATTATAATACTTTCGAACAACTAAGTAACACTCTTTAAATATTGTTGTATATATAAAGTCAATTATGTTGTAGCAATACAAAATGCACTAACGTGATTCGCTTGGACAAAAATATATGATGAATGGGGATGGATTAATTAAAAAAAGAAAAAAGGAAAAAAAAAAGGTATGATGTACCATTTTTAACAATTTATAATGTTTTTTGGCAACTTTTAATCATAATTATTTATAATTTTGTCAAATTATTAAATTTTGTTTCTTTTTAGTTAAGAGAAATGAATTTTGCACAACTATAGTATTCTTAACATTTGTTGTAATATGGTGGTACCGGCTAATTAAATTAATAAAGTAACAGGGCAGTAATATAGTTGTATGAGTTTTACTAATAATGGTGCAACATGTAATATGGTGATATAAATTACATTAGTTATGGTACGAGAGCATATATTTTAGTGATGTAGGGTACAATAATAATGGTACGAGGATGCAATATTATTATGTTGCATTGGTATATGTGGATTCGTATGGGGTGAAATATGGTGGTATGGGCTCATGAATTAATTTCATTAAGGATACAATGATTCCGAAAAATATTCTCTTAATTAAAAAAAAAGAATAATTTCGAACTTTTTCATTAAAAAAATGAAATGTTTGTTTTTACATTTGGCTACTAATTATAAGTTACTATTTACAAAGAACAACCAAACTAGCTATTTATACACCAATGAAAAGAAAATCTATCTACTAAAAGAAGAGAAACGATTATATAAAATGCATATAAGACAAGGATTAAGGTAATGTAAGACCACGACACATCCTTTCTCTTGTTGAGTTTCATTGCAGCAAAACCCTTGGCCTTGCTGACATTGCGCACCTCATTTTAACACATGTCTTCTAAACTCAGACGTTCATAATTGACATTAATTACTTAAATTAAAATTTTATAATTACTTAAAATACTCGTAATTAACGATTTAAGACAAGATTGAAATTGATTGATCGTAGTTACATGATATCTATCATGAAAATGAGTGGAGTTGTAGGAACGGGAAAAGTGGTAAAAATACCCCGTATATATATCACATTTACGATCTTATCCTTTAATTTTACCACTTCCTAAAACTACCCCATAAATTACACATTTTTACCAAAATTAGTTCGACACCTGCTGTAGGAGGTAATTTGATGATGTGACCGGTTTTTTCATACGTGAAATATAATTTTCAATTCTTTTTTGTTCCACATTAGATGGGGGTTTCCACGTCAACCCCCCTTCTAATCCTAACCCACTGTCCTTCCCTCCGAACTCCGCCATGGCCGGCGACCACCACCCGGAGAGAGAGATCGAGAGAGAAGCAAAAAAAGCAAAGAGATCGCACCACTTGGAGAGAGAGATCGAGAGAGAAGGAGCAGTGGTCTGAAGAAGCAGCTGCGGCAGCCTCGGAGTAGATCGAGTATAATTGGATGTTTGATGTGGAGGTTTTTGGGATGAGTTTAGTTGTAATATGTGTTTGGTATTAATGTTTATAACGTGTATTGTTTATAAATTTGGGTTTGGTATATAGGTTGGGTTAGATATATTATGACAAATGACCACAATACCCCTTAATTATAATAATGGAAAAGCAAAATAGTAAAGTTGATTTTTCTTCATTCTCTTCATTGTCTTCAACCCATTTGGCAGATATAAGAACAGTGAACTCCGAATGTGAAATCAGAGTAATGCGAGTGTGGAGAATCGTCTCTCAAATTCGCCTAAAAGCACGAGTTCTTCTTCAAGCTTGAACCCCCATTCCTGTGGATGTCCGACTGAGAAGTTCCCCATCAAGTTTCTACTTCGTCGCTGCAATTTTTAAGAGTAAGATTACTTTCCCAAATGATTAGAACGTAGTAGAAATATTGCAATTTCTAATTTTCGAAGTTAATCGAGTGGATTTTGTTTGTCCATATCTTATTATTTTGGTCGAATATAATTTGTTGCAAATGATTCACCTAGATCTGAGATATCAATCGAATCAACCTCGTCGAGCACTTTGTTATTCGACTCCATCATAAATCCCTGATATTTTGTGGAGGAATCTTGCACAATGTCTAGTAGGTATTATCCAAAAGCTTCATTTACTAATAAAGATGAATGAATGATTCTTAGCTGCTTAATTATGTTGTATCTGTGGTTTTAGAATGAAAGAAATGAGATGATTTAAAAATTGCCTAATGATACTGAGATGCTTAATTAAATAAACTGAGGTTATCTGCTCCATAATTAAACTTGGGTCTTCATTCTTTTCTGCCTAATTCAAATATTCATTTAAGAATGAAAGAAAGTGAGATGGTTGCTATTTTTATGCTTACTTACTACTTGCTGTTGTAAACATGTGACTTAGCTCCACTTCGATTCCTTGCGGAGGTTAGAGTGTGAATTGTGAATCCCCGAATGTTTGTGTGTGTTGTCGACATTCGATACCATTGTAAATCCAAACTTCACGGACAAGAAAGAATCCAATGCGACGTTTCATGTCTTGTCCTTTTCGTGGGGTATGATTTAATAATGTCGAATGTCCAAATTCCTTACATGCTTTGTTTAACGTATTCTTTGTTGACATCCTTTCTTTAACGTATGTGTTTGTTGATGCTTGTATATTGGCTTCCACCTACAAGGATGAAAGTTGTGGGATGTTCCTTTGGTTGGAGTCACCGCTTGATGGACGTGCAAGGGAAGTAGCCATAGATTGTCTATCGAAGATTGAGCACTTAAAGGAGGAACTTGCTGTTTTGAAAGCACTGTTTTATTAAAGTCTACTGTAATGTGTCATTAATTATGTTTGGAGCTTGAATAAATGGACTACAATTAAATATAATTGACATGCTAAATAATTTGTTTTTCTTATTGATTATGTGATAATCATATAGTGTCTAAATGACATGTAACAACCTAATATACATAATCTTGTAGGGATAGGATGTCGAAGCGGAACAAAAACTCAACAAGTACTTCTTTCACGTTTTCATCGAAGATGAGACGGCAAATTTACTATCGAAATTTGGGAAAGTGTGTTGCAAATGCAATGTAAGAGACAGTTGGATCATAAGCAATGTATATGAGAATATATCAAGGGAAAAAACACAACGAAATGGGTGATGGTCATTGGAATGAAGAGAACGTGAAAGTCTTCATTTCAATAATACGCGACTCTATAGGATGTTCATAGACTGTGTGAACAACAATGTTGGAGTGAAGTTTAATCTTACGGCCAATCTTGTCACAGTCTTTATTACAAAGGTATTAATCCAAGGTTCCATTTCGGTCTTTCATTAGTTTAATTCCATTGTTATTATTGTGCTCATTAATGTTTGGTGTGTAGGAGAACGAGACCCAATTACTCTTTCAAGAATGTGGCTTTCTGATGTTCGAACAATGGTCCACAATCATTGAAGCGGCATTGACCTGGCGAAGTCACACCCAATCAAATTGGGTCATCATCTGAAGCCCCGATTGTAGTCAATGAGGAACAGTTTGACCCTGAAGCCATGGATGATTGAGACGTTTGTTTCCCACCAGTTCCAAGACAGAGTCCAATTCACAAATCCAAATTATCAAAGATCTGAATATGGAAAGTATGCACGCATTTTGAACATGGATTACTGAAAGTCATATGAGATGCACTAAAACAAATTACTTTTTGCCAACTACTTAACCAATGATGATGATGCATCATTAGGAAACAACCTGCTGCTCATGGAATGCATCATGGTAGTAACACTTTTAATAATTAGTGTCATATTTTATAATCATGCATGAAACAAATTTTAACTTACGTGTAGATCTGTCTATGAAATATGTACAACTTATTTCCTAAACCTGCTCTCTTTAATTAAACAAATACATTAAAAGACAATGCCTCTATAATGTTCAAATCACTGCCAAGCGACAATGTAGCAAGAAATTCTGCAAGCTTGAAACACAACTATGCAATAAAAAATAATAGTCATTCTAAATTTCTTCTGCCAACTTGGGCAATTTCCATTAACAACCTTTGTAAACACATGTTACATAGTAAAGTTTTAAAACCAACAATTCTACTTGATAGTCAAAGATTAACAAGTACAAAAAAGTTACATTGTCATCCTTAATCATAATTAAAACTTACAAATGCCCTTTGACACCCCTTCTTTTCGGAAACTTGTAGCAATAACAGAGATTCTGAACAATGTGATGCATAACAACAATAAGAAGTTCGTACATTTATTGTATTTCACAAGATTTTCTTGTCACAAGTTCAATCTTCAAACGAGCAATCTTTTCAAGACACTCGATTGCAACATCTCTCGCACGTCCTTCAAGTGGCGGCTCCAACCAAATGAACATCCTACAAGCTTCTTTCGAAGGGACAAACGATAACAGTCTTTACAGACTTACAAATCAATCACATGTACATAAACAATACACAATTAGTATGTTTAATACATTTGGTTTCAATAAACACAATCGTACTTCTCGGAAAGGACAAGTCATGAAACGTTGCATAAGAATTTTTCCTTCCCCGAAGTTTGCATTCGCATTGGGATCATATGCCAACAACGCTGTTGGAATATAGGCCCAAAGTTGTTCTGGGCCTGTCTTTTATTTATTCCTAAATCTACCCAAGCCCAAGCCCAAGCCCAAGCCCATAACCAACCCTAGCTCATTTCCCCGGAGCCTTATAAGGCGCTGTCTCCTTGCTCCCCTCATTTGCCCTAGCTGCGCCTCTGTGCCTCTGTCGATTCCTCTCCATCGCCCCTTCTCGATGGAAACCTGCTGAGCTTCTTGCTCCTCTCACTCACCCCTTCTTATGGGGCTCCAGTGGAGGAGCTCTGTGCAAGCGAGATCTGAGCCTTCTTCTCCTTCTGTCTCCTTCTCATTTATTCTCTGATAAAAACCCTAAATCACTGAGTTGAGCTTTGTGTCCTTGCATGTGAGTGAGGGTTGAAGCGAGGTGCTTGCTTGTAGGTTTCCTGAGGGTTCTGAGGTGAAGGGGTTTGTGGGCTCTTCGATCTCTTAGTGAGATTTGTTTCTGAGCTTGTTCTTGAGTCTCTGTGACTCTGTGAGAGTGTCCTGATATTTTCCCCACTGGTCGTTGTGTTCTATCGGTGTAGGCTCAAGGCTGTTTGAGCCATTGTTGACCACGAGGTCCACCCAACAGTAGTAGTATCAGAGCCACGGTTCGCGTAATCGTGGTCTCTTCGGACCCGTGGGAGAAAATCTGAGATTCTTGGGGTGATTCTCTGTGTTCCCCCAGTAAGAATAGGGTTTATATTTTTTTACTAACCCTGTGTGTTTCTCTGTTGGTTCTCGAATGATTTGTACCTGCTGTGCTATTTCCCTGCCCCTGGCAGTCCTCCCGTCGCACCTGCGATCGACGTGAGCCTTATCGGTTCCCTTTAGTAAGTCGGGCTTTCCCATACTTTGGGGTCCGCTCAGGTACTCCGCTGAAACTCTTACCCTTTTGTTAGATCCCGTTTGAAACGGGCAGGTTTGGGTTTTCTGTGCTGGTAGATCTCCTAGGCTTTCTCTGTGACTGCCTGATTCTGTTTATCTTCCGCTGTGATCTTCTTTTATTCTCTGTGAATTTATCTCTTGTCTCTGTTTTAAAGGCTGCTAAGTGAACCCCTGCTCCACTGATAAATCAGTGCCGAGAACTGGGAAATCCTTGGCTCTACATAGCCTGAATCCTTTCCTGTGTGGTTGCTTGTGTTGTTTCTTCACTTTGTGTGATGGCTGCTCTGTCAAATTTTACTCTGGCTCCATTTGATGGGAGGTCTGATTTTGGTATTTGGCAACAAAAAATGAAAAGTATTCTTGTGCAACAGCGTGTGTTCAAATGTATTAGCCGTACTTTTTCTGAATCTGACACAACTGAAAAAATCAGTGAAATGGATGAGATGGCTTATTCATCTATAATCCTAAACCTTTCTGATTGTGTGCTTAGAAAAGTTAGTGACCAAACTGATGCTAAATGTTTATGGGACAAATTACAAGAACTTTATGTTGAAACCTCCTTGCCTAATAAGATGTTTTTACTTGAAAAGTTTTTTAGATTTAAACTGGATCTAAGTAAAGATATAGAGGAAAATCTTGATGTGTTCACAAAACTGGTTCAAGATATTAAGAAAACTGGTGATAAAAACATTGATGATTATACTCATATTGTACAATTGAATGCCATCCCAGATTCATATAATGATGTTAAGTCTGCTATTAAATATGGTAGGGACTCTGTGTCTTTTGAAACAGTTGTAAATGGCCTGAAAAGTAAAGAGATTGATTTAAAAACCAACCCTCAATCTAAGGGAGAGGTGATGTTTGTTAGAGGAAGGCCTAAGCCCAAGGGCTATAAGCCTTCCAACAACCAAACTAACCAGTACACTGATAAGAACCAATATCTGAAAACACCTCTTTTTCCCAGTTTAAACCAAAAAATAGATGGTGTTATAACTGTGGTGATCCAAATCATTTTATAAAAGACTGTCCTAAAAAGAAAAAAGATTAGTCACAGGGAACAAATCAGTCACAGGGAATTCAAGCTAATAATACCTCCATATCTGAAAATGAGTATAATGGTGATGTGTTCATGGTATCTGAATCTTGTTGTGCTTACACTGTCTTGCCTGCTTCTATATGTGAATGTGAATGGCTTGTTGATTCTAGATGCTCTTTTCACATGACACCTTCAAAAGATTTCTTTAACTCATATAAAACTGTGTCTAATGGCTATGTCTCCCTTGCTGATGAAAAGAAGTGTAAAATTTTTGGAATTGGGGATGTCTTCTTAATCTGTAAGTCTGGTTGTGTTTTCACATTAAAAAATGTTAGGCATGTCCCTGATCTGTGTAACAACTTGATATCTTGTACTGCTTTAGAAGATGATGGTTTTGAAGGAAAATGGGGAAATGGTGTTTTGAAATTTATTAAAGACTCCTCTGTGTTCCTTGAGGCTATAAAAAGAAAAAATTTCTATGTTTGTGTTGATAAACCCTTGTCTGCCTCTGCCAACACTGTTAAAGAAGATAAAACTGAATTGTGGCATTGTAGGTTAGGACACATGAGTAATAAAGGTATTGAACTTTTGCATAATGCAGGATGTTTTGGTAGTGATAAAGTATCTTGCATGACTTTTTGTGAATCTTGTGTAAAAGACAAACAACATAAAGTCAGTTTCCCTTCCTCCCCTTCCCCAAACCTATCTAAGTGTACTGAAATCCTTGAATATGTGCATGCTGATGTATGGGGACCTGCTAGTGTCCCCACACATGGTGCAAATCTTATTTCCTTTCTGTGATTGATGATTTTTCTAGAAAAGTGTGGGTTATGCTTCTGAAACTCAAGTCTGATGTGTTTGAAAATTTTAAAAACTGGAAAACCTTAATTGAAAATCAAACTGGAAAAAGGATCAAATTTCTAAGAACTGATAATGGGCTTGAGTTCTACAACAACTTATTGGATAAGTTGTGTGCAGAGTCAGGTATCCAAAGACACAAAACTGTCCCTTACACCCCTCAGCAAAATGGTATTGTTGAAAGATGAATAGAACCCTTTTAGAAAGAGTAAGGAGTATGTTGAACTACTTTGGTCTGTCTAAAAAGTTCTGGGGAGAAGCAGTTTGTACTGCTGCCTACCTGATAAATAGGTCCCCCTCTGTACCCCTAAATGGAAAGTGTCCTGGATCTGTGTGGTCTGAAAAACCTCTTAATCTTTCAAACTTGAAAGTATTTGGCTGTGCTGGTTATGTTCACCAAAAGAATGACAAACTTGAAGCTAGGTCCAAAAAATGTGTTTTCTTGGGTTATCCTGATGGTGTAAAAGGCTATAGACTTTGATTAAGAGATGAACCTGGCTTTAAAGTTGTGATTAGTAGGGATGTAATCTTTAATGAATCTGATTTTCCTTGTTTGTGTGCACCTACCCCCTTACCTGATACTAGGACTGTTCTTATTAAGGTGGAGCAACCACTATTCCCTGCTTCTGATGATGTTAATATTGAAACTGATAATTCCTTGTTTGGTGAACATAGGGGTGATAGTAATGAAAATGATCTTGATAACTACCAGCTTGCCAGAGATAGACCTAGGAGAAATATTAGACAACCTTCTAGGTTTGATGACTTTCATATTGAATCTCATGCTTTTAATATTTTTGAATCTTTAGATGGTTGTGAACCAAAAACATACATAGAAGCCTTAAAATCTGAAAATTCAAAAGATTGGTTAAAAGCTATGGATGATGAAATGAATTCCCTGCATGTTAATAATACTTGGAACTTTGTCCCTAAACCTGAACACTGCTCTGTTGTAGACTGCAAATGGTTTTTTAAAGTTAAAAAAGAAGAAGAAAAAATTAGGTTTAAAGCTAGACTTATAACAAAAGGTTTTACACAAAAAGAAGGCATTGACTACTCTGAAATCTTTGCCCCTGTTGTGAAATTTGTAACTGTAAGAATCATGCTTGCCTTGGTTGTTCATTTTGATTGGGAGTTAAAACAAATAGATGTAAAAACTGTCTTCCTTCATGGTGACATTGATAAAGAAATATATATGAAACAACCTGATGGCTTCGTTGATTCTTCTAAACCTAATCATGTTTGTCTTCTGAAAAAATCTTTGTATGGCCTAAAACAATCTCCTAGGCAGTGGAATAAAAAGTTTGATGAATGCATGCAGTCTTTAAATTTCAAAAGAAGTGCTTATGACCACTGTTTGTATTTTAAAAGGGACAACTTTGTCCTTGTATTCTTACTGATATATGTTGATGACGTGCTTTTAATAAGTCCATGTTTAAAAATAATTGAGAGTGTTCAAACCAGTCTTAGTAACAACTTTGATATGAAGTACCTTGGTGATGCTAAAAGAATCTTAGGTATGAACATTGTTAGGAACAGAAAAGCCAAGACTTTACTTTTAAATCAATGCTCCTATGTGGAAAAGATTTTGAACAAGTTTGCTATGTCTTCTGCTAAAACTACCTCTGTGCCCCTTGCTGCTCATTTTGAATTAAGTAAGGATCAGTCTCCTAAAACTGATTTTGAAATTGCTGAAATGGAAAAAATCCCTTACTCCAATGCTATTGGGTCTGTAATGTACCTAATGATCAGTACCCGGCCTGATATTGTCTATGCTGTCAGTTGCCTTAGTAGGTACATGTCTAACCCAGGCCTCACCCACTAGGAAGCTTTGAAATGGCTTCTCAGATACCTTAAAACTCTCAAGGTGTAAGTTTAAAATTTTCTTACTCTGCACAAGGTATTAATTTAGTTGGATATGTTGATTCAAACTATGCTAATGATAGGGATAACAGAAAGTCTACCACTTCATATGTATTTACACTATGTGGTTCTTGTATTAGTTGGAAGTCACAACTCCAACACATTGTTGCCTTGTCCACCACTGAATCTGAATATATAGCTATAACAGAAGCATTAAAGGAAGCTATATGGTTAAAAGGATTGCTTGCTGAAATTGGCTACTTGTCTGGAAATGTTACTGTGTTCTCTGATAGTCAATCTGGCATTCAACTATGCAAAAACCCTGTGTTTCATGATAGAACAAAGCATATAGATATTAGGTTCCATTTTATTAGAGATATTGTTGAAAAAGGTATAATTTATTTGGAAAAGATTGCTTCTGAATTTAACCCTGCTGATATGGGTACTAAATGTCTATCTATTGAAAAATTCACCTCTTGTTTAAAAACTTTAAATTTTGATCTTCCTTAATCAAATATGATTTCTGAAGTATGTGACTAAATGTCATAATACATGTCTCTATGATATTCCTCTGCTTTGTGCATCCTAACTTTTTACTTACTTTGTGTATTGTGTTTTGCAGGTGTTTGGCAATGATGATGCCCTCTACACCGATTTCATTTTATCGAACTGATCAGTGGGGATTTGAGCCTAAGGTAGAGAATGTTGGAATATAGGTCCAAAGTTGTTCTAGGCCTGTCTTTTATTTATTCCTAAATCTACCCAAGCCCAAGCCCAAGCCCATAACCAACCCTAGCCCATTTCCCCGGAGCCTTATAAGGCGCTGTCTCCTTACTCCCCTAGTTTGCCCTAGCTGCGCCTCTATGCCTCTGTCGATTCCTCTCCATCGCCCCTTCTCGATGGAAACCTGCTGAGCTTCTTGCTCCTCTCACTCACCCCTTCTTATGGGGCTCCAGTGGAGGAGCTCTGTGCAAGCGAGATATGAGCCTTCTTCTCCTTCTGTCTCCTTCTCATCTATTCTCTGATAAAAACCCTAAATCACTGAGTCGAGCTTTGTGTCCTTGTATGTGAGTGAGGGTTGAAGCGAGGTGCTTGCTTGTAGGTTTCCTAAGGGTTCTGGGGTGAAGGGGTTTGTGGGCTCTTCGATCTCTTAGTGAGATTTGTTTCTGGGCTTGTTCTTGAGTCTCTGTGACTCTGTGAGAGTGTCCTGATATTTTCCCCACTGGTCCTTGTGTTCGATCGGTGTAGGCTCAAGGCTGTCTGAGCCATTGTTGACCACGAGGTCCACCCAATATACGCATCGCCCCGTCAATTGATTGAGTTTTCCTACTCGAACTGGCATGCTGTTGTGTATCAAAACTACACGACATATGTAGAGAAATCAAAAAATAACAACATTCGAGCAAAAAGGAGTTAAAATAAGTTTCCAACAAGTATACTTTTTCAAACTGTATATACTTAGTCAGATTCAACAATGATCTAGTACACAAGCTTCCAATTTAGAGCAACATTGTTAATACTTGAAAAATAAAAGATGTTCTTTGTTTTTCTTTTTTATATGAAGCTACCAATAGGTAAGGAAATATAGAGGATACTATCAAGACAATCCCATAAACCATTCGAATACAATATTTTTTCTCTTGTACTTTGGTTATCCAATCTTCAACTTTGGAAGATGTAAGTATTACCTCGTAGACATGATGTAAGAAGTGGGAAATGCGAATCTTGTGGAGAAGTTTAAACTTTGTCACATCTGATTTTTTTTTCAGCTGGAAAGGATGAGGCTAGGCAAACCAACAAACCTTTAATGTGAGAGTAGGTCTTGTGTGAGACCGTCTCACAAATCTTTTTTCGTGAGATAAGTCAACCTATAACCCACACTCAACAATTCATATGAAAATGTGTGAATATGAGTTTAATTCATGGGTAATAAGGATTTGTTTCATGGAAACTATCCGTGAGACCGTCTCACATGAGTTTTTGTGTTAATGTGAACCCTAAAATGTCAGATCCCATCACAAACAAACTCAAATTCAGAAATTAATTCATAGTAAGTAGCAGTGATTAAAAAGGCGCGCCTAGGTGAAAGGGGAGGCGGTTCGGGGGGTTTACGTCTCGATATATCGAGGCGGAGCGAGGTGGAGAAAAGCGGCGCCTAGGCGTGCGTCTCACGCCTTATTTGAGGTGAAAAAACGGCGCCTAGTTATGAAAAAAATTCTATTTTTTTAAATATTAAATAGACAGAGAATGTTTATTTTAAAGTTTTAAACCCTAATTTAAGCAGCAGCCATCTATTAAAAACCAGCCCCATTCTCCACTCTTTCCACACTTTCTACTCTTTCTTCCTATCTTCCACCACCACCACCACCGACGACTAGTGACGACCACCGACGACCGACGACGACCACCGACCACCGGCGATTGGCGATCGGCAGCGGGCTATAGCGGGCAGTAGCAGGTTTTAGTTACCACCTTGCTGATATTTTTTCCCTTGTTATTAACTTTAAAATTTTATTTTAGTACAATAATTTAGAACTAATGTTCTTTAGTATATACTAATTTTGAACACTTTAGACTATTTATTATTTAATAATCTGAAATTTATTATTTAAATTTTATTGATAAGAATTAAGAAATTTATTATTTTTGTGTAATTTAGTATTTTGCAAAATATGTTTTCGTAGAGATGTTGAGTGAAAACTATAATAGAAAAGACCCCGCATGGAAGTATGCTATAAGAGATGGTAGCAATATATGTGCATTCAAGTGCAATTTCTGTTCAAAAGTACTTAATGGAGGTGTATTTCGAGTGAAACAACATCTTGCTGGAGGCTATAGAAATGTTGTTGTATGTCCAAAATATCATCAACCTGTCAGACAAGAGATTCAAGAATATATGGCTAAGAAAAAAGAGGTAAAAAAGCAACTGAACAAGGTTATTGATATTGATGAGAGAGTTGGTGATGAAGATTATGATATGGATATTGATACTGACTCATAACCGTTGCCAAGTACTCAAGATTCTTCTAGATGGGGAAACAACCAATGATTGATGAGAACAATCCCAGTAAAAAGGAGTTGGCCGAACGAGCTTATAAAAAGATAGCAAGATTCATGTATGACTCAGGCATTTCTTTGTCTGTTATCAAAAATCCTAGTTTTGCACATATGGTGCAAGCTATAGGGGATTATGGACCAGATTTGCCACCACCCTCGTATTATCAAATACGAGTTCCTCTCCTTGAGGATGAGAAGTTTCATGTCCAGAACATGATGCGGGATCACATTGTAGCGAGAGAAACTAATGGGTGTACATTGATGTACGATGGGTGGACGGATCGAAGGGGAAGAACTTTGATCAATTTCTTAGTCAATTGTCCCCATGGTAGCCTCTTCATTGAGTCGATTGATGCATCAAGCTATGTTAAGGATGCAATGAAGTTATTCGAGTTGATTGATCAAAAGGTTGAAGAGCTTGGAGAAGCAAATGTTGTTCAGGTTGTTACAGATAGCGTTGCAGCTAATAAGTTAGCTGGAAAGTATTTGGAACAAAAGAGGCCACATTTATTCTGGAGTCCATGTGCTGCCCATTGTCTAGATTTGATGTTGGAGGATATTTTCAATATACCTTATCTTAAGAGGACATGGGAGAGAGCTATTCGGATGCATGGATACATCTATAACCGACCAACTTTGTTGAATCTAATGAGGTACTTCACACAAAAGAAGGAGCTACTCAAGCGTGCAAAACCCGCTATGCAACAGCCTTCTTGACACTACAAAGCTTTCATCTTTAGAAGGCAAACTTGAGGAAAATGTTTGTTTCTGATGATTGGACTAAAAGCAAATGGGCAAAAGAGGCACAAAGTAAAATGGTGGCTGAAATTGTGATGATGATGCCTTCATTTTGGAGTAATGTACATCTTGCTCTTCGATTTGCTTCCTCCTAGTCCACATGCGTAGAAATTTCAACTTCATACCAATTTGATCCAAGTCGTCTTCCTCCAACTTTTTGATATGGATCTACATTTCGAAGGAAACCTTTGGCCACAATTTTACTTGAATCAAAAACACCCTTTTCAAGAAAACTGAAAACCTAAGGTTTCAAATAACAAATCATAAGACTATTATGACAAACAAACATAAAAAATAAAATATTCAAATTCGATGACAAAGAATTAGAATATACCCGAGGTCTATTTTATGTGCTAATTAAGTTAGAAGATTGAACAGGTGAAGCTGGTGGAGGTGGTGTAAATGTTTGTTGTTGCATTTTTTTGTTGAAAATCAGCAAATGCCCTGTCCATCTTTTCCTCCATTCTTGCTAATGCTACTTGATTTTCCAAAACCATTCAATAGCATGCACTACGACTTGGAATACCACCCCACATATCTAATGGATTAACACTCAATCCAAGCATACGTACTCTACCATGTAGATCTTTGCCTCTAACTTTAGCAAACAAGTCATCCGGACCGATGTTATCTTGTGTGTTAGGCAACAATTTTGATTGGTGTTCTTTCATTTGAGCCTTATGATTACCCTGAGATAAAACTTCAATTATTTCTTTATATATATAATTCAGGTATACATATTAAATATTTATTCTATATAGAAATTAAGCATCAATTGGTTTTTCTTACTAGTGCATCTCTAGCTGCATCATTTGAAGGATTGTCATTAGAATCAGTATAACATGCATCAAACATCTCTACACGTGATGGAGATCGACTCAACAGTTTTCTCTAACAAAAAAAAAATGTAAATTGATATATAAGTGTATTTATAAGTGATTAGTATCTATTAAGAAAAGTAAAAATTATGGTCTTATCAACTCATCCTCAACTTCACCAAAACTCAACTTCCCAGTAGTTTGTTGCATAATTGAAAGTCTTCTATGATTTTTATTTCTTACACTTATTTCCTAAAAAATAGAGTAATGCATAACTGGAAATTGTCGATAAGCTTTATTTTTCACACTTCCTGAAAAAATAGTAATATAAGTATTATGTAATATATGAAAGCACTAATTCTATTATTTTATATACCTTCACATATTCCTTTGTCCAATGTGGCAACAAATTCTTCCACTGATTTTCATTTACTCAGAAAGTGTAGATTCGAAATATTTAGTTTTAACTCTCGACTTCCAATGTCTCATTTTCTTAGCTATGGACATCAAGATCCAATGTTCACCACCTATGCGAATATCAAATCTCTCTTGCAAAACAACATTTGAATAGATATTTAATTCTATAATTTTTGAGTAAAAAAAAATCAACAAAAATTTATTACCTTCACAATCTTTATCATCTCATCTTTTCTCACTGTTGGCACCTTACTCCAATCCTCAATGTCAAGTGGAACAAACTTTACCATTTCTTGCTAATGTACCTAAAAATCCGGTCAACTTTTTTTTATTAGGACTGATGGGTTGACCTCTTTTGTTAAAGCTAACCAGAATGCGCCCTTCATTTGGTCTTCTAGCCCAAATATCAAGTAAGTAAGTAGGTCCTCGTTTTGATGCTAATCAACATTATCAACTTTAACATAATCAGATAATCTAGTTATATACATGTGTAGAAATCTAAAGGTCAGAATTTTGAGCTAATAACAATGCTAATTGTTGTAACATTTAAACAAAATACTAACCTTGCTGAACATAAACATTTGTTTGTTTAGTCATGTTTTTGTCAATCCCTGGTTGCTCCTCATTTCCATGTTGTTTGTATCCTTCCACTTGGTGCTTATCTTGTAAATTGTGACACCGACTCTGATTTCTTGTTGCTTTTTGAGTTAAAGGAGTAATATCATTGTAGATTGAGACAATAACCATTACAAGTTAAAATATTGAGTAATAAAAATTAAAACTAAATGATTAACCTTGCTTTTCCATTGGCTGTTGAGTATCCCGAGAATTTGATTGTTGTTCATCTAGTTCATGTTCCTCCTCATCTATTTCAACCTCGTCTCGTAGTCTACAATTCAGTTTCCTTTTTTGTAGCTCCTCTTCATTTTCTAGGTATCACTAAAACAAAATAATCATACAATATATTATAAGTTTAAAACTTTTATAACAAATAAACAATATATAAACGAGCACCACTACCTTGTAAACTGTGACACCCACTTTGATTTCTTGTTGATTTCTGAGTTGAAGGAGCTATGTCTTTGTCGAAAGAGACATTAATAGTCATTACAAGTTAGAATATTGAGTAATAAAAGTTAATACTTGACATAAATGATTTAACCTTTAAAAGTTAATACTTGACATAAATGACATAAAAATTCATATTTTGAAAATATGATTGTTGTTCATCTAGCTCGTGGTCCTGCTCATCTGTTTCATCCTCCTCTCGTAATCCAAAATTCAATTTCCTTCTTCTAGCTGCTCTACGTTTCCTAGGCATCACTGAATCAAAAAATTCACACAATATATGAAGGATGGGAATTCCTATGACAAATAACCAATATAAACAATGACCACTAGATAGTAACTAGAAATAACACATATTATACTTGACCATTAGCTTCAGCCTTAAATATTAAAAACTTCAAGTATTCTTGACACAAAATAACACATAATAACTAAAAATCTAATTCTACCACTGCTGCCAAAATAAGCTTTACAAATCAGCCTCTAGTGTAAATTAAGTCTCAACAACAAAGCCCGGAGTGCCTTCACGAATCCAATTGAAATCTTCATTTACATGATCTCCAACTTGAACATTACAAATCTCACTCTGCAAATGCATATCAACATCAATTGGATTCATATCATAAGCAGCTTGTGCTTTTGATAATATGGCAACATGTCATCTTGTATCCTTAGGATCAGCAATGTAAAAAAACTTGTTTGGCTTGAAAAGCTAAAATGAAAGGTTCTTAATTTGTGAGGCCTCAAATTGGATAAATCCACCAAGGTGAAACCATCTTCATCTTGTTTTACTCTATTTCCTTGAGAAATCCAATCACAATCAAATGGAACTACTTTTCGATCAAAATAGTAGTCTAATTCAATAACATTCTTCAATACTCCATAGTATGCAACTTGTCCTAAAATAGGATTTTGGTCCTTAGTACTTGAAAAACTTGATATTGTTGCATTAACAACCACACCACTATATTGTGTTTTCCTTCTTGATTCCAACTTTTTTGTGTGAAACCTAAAACCATTTATCAGTATTCGTTTGTAACTTATTCCAATGGAATTTGGACCCCTTGCTAGCAATTTTAAATCAGTTGAAATGTGATCATCATCTTGTAAGTGTTGAGCCTGTTATTTTAAATCAAAACAAAAATGTTAAAATATGATAATCGTGACTTTTAAGGCCAAGGAGTTTGGGAGGTCATACTTGCACACATCTTGAAATGTTGGATGCATAACAATCTGGAACTTTCACCATTTTCAAAGTCTTGCAAAACATCATCTTCTCTTTCTTATCCATTAGGAAGCAAGCATGAGGCAAGTAAAATCTATTTGAACCATCTTCAACCTCAATAGGATGGAGTTGCCGCCTAATACCAATTTCTTGAAGATCAAGTCGTGATCACTTCAAATGATCCTTAGTTTTTCCATCTAATAAATTAGTTTGGACGGAGACATTTGAAATTCATGAGAGCAAATTCATTAACGGTGGGGTTAAATTCAATTTTAGTCCATTTAAAAAGCCATTGTCCAATTTTCGTCCACAATGGAAGCGGTTTTCAATTTTAGTCCAATTAAGCCAAAAATCGTCACTATTTGGTCCATTTTTGTTACTATTTCATCCACCTGGAAGCGATTTTTAATTTTCAGTTTTCAATTTTAGTCCAATATATTAAGCCAAAAATGGACCAAATAGTGACGATTTTTTGCTTAATTGGACTAAAATTGAAAACCTCTTTCATGTTGGACGAAAATTAGACAGTGACTTTTTAAATGTACTAAAATTGAATTTTTCCCATTAACGATGAAACATCTTCAACAATTTTAAACGTGACAAATAAGGGAAATAGGTATCGATGCATAATGGAACCAAAGTAATACGCATCGAATAATTGAATCTAATTGTAAAACGTACTAACATAATCAAACATGAGTTCGATCATGATTCTCATTAATATGGTTCGGAATAAAACATCTCATGATCGATCTGTGAACTTAAGCATCTATTATTTATTGTTAAGGTTCTCATATGACATTTTACGCTTGAGGACTACAAGAATCATTACGGATTTATCGTTGTTCGGATCCAAAAAAATTGATGAAGCTGCAAGGTTCTTCGTATACACCTCGAATAATTCATCAATCATTTCACCACCAAAGTGATTGGTGAGCAATCCTTCATGAACTGCCCTTAGAAATGTTGTACGGGCAATGGGGTCTGGTACTTTATATTTTCCTGGGTTGTTTAGAATCTCCATTCTTTCAATGCTGAAGCTCTGGCTCTCTTCCAATATAGCCTTTAACTCTTTTGGAGTGGTAAAGTAGTATGGAAGGTTGAATGAGTCTATTTCTGCTTCACTAATTCTCCCCTGCATCACATTTTTTTTTCTTTTTTATGTAATTCATCTAATATTTTTAGATTGTAATGTCAGTTTCTAGTTAAATAATCATAAACTATTTAAACATTTTATTGACAAACTATATAAACATAGTTCCAAAGATGGAAGAATGATGGTGATCAGATATTTTAAAGATTTGATTGAAATTTATTAGTTATTATATCTTTATATTAATTTTATGTATCTTTTAATCTATTTATGCTAGGTTACGTTAGTATAAGGATATAGAGTTATCATTAGTTGTAGATGGTTGCTTTATGAAATAAGGAAAAAAAAAACTATTTTCCCAAAATATACTCCCTCCGTCCCGGTCGAAGTTGCCTACTTTGACCGGCGGGCACGGAGTTTAAGAAAATGCAGTTGACTTTTACTTTTTGCTTAAGGAAGTAAATTTTTTTTTTTTGTCATTTATAGGCTAGTAAGTTGGATTGGGACAAACAAAAATGACAAGTAGACAAGTTCGGGTGGGACGGAGAGAGTATTGATTTTCAATATTTTTAGAATCAATTTATTGTAATTAATTTTTTTTTCATGATTTTGCTAATGAAGCCAAAAACCTAACTATAACACTCCTTCTTAGCAATCAGAAATAAAAATGTTGGGGGGGGGGGGGCGCTCTTTTCTTACCATTTACAAATTTATTGCAAATTATTTTGTCATCTGACCCTCCTTTAACAATGTTAAAAGTATGTTTCAACGTGGGTGTATTGAAATATGAATATAAAGATATTGCTATGCAGGCAACTTATATTTTCCTTTTTCAAAATTACTATGTAATTATTGTACGCAAATCACAATGAAAATTCGTAAATATAGGATAATAATTTTAAAATAATCTTTTCGGGTTTTAAAACTAAGATACTATCTTTCAAAAATGGGTGAATTTAGGACAAATCAGCCCAAATCGAAGAATTTATGACTAATTAACACCTGAAAGTCACATGCCCCTGCTAATTCGGGCTTATGTTGCATTTTTTAAATAAGTTAATTCAATTTTAAATGTCACCTCAATAAATTAAAAACCACATAATTATATTAAATAAAATAGTGAATAAAATAAATTGACACATCATTGAAAAAAAATTCCTTCAAAAACCCAAAATTAAAACACAAATGCTCCTGTGCACCAGGTGTACTATGTACAGATCTGGATTTGTGCAATTGGGCGACCGACCCGAATCCGCGCACTTAGGTCACCTGGTTTTTTTTTTTCGCTTCAGTCTGTACCTTTACGTTGTAAGGATGTGACTTTTATATTATATAAGTGCGACCTTTATATATAAATGTTACGACCTTTATGTTCAGTAACTTAGGAAAAAATGAAAATTTTCAGGTTTTTTTTTTTTGTTTCAGATTGAGACCTTTATGTTGTATTGTTGTGACCTTTATGTACAATTCTTGTGATCTTTATGTACAAATATTATTACCTTCAGAGTGTAAAATTCTTCCTTCTTTTCTAAGTTAGAGTATATAAAGGTCACACTTATATAACATAAATGTCACACCCATACAATATAAAGGTAATAGTCTAAAGCGAAAAAATAAAATTTAAAAAAATTAGAAAAAAAAAGTGCGCGGATCCGGGTCGACTTGGACTCGACCCGAATTGTATGTGCACCAATTGCACAGAAGACTAACTCAAATTAAAAAAGAACTCAAGTCATTCTTTCTTCTTCAATACTCAATCTCAACCTGGAAAAAGAAAGTGTTCAGCCCAGATTTCATTTAAGGTTTAAAAATAATATGGTTGGTTTTCACAAAATCAAAGTGCGAATTGAGGAGGTCAATTATCACAGTGGTAAGACCGACCAAGAGAAAGGAACTTCTCCCTAGAGTTATTAGCAGATGAGGGATTTGGTTGAGGAGGATGAGGAAGAGCAAGAAATATTTTAGGAATAATTTTAACATTAACTTGTATTGTTTTAATTTAAAGTGCATTATTTTATTTCAATAATTATATGTTAAGAGTTTATAATAAAAGACTACAAGACTATTTTTCAGATTTTGAAGAATGAATCTATAATTTTTATATATTTATTATAGTTTATTGATTATTATTATTGGATAATAGTATATATCACCTAAACAATATCATATTTTGAAATAATTTTTAACATGAAGTTGTGTTATTTAATTCAAAGGGCATTATTTAATTTTAAGTTGTTTTGATTAATTATATTATTCAATCTAATTATATGTGGCTTTTTATTTATTGAGGTGAGATTTAAAAATCAAATTAACTAATTCAAAAAGCCACAGGCAACAAGCCCGAAATAAGTGTCATGTGAATATCACATTAGAAATAACCCGAAATTCTCCGATTCACAATGATTTGTCCTAAATTCCCTAATTTCTAAATGATGGTGTCTCAATTTGAAAGTTGGAAAAGATAATGTCCCTAAAATTAATGGTCTAAAATTACTGTTTTAAGTTTGCAATTTTCCCCGAATCACAGTAATGATATTTTAGTGAAGGCTAGAATATAGTTCATCAAGTGTAATATTCATAAAACATAAAAAAGTTGGAGTAGCTCTATACCTTTCTAGCCATGTCCATGAGACAAGATCCCAAGAGATGGCCATATGAATATAGAGTGTATTCAGTTTGAGGATCCCATAAGGCTGGATCTCCAGGCACTAGAAGGGTCATCAACCCTCCACCCACCATTTCTATGGCCCTGGATTTCAAGAAACTCTTAATATCCTTCTCAAACTGCTTCAAATATGCTTCACAAACTTCCTTTCTATCTTTTGAATAAAGAATTTGCCCTTTGTTCCAAGCTGGAGAGTCCCTATCAACCACAGCCTTTGGCACCTCCGACAGCCAATGGAGCGACCAAGACGAGTAAGCGATGTGGAGGGACGATTCAGGCAGGAGACGGCGGTGGAAATCACCTGGTACTGCGGCTGCATGGTACTTCCTGTGGGGTGGAAGTGAAGCGAATAGGGTGTTGAAATCATTGGTCGGAAGGTCGTTGAAGAACACTTGAAAATCTAGGGTTTTTGTGAGGCCTAGTGAGGATTCATGCTTTTGCTTGATAGCTTCAATGATAATGTCTATAGCTGGGAAAGAATTGTGGCCAGTTGAGCACCCAAAATCAGCAATGGTGAATTCTTTAATTGGCCTGCTTGAAGCTATGTTCTTGATTTCTAAATTTCTGCCAATTTCATCCTCAAAAATCGCCTTTGCAATATCTAATACCCCTCTCTGAAAAGTACAAAATTTTCACAAGTGTTATCTCCATTTTTAATACTACGTATTATTCCAAATGGGAAAATTTGTAACTTTCACTCTGTAACTTTGATTTTGTATATCTTCTAGGAAAAATATATTTCTAATCTCGCAACTTAGGCTTTATCCATAAAATATTAAGTATGACATATCCAAGTCGATCGGGACTCTTATATTTACATAGTAAAATATCCAATTTAAGGACTTTACGTTGTCGGATTTTGGCACGTGAGAGGGCCACGCCCAACCATTGTGCTGATCATGTGGCATTTTTTAATTGGACGTACGCCTCTCATATGCAAAAATCCGACAATGTAAGTGGTCGATGATGACTGTAGTCCTTAAATTTGACATTCTAATATATAGGAAACCAAATTTGGATATGTCTCTTACGAGATATTTTCTGGACATGACTTGAAATACGGGACCATAAAAAAATTCTCTTCGTCTATTTTTATCAGTGACTTTACATTTTACAAATTTAATCATCCCTTGTTTTTTATAATTTTTGCCGACATAAACGCTAGAATTGCAGATGTACTGCACTTTCATATTACGGCATTCATGCGGGTAGAGGCTATAACATTCCGAGTACAGTTATGCAAAAAAACATATATAGTGTTGCAAAAACAGAAAGGGAAATTATAGCTAAAGAGCCAGAATTGGAATACATGAAATTTATTGTAAATTTTGGTTAGATTCTATGTTATAGGATGAAAAAGGTTAGAATTGATACCTGGTAGGAGGAGTTTTGGACATAACTAAGAGAATCATCTCCAGCATTCATTGGAGAGAGGGGTAGTTCATATCCATTAACTATGGAAGCCATCTTTCAACCACTTCAAATTAAAGCTTGTGTGCTCAATCCTGCCTGCAATATTTGCTACTTAATTTGCAGCTAATGAGATTGAATGTGTGCAGGGTATTACTATTTATAGTGGCATATAATAATTTTAGGTGGGGCTATACATATACGACCATACCATCTATCTATATATATATATAAGCAGAATATTCTGCCAAAAATAATTGCAATAAATGTCTCACTTATTAAATATTTCCATTTTAGAAAATCATTAATAACTTTTATTTTACATTTATTAATAAAAGAAATAAAAAATATTAATATTTAAGACATTTAATTTTATGTTTATTGTATAGAAACTCTATATATATATATATATAAATCTTTCTATATATTTGTATACTATAATAATAGAGAAAAAGTCGGAGATATTTACAGAAATATCATTTCCCCAACAAAAAGTGTCACATCAACAATTTTTTTTATTTTGTATTATTATTATTTAATCCATCCAATTTATAAAATAAATGTTGTATCAGTTTATTCTTAGTTTATTAATATTAATTAAGTTATTTTTTATTGAATAATTTCTTAAATATCAACAATAGATATTCTCCAAACTATAATTTCAATAATAAATATTAATTTGTTTAAGGATAATTGATATCATATTTAATATAAATATAATTAATAGATAAGTGTAACACTATTAAATATGTGTGTATGTACATATATGTATATAAATAATATGTATTTTGTGTGAAATTATATGTCATCCTAAGTATTTTTTAAATTAATATTTATAAGTGTCGTCCCATCAACAAATTTTTTTATTTTGCATTTTTACTATTTAATCCATTTGATTTAATAATATAAATATTGTATTAGTTTATTCTCATTTTGTTGATCTTAATTAAATTAATTTTTTACTGAATAATTTCTTAAATACCAACAATAGATATCCAAACAATAACTTCAATAATAAATATTAATTTTCATGGGATAATTTATATCATATTTAATATAGATTGATAAATAAATATTACACTGTTAAAGATGTGTGTACATACACATATGCATATATAATATGTATGTAGTCTAAATTATAAGTCATCCTAAATATGCGGCGCCCCGATCCCCATTAATTGGGAATCAGACCGTCACCCTTTACTTACTTACTAATTAAATAATTCATAAGATAGTTTACAGTGAAAGACTGAAAGAAAAACAGGAGACATTTTTTTTCCCTTTAAAACATAACACAATTATTTCCAAAACTCGTGTTTTACCCACATTTCTAGGTTAAACGCTCAAACAACTCCTACATGAGATAACATAATAGAACAAACATATTATACCAAAATACAAGTCTAGGCCCATCGTCTATCATAATTTACATATCAAAATATAACATTATTCTTAAAAGTAAGTATCGTTTAGTACTTTAACATTAAGGGTGATGGGAAATCAGTCTAGCTCGCTACACGTCCCCGTCATCATACGCCGAACCTGAAAATATTAAAAGTAGAATCATGAGACACCTCCGGAGAGGGATCCCAGTGGGATAACTGTACTCTCTAATATATATTGAAGTAATTAAATCATTAAGCACATACTACATGTCTGTTGGGCACGCTCACCCTGGACCATACATATATAACATAAAGGAATGTGGGAGTCGCTCGCCCACTAAACCTTACTTTCATAGACCAGGCAATATGACCCTTATGGTCGTCGCCCGATAGTGAAGCAACTACCGATTATAGCTACGGAGCTTCAGCCGTAGATTTTCATACATAACTTACTAATTTAATTATCAACGCATAGTAGAGTGTAGAAGTTACCCACTTTAAGTTGATGGTCTGAGGATTGCTTCTGAATTCACCAATCATCTCGACTGCACTTGATACACTTAACCGTTTAGTTTCTTACGTCATATAACATGATATTAACATCCTGCTTAAATAACTTTAGAAACAAAACTTATAACTCCTCATTTAAATTAAACAATTCATATATGAAGCTAATTAATTGATTTAGAAACATAATCATTTTAACAAATGTTTAACAGTACATATGAAATCAAAGTATAAAGAATTTCTTTTCTTTTATTATCTACGTAACTCATATATGCATTATTTATTACTATAATTCATAAATGTCCAACTAATTTAGATTATAAGACATGATTAGTCAACAAGTATATTACGTGACGCATACATAAATGCGAATCAAATCTATTCTAACTAATATAATGTTGTTTTATTTGGAACAATTTGAATAATCATACAATTCTATTTTATTTAGATATTTTAATTTCATTTCAAATCTTAACAGACTAAATTCAAGATACAGTAACAAGTTGGTTTAAGTCATTGTTTAAAATATTAATTAATTAGTGTACTTATTATTTATTTTCATTCTTTTTTTTTTCTACAAAATATACACTTACATATCCAATTATTTAATAGATAATTAAGGGATTGATGAATAACAATTATATGCATATATTAATCTATATGTATATATATATATATATATATATATATATATCAACATCAATGAATTGGTTCATCAAACTCAATTACTCTTTTCAGTTTACTTCTACAAAATTAATAATTTGAACAAAGATACAAAAAAAAACTTTACCATATAAATCTTTACAATAAGAAATTAATAATACCTAGGAGATGAATTAATACCTTTCTTTATTTCTTTTCTTCTGCAATTCCTTATAACCCCTCCCCCCCCCCCCCCCCCCCCTTTTTAATGTTGAGTTTTCCTTCTTAATATGAATGAAATTCAAAGTCTTATATTTGTTATCAAAAGTTGTATCACCGCCTCACCGCCTTACGAGAACCACTAACTTATATATTATACTTTATTTCTCATCTTATCATACGTATTGTAAATATTATAATTATATAATATACTATAATATTATGAAATTCAAAGTTTTATATTTGTTATCAAAAGTTGTATCACCGCCTCACCGCCTTACGAGAACCACTAACTTATATATTATACTTTATTTCTCATCTTATCATAAGTATTGTAAATATTATAATTATATAATATACTATACTCTACTAAGTTGCTGCCATGCCATTTCACACTTTAATTACACGTACACACATACATATATATATATATATGACTACTATTAATTAGATGCATATATATTAGTTCACATCCATATATACAACACACGTACATATATATATATTGATTTCTTTTCCCAATCCATATTTAATTTATTATAGAAGTTACTCTGTACACTCAAACACTATTCGTTTATAGATCAATTATACTTGGATTTTCTCATCAAAAATCACGTTAGAGTGCATGTAAATTATCCAATATTTAAAGTAGCACATAAACATATAGTTTATGAAATGCATGAATGCATGGACTATGGTGGTCAGTGTGTACTAATTAGGCTCGGGTCTCACAAGAGAGAAACGAGATAGAATGGAAGATGGAGAAGGAGGCATCAATTTTCCTTTTATAAACAAATTTTGGGACACGCGTAGGGAAATGTGAGTGCCAAAAGCTGACTCACTTTCCTCAAGCTTAATCCAACACAATCAGATATATTTATAAAATAAAAATGATTCAATGCTTAATCCAACAATAAAATTGTTAATGGGCTAAGTTTGGGAACTAATGTATATTAAGTGTATATATATATATATATATGAATTACACTTATTTAAATTGGGGTGTTATATTAATATATATATATATATATATAATTTACTTGTGTATAAGAACATATTTTGACACATATATACATTTCATGTAAATTATTTTATCACATGGAATCACATATAAAGATCATGATTAAATTTCATGGCATAAAAGCATTCTTGACATAAACGAATAAGTTTAACATAAAAACCTAGTATCATTCATCCTTATATAAACTTATCTGTATCTTATCTTTTTACTTTCATTCATGTTTGTCGAGTGAGTCGAGATCAAGCTCGGTTTCCTCCGTAAGCAATCTTGCAAAATACTTTCAAATCTCGAAAGAAATATTAGATCATAAAATACGTAAAAATCATCGAGCACAACATAATACGTAAATCATAATTTTAAATAACATAAAAGTTCACTTCAAATCATTTTCAAATAAAAGGTAAAAGAAATTTTGTGAAATATGTAATGCAGGTTTTCTTGAAAACGGGGTGTTACAAAGTATCTCATAATTACATAAAATTTTCGCCTTTTATTTTACACTTAGGACTTCGTATATTTTTATATGAGAGTGCACGTTTTAAATTTAGATGACTCAACTGATTATTTAAATTATATGCTTAGTTTCTAATTGTATTGTCATCATCATGATCACTACTACTACATTTCGATTTTATGTTGAGCTTAAATTGTAATGATCAATATCGTGTTTTATCAATTAATTTATGTGATGCTTACAACGAATAATTATCTGTCATCTTCGATATTAAGCGATATTAATTTTTTTTCTAATTCACTTTATTTTGAAATAAAATGTTGAAAATACATAATTGATAGTGCTTGCATCAAATTCCTACGTAAATTTTCTAATTTTATTGTGTATTGTTTCTATATATACATACCCACACACACATGCTTTTAATTTAAGTAATTGAATTTGATTTTTAATTCATAATTTTTTTTAGTATATTTAATTTAAGTGACTGACGATATTAGTTTGTAGCACAAATGATAAAAAAAAAAAATCAACTAGAAATGTTGTGTATAAAGAAATTTTTAGAAAAACTTACAAACTTTGCAGGTAAAATTTCCAATTTTGATTTGAAGATCATGATTGATACTTTTGTTTTTAATATTAATCATAGATGAGTGAATTAGATGTGTATAATATCGATATATTGTTATGAATTGAATTATCTTAAGTAAATTTAGATTATCTTAATTAGTTATTTAAATATTATATTGTCTTCTATATACTAAAATTACTTATACTATATTATCAAGTAATTAATATTTACCAACATTATATCACAGATCACGTGCGCATCGCGCGGGTGCGAGTACTAGTCTTCTTAACACCTGCAACTTATAATAAAATAAAATGATAAGCAAATAAATAATGAAAAGACTATAATGCCTTAGTTTTAAATAGAAGATGATTCTCCCACCTTCTATTCTTCTTCTCCATAATTCTCAAACCCTAAGTTTAAAGAGGAAAACGGCCGAACTCTAACAATACAATATAAATGTCCACCAATAGAACATTAGGGTCTCAAGAAAAGAATTGAAAATAGTAATATTTTTCCAAAGCATTGAACATAATGGTCACCATATGCATATACAAATGTCACATTTATATAACATAAAGATCACACTAGGTATCAACCCGAAGTAAAAAGAAAAAAATAGATGTGTGCGGATTCAGATTCGGATCGGATCGTCCAAATTGCATGGATCTAGATCCATGCAAGTGGTGCACATGAGTTTTTGTCATATTAAATTAACTATTAGCCTTCAAAATATATTTTCTAATGAGTAATATTCAATATAATTTTGAAGGATATCAAGAATTCCGTTTGTAAAAAAATTGTCATACTCCATAAAATGGAAAACTTCTTACACGATCTATTTAATTAGATGAAGAGATTTTTTTCTAAGAGTCTTGCTTCATGATATATTTATTACTCACATGTAGATTTAGAAAAATGTGTGAAGAAAGAGAAGAAAAGTTTTTTTTTTTTGAAAATGATTATAATTAAATAGGGGTAGATTAGTCATTTTATCAAATTTCATTAATTTGTGTGAAACCCTCTAAAACGTCATTTATTTTGGGATGAATGTACTAATTATTCTTCTATTTGTTAAAAAAATTAATTTATATTCTTGTATTTATGTTATTTCTTATGAAAAAATTCATTTTTTATTTGATATATTATCAATGGCAAAGTCTTGCGTAAGACAATCTCACTGATCATGTTCCATCAAATAGGTAGAGTTTGATCTGGTCAACGACCCGGTCAGTGATCAATTGGTCAAAGTCAAAGTCAACGATTAACAATGAAAGTAAATAGTTAATGGTGAAATTCAACACCAAATCAATAAAGTTAATGGTAATACTTATTATATATTAGATATAAAATACTTTTATGTATAAGATATAACACTTTGAAAAATTATACTTTAGTAAATTATTTAATACTTTTGTTTGTATAATATAATACTATTATGTAACGAGTACCAATTATTTTGTGTAACATTTAATATTTTTATAAGTATCACATAATATATATAAAAGTATTATGTTATGAGAATAAAAATATTTCATTAATTTATGAGAATAAATTATCATGTAATTATTTCATTTTAATTTGGTCCAACTTTATAAGTGTTTGATTTTGATCATATTAGTTTTTGGTTATCAATTTTAGTCCTGAAATTGAGAAATGTATCCGATTTCAACCATTTTTGATAGGAATCATAATTTTCTGTCATGGAATTGGGTAGTGATATCGATTGTGTGACAGAAAACTGACAGAAAAATTGGGTGCACCTAAAATTGTTTGGTATATATAGTCCTCTATATATTAAAATGAAATAAGCAACTAGACCAAACAACTTGCGTGATTAGCCCTCTATAGCCCACGGATTTAATGAATTTATTTTTATTGGTGAAATGAAAATCATATAATATTGCATGCATGACAATTAATTGATGTTCTAATGCAATAAAAGTTATAAATGTATGTAACATTTTTAAAGTATTACACAATTGATGTTCTAATGTAGCAGATTTTATAGTTGTCACTATTCAAGATCATCGAAAGTATTATATAAGACACGACAACAACTATAACACTCATTAAAGTGTTGCATAATATATATTATAATACTTTCGAACAACTAAGTAACACTCTTTAAATATTGTTGTATATATAAAGTCAATTATGTTGTAGCAATACAAAATGCACTAACGTGATTCCTTGGACAAAAATATATGATGAATGGGGATGGATTAATTAAAAAAAGAAAAAAAAAAAGGTATGATGTACCATTTTAACAATTTATAATGTTTTTTGGCAACTTTTAATCATCATTATTTATAATTTTTGTCAAATTATTAAATTTTGTTTCATTTTAGTTAAGAGAAATGAATTTTGCACGACTATAGTATTCTTAACATTTGTTGTAATATGGTGGTACCGGCTAATTAAAGTGATGGTACGAGAGCATATATTATAGTGATGTAGGGTACAATAATAATGGTACGAGGATGCAATATTATGTTGCATTGGTATATGTGGATTCGTATGGGGTGAAATATGGTAGTATGGGCTCATATGAATTAATTTCATTAAGGATACAATAATTCAGAAAAATATTCTCTTAATTAAAAAAAAGAATAATTTCGAACTTTTGCATTAAAAAAATGAAATGTTTGTTTTTACATTTGGCTACTAATTATAAGTTACCATTTACAAAGAACAACCAAACTAGCTATTTATACACCAATGAAAAGAAAATCTATCTACTAAAAGAAGAGAAACGATTATATAAAATGCATATAAGACAAGGATTAAGGTAATGTAAGACCACGACACATCCTTTCTCTTGTTGAGTTTCATTGCACCTAAACCCTTGGCCTTGCTGACATTGCGCACCTCATTTTAACACATGCCTTCTAAACTCAGACACACATTATCATAATTGACATTAATTACTTAAATTAAGATTTTATAATTACTTAAAATACTCGTAATTAACGATTAAAGACAAGATTGAAATTGATTGATCATAGTTACATGATATCTATCGTGAAAATGAGTGGAGTTGTAGGAACGGGAAAAGTGGTAAAAATACCCCGTATATATATCACATTTACGATCTTATCCTTTAATTTTACTACTTCCTAAAACTACCCCGTAAATTACACATTTTTACCAAAAATAGCTCGACACCTGCAGTAGGAGGTAACTTGATGATGTAACCGGTTTTTTCACACGTGAAATATAATTTTCAATTCTTTTTTGTTCCACATCGGATGGGGGTTTCCACGTCAACCCCCCTTTTAATCCTAACCCACTGTCCTTCCTTCCGAACTCCGCCATGGCCGGCGACCACCACCCGGAGAGAGAGATCGAGAGAGAAGCAAAAAAAAGCAAAGAGATCGCACCACTTGGAGAGAGAGATCGAGAGAGAAGGAGCAGCGGTCTGAAGAAGCAGCTGCAGCAGCCTCGGAGTAGATCGAGGGGACGAGTAGATCGGAGGGGGAAGCATCAAATAACATTGGATTTCTCCACTAATCCAACCAACATTCACATGGATTTATTCCTCATTATATGGGAACTAAAACCCCTCATTCAATTTTGAGAAAACATGCAAGAAATTGAAGAACAAAGAAATGGGTTTATAAAGCAATTTTGGACGGGTTTCGGTTGATTGTTGTTTGATTTCAGCAATAAACATGAAATTGATGTGAGGTTATGTTTGGGCTTGAGGAGAGGATCATTTTGGTATATCATTTTGGTGTTTTGGGTAAGAAATGAAGAAGATCAACATTTTGAGCTTGGAGGCTTGCCATGGCCGTTTTCTGGTGACATGGGCGACTATTGGGGGTTGTTTTTTGAGCTAAAGTAGTAAGAGTGCAACTGGGCCGCACGCTGGCTGGGCTGGCCTGCCCAGCCCATGCCTCTTTACTTTTTTTCGCATGTTTTGGTCGTCGTTACCCTCACGTTTTATGTTAGGGTTACCTTCGCGTTATGTTAATGTGACTCCATCTCCAGATTTCATACCTTTAGTTTAAAACCACTGAACTAAAATGTTAATCATACCCTCATGTTATGTTAGGGTTACCCTTGTGTTATGTTAGGATTACCTTCATGTTATGTTAGTGTTACCCTCCTGAGGGTAACACGGGTAACACTAACATAACATGAAGGTAACCCTAACATAACATGAGGGTATGACTGCCTGAAACGAATCTTGGTGGGTTTGAGCGCACCCACCAGGCGCGTAGAGCGCGTGGGCCGGGTCGACCAGGGTACATGGATCTTAGATCCATGTACCAGTACCAGTTGCATAAAATATTTTGTCTATATAATAATATTCGTTTGCAGCATTACTGAGTATATCCAATTGTATAAAAACAAATATTTGTAAGTTAGTTGAAATTTTAAATCCATATGTTTAAATTATATATATATATTTATATAGTTGATCTTTTATGCACCAAGTGTATATACAATCTGGATCTGGTCTGGTCGACGTGTTTTTTTAATTTTATTTTTTCGCTTTAGGTTGTAACATTTATGTTGTATGTGTAAGACCTTTATGTTACATAAATGTGACTTTTATATACAAATTAACAACTTTTATATACTCTAACTTAGAAAAAAATGAAGTAACTTAGAAAAATAAATGAAGAGTTTTAGGAAATATTTTGAAAATCTTTACTTTTTTAAGTTAGTGAACATAAAAGTCATAAGATTTGTATATAAAGGTCACACTTTGTAAGGAACATTGTATAGATTTTGATGAAGACAAAACATGTAATAGATTAGAGCCTAGGATCCTATGTATTTAGCTTCTATTGTAAATCTCTTAGTATAGGATCAGGAGGCTTGAAGATCAAGACTTAAAGTTTGAAAAAGGAATGAAGACCCTGCTGCACAAAAAGAAAAAATGACTAAGTATAAGTCACTGCAGCAGGTTGCTAAAAGGACACTGGAAGGCTACTGCGAGAGAATGCTACTCAGACAAGTAAGCTGGCTAAATGAAAGACAAGTAAGCTAGCCTACTGGAAGACAAATGTACATCAGCAACTTATCAAAGACAGTTACCTCTAAATGAGTGTGCTGAGTTTACTTTAGGCACAACCACAAAGTCATCCAATCAAAAGATGTCACGTAATGAAGCAAAAAGGAGGACAGAATGACTATCAGACTGTGTACGATCTCAACAACTTCGTACGAACTAACCAGAGAAGACCACGTCATCCCATGCATGCTGCAAAAAAGGATGCTCACTCCAACGGGCAAATTTCTCATCGCTTATTAATAGAAGAAGACATGGACTTGAACTGGGACTTGAAGATAACCAACTAGAAACTTGAAACCGGAAGCTCTCGCGAACAAAACATTCAAAACAATTCATTTTTAATCCTTTAGAAAGTTTCTAGTCCAGTCTAGCAGCAAGCAACCTCTAGCCTAGAGAGTTATTCATTTTAAAAGCTTGTTGTTGAAAAGAAACCTTTATTTTTCATAGACTGTTAGGAGTTGCTTGATCGGAGGTTGTTCTTGATCAAGTATTTGCGTTCTTAGTAGAAGAACAAGAGCTCTATGTGAGCTAGTTGAATTTGGTCACTGTGCAGTAACCCTGCGTGGGATTGACCGGTAGTTCTTGTTAGGTTTAGGTTGTATAAGCAAGGCTTGTGTAAATCAACCATTCTACTTAACAAAGTTCCTCCTTGTGAAGGAGTAGAGAGGACGTAGAGGGATTACTCCACCCTCGAACCTCTATATATCTTGTGTTAAGCTTTCTGGGTTTAAGCTTACTGTTGTTCCTACATATATCTTGCTTACTTGATGTTGTGTTTAAATCCATATCATAAGCATATAAAAGGTTTTCAGAAAAGAAGCATTGTTTTAAAGAAATTTCGATGTGCATAAAACTCTATTTTCATTAAGTTCACTAAGGTAACTGCTCAAGCAGTAACCTCTGGATCAGTAAGCTCGATAGCTATCTGTATGAGTAACTTAACATTTGTTTTAAAAGAAAAAGTTTGAAAATTTAAGTAGGCTTATTCACTCCACCCCCTTTAAGCCTACTACCACTTGGGACCAACACATTTATATAACATAAAGGTTATTACCATATACCATAAAGATAACAATGTGAAACGAAAAAAGAAAAAAAATTCAAATGAACACAAATCCAGATCGGGACGCCCTAGTTGCACCAATTTTGATTCGTGCACTAGGTGCACAGGAGATTGTGTGATATATCTATATACATAGATATAAATAAATGAGTTGTGCATATTTGTTTTATTCACAATTAACTTTCTCAAAATGTTTGATATATCAGATATGTACATAAAATGATTACATATAATGGTTTTTTTGCTATTGGGATTAAATTGCAATTTTAAAAAGATGGTGATTTTATTTTATTGGAAATGATGTGTCAACCGACATGGCATGTGGATGTGGTATGTTTGTCATACACGTGAACTCAAATTACCGGAAAATATAAAATTGACCTAAACTATAATAGTAGATAACTTTTTTTACAATTACTCCTATAAAAAAACTTGTGTAATAGACAAAAAGCAAAACTAAGAAAAGATTGGATATAGTGATAGAAAATGATGGCCCAGAACTCTCCTTTTCTGGCCATTTTTCACTGAAAATTTTCACAAGAAGACACTAAATATTAGTTGAATATTTTTTGCCCAAATTTTGAGATCGTTCAATTCAAGGTTCAGTATACTAGGCTTATTTCTTAATTTGGATCTTAATTTAAACTAAAATGAATCCTCAACTTAAGCATAACTAGAAAGAAAGAAAAAATTGAGTGTCATTTTCTTTTAACTTTTCTGTCTAATTAATATTCCACATCCAAACAAATTAAAAATTAATTATTTCAGCCTATAACATATATCACAAATATTCATGTCCACCAAGTACACGAGTCAGGGTCATATGACCCGTAAAGTGATTTTCATGTTATATTCATGCGTCCTCAATGTTCAAATCCGCTCGTCAACCTGTTAGTTATATTCATGTAACTTTTATATTCCGTATAATACCTTTTAAACATTTATGTTAAAATAATATAACCTTTATGTTAAAATAATCTAACATTGATGTTAATAATATGACTCTTATTTTATTCTTTAATTATGTAAATATTATGATATTTTCACATAAATGCTATACTAATATTGCATAAATGTTAAATTATTATAATATAAGGGCCCGTTTGGTTCGAAGGTTGGGTTTGGATTGGATTGTAATAATTTCGAGTTGTTTTCTGTTCATGCAGTATAATTGGATGTTTGGTGTGGAGGTTTTTTGGATGGGTTTAGTTGTAATATGTGTTTAGTATTAATGTTTATAAAATGTATTGTTTATAAATTTGGGTTTGGTATATAGATTGCGTTAGATATATTATGAAAAATGACCAAAATACCCCTTAATTATAATAATGGAAAAGCAAAATAGTAAAGTTGATTTTTCTTCATTCTCTTCATTGTCTTCAACCCATTTGGCAGATATAAGAACAGTGAACTCCGAATGTGAAATCAGAGTAATGCGAGTGTGGAGAATTGTCTCTCAAATTCGCCAAAAAGCACGAGTTCTTCTTCAAGCTTGATCCCCCATTCCTGTGGATGTCCGACTGAGAAGTTCCCCATCAAGTTTCTACTTCGTCGCTGCAATTTTTAAGAGTAAGATTACTTCCCCAAATGATTAGAACGTAGTAGAAATATTGCAATTTCTAATTTTCGAAGTTAATCGAGTGGATTTTGTTTGTCCATATCTTATTATTTTGGTCGAATATAATTTGTTGCAAATGATTCACCCAGATCTGAGATATCAATCGAATCAACCTCGTCGAGCACTTTGTTATCCGACTCCATCACAAATCCCTGATATTTTGTGGAGGAATCTTGCACAATGTCTAGTAGGTATTATTCAAAAGCTTCATTTACTAATAAAGATGAATGAATGATTCTTAGCTGCTTAATTATGTTGTATCTGTGGTTTTAGAATGAAAGAAATAAGATGATTTAAGAATTGTCTAATGATATTGAGATGCTTAATTAAATAAACTGAGGTTGCCTGCTCCATAATTAAACTTGGGTCTTCATTCTTTTCTGCCTAATTCAAATATTCATTTAAGAATGAAAGAAAGTGAGATGGTTGCTATTTTTATGCTTACTTACTACTTGCTGTTGTAAACATGTGACTTAGCTCCACTTCGATTCCTTGTGGAGGTTCGAGTGCAAATTGTGAATCCCCGAATGTTTTTGTGTGTTGTCGACATTCGATACCATTGTAAATCCAAACTTCACGGACAAGAAAGAATCCAATGCGACGTTTCATGTCTTGTCCTTTTCGTGGGGTATGATTTAATAATGTCGAATGTCCAAATTCCTTACATGCTTTGTTTAAAGTATTCTTTGTTGACATCCTTTCTTTAACGTATGTGTTTGTTGATGCTTGTATATTGGCTTCCACCTACAAGGATGAAAGTTGTGGGATGTTCCTTTGGTTGGAGCCACCGCTTGTTGGACGTGCAAGGGAAGTAGTCATAGATTGTCTATCGAAGATTGAGCACTTAAAGGAGGAACTTGCTGTTTTGAAAGCACTGTTTTATTAAAGTTTACTGTAATGTGTCATTAATTATGTTTGGAGCTTGAATAAATGGACTACAATTAAATATAATTGACATGCTAAATAATTTGTTTTTCTTATTGATTATGTGATAATCATACAGTGTCTCAATGACATGTAACAACCTAATATACATAATCTTGTAGAGATAGGATGTCGAAGCGGAACAAGAACTCAACAAGTACTTCTTTCACGTTTTCATCAAAGATGAGACGGCAAATTTACTAACGAAATTTGGGAAAGTGTGTTGCAAAAGCAATGTAAGAGACAGTTGGATCATAAGCAATGTATATGAGAATATATCAAGGGAAAAAACACAACGAAATGGGTGATGGTCGTTGGAATGAAGAGAACGTGAAAGTCTTCATTTCAACAATACGCGACTCTATAGGATGTTCATAGACTGTGTGAACAACAATGTTGGAGTGAAGTTTAATCTTACGGCCAATCTTGTCACAGTCTTTATTACAAAGATATTAATCCAAGGTTCCATTTCGGTCTTTCATTAGTTTAATTCCATTGTTATTATTGTGCTCATTAATGTTTGGTGTGCAGGAGAACGAGACCCAATTATTCTTTCAAGAATGTGGCTTTCTGATGTTCGAACAATGGTCCACAATCATTGAAGCACATTGACCCGGTGAAGTCATACCCAATCAAATTAGGTCATCATCTGAAGCCCCGATTGTAGTCAATGAGGAACAGTTTGACCCTGAAGCCATGGATGATTGGGACGTTTGTTTCCCGCCAATTCCAAGACAGAGTCCAATTCACAAATCCAAATTATCAAAGATCTGAATATGGAAAGTATGCACGCATTTTGAACATGGTTTACTGAAAGCCGTATGAGATGCACTAAAACAAATTACTTTTTGCCAACTACTTAACCAATGATGATGATGCATCATTAGGAAACAATCTGCTGCTCATGGAATGCATCATGGTAGTAACACTTTTAATAATTAGTGTCATATTTTGCAATCATGCATGAAACAAAATTTAACTTACCTGTAGATCTGTCTATGAAATATGTACAACTTATTTCCTAAACCTGCTCTCTTTAATTAAACAAATACATTAAAAGACAATGCTTCTATAATGTTCATATCACTGCCAAGCGACAATGTAGCAAGAAATTCTGCAAGCTTGAAACACAACTATGCAATAAAAATTAATAGTCATTCTAAATTTCTTCTGCCAACTTGGGCAATTTCCATTAACAACCTTTGTAAACACATGTTACATAGTAAAGTTTTAAAACCAACAATTCTACTTGATAGTCAAAGATTAACAAGTACAAAAAAGTTACATTGTCATCCTTAATTATAATTAAAACTTACAAATGCCCTTTGACACCCCTTCTTTTCGGAAACTTGTAGCAATAACAGAGATTCTGAACAATGTGATGCATAACAACAATAAGAAGTTCGTACATTTATTATATTTCTCAAGATTTTCTTGTCGCAAGTTCAATCTTCAAACGAGCAATCTTTTCAAGACACTCGATTGCAACATCTTTCGCAAGTCCTTCAAGTGGCGGCTCCAACCAAATGAACATCCCACAAGCCTCTTTTGAAGGGACAAACGATAACAATCTTTACAGACTTACAAATCAATCACATGTACATAAACAATACACAATTAGTAGGTTTAATACATTTGGTTTCAATAAACACAATCGTACTTCACGGAAAGGACAAGTCATGAAACGTTGCATAAGAATTTTTCCTTTCCCGAAGTTTGCATTTGCATTGGGATCATATGCCAACAACGCTGTTGGAATATAGGCCAAAAGTTGTTCTGGGCCGGACTTTTATTTATTCCTAAATCTACCCAAGCCCAAGCCCAAGCCCATAACCAACCCTAGCCCATTTCCCCGGAGCCTTATAAGGCGCTGTCTCCTTGCTCCCCTCATTTGCCCTAGCTGCGCCTCTGTGCCTCTGTCGATTCCTCTCCATCGCCCCTTCTTAATGAAAACCTGCTGAGCTTCTTGCTCCTCTCACTCACCCCTTCTTATGAGGCTCCAGTGGAGGAGCTCTGTGCAAGCGAGATCTGAGCCTTCTTCTCCTTCTGTCTCATTCTCATCTATTCTCTGATAAAAACCCTAAATCACTGAGTCGAGCTTTGTGTCCTTGCATGTGAGTGAGGGTTGAAGCGAGGTGCTTGCTTGTAGGTTTCCTGAGGGTTCTGGGGTGAAGGGGTTTGTGGGCTCTTCGATCTCTTAGTGAGATTTGTTTCTGGGCTTATTCTTGAGTCTCTGTGACTCTGTGAGAGTGTCCTGATATTTTCCCCACTAGTCTTTGTGTTCTATCAATGTAGGCTCAAGGCTGTCTGAGCCATTGTTGACCACGAGGTCCACCCAACAGTGGTATCAGAGCCACGGTTCGCGTAATCGTGGTCTCTTCGGACCCGTGGGAGAAAATCTGAGATTCTTAGGGTGATTCTCTGTGTTCCCCTAGTAAAAATCTAGGGTTTATATTTTTTTACTAACCCTGTGTGTTTCTCTGTTGGTTCTCGAACGACTCGCACCTGCTGTGCTATTTCCCTGCCCCCTGACAGTCCTCCCGTCGCGCCTGCGATCGACGTGAGCCTTATCGGTTCCCTTTGGTAAGTCGGGCTTTCCTATACTTTGGGGTCCGCTCAGGTACTCCGCTGAAACTCTTACCCTTCTGTTAGATCCCGTTTGAAACGAGCAGGTTTGGGTTTTCTGTGCTGGTAGATCTCCTATGCTTTCTCTGTGACTGCCTAATTCTGTTTATCTTCCGCTGTGATCTTCTTTTATTCTCTGTGAATTTATCTCTTGTCTCTGTTTTAAAGGCTGCTAAGTGAATCCCTGCTCCACTGATAAATCAGTGCCGAGAACTGGGAAATCCTTAGCTCTACATAGCCTGAATCCTTTCCTATGTGGTTGCTTGTGTTGTTTCTTCACTTTGTGTGATGGCTGCTCTGTCAAATTTTACTCTGGCTCCATTTGATGGGAGGTCTGATTTTGGTATTTGGCAACAAAAAATGAAAAGTATTCTTGTGCAACAGCGTGTGTTCAAATGTATTAGCCGTACTTTTTCTGAATCTAACACAACTGAAAAAATCAGTGAAATGGATGAGATGGCTTATTCATCTATAATCCTAAACCTTTTTGATTGTGTGCTTAGAAAAGTTAGTGACCAAACTGATGCTAAATGTTTATGGGACAAATTACAAGAACTTTATGTTGAAACCTCCTTGCCTAATAAGATGTTTTTATTTGAAAAGTTTTTTAGATTTAAACTGGATCTAAATAAAGATATAGAGGAAAATCTTGATGTGTTCACAAAACTGGTTCAAGATATTAAGAAAACTGGTGATAAAAACATTGATGATTATACTCCTATTGTACTATTGAATGCCATCCCAGATTCATATAATGATGTTAAGTCTGCTATTAAATATGGTAGGGACTCTGTCTCTTTTGAAACTGTTGTAAATGGCCTGAAAAATAAATCGATTGATTTAAAAACCAACCCTCAATCTAAGGGAGATGTGATGTTTGTTAGAGGAAGGCCTAAGCCCAAGGGCTATAAGCCTTCCAACAACCAAACTAACCAGTACAATGATAAGAACCAATCTGAAAACACCTCTTTTTCCCAATTTAAACCAAAAAATAGAAGGTGTTATAACTGTGGTGATCCAAATCATTTCATAAAAGACTGTCCTAAAAAGAAAAAAGATCAGTCACAGGGAACAAATCAGTCACAGGGAATTCAAGCTAATAATACCTCCATATCTGAAAATGAGTATAATGGTGATGTGTTCATGGTATCTGAATCTTGTTGTGCTTACACTGTCTTGCCTGCTCCTGTGTGTGAATGTGAATGACTTGTTGATTCTGGATGCTCTTTTCACATGACACCTTCAAAAGATTTCTTTAACTCATATAAAATTGTGTCTAATGGCTATGTCTCCCTTGTTGATGAAAAGAAGTGTAAAATTTTTGGAATTGGGGATGTCTCCTTAATCTGTAAGTCTGGTTGTGTTTTCACATTAAAAAATGTTAGGCATGTCCCTGATCTGTGTAACAACTTGATATCTTATGCTGCTTTAGAAGATGATAGTTTTGAAGGAAAATGGGGAAATGGTGTTATGAAAATTATTAAAGACTCCTCTGTGTTCCTTGAGGCTATAAAAAGAAAAAATTTGTATATTTGTGTTGCTAAACCCTTGTATGCTTCTGCCAACACTGTTAAAGAAGATAAAACTGAACTGTGGCATTGTAGGTTAGGACACATGAGTAATAAGGGTCTTGAACTTTTGCATAATGCAGGATGTTTTGGTAGTGATAAAGTATCTTGCATGACTTTTTGTGAATCTTGTGTAAAAGGCAAACAACATAAAGTCAGCATCCCTTCCTCCCCTTCCTCAAACCTATCTAAGTGTACTGAAATCCTTGAATATGTGCATGTTGATGTATGGGGACCTGCTAGTGTCCCCACACATGGTGGGAAATCTTATGTCCTTTCTGTGATTGATGATTTTTCTAGAAAAGTGTGGGTTATGCTTCTGAAACTCAAGTCTGATGTGTTTGAAAATTTTAAAAACTGGAAAACCTTAATTGAAAATCAAACTGGAAAAAGGATCAAATTTTTAAGAACAGATAATGGGCTTAAGTGCAACAACTTATTGGATAAGTTGTGTGCAGAGTCAGGTATCCAAAGACACAAAACTATCCCTTACACCCCTCAGCAAAATGGTATTGTTGAGAGGATGAATAGAACCCTTTTAGAAAGAGTAAGGAGTATGTTTAACTACTCTGGCCTGTCTAAAAAGTTTTGGGGAGAAGCAGTTTGTACTGCTGCCTACCTGATAAATAGGTCCCCCTTTGTACCCCTAAATGGAAAGTGTCCTGAATCTGTGTGGTCTGAAAAACCTCTTGATCTTTCAAACTTGAAAGTATTTGGCTGTGCTGGTTATGTTCACCAAAAGAATGACAAACTTGAAGCTAGGTCCAAAAAATGTGTTTTTTCTTGGATTATCCTGATGGTGTAAAAGGCTATAGACTATGGTTAAGAGATGAACCTGGCTTTAAAGTTGTGATTAGTAGGGATGTAATCTTTAATGAATCTGATTTTCCTTGTTTGTGTGCACCTACCCCCTTACCTGATACTAGGACTGTTCCTATTAAGGTGGAGCAACCACTATTGCCTTCTTCTGATGATGTTAATATTGAAACTGATAATTCCTTGTTTGGTGAACATAGGGGTGATAGTAATGAAAATGATCTTGATAACTACCAGCTTGCCAGAGATAGACCTAGAAGAAATATTAGACAACCTTCTAGGTTTGATGACTTTCATGTTGAATCTCATGCTTTTAATATTTTTGAATCTTTAGATGGTTGTGAACCAAAAACATACATAGAAGCCTTAAAATCTGAAAATTCAAAAGATTGGTTAAAAGCTATGGATGATGAAACGAATTCCCTGCATGTTAATTATACTTGGAACCTTGTCCCTAAACCTGAACACTGCTCTGTTGTAGACTGCAAATGGCTTTTTAAAGTTCAAAATGAAGAAGAAAAAATTAGGTTTAAAGCTAGACTTGTAGCAAAAGGTTTTACACAAAAAGAAGGCATTGACTACTCTGAAATCTTTGCCCCTGTTGTGAAATTTGTAACTGTAAGAATCATGCTTGCCTTGGTTGCTCGTTTTGATTGGGAGTTAAAACAATTAGATGTAAAAACTGCTTTCCTTCATGGTGACATTGATAAAGAAATATATATGAAACAACCTGATGGCTTTGTTGATTCTTCTAAACCTAATCATGTTTGTCTTCTGAAAAAATCTTTGTATGGCCTAAAACAATCTCCTAGGCAGTGGAATAAAAAGTTTGATGAATGCATGCAGTCTTTAAATTTCAAAAGAAGTGCTTATGACCACTGTCTGTATTTTAAAAGGGACAACTTTGTCCCTGTATTCTTACTGATATATGTTGATGACATGCTTTTAATAAGTCCATGTTTAAAAATAATTGAGAGTGTTCAAACCAGTCTTGGTAACAACTTTGATATGAAGTACCTTGGTGATACTAAAAGAATCTTAGGTATGAACATTGTTAGGAACAGAAAAGCCAAGACTTTACTTTTAAATCAATGCTCCTATGTGGAAAAGATTTTGAACAAGTTTGCTATGTTTTCTGCTAAAACTACCTCTGTGCCCCTTGCTGCTCATTTTGAATTAAGTAAGGATCAGTCTCCTAAAACTAATTCTGAAATTACTGAAATGGAAAAAATCCCTTACTCCAATGCTATTGGGTCTGTAATGTACCTAATGATCAGCACCCGGCCTGATATTGCCTATGCTGTCAGTTGCTTTAGTAGGTACATGTCTAACCCAGGCCTCACCCACGAGGAAGCTTTGAAATGGCTTTCTGGGCTTGTTCTTGAGTCTCTGTGACTCTGTGAGAGTGTCCTGATATTTTCCCCACTGGTCCTTGTGTTCGATCGGTGTAGGCTCAAGATTGTCTGAGTCATTGTTGACCACGAGGTCCACCCAACAAACGCATCGCCCTGTCAATTGATTGAGTTTTCCTACTCAAACTGGCATGCTGTTGTGTATCAAAACTACACGACATATGTAGAGAAATCAAAAAATAACAACATTCGAGCAAAAAGGAGTTAAAATAAGTTTCCAACAAGTATACTTTTTCAAACTGTATATACTTAGTCGGATTCAACAATGATCTAGTACACAAGCTTCCAATTTAGAGCAACATTGTTAATACTTGAAAAATAAAAGATGTTCTTTGTTTTTCTTTTTTATATGAAGCTACCAATAGGTAAGGAAATATAGAGGATACTATCAAGACAATCCCATAAACCATTCGAATACAATATTTTTTCTCTTGTACTTTGGTTATCCAATCTTCAACTTTGGAAGATGTAAGTAATACCTCGTAGATATGATGTAAGAAGTGGGAAATGCGAATCTTGTGGAGAAGTTTAAACTTTCTCACATCTGATTTTTTTTTTCAGCTGGGAAGGATGAGGTTAGGCAAACCAACAAATCTTTAATATGAGAGTAGGTCTTGTGTGAGACCGTCTCACAAATCTTTTTTCGTGAGACAAGTCAACCTATAACTCACACTCAACAATTCATATGAAAATGTGTGAATATGAGTTTAATTCATGGGTAATAAGGATTTGTTTCATGGAAACTATCCGTGAGACCGTCTCACATGAGTTTTTGTGTTAATGTGAACCCTAAAATGTCAGATCCCATCACAAACAAACTCAAATTCAGAAATTAATTCATAGTAAGTAGCAGTGATTAAAAAGGCGCGCCTAGGCGAGAGGGGAGGCGGTTCGGGGGGTTTACGTCTCGATATACCGAGGCGGAATCAGGTGGAGAAAAGCGGTGCCTAGGCGTGTGTCTCACGCCTTATTTGAGGTGAAAAAAAACGGCGCCAAGTTATGAAAAAAATTCTATTTTTTTTAATATTAAATAGACAGAGAATGTGTATTTTAAAGCTTTAAACCCTAATTTAAGCAACAGCCATCTATTAAAAAATCAGCCCCACTCTCCACTCTTTCCACACTTTCTACTCTTTCTTCCTATCTCCCACCACCACCACCACCGACGACTAGTGACGACCACCGACGACCGGCGACGACCACCGACCACCGGCGACCGGCGGGCAGCAGCGGGCTGTAGCGGGCAGTAGCAGGTTTTAGTTACCACCTTGCTGATTTTTTTTCCCTTTTTATTAACTTTAAAATTTTATTTTAGTACAATAATTTAGAACTAATGTTCTTTAGTATATACTAATTTTGAACACTTTAGACTATTTATTATTTAATAATCTGAAATTTATTATTTAAATTTTATTGATAAGAATTAAGAAATTTATTATTTTTGTGTAATTTAGTATTTTGCAAAATATGTTTTTATAGAGATGTTGAGTGAAAACGATAGTAGAAAAGACCCTGCATGGAAGTATGCCATAAGAGATGGTAGGAATATATGTGCATTCAAGTGCAATTTCTGTTCAAAAGTACTTAATGGAGGTGTATTTTGAGTGAAACAACATCTTGCTGGAGGCTATAGAAATGTTGTTGTATGTCCAAAATGTCCTCAACCTGTCAGACAAGAGATTCAAGAATATATGGCTAAGAAAAAAGAGGTAAAAAAGCAACTGAACAAGGTTATTGATATTGATGAGAGGGTTGGTGATGAACATTATGATATGGATATTGATACCGACTCACAACCGTTGCCAAGTACTCAAGATTCTTTTAGCCATATATCAAACAAGGGCAAGAGACCTATTATGAGGAAGCCCACGAGAAAAGGGGCCATTGATTGCTACTTCACTCCGGATGCAGAAACAGTTGTGGAAATGCGAAGAAAGATGGGGAAACAACCAAAGATTGATGAGAACAATCCCTGTAAAAAGGAGTTGGCCGAACGAGCTTATAAAAAGATAGCAAGATTCGTGTATGACTCGGGCATTTCTTTGTCTGTTGTCAAAAATCCTAGTTTTGCACATATGGTGCAAGCTATAGGGGATTATGGACCAAATTTGCCACCACCCTTGTATTATCAAATACGAGTTCCTCTCCTTAAGGATGAGAAGTTGCATGTCCAGAACATGATGTGGGATCACATTGTAGCGAGAGAAACTAATGGGTGTACATTGATGTACGATGGGTGGACGGATTGAAGGGGAAGAACTTTGATCAACTTCTTAGTCAATTGTCCCCATGGTAGCCTCTTCATTGAGTCGATTGATGCATCAAGCTATGCTAAGGATGCAATGAAGTTATTCGAGTTGATTGATCAAAAGGTTGAAGAGCTTGGAGAAGCAAATGTTGTTCAGGTTGTTACAGATAGCACTGCAGCTAATAAGTTAGCTGGAAAGTATTTGGAACAAAAGAGGCCATATTTATTCAGGAGTCCATGTGCTGCCCATTGTCTAGGTTTGATGTTGGAGGATATTTTCAATATACCTTATCTTAGGAGGACACGGGAGAGAGCTATTCGGGTGCATGGATACATCTATGACTGACCAACTTTGTTGAATCTAATGAGGTACTTCACACAAAAGAAGGAGCTACTCAAGCCTGCAAAACCCGCTTTGCAACAACCTTCTTGACACTACAAAGCTTTCATCTTCAGAAGGCAAACTTGAGGAAAATGTTTGTTTCTTATGATTGGACTAAAAGCAAATGGGCAAAAGAGGCACAAAGTAAAATGGTGACTGAAATTGTGATGATGCCTTCATTTTGGAGTAATGTACATCTTGCTCTTCGATTTGCTTCCTCCTAATCCACACGCGTAGAAATTTCAACTTCATACCAATTTGATCCAAGTCGTCTTCCTCCAACCTTTTGATTTGGATCTACATTTCGAAGGAAACCTTTGGCCACAATTTTACTTGAATCAAAAACACCCTTTTCAAGAAAACTGAAAACCTAAGGTTTCAAATAACAAATCATAAGACTATTATGACAAACAAACATAAAAAAATATAATATTCAAATTCGATGACAAAGAATTAGAATATACCTGATGTCTATTTTCTGTGCTAATTAAGTTAGAAGATTGAACAGGTGAAGCTGGTGGAGGTGGTGTAAATGTTTGTTGTTGCATTTTTTTGTTGAAAATCAGCAAATTCCCTGTCCATCTTTTCCTCCATTCTTGCTAATGCTACTTGATTTTCCAAAACCATTCAATAGCATGCACTACGACTTGGAATACCACCCCACATATCTAATGGATTAACACCCAATCCAAGCATACGTACTCTACCATGTAGATCTTTGCCTCTAACTTTAGCAAACAAGTCATCCGGACCAATGTTATCTTGTGTGTTAGGCAACAATTTTGATTGGTGTTCTTTCATTTGAGCCTTATGATTACCCTGAGATAAAACTACAATTATTTCTTTATATATATCTAATTCAGGTATACATATTAAATATTTATTCTATATAGAAATTAAGCATCAATTGGTTTTTCTTACTAGTGCATCTCTAGTTGCATCATTTGAAGGATTGTCATTAGAATCAGTATAACATGCATTAAACATCTCTACACGTGATGGAGATCGACTCAACAGTTTTCTCTAACAAAAAAAAAAATGTAAATTGATATATAAGTGTATTTATAAGTGATTAGTATCTATTAAAAAAAGTAAAAATCATGGTCTTATCAACTCATCCTCAACTTCACCAAAACTCAACTTCCCAGTAGTTTGTTGCATAATTGAAAGTCTTCTATGATTTTTATTTTTTACACTTATTTCCTGAAAAATAGAGTAATGCATAACTGGAAATTGTCGATAAGCTTTATTTTTTACACTTCCTGAAAAAAATAGTAATATAAGTATTATGTAATATATGAAAGCACTAATCCTATTATTTTATATACCTTCACATATTCATTTGTCCAATGTGGCTACAAATTCTTCCATTGATTTTCATTTACTCAGAAAGTGTAGATTCGAAATATTTAGTTTTAACTCTCGACTTCCAATGTCTCCTTTTCTTAGCTATGGACATCAAGATCCAATGTTCACCACCAATGGGAATTTCAAATCTCTCTTGCAAAACAACATTTGAATAGATATTTAATTCTATAATTTTTGAGTAAAAAAAAATCAACAAAAATTTATTACCTTCACAATCTTTATCATCTCATCTTTTCTCACTGTTGGCACCTTACTCCAATCCTCAATGTCAATTGGAACAAACTTACCATTTCTTGCTAATGTACCTAAAAATCCGGTCAACTTCTTTTTATTAGGACCGATGGGTTGACCTCTTTTGTTAAAGCTAACCAGAATGCGCCCTTCATTTGGTCTTCTAGCCCATATATCAAGTAAGTAAGTAGGTCCTCGTTTTGATGCTAATCAACATTATCAACTTTAACATAATCAAATAATCTAGTTATATACATGTGTAGAAATCTAAAGGTCAGAATTTTGAGCTAATAACAATGCTAATTGTTGTAACATTCAAACAAAATATTAACCTTCCTGAACATGAACATTTGTTTGTTTAGTCATGTTTTTGTCAATCCCTGGTTGCTCCTCATTTCCATGTTGTTTGTATCCTTCCACTTGGTGCTTATCTTGTAAATTGTGACATCGACTCTGATTTCTTGTTGCTTTTTGAGTTAAAGGAGTTGTATCATTGTAGATTGAGACAATAACCATTACAAGTTAAAATATTGAGTAATAAAAATTAAAACTAAATCATTAACCTTGCTTTTCCATTAGCTGTTGAGTATCCCGAGAATTTGATTGTTGTTCATCTAGTTCATGTTCCTCCTCATCTATTTCAACCTCGTCTCGTAGTCTACAATTCAGTTTCCTTTTTTGTAGCTCCTCTTCATTTTCTAGGTATCACTAAAACAAAATAATCATACAATATATTATAAGTTTAAAACTTTTATAACAAATAAACAATATATAAACGAGCACCACTACCTTGTAAACTGTGACACCCACTTTGATTTCTTGTTGATTTCTGAGTTGAAGGAGCTATGTCTTTGTCGAAAGAGACATTAATAGTCATTACAAGTTAGAATATTGAGTAATAAAAATTAATACTTGACATAAATGATTTAACCTTTAAAAATTAATACTTGACATAAATGACATAAAAATTAATATTTTGAAAATATGATTGTTGTTCATCTAGCTCGTGTTCCTGCTCATCTGTTTCATCCTCCTCTCGTAATCCAAAATTCAATTTCCTTCTTCTAGCTGCTCTACGTTTCCTAGGCATCACTAAATCAAAAAATTCACACAATATATGAAGGATGGGAACTTCTATGACAAATAACCAATATAAACAATGACCACTAGATAGTAATTAGAAATAACACATATTATACTTGACCATTAGCTTCAGCCTTCAATATTAAAAATTTCAAGTATTCTTGACACAAAATAACACATATAATAACTAAAAATCTAATTCTAACACTGCTGCCAAAATAAGCTTTACAAATCAGCCTCTAGTGTAAATTAAGTCTCAACAACAAAGCCCGGAGTGCCTTCTAGAATCCAATTGAAATCTTCATTTACATGATCTCCAACTTGAACATTACAAATCTCACTCTGCAAATGCATATCAACATCAATTGGATTCATATCATAAGCATCTTGTGCTTTTGATAATATGGCAACATGTCATCCTGCATCCTTAGGATCAGCAATGTAAAAAACTTGTTTGGCTAGAAAAGCTAAAATGAAAGGTTCTTAATTTGTGAGGCCTCAAATTGGATAAATCCACCAAGGTGAAACCATCTTCATCTTGTTTTACTCTATTTCCTTGAGAAATCCAATCACAATCAAATGGAACTACTTTTCGATCAAAATAGTAGTCTAATTCAATAACATTCTTCAATACTCCATAGTATGCAACTTGTCCTAAAATAGGATTTTGGTCCTTAGTACTTGAAAAACTTGATATTGTTGCATTAACAACCACACCACTATATTGTGTTTTCCTTCTCGATTCCAACATTTTTGTGTGAAACCTAAAACCATTTATCAGTATTCGTTTGTAACTTATTCCAATGGAATTTGGACCCCTTGCTAGCAATTTTAAATCAGTTGAAATGTGATCATCATCTTGTAAGTGTTGAGCCTGTTATTTTAAATCAAAACAAAAATGTTAAAATATGATAATCGTGACTTTTAAGGCCAAGGAGTTTGGGAGGTCATACTTGCACACATCTTGAAATGTTGGATGCATAACAATCTGGAACTTTCACCATTTTCAAAGTCTTGCAAAACATCATCTTCTCTTTCTTATCCATTAGGAAGCAAGCATGAGGCAAGTAAAATCTATTTGAACCATCTTCAACCTCAATAGGATGAAGTTGCTGCCTAATACCAATTTCTTGAAGATCAAGTCGTGATCACTTCAAATGATCCTTAGTTTTTCCATCTAATAAATTAGTTTGGACGGAGACATTTGAAATTCATGAGAGCAAATTCATTAACGGTGGGGTTAAATTCAATTTTAGTCTATTTAAAAAGCCATTGTCCAATTTTCGTCCACAATGGAAGCGGTTTTCAATTTAGTCAAATTAAGCCAAAAATCGTCACTATTTGGTCCATTTTTGTCACTATTTCATCCACCTGGAAGCGATTTTTAATTTTCAGTTTTCAATTTTAGTCCAATATATTAAGCCAAAAATGGACCAAATAGTGACGATTTTTTGCTTAATTGGACTAAAATTGAAAACCTCTTTCATGTTGGACGAAAATTAGACAGTGACTTTTTAAATGTACTAAAATTGAATTTTTCCCATTAACGGTGAAACATCTTCAACAGTTTTAAACGTGACAAATAAGGGAAATAGGTATCGATGCATAATAGAACCAAAGTAATACGCATCAAATGATTGAATCTAATTGTAAAACGTACTAACATAATCAAACATGAGTTCGATCATGATTCTCATTAATATGGTTCGGAATAAAACATCTCATGATCGATCTGTGAACTTAAGCATCTATTATTTATAGTTAAGGTTCTCATATGACATTTTACGCTTGAGGACTACAAGAATCATTACGGATTTATCGTTGTTCGGATCCAAAAAAATTGATGAAGCTGCAAGGTTCTTCGTATACACCTCGAACAATTCATCAATCATTTCACCACCAAAGTGATTGGTGAGCAATCCTTCATGAACTGCCCTTTGAAATGTTGTACGGGCAATGGGGTCTGGTACTTTATATTTTCCTGGGTTGTTTAGAATCTCCATTCTTTCAATGCTGAAGCTCTGGCTCTCTTCCAATATAGCCTTTAACTCTTTTGGAGTGGTAAAGTAGTATGGAAGGTTGAATGAGTCTATTTCTGCTTCACTAATTCTCCCCTGCATCACATTTTTTTTTTCTTTTTTATGTAATTCATCTAATATTTTTAGATTGTAATGTCAGTTTCTAGTTAAATAATCATAAACTATTTAATCATTTTATTGACAAACTATATAAACATAGTTCCAAAGATGATGGAATGATGGTGATCAGATATTTTAAAGATTTGATTGAAATTTATTAGTTATTATATCTTTATATTAATTTTATGTATCTTTATAATCTATTTATGCTAGGTTACGTTAGTATAAGGATATAGAGTTATCATTAGTTGTAGATGGTTGCTTTATGAAATAAGAAAAAAAAAAAAACTATTTTCCCAAAATATACTCCCTCCGTCCCGGTCGAAGTTGCCTACTTTGACCGGCGGGCACGGAACTTAAGAAAATGCAGTTGACTTTTACTTTTTGCTTAAGGAGGTAATTTTTTTTTGTCATTTATAGGCTGGTAAGTTGGATTGGGACAAACAAAAATGACAAGTAGACAAGTTCGGGTGGGACGGAGGGAGTATTGATTTTCAATATTTTTAGAATCAATTTATTGTAATTAATTTTTTTCATGATTTTGCTAATGAAGCCAAAAACCTAACTATAACACTCCTTAGCAATCAGAAAGAAATATGTTTGGGGGGGGGGGGGGGGGGGGGGCGCTCTTTTCTTACCATTTACAAATTTATTGCAAATTATTTTGTCATCTGACCCTCCTTTAACAATGTTAAAAGTATGTTTCAACGTGGGTGTATCGAAATATGAATATAAAGATATTGCTATGCAGGCAACTTATATTTTCCTTTTTCAAAATTACTATGTAATTATTGTACGCAAATCACAATGAAAATTCATAAATATAGGATAATAATTTTAAAATAATCTTTTCGGGCTTTAAAACTAAGATACTATCTTTCAAAAATGGGTGAATTTAGGACAAATCAGCCCGAATCGAAGAGAATTTATGACTAATTAACACCTGAAAGTCACATGCCCCTGCTAATCCGGGCTTATGTTGCATTTTTTAAATAAGTTAATTCAATTTTAAATGTCACCTCAATAAATTAAAAACCACATAATTATATTAAATAAAATAGTGAATAAAATAAAATGACACATCATTGAAAAAAAATTCCTTCAAAAACCCTAAATTAAAATACAAATGCTCCTGTGCACCAGGTGTACTATGTACAGATCTGGATCTGTGCAACTAGGCGACCGACCCAAATCAGCGCACTTGGGTCACCTGGTTTTTTTTTTTCGCTTCAGTCCTGTACCTTTATGTTGTAAGGATGTGACTTTTATGTTATATAAGTGTGACATTTATATATAAATGTTATGACCTTTATGTTCAGTAACTTAGGAAAAAATGAAAATTTTCAGGTTTTTTTTTTTTTTTTGTTTCAGATTGAGACCTTTATGCTGTATTGTTGTGACCTTTATGTACAATTCTTGTGATCTTTATATACAAATATTATTACATTCAGAGTGTAATTAAAATTCTTCCTTCTTTTCTAAGTTAGAGTATATAAAGGTCATTACATTTATACATAAAGGTCACACTTATATAACATAAATGTCACACCCATACAACATAAAGGTAATAGTCTGAAGCGAAAAAATAAAATTTAAAAAATTAGAAAAAAAAAGTGCACGGATCCGGGTCGACCTGGACCCGACCCGAATTGTGTGTGCACCAATTGCATAGAAGACTAACTCAAATTAAAAAAGAACTCAAGTCATTCTTTCTTCTTCAATACTCAATCTCAACCTGGAAAAAGAAAGTGTTCAGCCCAGATTTCATTTAAGGTTTAAAAATAATATGGTTGGTTTTCACAAAATCAAAGTGCGAATTGAGGAGGTCAATTATCACAGTGGTAAGACCGACCAAGAGAAAGGAACTTCTCCTTAGAGTTATTAGCAGATGTGGGATTTGGTTGAGGAGGATGAGGAAGAGCAAGAAACGGTACCAAGGAGAGGATGAATAGTGGGAAAATCATTTATCAATTTGAAATTTGGGGAATTTTTGTTGTTTTATTGCCTGATTTTTTTTTTTTTTGGAATTTAATCTTTGATGCAACTTTTTTTTTTTCCCCAATTTTGCATGTCTTGTAATGACCGAACATGAATCATAATTATTTTAGGAATAATTTTAACATTAACTTGTATTGTTTAATTTAAAGTGCATTATTTTATTTCAATAATTATATGTTAATGAATATAATTTATTAAGAGTTTATAATAAAAGACTACAAGACTATTTTTCAGATTTTGAAGAATGAATCTATAATTTTTATATATTTATTATAGTTTATTGATTATTATTATTGGATAATAGTATATATCACCTAAACATTATCATATTTTGAAATAATTTTTAACATGAAGTTGTGTTATTTAATTCAAAGGGCATTATTTAATTTTAAGTTGTTTTGATTAATTATATTATTCAATCTAATTATATGTGGCTTTTTATTTATTGAGGTGACATTTAAAAATCAAATTAACTAATTCAAAAGGCCACAGGCAACAAGCCCGAAATAAGTGTCATGTGACTATCACATTAGAAATAACCCGAAATTCTCCGATTCACAATGATTTGTCCTAAATTCCCTAATTTCTAAATGATGGTGTCTCAATTTCAAAGTTGGAAAAGATAATGTTCCGAAAATTAATGGTCTAAAATTACTGTTTTAAGTTTGCAATTTTCCCCGAATCACAGTAATGATATTTTAGTGAAGGCTAGAATATAGTTCATCAAGTGTAATATTCATAAAACATAAAAAGTTGGAGTAGCTCTATACCTTTCTAGCCATGTCCATGAGACAAGATCCCAAGAGATGGCCATATGAATATAGAGTGTATTCAGTTTGAGGATCCCATAAGGCTGGATCTCCAGGCACTAGAAGGGTCATCAACCCTCCACCCACCATTTCTATGGCCCTGGATTTCAAGAAACTCTTAATATCCTTCTCAAACTGCTTCAAATATGCTTCACAAACTTCCTTTCTATCTTTTGAATAAAGAATTTGCCCTTTGTTCCAAGCTGGAGAGTCCCTATCAACCACAGCCTTTGGCACCTCCGACAGCCAATGGAGCGACCAAGACGAGTAAGCGATGTGGAGGGACGATTCAGGCAGGAGACGGCGGTGGAAATCACCTGGTACTGCGGCTGCATGGTACTTCCTGTGGGGTGGAAGTGAAGCGAATAGGGTGTTGAAATCATTGGTCGGAAGGTCGTTGAAGAACACTTGAAATTCTAGGGTTTTTGTGAGGCCTAGTGAGGATTCATGCTTTTGCTTGATAGCTTCAATGATAATGTCTATAGCTGGGAAAGAATTGTGGCCAGTTGAGCACCCAAAATCAGCAATGGTGAATTCTTTAATTGGCCTGCTTGAAGCTATGTTCTTGATTTCTAAATTTCTGCCAATTTCATCCTCAAAAATCGCCTTTGCAATATCTAATACCCCTCTCTGAAAAGTACAAGATTTTCACAAGTGTTATCTCCATTTTTAATATGTATTATTCCAAATGGGAAATTTTATAACTTTCACTCTGTAACTTTTATTTTATATATCTTCTGGGAAAAATATCTTTCCAGTCTCGCAACTTAGGCTTTATCCATAAAATATTAAGTATGACATATCCAAGTTGATCGGGACTCTTATATTTACATAGTAAAATATCCAATTTAAGGACTTTACGTTGTCGGATTTTGGCACGTGAGAGGGCCACGCCCAACCATTGTGCTGATCATGTGGCATTTTTTAATTGGACGTACGCCTCTCATATGCAAAAATCCGGCAATGTAAGTGGTCAATGATGACTGTAGTCCTTAAATATGACATTCTAATATATAGGAAACCAAACATGACTTGAAATACGGGACCATAAAAAAATTCTCTTCGTCTATTTTTATCAGTGACTTTACATTTTACAAATTTAATCATCCCTTGTTTTTTATAATTTTTGCCGACATAAACGCAAGAATTGCAGATGTACTGCATTTTCATATTACGGCATTCATGCGGGTAGAGGCTATAACATTCCGAGTACAGTTATGCAAAAAACATATATAGTGTTGCAAAAACAGAAAGGGAAATTATAGCTAAAGAGCCAGAATTGGAATACATGAAATTTATTGTAAATTTTGGTTAAATTCTATGTTATAGGATGAAAAAGGTTAGAATTGATACCTGGTAGGAGGAGTTTTGGACATAACTAAGAGAATCATCTCCAGCATTCATTGGAGAGAGGGGTAGTTCATATCCATTAACTATGGAAGCCATCTTTCAAGCACTTCAAATTAAAGCTTGTGTGCTCAATCCTGCCTGCAATATTTGCTATTTAATTTGCAGCTAATGAGATTGAATGTGTGCAGGGTATTACTATTTATAGTGGCATATAATAATTTTAGGTGGGGCTATACATATACGCCCATAGCATCTATATATATATATATATAAAAGCAGAATAGTTTGCCAAAAATAACTGCAATAAATGTCTCATTTATTAAATATTTCATTTTACAAAATCATTAATAACTTTTATTTTACATTTATTAATAAAAGAAATAAAAAATATTAATATTTAAGACATTTAATTTTATATTTATTGTATAGAAACTCAATATATATATATATATATATATATAAATCTTTCTATATATTTGTATACTATAGTAATAGAGAAAAAGTCGGAGATATTTACAGAAATATCATTTTCCCAACAAAAAGTGTCACATCAACAATATTTTTTATTTTGTATTATTATTATTTAATCCCTCCAATTTATAATATAAATTTTGTATCAGTTTATTCTTAGTTTATTAATATTAATTAAGTTATTTTTTATTGAATAATTTCTTAAATATCAACAATAGATATTGTCCAAACTATAATTTCAATAATAAATATTAATTTGTTTAGGGATAATTGATATCATATTTAATATAAATATAATTAATAGATAAGTGTAACACTATTAAAGATGTGTGTATGTACATATATGTATATAAATAATATGTATTTTGTGTGAAATTATATGTCATCCTAAGTATTTTTTAAATTAATATTTATAAGTGTCGTCCCATCAACAAATTTTTTTATTTTGCATTTTTACTATTTAATCCATTTGATTTAATAATATAAATATTGTATTAGTTTACTCTCATTTTGTTGATCTTAATTAAATTATTTTTTTACTGAATAATTTCTTAAATACCAACAATAGATATCCAAACAATAATTTCAATAATAAATATTAATTTTCATGGGATAATTTATATCATATTTAATATAGATTGATAAATAAATATTACACTGTTAAAGATGTGTGTACATACACATATGTATATATAATATGTATGTAGTCTAAATTATAAGTCATCCTAAATATTTTAAAAAAAATAAGTATCTCATAATTACATAAAGTTTTCGCCTTTTATTTTACACATAGGACTTCGTATATTTTTATATGAGAGTGCACGTTTTGAATTTAGATGACTCAACTGATTATTTAAATTATATGCTTAGTTTCTAATTGTATTGTCATCATCATGATCACTCCTACTACATTTCGATTTTATGTTGAGCTTAAATTGTAATGATCAATATCGTGTTTTATCAATTAATTTATGTGATACTTACAACGAATAATTATCTGTCATCTTCGATATTAAGCGATATTAATTTTTTTCTAATTCACTTTATTTTGAAATAAAATGTTGAAAATACATAATTGATAGTGCTTGCATCAAATTCCTACGTAAATTTTCTAATTTTATGTGTATTGTTTCTATATATACATACTCACACACACATGCATTTAATTTAAGTAATTGAATTTGATTTTTAATTCATAATTTTTTTTAGTATATTTAATTTAAGTGACTGACGATATTAGTTTGTAGTACAAATGATAAAAAAAAAATCAACTAGAAATGTTGTGTATAAAGAAATTTTTAGAAAAACTTACAAACTTTGCAGGTAAAATTTCCAATTTTGATTTGAAGATCATGATTGATACTTTTGTTTTTAATATTAATCATAGATGAGTGAATTAGATGTATATAATATCGATATATTGTTGTGAATTGAATTATCTTAAGTAAATTTAGATTCTCTTAATTAGTTATTTAAATATTATACTGTCTTCTATATACTAAAATTACTTATACTATATTATCAAGTAATTAATATTTACCAACATTATATCACAGATCACGTGCGCATCGCGCGGGTGCGAGTACTAATCTTCTTAACACCTGCAACTTATAATAAAATAAATTGATAAGCAAATAAATAATGAAAAGACTATAATGCCTTAGTTTTAAATAGAAGATGATTCTCCCATCTTCTATTCTTCTTCTCCATAATTCTCAAACCCTAAGTTTAAAGAGGAAAACGGCCGAACTCTAACAATACAATATAAATGTCCACCAATAGAACATAAGGGTCTCAAGAAAAGAATTGAAAATAGTAATATTTTTCCAAAGCATTGAACATAATGGTCACCATATTCATATATAAATGTCACATTTATATAACATAAAGATCACACTAGGTATCAACCCGAAGTAAAAAGAAAAAAATAGATGTGTGCGGATTCAGATTCGGATCGGATCATCCAAATTACATGGATCTAGATTCATGCAAGTGGTGCACATGAGTTTTTGTCATATTAAATTAACTATTAGCCTTCAAAATATATTTTCTAATGAGTAATATTCAATATAATTTTGAAGGATATCAAGAATTCCGTTTGTAAAAAAAGTGTCATACTCCATAAAATGGAAAACTTCTTACACGATCTATTTAATTAGATGAAGAGATTTTTTTCTAAGAGTCTTGCTACATGATCTATTTATTACTCACATGTAGATTTAGAAAAATGTGTGAAGAAAGAGAAGAAAAGTTTTTTTTTTCTTTCAAAATGATTATAATTAAATAGGGGTAGATTAGTCATTTTATCAAATTTCATTAATTTGTGTGAAAACCTCTAAAACGTCATTTATTTTGGGATGAAGGTACTAATTATTCTTCTATTTGTTAAAAAAAGTAATTTATATTCTTGTATTTATGTTGTTTCTTATGAAAAAATTCATTTTTTATTTGATATATTATCAATGACAAAGTCTTGCGTAAGACAATCTCACTGATCATATTCCATCAAATAGGTAGAGTTTGATCTGGTCAATGACCCGGTCAGTGATCAATTGGTCAAAGTCAAAGTCAACGATTAACAATGAAAGTAAATAGTTAATGGTGAAATTCGACAGCAAATCAATAAAGTTAATTGTAATACTTATTATATATTAGATATAAAATACTTTTATGTATAAGATATAACACTTTTGAAAAATTATACTTTAGTAAATTTATTTAATACTTTTGTTTGTATAATATAATACTATTATGTAACGAGTACCAATTATTTTGTGTAACATTTAATATTTTTATAAGTATCACATAATACATCAAGAAAATATCACATAATATATATAAAAGTATTATGTTATGAGAATAAAAATATTTCATTAATTTATGAGACTAAATTATCATGTAATTATTTAATTTTAATTTGGTCCAACTTTATAAGTGTTTGATTTTGATCATATTAGTTTTTGGTTATCAATTTTAGTCCTGAAATTGAGAAATGTATCCGATTTCAACCATTTTTGATAGGAATCATAATTTCCTATCATGGAATTGGGTAGTGATATCGATTGTGTGACATTCCCAGAAAACTGACAGAAAAATTGGGAATTTGGCGACAAAATGTTATTCTCAAATATTGAATAACTAAAATTGACAGTTGGAAATTAAAATAACATGATTAAAACCGGACAATATATACCTCTAATGTAGGACCAAAAATGATATTGATCTTGTAATTATGTATATCATGTAATATATATATATATATATATATTATATAATATTTTTGAAATTACCACATGATACACATAAAAAATATGTAATATTTTACGTGCATACAAATTATATTTTATAAGTATCACACGATACACATAAAATGATGTTATGAGAATAAAAGTGTTGGTCTCAAGTGGTAGTAGGCTTAGAGGGGGGTGACTAATCCTACTCATCAATTTTCAAACTTTTTCTTTTAAAACCGAATGTTAAGTCACTCAGGCAGATTGCTTAAAGAGCTTATTGTCCTGAAGGTTACTGTTTAAGCAGTTACCTTTAGTGAGCTTAGAGAAAATGAGTTTTATGCACAACGAAAATTCTTTTTGACCAAAGCTTCTTTTCTGAAAACGGTTGATATGCTTATGAGAGATATGCAGCAGTTTAAAGCAAATAAACAATAACAAGGATAAGAACAGCAGTAAGCTATATCAACAATAAACACAGCGGTTTACAGAGGTTCAAGGGTGGAGTAATCCCTCTACGTCCTCTCTACTCCTTCTCAAGGAGGAACTTTGTTAAGTATAAGGGTTGATTTACACAAGTCTCGCTTAGACAACCTAAACTTAACACGAACTGCCAGTCTTTCCCACACAGGGTTACTGCACAGTGACCAAACTCAACTAGCCCACACAGAGCTCTTGTTCTTCTACTAAGAACGTAAATACTTGATCAGGAACAGCCTCCGATCAAGCAAATCCTAACAGTCTACGTAAGTAAATAAAGGTGGTTTTCTTCAACAACACAGGCAACAAGCTTTTGTATAGATAGCTCTCTAGATAGAGTGTGCTTGCTGCAATAGACTGGACTTGAAACTTCTAAGAATGAAAAGATTGTGCGTTGGATAGCTTGAGCGTTCTGATTGCAAGAGTTTTGAGTTTCAAGTATTTCTCAAGTCCAGTTCTTCTATTATTTATAGGCGATGAGAATTCTGCCCGTTGAGAGAGAGCTTCATTCTCACAACATGTGCATGGAGCAACGTAGCTTCTTCTGATTTGCTCGTACAAGGTTGTTGAGATCGTACGTATCTGTTGCTGCAATCGTCATACCTAGTCTGACATATCTTCAGACTTCATTTTTGCTTTTAATACGTGGCATCATTTGATTTGATGAGTTTGCGGCTGTGCCTAACGTAAACCTTGTACACAGACTTTGAGGTAACTGCTTCTGAGCAGGTTGCTGATTCTTCCTGGTTCTTCAGTCGGCTTCAGCTTACTTTGTCTCTTGTACAGTTAGCAAAATCAGCATCCTTGTGCAGTGAGTGTCCAGTATCCTTTTCAAGCAGCCTGTTGCAGAGATTTATACTTAAATTATTCTTAAGGTTTTATGCATGCAGCAAGGTCTTCACGCTCCAGTCTTTGATCATCAAGCCTCCTGATCGTATACTTAGAGATTTTACAATAGAAACTAAACACATAGGATCCTAGACCCTAATCTATTACATGTTTTGTCTTTCATCAAAATCTATACAATGTTCCTTACAAAAAGTATTACATTATAAAAACAACATGTAATACTTTTATATATAACATGTAATATTTTTACCATATATTATATTTGTTTGTCTAATATATTTATGTATAAATACATTAAAAATAAATTAGTTTGTATTTTGGTCATGACTAAGAGGTCCATCTCCAACATTAATTATGAAATAATGGAAGCCATCTTTTCATTAACTTCGAAGGTTGTGCTTGTGCGTTCCTCCAATAAGAAGTTTGCAGGCTAGCAGCATATAATAATTGTAATAAGCTATATTAATATTTGGAGAGCATAACAAGTTCATTTATTAGTATGCAATTAACTTCAAAATATTCTAGAAGATCGAGATCGAGATCGAAATTATTTCATCACCAAAGTTATGACTATAACTCTATGCACCTAAAATTGTTTGGCATATATAGTCCTCTATATATTAAAATGAAATAAGCAACTAGACCAAACAACTTGCGTGATTAGCCCTCTATAGCCCACGGATTTAATGAATTTATTTTTATTGGTGAAATGAAAATCATATAATATTGCATGCATGACAATAATTGATGTTCTAATGCAATAAAAGTTATAAATGTATGTAACATTTTTAAAGTATTACACAATTGATGTTCTAATGTAGCAGATTTTATAGTTGTCACTATTCAAGATCATCGAAAGTATTATATAAGACACGACAACAACTATAACACTCATTAAAGTGTTGCATAATATATATTATAATACTTTCGAACAACTAAGTAACACTCTTTAAATATTGTTGTATATATAAAGTCAATTATGTTGTAGCAATACAAAATGCACTAACGTGATTCGCTTGGACAAAAATATATGATGAATGGGGATGGATTAATTAAAAAAAGAAAAAAGGAAAAAAAAAAAAAGGTATGATGTACCATTTTAACAATTTATAATGTTTTTTGGCAACTTTTAATCATCATTCTTTATAATTTTGTCAAATTATTAAATTTTGTTTCTTTTTAGTTAAGAGAAATGAATTTTGCACAACTATAGTATTCTTAACATTTGTTGTAATATGGTGGTACCGGCTAATTAAATTAATGAAGTAACAAGGCAGTAATATAGTTGTATGAGTTTTACTAATAATGGTGTAACATGTAATATGGTGATATAAATTACATTAGTTATGGTACGAGAGCATATATTATAGTGATGTAGGGTACAATAATAATGGTACGAGGATGCAATATTATGTTGCATTGGTATATGTGGATTCGTATGAGGTGAAATATGGTGGTATGGGCTCATATGAATTAATTTCATTAAGGATACAATGATTCAGAAAAATATTCTCTTAATTAAAAAAAAAGAATAATTGCATTAAGGATACAATGATTCAGAAAAATATTCTCTTAATTAAAAAAAAAAAGAATAATTTCGAACTTTTTCATTAAAAAAATGAAATGTTTGTTTTTACATTTGGCTACTAATTATAAGTTACTATTTACAAAGAACAACCAAACTAGCTATTTATACACCAATGAAAAGAAAATCTATCTACTAAAAGAAGAGAAACGAATATATAAAATGCATATAAGACAAGGATTAAGGTAATGTAAGACCACGACACATCCTTTCTCTTGTTGAGTTTCATTGCAGCAAAACCCTTGGCCTTGCTGACATTGCGCACCTCATTTTAACACATGCCTTCCAAACTCAGACGTTCATAATTGACATTAATTTCTTAAATTAAGATTTTATAATTACTTAAAATACTCGTAATTAACGATTTAAGACAAGATTGAAATTGATTGATCGTAGTTACATGATATCTATCGTGAAAATGAGCGGAGTTGTAGGAACGGGAAAAGTGGTAAAATATCCCGTATATATATATATATATATATCACATTTACGATCTTATCCTTTAATTTTACCACTTCCTAAAACTACCCCGTAAATTACACATTTTTTACCAAATATAGTTCGACACCTGCTGTAGGAGGTAACTTGATGATGTGACCAGTTTTTTCACACGTGAAATATAATTTTCAATTCTTTTTTGTTCCACATCAGATGGGGGTTTCCACGTCAACCCCCCTTCTAATCCTAACCCACTGTCCTGCCCTCCGAACTCCGTCATGGCCGGCGACCACCACCCGGAGAGAGAGATCGAGAGAGAAGCAAAAAAAGCAAAGAGATCGCACCACTTGGAGAGAGAGATCGAGAGAGAAGGAGCAGTGGTCTGAAGAAGTAGCTGCGGCAGCCTCGGAGTAGATCGAGGGGACGAGTAGATCGGAGGGGGAAGCATCAAATAACATTGGATTTCTCCACTAATCCAACCAACATTCACATGGATTTATTCCTCATTATATGGGAACTAAAACCCCTCATTCAATTTTGAGAAAACATGCATGAAATTGAAGAACAAAGAAATGGGTTTATAAAGCAATTTTGGACGGGTTTGGGTTGATTGTGGTTTGATTTCAGCAATAAACATGAAATTGATGTGAGGTTATGTTTGAGCTTGAGGAGAGGATCATTTTGGTATATCATTTTGGTGTTTTGGGTGAGAAATGAAGAAGATCAACATTTTGAGCTTGGAGGCTTGCCATGGCCGTTTTCTGGTGACATGGGCGACTATTGGGGGTTGTTTTTTGAGCTAAAGTAGTAAGAGTGCAACTGGGCCGCACGCTGGTTGGGCTGGCCCGCCCCGCCCTTGCCTCTTTACTTTTTTCGCGTGTTTTGGTCGTCGTTACCCTCACGTTATGTTAGTGTTACCTTCATGTTATGTTAGGGTTACCTTTGCGTTATGTTAATGTGACCCCATCTCCAGATTTCATACCCTTAGTTTAAAACCACTAAACTAAAATGTTAATCATACCCTCATGTTATGTTAGGGTTACCCTCGTGTTATGTTAGAATTACCTTCATGTTATGTTAGTGTTACCCTCGTGAGGGTAACACGGGTAATACTAACATAACATGAGGGTAACCCTAACATAATATGAGGGTATGACTGCCTGAAGTGAATCTTGGTGGGTTTGAGCGCACCCACCAGGTGCGTGAGAGCGCGTGGGGCGGGTCGACCCGGGTACATGGATCCTAGATCCATGCACCAGTTGCATAAAATATTTTGTCTATATAATAATATTCCTTTGCAGCATTACTGAGTGTATCCAATTGTACAAAAACATATATTTGTAAGTTAGTTGAAATTTTAAATCCATATGTTTAAATTATATATATATATATATATATAGTTGATCTTTTATGCACCAAGTGCATATACAATCCGGATCTGGTCTGGTCGACGTGAATTCGCACACTTTTTTTTAATTTTATTTTTTCGCTTTAGGTTGTAACATTTATGTTGTATGTGTAAGACCTTTATGTTACATAAATGTGACTTTTATATACAAATTAGCAACTTTTATATACTCTAACTTAGAAAAAAATGAAGTAACTTAGAAAAATAAATGAAGAGTTTTAGGAAATATTTTTAAAATCTTTACTTTTTTAAGTTACTGAACATAAAAGTCATAAGATTTGTATATAAAGGTCACACTTTATAAGGAACATTGTATAGATTTTGATGAAGACAAAACATGTAATAGATTAGAGCCTAGGATCCTATGTATTTAGCTTCTATTGTAAATCTCTTAGTATAGGATCAGGAGGCTTGAAGATCAAGACTTAAAGTTTGAAGAAGGAATGAAGACCCTGCTGCACAAAAAGAAAAAATGACTAAGTATAGGTCACTACAGCAGGTTGCTAAAAGGACACTGGAAGGCTACTGCGAGAGGATGCTACTCAGACAAGTAAGCTGGCTAAATGAAAGACAAGTAAGCAAGCCTACTGGAAGACAAATGTACATCAGCAACTTATCAAAGACAGTTACCTCTAAATGAGTGTGCTGAGTTTACTTTAGGCACAGCTACAAAGTCATCCAATCAAAAGATGTCACGTAATGAAGCAAAAAGGAGGACAGAACGACTATCAGACTGGGTATGGCGATTGCAGCAATAGAAGTGTACGATCTCAACAACTTCATACGAACTAACCAGAGAAGGCCATGTCATCCCATGCATGCTGCAAAAAAGGATGCTCACTCCAACGGGCAAATTTCTCATCGCTTATAAATAGAAGAAGACAGGGACTTGAACTGGGACTTGAAGATAACCAACTAGAAACTTGAAATCGGAAGCTCTCGCGAACAAAGCATTCAAAACAATTCATTTTTAATCCTTTAGAAAGTTTCAAGTCCAGTCTAGCAGCAAGCAACCTCTAGCCTAGAGAGTTACTCATTTTAAAAGCTTGTTGTTTGTGTTGTTGAAAAGAAACCTTTATTTTTCATAGACTGTTAGGAGTTGCTTGATCGGAGGTTGTTCTTGATCAAGTATTTGCGTTCTTAGTAGAACAACAAGAGCTCTATGTGAGCTAGTTGAGTTTGGTCACTGTGCAGTAACCCTGCGTGGGATTGACCGGTAGTTTTTGTTAGGTTTAGGTTGTATAAGCGAGGCTTGCGTAAATCAACCATTCTACTTAACAAAGTTCCTCCTTGTAAAGGAGTAGAGAGGACGTAGAGGGATTACTCCACCCTCGACCCTCTATATATCTTGTGTTAAGCTTTCTGGGTTTAAGCTTACTGTTGTTCCTACATATATCTTGCTTACTTGATGTTGTATTTAAATCCATATCATAAGCATATAAAAGGTTTTCAGAAAAGAAGCATTGTTTTAAAGAAATTTCGATGTGCATAAAACTCTATTTTCATTAAGTTCACTAAGGTAACTGCTCAAGCAGTAACCTCTAGGATAGTAAGCTCGATAGCTATCTGCCTGAGTAACTTAACGTTTGTTTTAAAAGAAAAAGTTTGAAAATTTGAGTAGGCTTATTCATCCTACCCCCTTTAAGTCTACTACCACTTGGGACCAACACATTTATATAACATAAAGGTAATTACCATATACCATAAAGATAACAATGTGAAACGAAAAAAAAAAAAATTTCAAATGAACACAAATCCAGATCGGGACGCCCTAGTTGCACCAATTTTGATTCGTGCACTTGGTGCACAGGAGATTGTGTGATATATCTATATACATAGATATAAATAAATGAGTTGTGCATATTTGTTTTATTCACAATTAACTTTCTCAAAAATGTTTGATATATCAGATATGTACATAAAATGATTACATATAATGGTTTTTTTGCTATTGGGATTAAATTGCAATTTTAAAAAGATGGTGATTTTATTTTATTGAAATGATGTGTCAACCGACATGGCATGTGGATGTGGTATGTTTGTCATACACGTAAACTCAAATTACCGGAAAATATAAAATTGACCTAGACTATAATAGTAGATAACTTTTTTTTACAATTACTCCTATAAAAAAACTCGTGTAATAGATAAAAAAGCAAAACTAAGAAAAGATTGGATATAGTGATAGAAAAGGATGGCCCAGAACTCTCCTTTTCTGGCCATTTTTCATTGAAAATTTTCACAAGAAGAGTCCAAATATTAGTTGAATATTTTTTGCCCAAATTTTGAGATCGTTCAATTCAAGGTTCAGTATACTAGGCTTATTTCTTAATTTGGAGCTTAATTTAAACTAAAATGAATCCTCAACTTAAGCATAACTAGAAAGAAAAGAAAAAATTGAGTTTCATTTTCTTTTAACTTTTCTGTTTAATTAATATTCCACATCCAAACAAATTAAAAATTAATTATTTCAGCCTACTCATTACCAAATCCTTCCTTCCTTCCTCCTTCTTTCTTTCTTTTTTTTTTTTTTCTTTTTTCTTTTTTCTTCTTTGTAAAGAAAAATGAAGGTTCTCTATAGCTCTCATCTCAACAACTATTACTTCATAAGTAATGGGCTTATCCAATTGTCCCAAGTGTTGCTGCATGCCAATTGCATAGGAAAAAGGGAAAAGGCTCGTCGGGCTGTCGATGATCCATCAGGTCACGTATATGAATTACCTACAGGATTATAGGATAACGCGGATTCAGCTCTACAACATATATCACAAATATTCATGTCCACCAAGTACACGAGTTAGGGTCATATGATCCATAAGGTGATTTTCATGTCATATTCATGCGTCCTCAATGTTCAAATCCGCTCGTCAACCTGTTAGTTATATTCATGTAACTTTTATATTCTGTATAATACCTTTTAAACATTTATGTTAAAATAATATAACCTTTATGTTAAAATAATCTAACATTGATGTTAATAATATGACTCTTATTTTATTCTTTAATTATGTAATATTATGATATTTTTACATTAATGCTATACTAATATTGCATAAATGTTAAATTATTATAATATAAGGGCCCATTTGGTTCGAAGGTTGGGTTTGGATTGGATTGTAATAATTTCGGGTTGTTTTCTGTTCATGCAGTATAATTGGATGTTTGGTGTGGAGGTTTTTGGGATGGGTTTAGTTGTAATATGTGTTTGGTATTAATGTTTATAAAGTGTATTGTTTATAAATTTGGGTTTGGTATATAGGTTGGGTTAGATATATTATGACAAATGACCAAAATACCCCTTAATTATAATAATGGAAAAGCAAAATAGTAAAGTTGATTTTTCTTCATTCTCTTCATTGTCTTCAACCCATTTGGCAGATATAAGAACAGTGAACTCCAAATGTGAAATCAGAGTAATGCGAGTGTGGAGAATCGTCTCTCAATTTCGCCTAAAAGCACGAGTTCTTCTTCAAGCTTGATCCCCCATTCCTGTGGATGTCCGACTGAGAAGTTCCCCATCAAGTTTCTATTTCGTCGCTGCAATTTTTAAGAGTAAGATTACTTTCCCAAATGATTAGAACGTAGTAAAAACATTGCAATTTCTAATTTTCGAAGTTAATCGAGTGGATTTTGTTTGTCCATATCTTATTATTTTGGTCGAATATAATTTGTTGCAAATGATTCACACAGGTCTGAGATATCAATCGAATCAACCTCGTCGAGCACTTTGTTATCCGACTCCATCACAAATCCTATTTTGTGGAGGAATCTTGCACAATGTCTAGTAGGTATTATTCAAAAGCTTCATTTACTAGTAAAGATGAATGAATGATTCTTAGCTGCTTAATTATGTTGTATCTGTGGTTTTAGAATGAAAGAAATGAGATGATTTAAGAATTGTCTAATGATACTGAGATACTTAATTAAATAAACTGTGGTTGCCTGCTCCATAATTAAACTTGGGTCTTCATTCTTTTCTGCCTAATTCAAATATTCATTTAAGAATGAAAGAAAGTGAGATTGGTTGCTATTTTTATGCTTACTTACTACTTGTTGTTGTAAACATGTGACTTAGCTCCACTTCGATTCCTTGCGGAGGTTCGAGTGCGAATTGTGAATCCCCAAATGTTTGTGTGTGTTGTCGACATTCGATACCATTGTAAATCCAAACTTCACGGACAAGAAAGAATCCAATGCGACGTTTCATGTCTTGTCCTTTTCGTGGGGTATGATTTAATAATGTCGAATGTCCAAATTCCTTACATGCTTTGTTTAACGTATTCTTTGTTGACATCCTTTCTTTAACGTATGTGTTTGTTGATGCTTGTATATTGGCTTCCACTACAAGGATGAAAGTTGTGGGATGTTCCTTTGGTTGGAGCCACCGCTTGATGGACGTGCAAGGGAAGTAGCCATAGATTGTCTATCGAAGATTGAGCACTTAAAGGAGGAACTTGTTGTTTTGAAAGCACGTGAAAAAAGCGACGCACTCGTTCAACACTCATGTTAGGTGCGTGTACGTTAATCGTCGTTCTCTTACTTTGGGCAACGAGATCCATGGCCAGTTGTCCACGATCCAATGCAATTTGTAGTGTGTAGCGACAACATGTTGGATGTTTTAGGGTATGTTAAACAAATCACCCTCTTATTTTGTATATTATAGGGTATGCTAAACAATTCACCCTATCGTTTTGTTTGGATTTAATCTTGATCCTCATGTGTGTTTGTTATTTTGACTTAACCCTATGTGACCTCACTTGAGAAGCATCGTATGTATATGTATAATCTTGTATTTAATGTTGTCTCAATTTGTATTTTGATTGAGCTAAACTATTGTCAATGATCAACCTCAGGTTCTAGGATGAGGAAATGAAGGGCTGCATCTTAAGAGAGTAGTGTATCAAGATTTTGTAGTGTATAGACTTCAAACAAACATGTTAACATGCACATATTGAAACAACAATACTCAATCAGAATGAGCAATGCAATTTGCCAAGATAACATGCACAAGTAATGACTCTTTTACAGAAGATCAAAGGCACAAGTAATTTATTAACATGCAAATTTAATCTAGGAGGAAGTGATGAACTAACATGAGAAGCAGCCTGTTTTAAGGCTGAAATCTTCTTGAATTTCTATATATAATATTCAGTCCCAACTTCCTTTTATCAAAAAGAAACTGCACTTATCTCATGCCACCTCTATAATTATAAAACTTGCTACATGTATCTTAAAAACAGAGCCAAGAACTTAAATATAGCATAAATAGTAGATCAAAGAAATGAAGAATGAGAGTGATAATTTATAAAAAGTTGTTAGCTTAGTATCTGCAGAAGTGGTCCCTTTGTTTGCATCTGAAAACTCAACAAGAAATGTGAGGTTACAATACACTAGCTAGTATGCTCATCTACATGTCTGCATATTTCACATGTTGACAGGTAAAAAATTAAAATAGCCGCTGCACACACGAGCATAATGTATTTCAGCAATGCATTCATGAATACTCAATACCATGGATGAGAAGGCAATTTAAAAAGGCCATAACAAAATAGAACTACACTAACACTTTCTATTTTCATTATTACTCTATATTCTACTAAGTTGTTATTACTTACAATTCTTTATGTACTCTATATTCACACAATATTAGAATATAAAAGATGAGAATATTTTAATTTTGCAATAAATGGGACATGAATTAAGATATATGGGTCCATTGCTAAAAATTAGATTCATTGTCCAAACAAATTGACTTTCATGCCAAGAATAAAAGGGGATAGTGGTCTAATCCAATTCAATTCCAAAGAGAGTCAGTCATTATGTCTATATCTAATTATCAGATAGGATCACATATGTGAAACCAAAACAAAAAAAAACTCAAAATGCAGAGGACTAACTGAAAGCAACAGGTTTGTTTATCTCAACAAATCTATCACATCTTTTGCAATGAGAATATGACTACACAGTTCGGATATCTTATGAATATGAATAACAAATATTTGCAGATTGGACTAACTAAGAATATGAATAACTTATATTTCAAACACATATCTTACTGTTTGCAAATCTTCTATCTCCAGAATTTATATGTCCTTACAGTTGTTTCTCTTGACAAAATTGTACTGCATAATATGAGTCATTTTATCTCACAACATTTGCCAAAGGTATGAAAAGAAGAAGGACAGAGAACATGAACTTTAGTTCTAGTACTCATGGACATTATGATATCATTAATATAATCACATGAATGCAGATTACAACAGATAGTTAAATAGTAACTCCTGTCAAAAGCTATAAGATGTTCCCATCATTCAAATCTCGGGGAAAATTTAATTTTAGTCCATTTAAAAAGCCACTATCCAATTTTCATCCATCATGGAAGCAGTTTTCAATTTTAGTCCAATTAAGCCAAAAATCGTCACTATTTGGTCCATTTTTGGCTTAATTGGACTAAAATTGAAATTTGAAAATTGAAAACCGCTTCCATGGTGGACGAAAAAGTGACAAAAATGGACCAAATAGTGACAATTTTTTACTTAATTGGACTAAATTAAAAACTGCTTCCATGGTGGACGAAAATTGGACAGTAACTTTTTAAATGGACTAAAATTGAATTTAACCCTTCAAATCTCTTGGGAAGATACTGTTATTTATTTAATTTTCTCTTCCTCTCAAAAAATGAATTTGTTAAAATTAATTCAAACTCAAATCCCATCGAAAAACAAAAGAAATGAAACAATTTATTCATATTTTAATTACATGTTGGTTTCATAGTGTATCACGTTTTTTTTCTTTAACATAAACATTGAACAAAAGAAAGAAATATTAATTAAGCCCATCTTCTTACCAATTAAACTCAATAGAATACCTGCAATTGGATGAATCATTCACTTGTGGAATGCAGTTTCCCCTCCAAGGCAATGCAATGAAAATATGTTAAGGGAATGAATAAATTTCAAACACAAAAAATCTAAAGAGGCATAATTCTTCAATTCGGCTTCTTAATGAACAACATGCCAAATCTAATGAACAACATGTCATATCTAATCAGTATATACGGATTGAATCACAGTGTAACACTCAAACACTATAACCATTCGAAACCCTAACCAATTTCCACAAAATCAAAACCCTAATCCCTTTCACAAAATCAAAACCGTAGCCCCTTTAACAAAGTTGTATCCCCAACACATATGGGAATGGGTGTTCTCAAAATGGATGGATTATAATCAAACAAAAATGTGTTATTATTCGAAGCTAAAGAATCTCTTCAAATCGAAGTGTTATACATCTATTATCAAACAAAGTTTAAACTGAAACCCTGTAACCATTTCATGGCTTACCCAGGGGAGGTCTTCAGAGGTGCGCCGCTGTCCTACAGCGGGACCCCGGTGATGGTGGTGGTGGATGGGCCACAGGTGGTGAATCGAGGTGGGGGTGTATGTTTGGTCGGTTGATTTTTGCAACATATACAAGGGTACACTTGTAGTTTATTGGACATTGGAGGGCATATGGGTCATTTCTTGATGTACAGTAGGGATGTTTTGGTAATTTTGTATGGGGTATTGTTGGGGATCATTTAAACCCACCAAAAATGGTGGGTTTATACTCAGCCCATTAACACACCCTAAACTCATTCGGGCCAGCTTAAACCCGGGTCCTGCACCATTGCACCAAACATTTGTTTGGACTAGGTAATAAACTTAACCCAGCCCAAACACACACACCAAATACACCCTAAAGGTTTCAATTGTACTAAATGAATTTTTATATTGAAAAAAGGTTATGATATATGCACATGAAGATTATATTTGTATAATATAAAGGTTATCAAATAAATTTAAAAAACAATTAGTAGTAGATTCAAATCGAATCCGACCCACAGATGTCCAATTACACATACAACTGGTTCACAAAAATGCTACTCCTAAATATATTATGTAATGTTTGACTTTTGAGTTTTGCCTTCTCCAATAAATTATTTCAAATCACAATCAAAATATGTAGCAACCCAAATTTTAATAGCATTCTAGTATAATAATTAATAAATTATTGGTATCTTATAGCAAATTAAATTAATCAAGATAATAAAAATAAGATGCGTTGTGTTAGTGGTGAGCCCATAAGTAAATAATTATTAAGTGTGGCCCAACAAGGATTGAGGGCCCGTAAAAGCAATCTATAAATAATTATGAATAGGATTCTAGGGTCTCTCAGTTTTCAAAAATACGGCAGAAAGGTACGTGCTTTTCTTTCTCTCCCAGTTTCTTTTCTTCAAATCTTTAAAAGTAATATTTGAATCAATATAGGTTAATCTCTAGTTAATTAATTAGGGATATATGATAGAATTGATTATGAGTAGAATCATGATAATTCTTCATATTTAAATTCTGCAGTAATTCAATTCTTAGTATAGATTTTCACTATGTTGCAAAATAGTAGATTATACATGTTAATGTTTAGATGAGATATATGAAGAAGGAGAAGAAGAAAGAAATCAAGAGAGAAAGAGAGGGGACCGAGAGGGAAGGAGAGAGAGAAGAGAAAGAGAGTTAGGGAGAGAGTTAAGGAGATGGCCGAAAGAAAAGAGATGGGAGGAGATGGCTGAGAGATGGCAGGAGAGGAGAGAGAGGGGGGATTGGTGTACGGGAATGAGAGGAAGGAGAGGGAGGAGAGAGAGTGGATATGGGGTCCACCAGAGAGAGAATATAGATGCTAGGTGATACAACATATATAATTGTATTTCTGTTTTGATCTCAAATCAAATTAATGATATTCTGAAATTTCCAGATTTACCCCTAAGACTTTAGCTTAATTTTCAGAATAATTCGGATTTAATTTAAAACTATTTAGAGCCTTAGTTCAATCTAAAATAAATAATAGAGATTATTAAAATATAGAATAGATATTAAGTGTGTTTTCCCTTTTATTTTGAGTGATTAGGTGACGAAGAAGGTGTGAACCACGAGGAATAAGCTTGCATTCATTCTCATAGCATTCAAGGTTTTTCAACTGTTGAGGTGGGGATTTCCTTTACGCATTTGTCTCTATTAAATGCTTTATGTGAAGTGATTGATAAATTGATGCAATGTGTTTGAGGAAAATTATTTATGAAAATAATTGATGTGATCTATGATCTATGCATGAGGATTAGCCAGGGACGCGAGTGGTTCAAGGATCAAAAGTAGATCCTCGGGAATTTGCCCGCCGTGCTAAGAGTTGATTGGTCAATCCCAAGACGAGGAAAATGTTTTTATGCATGTTGTGATATTTGTCTTACTTTTACATGTTGTCTTTAAATTAGACAAGCATGTCCCCACTGAGCTCGTGTTTTGCTCACCCCAAACAAATCTAACATTTCAGAGTAATTTTCATGGACGCGAATTGGCCTGTGGCTGCACGGTGGCAAGAAACAACTTATTATCTTTTATTTAAATAACATGTGCTTGGATATTTTTCTTTATATCATTTCGTTTTAACGTTCTATTTTCTTCACTACATCTTGTAAATCTATGAAGTTTTTAATTTGCATGTTAGTCAAGAATTTTCTATAACAGTCCCATTAAATTGCCTTTGAGTAATTATTTAAATTTTTGTTTCAAATTTTTATTTATGAATTTCCACTGCAAAGAAAAATTAATTTATACTTGTTTCTTGGTTTCCAAATTTTAAACAAATTGGGGATGTTACAAAATAAGAAGATAGTATCATGGTTGTAGTCGGGCGTTTTCCAAGCGCCTAGTGCCTATGCCAACTAGCCGTCGTCTAAACATTTTTAAATTTATATTCTTTATTATTATATTATTATTATTATTATTATTATTATTATTATTATTATTATTATTATTATTATTATTATTATTATTATTATTATTATTATTATTTGGCATGACCTATTCATAATTATCGTTTACAAAAAATTAAGAAAATGTGAAAAATATCGTTCTAATTTTTCCCGGTCATAATACATTTTGTCCAAAGGCCCCAAACACACATCAAATTCAAAATATTACATATTTAGTAATTAATACTAAATACGTATATAGCCAATTTGGTCTTCAATTTTATTATAATTATAATTATTAATTGTTGGAATTGATCCGCTATGAAATTTATAAAGAATAAAATAAAGGAAAATTGGGTTGAGCGACTAACCTGACTAGTCGGCGTCTAAACCGCGTACGTAGGTGATGATTACTTGAAGAAATGATTTTCAACAAATCGGATCGGTTAACAACTGACTAGCAACTAGGTTCCAACTAGACCGATTTTTTTTAACATTGAATAATATTTCTCCAATAGGCGCATATGCAACACAAACCAATCCAATTAAGCTTGACCCGCTTGCAAGATTGGTATAAGTTGAACTTGAGCTGAGAAATTATCTTTCCATTTATGATTGTTGATTAGTCTAAGTTAACTCAGAAACTCGAGTAGGCTTAGGAACCAGTCCCGGCTCAAAGATAATTGGGCTAGAGATGGTCGAATCGGGGTCAAGAAACAAATCCGGCAACTTGAACCGAACTAGGGTTCTTATTCAAGTTCGTTAAATTCGTTATGTTTATGTTAGCGATTGTTGAAATTGGTTGAGGGGTTTCTCTACTTATATATATGAGAGCATCTAGTTGTAATTTTAAGCGTTCATGTTCAATAGAATAGTTGCTTTATGGAAAGAATAGTTGATTAGAATTCATCTATCTTGTAACAAAATTCTTGCTTTTAATAGTGTTTTTCTTGTGTGATTCGTCACCACGGATGTAGGCCAGTGTTCTGAGGCCGAACCACGTTAAAATCTCGGTCTGTTGATCGTTCTTTCACATTTGATTTGTTGCTCTTTCTCATTGCATGATACTATGGTTTTATTAGTTGAACAGTTGCACCATTTTATTATTCAAGGAGATCTTGAGCTGAGTTGAGACTGAGGTTTATCAAGTGGCATCGTCTGTCGGAAGCGAATCTCCAACGAAGATGAGTTTGATGAAGGTTAATATCAAGAAGTTCTATCTGGTAAAACTGACTTCAACATGTGGAGGGTGAAGATGTGGATATTACTGATTCATGCTCTACAAGAAGCTAATATTCCATCCACGTCTGGAACTATATATGGAGAAGAGAATGGAGATCGTTTCGAAAGCACATAGTGCGATCTTGTTGTGCTTAAGTGATAAAGTCTTAAGAGATGTCTTCAAGGAGTATACACGTTTGCAAGTTTGGAGGAAATCGGAATCAATTTACTTGACAAAGAGCCAGACTAATAGGTTGTTTTTGAAGAACAAACTCTTCGATCGCCTTTAGGATCACTGATGCCAAGTTGGAGGAGTTCTCAATAATCATTGACGATCTTGATAGCAAAGGTGAAAGGATCTCTCATGAAGACAAGGCTCAGATGTCTCCCAAATGTCAGATATATATTCCTAATCTCAATTGAAAATTAATTTCTCTTACTTCACTAACCACTACAAGATGTGAATTTAAGACTGGAAAAGGTGAGATCATCATCACTAAAAAAGAAAACACAAAAATGAAGGGTATACGTACCCTGGAAGGTAAACCTATGTGTGCTGAATTATCTCATAATGGGTGATCAAGAAGCAGAAACATGGTATAGGAGATTAGGCTGGAGAAGAGGGGCTTATGGAATTGTTAAGCTGGCAAGAATACCTTGGCGGCCATTAAGTGTCAAAGCTCAAAGTTTGTCATCATTGGATAGTCAAAGAAGCATAGTTTTAGCAAATCCAAGCACACAACTGCATAGTGTATAGACTATATTCACTAAGATATATAGGGTCTATTTAAGTCCAAAACATAGTGGTGCTAAATACTATATGACCATCATGGTGTCTTGAATTTGGACACCAAGGTGAAGATGTCACCTTCATAAAGAATGTAATGGGGTTCAAGATTAATTCAAAAATAACAACAACAAATGACCATCTGTGTAAGCACATGTGGAGGCTTTTGGTCAAGACAATCAGCAAAATGAAGTTGAGAGCCATAGGTTCCTGGACAACTATGATCTGAAGAAGGAAATGAAAGTCAAGAAGAACATGGAGATCTGACTTAGTCAAAGAAGAAACATACATCCTCCAAATAGGTTTGGAGAGGCTTGACAGTAGCAGAAGATGTAGAGTATGAGGAATTAGAGAATTTCAAAGTAGCAATTAAGGATCAGTGGTTGGCAGCTATATATGGTGGATGAACTTCTATCTCTTGAAAGGAATATCACTTGGAGATTGTGGATAGGCCTAAGGGCCAAGAGGTGACCGGCAGTAAGTGGATTTTCACGAAGAAGTTAGAAGTTCATGACTCTGAAAGGATTAGATTCAAAGTCAGATTAGTGGCAAAGGGCTATACTTGACGTCAATGAGGTTTTCTCTCCAATGGTGAAACATTCCTCTATTCTCTCTGGTCACTCAATTCAACTTGGAGCCTCGACAGATGGATGTGAAGACAATTTTCTTGAATGGAAATCTGGAAGAGACTCTTTGTATGCAGCAACCTAAAGGATTCGTCAAGCTAGGTAAGAAGGTAAAGTTTGTTTACCGCAAAGATCTTTATATGGCTTAGAAGCATATATAGTCCCAGACAATGCACCAATCAGTATCTATCACTGAAGCTGAATATATTGCTATGTTTTAGGCAGTAAAGGAATTAGGTTGGTTAAACTCATCTATCCATTTTTTTATATTTGAATCTATGTTTGACAAAACCATCATGCTCTGATATCATCTTCACAAATCTTCTGGCTTCTTTCATTCTCTTTTATTTTAATATGTATATACATATACATTAAGGGGGTGTTTGGCTAAACTTATTTTTAGAGCTTATAAGAAGCTATCATATCTTATAAAATATTTTTAGAGCTTATAGGATGTTTAATTTAAGTTTAATATAAATTGTTGAAGTGTTTGGGTAAATAAGATGGTGGAGCTTATAAGTTGTTAGTAATGACATTTGTATAATTTCAATGATTAAATTTGAAGGTGTTTTGAAAAATAAGCTCTTATTTTAGAAATAAGTTGGGATTTCCCAACTTTTCAAAAAATAGCTTATAAGCTCCTTACATATTATAAGCTCATAAAATAAGATCTTATTTTTAAAAGTTAGTCAAACACTTTTGAGGAGCTTATAAGCACTTAACATCTTATAAGCTCTTTTAAGGAACTTATAAGCTTAGCCAAACACCCTCTAAGGCTCCGTTTGGATAAAGTGACTTGAAATCCAAAATTTGAAATGAGTGGATATCAAATCCTCTCAAATTGGAGTAGATTTGAAATCCACAAAAATGACTCCAAAATTAGCTCAAAATGAAAATCATGGATTTCAAATCCACATTCATCCAAACACTACCGGTGAATTTGCTACCATGGATTTCAAATCTCTCCTCAACTCCACCCATCCAAATGGACCCTAAATGTATTTCACATTGAATATCATGGGATTAGTGATGAAATCTTCACGAGGAGTAATTAAGGTCAAGAGATCCCTAGATTCAATTGGGGTATAATTGAGATAATACAACTCGTGAGCTACTTAGGTAACGAAACAAAAATAATCAAGTCGAGCTCGAACTTTAGCTACTCGAGTAGCTTTCAAGCTTGAATCTAAGCATATCAATATTAAGCTCAACAAACTTGTAAGTTTAACCGAGTCTAATCGAGCTTATATTAAATTTACGATATTGCTCTTATTAATTTTTTAAATTATAATTTCCATTTTCAATTCTTTAGTTTTTTTTCCAGATATTGAATTGAGCCAAGTTGAACTTGAGTATTACAAAAATAAGTTCGATCGAATTCTAGTCAAGCTCGCTCAAAGCTGACAGTACTCAACAATCTTCCCGACTCGACTCATTTACAGTGTATTGCATAGTATTGCATCTTATATTTCCTTGAAAATCTTAAGACAATAGTTCGCATTTATTATCCAACAAATTAAAAATTACATAGATCAATGTAGTTGAAAGCTAATTCCTAATGTATACTCTGTAGATTAAAAGTTGTTAATTTAATGACAAATAAATATACAATTCATATTTTGTTTTATAAGGAACATTCCCAATACCCTGTAGATTAAAATTTGTTAATTTAATTGACAAATAAATATACAATTCATACTTTATAAGAAATATTCGCAGTTCGAGATTCATTGAGCCTTCATCTTCACCACTCAACTGAATTACTATATGAAAGCCCAAAACTAAATAGTTTATATTATAGGTTTATAAGTCCAGGTAATGCAACTCTGGACAAAATATTGAAAAAAACAAAAACAAGAATTAATAAAAAAAAAAGGGGGAAAAAGTAGGTTAATGGTTAAGGCATATGCTTAGAAGATCCTTGTCCACCATCAAACCCCACCCCACCCACCCCCCATGTATCTTTTGAAGGTAAACCATTTCCATTCGTCTTTCAAGCAAACCACACAATCCATTTTCTGTACATTTCCTCTCTCAATATCTTCTGTCTTGATGGCCTCCCAACAATGGCAGCAACCGCAGCAGCAATGCGGCTGAGGAGCAGAGAAGAAGAGAGAGAAAGCCTGGTTCTCTCTCTCTAGATCTCTCTGGTTTTTGGGCAACTACAGTCCTTTGGCAATGAATGGTTGACTTTATCTGTAATCATATATATATATGCTGAGCTTCACAGCCTTTAATTATATGTTGAGTTTCTTGTTTTCACATGTAGCTGTGTTTTTTCACCCTCCCTTTTTTCCCCATTTTGTGGCTCTTCATTTCATGATTAAGGTTTTCATACTTGCCAGTATTTACATACTTGTCATGCTCTATTATTAGTTATTGCAGATCTGTTTTATATATCAATCTTTCAAAGTAAACGCCTTGAATTACTCAGCTCTGTTCAATTGCTAAGTGGAAATGAATTAGTAACAGTGAGACGTTTTGGTTATGTAAAGGTAGGGATGTAAGACCAAGCCTTTCTCAAACTATTCACGGCTAAATCCGAGAAATATTTGTTTGAAATTGTTGTTTAAGTTTATTGAGCCGAACTCGAGCCTGAATCAAGCCCGTACTTATTCAACTCAATAGTTTGCAAACCGATTCGTTAAGCAGGTTCGTGAACATGTTTGTTAAGAAGGTTAGCGAAACCATTCGCAAAGACTTTCATTGATCTATTTGTTTATAGTTCGCGAACATGTTTGGAAAATGTTGTTTGCATACTCATTTAGAGCTCGGTAAATAGTTTGTCAAGGAACTAGTTCGTTTTATTTGATGTATCACATTTTAAAGTATAAACATATCAATAATTAAAATTCAATCTGATTTACTTTTTTCTAATATATTGATTGTATTGTCATCTGAATATTTATAAAACTTTAATATTAATGATACAATGTACCAATGATATATATATTATTTTAATTTAAAAGATATAATGCTTTAAATATTTATATAAATTAAATTTAAAGTATTTTAATTTTGGAGTTATCATTTATGATATTTTAGATAACTATATATGATAATATCTAATATATGAAATAATAACTAAACATATATTAGATATAGAATAATTAATAGAATTGTAGATTCTTCAATAGTTAAGGATTTGAAAGATATATTCATGCATACATATATATATATATATATGTATGTATATGATAGTAAATAAATATGTAATCAAATTGATCCAAATCTATCTATCAAATGTTTGTGTTTGGTTTTTATAGTTATGGAACAAGCTCGAGCTTAATTGATTGAAATATATATTAGTTATGAAAATAAGTAGATAATTGTAATATTTTGTTAACATTAACGAACTCGATCATGAGTAGCTTGTCAAACACTCCGTTTGTTTACAGAATGGTTAGGATATTATAAGGACTTAAATTGGACATTTTTTGTCGGTTTGATATTTTAATCCTTTTTTTATGTTATTGTTGAATTGTAAAATTTGTATGTGTGACTATGTTTATGCTTTCTTGTAAATTTTGAAATATAGGTCAAAATTAGTGTTAACGAGCTTCTAACTCAACTCGAACTTTAATTTTTACGAGCCGAACTATCGAGCTCATATTCGATCTCATATCGAACTTTCAATGAACTTTTGTCAAGCTGAACTCAAGCTTGAACTATCGAGCTTTTATTCAAGCTCATTTCGAACTTTTGACGAATTTTTATCGAGACAAACTTGAGTTGGGTTCGTTGAACTTGTTACCAAACTTGTTTTGAGCCAAACTTAAACAAATATAGAACTCAAGATTTTTCTTGTCGAGTGAGCTTGAACTCCATTTCTGAAGTTCGTAAAGAACTCTAGAAGAACGCAAGCCCAAAAGGAAAGAAAAAAAAATGAAGCCTAACTCAAGCACGGTGATATTCAACTTGATTCGACTCATTTACATCCCTATATAAAGATAGGAATTATCCTCATTCTATCATATCAATCATGTTATTAGTATTTCTATCAACCGCAAGAATCAAAGTGGTTTCAATGGACACCTTCCAAGTTCCAACCCACTTTTATACACTCCATTACCACTTAGAAAAGAGGTAGCTTTAATAGGAGTTCTACTTAACCTTTAAAAATGACCTAGTTTGGACAATGATATTCTAGTAATAAATATATGAAAAGTGCCACTGTTCGTTTTTCTAAGCATGCTCCACTCACGTACCACTATAAAATTTACGAAACTAACTGCCAAAACTTACCGCTATCAAACCTACGTAATACTAGTAGTAATTAAATACCAAAACTATGGAGTTTTGACAATGATATATACATTAAGATATGAAAAGTGCGATTGAGGTCTAGAGGTTAAAATCAATTTTGATTCCTTAATATGGTGTTTTTCGATTTTGGTCTCATAATTATCACAATTTCCAATTTAGTCCCACAATTTAAAATTCGTAAGATTTGTGTTCAATGTTGGCAAATTTTGCCAAAATATTTTACGTGTCAAATTCTTATTTGGAATACCAAAATCAAAATCCCAATAGGAATTTAAGTGTAACATTTATGGCAAGTCAAAAAATTCGTATAGTTGGATTGAAATCAAATAGATTCCTAAATTACTGGACTAAAATTGAAAATCAATATAATTTTAAGACCAAAATCAAAAGACATCATAGTTATGAAATAAAAAATGATTTCAATACCTCAAATTATAGATATGTAAAAAAAAAAAAAAAAATTGACAACTATTTCTTAACATGATGAAGAGTTGAGTGATTTAAAATTTCAGATAGTCATTCCACAAGTAGTGTTTATTTGAACATGTAAGAATTTGAAATTCATTTCTTTCATTTTCAAATCAGTTTTTAAGCAATATGAATTAATTTTGAATCCACATCTTTGATTAAATTAGAAATTCATTCATTTCAAATCCTATATTTTAAAAGTGGCATTTATGTACCTCGTGCCCCTAACCATCTCTCTCTCTCTCTATATATATATATAGAGAGAGAGAGAGAGACAGCCCATACTACACAAATTTTTTTAAGGAAATAACGTTTTTTAACATCGTTGACTTTGATGTGTACTTTTCTACCACAAAAGATAATAAAGTGACCTTTTCTACACTATTTTGACTCGGTCATTAAGAAATGATTGATTAATGATCGCTTGATGATATATTCTATTTATTTATATTATTATTTAACAATTGTTTTATCCAACAAATCATATAAATTGATAAAAATAATTAAATTGATAAATGAGATTGGATTAATAGTGTAGAAAATGTCACTTTATTATCTTTTGTGGTAGAAAATTATTTTTGTTAAATTGAATGGTAGAAAAGTCAATTGCTTATATTTTTTTTTGTGTACTTTGGCACATCTTTATATATATAAAACAATAACCACAAGTGCCACATGGCACTTTTATAGAGCTTGGGCAATTAATTCTAACATTAAATGTTTGTTTTTCCTTTTTGTATTTAAATAAATTGTCTTATAAATATAATTGTCTTTTACATATATATGTACATATAATTACTACATATATAAGTAAAAAATTAAAATACCATAAAAGGTTATTGATAATTTTCTCAAACTATAAAAAATAATTCATAATATAATAAATTAACCAATTTTCTAAATGTGACAATTTATCATTTTATATATGTATAAAATATTTATATATAAAACTACCTAAATCAAGAGTCATTATAAAACTACATTATATATAAAATCTTTATACATAAAACTACATAATATTTAAATAGTAAATAATATATTAACTAAAACCACATTATATTGCATATATTATATATAAAAAAAAAGGACCAAAAGTGCCACATGACACTCATACAAAACTTGGACAATTAATTCTCACATGAAATGTTTTTTTTCCTATTTAAACAAAATTATTTTATAAATGTAGATATCTTTTGGATTTATATAAAGATTAATATATATATATATATATATAATTAAAAAATCTTTATATATATAAAACAATAACCACAAGTGTCACTGCCACATGACATTCTTATAGAGCTTGGACAATTAATTCTAACATCAAATGTTTGTTTTTCCTTTTTGTATTTAAATAAATTGTCTTATAAATATAATTGTCTTTTACATATATATGTACATATATATAATTACTACATATATAAATAAAAAATTAAAATACTAAAAAAAGTTATTGATAATTTTCTCAAACTATAAAAAATAATTCATAATATAATAAATTAACCAATTTTCTAAATGTGACAATTTATCATTTTATATATATGTATAAAATCTTTATATATAAAACTACCTAAACCAAGACTAATTATAAAATTACATTATATATAAAATCTTTATACATAAAACCACATAATTATATTTAAATAGTAAATAATATATTAACTAAAACTACATTATATTGCATATATTATATATAAAAAAAGGACCAAAAGTGCCACATGACACTCATACAAAACTTGGACAATTAATTCTCACATGAAATGTTTTTTTTCCTATTTAAACAAAATTATTTTATAAATGTAGATATCTTTTGGATTCATATAAAGATTATATATATATATATATATATAAAATTAAAATTTTAAAATATTGAAAAAGATTATTGATAATTTTTTCAGTACAAACTATAAAAAAAAAAAACTTTTTTCCTATAAATTTTTTTTTCTATAATAAACTAACCAAAATTTTCAAATGCGACAATCTATCATTTTATACATGTAAGATTTTTTTCTTCACTAGAAAAAAGTAATATTTAAGTATTATTTAATATTGTTAATATGTAGACAATATATATAATTTATTTAGACACATCTATATATATATAAGAAGGACAAAAAAATGTCACATGATACTCATACAAGCTCGAATAATTAATTCTCACATTAAATGTTGTTTCTATTTAAATAAAGTATCTTATAAATATAGATATCTTTTAAATATATATATATATATATAAAGATTAATATATGTGTATATATTTATATATATAGTTAAAAAAATTAAAATATCGAAAAAGATCATTGATCATTTTTTCAATACAAACTAAAAAAAATGTATGCTATAATGAACCAATTTTTTCAAATGTGACAATCTATCAATGTATACATGTACTATTTTTTCTTCATTAGAAATATATAATATTGAAATCATACATTTAAAAATTATTTAATAATTTGAATATGTTATTCACACGCATCTATATATAAAAGAAGGACCAAAGTGTCACATGACACTAATACGAAGCTCGAACAATTATTTCTCACATGAACTTTTTTTTTTCTATATAAATAAATTATCTTATAAATATAGATATTTTTTAGATATATATAAATATTAATATATATATATAATTAAAATTTTTAAAATATTGAATAAAATTATTGATAGATTTTTCAATACAAACTATATATATATATATATAACTTATGTCATAATGAACTTTTTTTTTAGATGTGACAATCTATCCTTTTATACATGTAAGATTATTTTTTCACTAGAAATATGTAATTGTGAAATAATATATTTAAAAATTATTTAATATTTTTAATATGTATACACTATAATTTATCTACACACATTATGAAATATTTATTTCAACAATTAAATAATATATTAATTAAAATTACATTATATTTCATATTAACTTAGATGGATACAAAATCATAAATTTTTTCTATATAATTTTTTTTACTTCATTTATTAAATTAAATTATTTGAACCCGTGTATTACACGGGCCTTATACTAGTTTCCTATATATATATATATATATATATATATAGTTTTCTTTTATTAATTAATTTTTTTAGGGCACAAAACCCACTCTCTTCTCTTCTCTTCTCTTCTTCTATACTCTCTCCTCCTCTTCTTCCTCTATGCTAATCCTTCTTCCTCCTCCTCTTCATCACCTCCTACAATTGATCAATTAAAAAAAAAAAAATCCATTCAGGCCACGAGTGCTCGTGGTTCTACTGCTACGAAGCGTAGGCAAAGTGGATTGCGTAGGTGTTATTGTCCGGTGGAGAATGGAAAGAGTAGACAGGTTGAGGAGTTCGAATTAATTTCTGCTTTGGAAGGAGAAGAGAGGGGTTGGAGTGGAGATTGAGTGGAGTGATGGGGAGAGAAGAGAGGCGGTGGTTGAGCGAATGAGGGAAGTGAGTGGTGAGGAGGCTCATTAACCTGATGAAGATGAAGATGAAGATGAAATTAGAAGCTGATTTGAGGATGAGGATCGATTGAAGCAAAGGGCATTCCCAAAAGAATAAGAGGACCAAAGAATACAACTCAAATTCAAAGTAATTCGATTTTAAAAAACCATTTGTTACATTATTTTAGTTCCATCCAGATTTTGTAATATCTTCATGAGCTTTAATGTTTTCTAATTATATATTACTGTTCTTAACTTTTTTAGTTAATACTTGTAAGGTAACAATGTAATATCTGAAACATGTATATCTAATACCTTATTATGTATATATGTAATACTACAAAAACATATGTGTAATACCTTAAAGCTACTTATGTAATACCTTTAATGTGTAAATATGTAATCAACATATAATACACCAACACCTTAATAGTATACAGATGATACATTAAAAGCATACACTGATGCCTTTAGAACAAATAATTAATAATTTTACTAAATGAACACATGATACCTTAAGAGTATACATGTGATACCTATACAACACAAATTGATACATTTAGCAAATAAACTAGTACCTTAAAAGTATATAAGTGATATTTCAAAAGTATACATCTGATACCTATCATTGAATCTCAAGAGCATACGCGCTCAAAAATATACATATGATATCTATCACCGAATAATTTACTATGGAATCAGGTGTGCGCATACAACCGCACGTCAGTGTGCTTGGAGGCAACCCACACGTCGGGTCAAGTTGGAGGCACAGATCTAAGATCCGCACTCGAGTGTATATAAGTTTTGTTCATATTTTAAATTTCTCTGACCAAACACAATTTAAGAGTCCATTTAGACATGTGGATTTGAGAAATAATTTGATATCCACGAGAGCAAATTAATGTTTGAATAAGCATTGATTTGAAACCCAACACTTTCGTTTTAAAGTAAATTTTAAGTCATTTTGGTGGATTTAATTCCACTAAATTTCAAATCACACCATCAAAACATAACCAAGGGTTATTAACGATATTTGGCTCTCATTCGAAAAAGTATGTTCTAGAGATGAATCTAGTTTGGCATAATTGCATCATCATCCCATAAATAAATAAAAAAGTTCAATCTATAAAAATAAATTATAGAATCCTTAATCAAGACATCCATGAATGAATGATAAACAATGCATAAAGCTTCACCTGTTTAAACTCGAGTTCAAACTCGAGAACTGCAAGTTTTCTAGTATTTTCTTATCTCTCTCTTCCCCTCCTTACAAGCTCATTAAAAAAACCCTCACTATATAATCACTCAAAAAGAGAAGCTTTACAACATATAAGTGTTACTTCTCCATGTATTTCGATTTCATTCTATAACAATAAGTCTAGAAAATTATTCAATTGACTAATCCCTAATTTATACAATTAATGTACTGATAAAATTGGATTTAAAAGCCCAAATGTGCTGCAAAATTGAGGCATATCTATTCAGCAATCATCTATACAAACAACTATTCAATATCTATATGTATATATATATATATATCTATACTATACTAATAGCAAAATGTTTGGAAAAAATTACAAGAATGCCATTTTCCCGCCCATTTTATTCTTTGTCCTTTTGTCAAGTGTCAAAATGTGATTGAACATTGATTGTATTTTCTTTCTTATTTTTTTTATTTGGCATTATTATTAGTTATTTTAATGTTTGGCTTGGAGGATACTCTTCAACAATTAAATAATAGTAAAAAGTAGAAGTTATGATTATGTCTATAGTCTATAGATATTTATAGACAATTTTTATTGGAGAAATCAATAGAATGATTTGCAACATACTCTTCCATATCTATAAAATAATCTATATCTATATTCATACTATATAAAATGTCACACAAATTTGTGTAAATAACTTTTTTTATTTTTTTTCAAGATTTCATTTTAATTTTCTAAATTAATTTAGCAATTTTAAATTAAGCTTCCATCTCAAGCCATTGAAATCAAATTTTCTCTCAAAGTCATTGCCTTATATAAAGAATGTTTATTCATTTAACAACACTCACTTACCTAGCTTATAAAAATCAACAAATTTTAATAAATACTTTTAATAATAATAATAATAATAATAATAATAATAATAATAATAATAATAATAATAATAATAATAATAATAATAATAATAATAATAGGTAATATATTAAAAATTATTTCAAATAAATAGAACTGCAAATTTCCCGCCCATATTAAAAATTATCTATACTATACTTATATCAAGACAGTTGGGAAATTATATAACAAGACGCGCAACGCGCGGGTATACTGCTAGTATATATAAAAAGAAGACCTTCAATAAAAATAGTAATAACTAATTTTCCCTCCAAATTAACCTACTATAAATGGAAAGAAAGTAGTTACAAGAAATTAAATAAATCAAAAATAAAAAGATTTATAATTTTAAGGGTTGTAGGGTCCACTAGGTTAAACTATGTCTATAGGTAGGTAGGTTATGAGGTATATTTTATCTTTTTTCTCTATTTCATATAAATTATAATCTTTAAATTAATTATTTTTTATTTTAAATTTTGTTTTAGTTTATGAAAAATATAAATTTTATATTTACATTTTGGTGCAAAATTGTATTAACAAGATTACAAATACAAAGATAAATGACTAATTAATTACATTATAGATTAGGAAATTAAAAAAATAATCTATATATCTATATCTATATCTATATATATATAAAAAAGAAGACCTTCAATAAAAATAGTAATAACTAATTTTCCCTCCCAAATTAACATACTATAAATGGAAAGAAAATAGTTACAAGAAATTAAATAAATCAAAAATAAAAAGATTTATATTTTTAAGGGTTGTGGGGTCCACTAAGTTAGACTATGTCTATAGGTAGGTAGGTTATGAGGTATATTTTATCTTTTTTCTCTATTTCATATAAATTATAATCTTTAAATTAATTATTTTTTATTTTAAATTTTGTTTTAGCTTATGAAAAATATAAATTTTATATTTACATTTTGGTGCAAAATTGGATTAACAAGATTACAAATACAAAGATAAATGACTAAATTACATTATAGATTAGGAAATTAAAAAAATAATTTTTAAAATAAAAAGTCTTAGATTTTTTGAGAAATTAATAACAATGAAAAACATTTTGGTATAATTGTTTGATATATTTGTCAATACGAGTGGGTTGAATACTGGACTAGCTATGTTATTTAAATACATATCAAGATCTTTTAATTATTTGATGAGATTTATATACTTTCTTTAAATATATCTATAATTGTAAATGCAAAATAATTATTTACTAACACATTTGTTAATAAGTATGAATGAAAAAATACAATAATATATTAATGAAGATACTTATATCTATATTAATTTGTAACATGCACAACATATCTTTATGAAGTAACATATTTTTTAGATATAAATTATCGTTTACAATAAATGTTTCTCGGTACTAAATTTGATTCAATTTATTTTAATTTACAATATTAATGAGTACGTGTATAAAACTGGTGTTTATTTAACAATCTCATATTTCAAATATAGATTTAAAATTCATTTTTAAACATAGATATATATATATATATTATTGTTGCATTTTAAAATTATAATATTATTTAAGATGTAATAAATTAAAGATAAAGAATTAAATTCTTATTAATATATAATTTAAGTTTAAATAATATTATTACATTATTGTATTAGAAATTTTAAAACTAATCAATCATATATTACAAACCGTACATCGCACAGGTATTCTACTAGTATATATAAAAAGAAGACCTTCTATAAAAATAGTAATAACTAATTTTCCCTCCTATTTTGACATATTATAAATGGAAATAAAGGAGTTACAAAAATTTAAAAAAATCAAAAAGAATTCTTTTATATTATTTAGGATTGTGGGGCCCACTAGGTTGGGCTATGACCTATAGGTGGGATTATGTGGGTTTATTTTTGTCTTTATTACCTATTCAATATAAATCATAATTTTTAAATTAAATAACTTTTCCATTTTAAATTTTGTTTCAATCTATAAAAAACATAAATTTGATATTTAAATTTTGATGTATAATTATATTTAACAAAGTTATAAATACAAAAACAAATGACTAATTAAACTATACATTACAAAACTTAAAGAATAATTTTAAAATTATTAGTTTCAGAATTTTTGAGAAATTAATAACAATGAAAAACATTTTGGTATAATTATTATTTAATCTATTTGTCAATGCAAGTGAGTTGAATATAGAATTATCTTCCTTATTTAAATACATATCAAGATATTTTAGTTATTTGAAAGACATATATTTTTTCTTTAACTTGAAATAATAAAGTTGTATGCATTAATTAAACCAAAACTTAAAAAAAAAAATCTATAATTGTGAACACAAAGGAAATATTTACTAACACCTTAGTTAGTAAGTATAAATCAAATAATAAAACAATATATTAATTAATTGTTAGTAAAGATAAATCAAAGAATAAAACAATATATTTAATTATAGTAATTATATTTATATTAACTACAACATGCATAACATATATATCTTTAGTAGGTAACATATCTTTTAAGTATAAATTTTCGTTTAACATCCATACCACAATAAATGTTTATCAATACATTTAATTTAATTAATTAATTTAATATACAATATTAATGGTTGTATAAAATTGAATTTAATTTAACCTCATATTTCAAATATATATTTTATAATACATTGTTTAACATAAACATACATGTATATATTATAGTTTACATTTCAAAATTATAATATTATCTATACTTATACTAAATGAATAACCAAAAGTGACACATGTCACTCTCTGGTTAATCTTATTTAATTATAACTTAATTTTCAATTAATTTATTTAATATTTATACTATTAAATTATAATAGAGCATATAATGAGATAATAATTGAATAACAAAATGCTAATAATTATGATTGAAACTAAAATTGTAAATCATGAAATTTAAGACAAACTTTTTTAATTCAAGTTGATGTGTGCAATTATATAAAATGATAATTAAAATTTTCACACTATCAAATTTAAATTATATACTAATTAAATTTATAATTAATGATAAATAATAGTAACTAAATCTACTAATAAATAACCTTTTCAAAATTTTCAATTAGCATTAAAATATTCATGTGATACACAAACTTACGCTACAATTTTTTTCTCAATCCACTAGAGGGAATAATAGTATTAGAAAATTTTAATTATATATATATATATATATATATATATTTCATATATACTAAATAATAATCGCTAGAGGACACATGACACTCTATGGTCATTCCAAATTTTCACTCATATTTAAATATATCTTTAATTTATAATTTAATTCATTTAATTATTTTAATGCATGATAATGGCTAACAATTTGCAACCTATAAAATTTTAATGATAATTACTAACAATTTATAACCTATGAAATTTAGTAAATTCATGAAAAAATATTGATTGCTAATTAATATATGTTAATTACAAAACTTTGATTAATATATGTTAATACTAATATATACATAAAATTAAATATTATTAGAAAATCAGATGTTAATATATGTTAATTTATGTTAGTACAAATGAACCTCATTTTACTTTAGTTTTAATTTAAAATATGATATGACTAAAATATATGTTTTACCCACAAATTAATTGACAAATACAAATATTTTTTAAGTCATGTGAATATAAAATTAGTTTTTAATAAATACCATTTTGTATGTAGCATGTGCATTCAATACATTATTATTTTTTACTCAAAACACATTACATTTTTATATATTTATTAATAATATTAATTGTAGAAAGTCCCGTGTGATACACGGGGTATATACTAGTTTAAAATATAACACATTAAAAATAATATGTCTAGATTCTTATTAATATATAATTTTAGGTTAATATAATATTATCGCATTATATTATTAGAAAGTTGAATACTAATAGATCTTATATTACAAACCGTGCATCGCACGGGTAAATTACTAGTAAGTGCTTAAAAGATATGCAAAAACTCATATGAGACGGTCTCACGGATAGTTTCCGTGAGACGGATCCTTATTACCCATGAATTGAATCCATATCCACAAACTTTAATATAAATTTCTAAGTGTGGATTATGGATTGACCCGTCTCACGAAAAAAGATCCGTGAGACGGTCTCACACAAGACTTACTTTAAAAGATATGCCTACCACGTACAACTGCAGGTTTCAAAATCACAAAATCTCGTAGTTTATAAGAACGAAGAGCGATTATACAAGGCCTCAATCGAGTCTTGATGAAATTCGTTCTTTCACAAACTTCTTCAGTACGTCTTTGCAGGCCAATCTTTCAGCCATTTTTTTATTACTAGCAGATCGTGTTGCTTTGTGCGCAAACACATCGGCTTGAACTTCGACGGTCACATAAGACACCCCATTTTCCCTGGAAACAACGGGCTTCTTAAAATCATAATGCATCTTTTCACAAAGCTTCTGGAGCTCACTTTTGGGATGGGGCCTTAACGTCTCGAGTGTGACCAAAGGCTCAAGAAGAGGCCTCATACTTTGAAAAACCCTCTCCTTGTCACACCCTGAATCTATGTAAATTGCCCCGGCTAAAGACTCTATCACATCACCAAGTACCTATCGATCCCAAAAGATGTTTTAGTTTATCATATTAAGATTAATATATATAACATTCATAGAAAAGTACCTTTGGAAACTCTATCTCAGATTCCCAACCAAAAGTTTTGAGCAACTGTGATTCATCAACTTCACTGACAATCTGGTTTATATGTCTATGAAGGCCCGGTGAAATATGAAGAATGTGTTTGTGAAGACCGGCCTTAATCGCAGATTGTGCATAACAATCGTTGTTTACAGATGCTGACCTCAGATCGGTAAGAAGCTCAGGAGATATCCCGTGATATTTGTGATAGAGATGCAATGTGATCAGATAATCGAGCACTGCATCCCCAAGAAATTCCAAACGCTGAACCACAAACAAAGTGCAAAATTAGTTCTGAAAGAGTGCAGGATCATGATAACAACAGTGGAGACTCAAATAATTGAATTAGAACATTAACCTGATAGCATACAGGAACTTCAGGCCGCATGTAAGAACCGTGAGTCAATGCTTCAACCAAGAGAGAAGTGTCCTGAAATTTATATTTAAGCAGAGACTCTATACACGAGACATTGACAAAGTTGTCTGGGTTGACAATGTAGGTCCTCTTACAAGGTACTATGGGAAGGTCAACGTTGATGCCAAGCCATGACATGAAGGACAAGGCTGCTATCTCACCTCCAGCACTAAGGAACGCACCAATTAGAGCTTCTACTACATCGGCTATAATCTTACTTTTCAGTTTCCTGCTGCCCACAACGTAGATTTTCTTACAAGGTGACAACTGCTCTTCTTCTAATAGATGATGAGCAGATGTTGAACCGGGTATTGTCCATGTCTTAACATCAAATGGCTCATTCCGGATGAAACCCTAGAATATAGAAATGGTCTCATTAAGAAATAATTCAACCAAACTGAGAAAAAACACAATTATTTTGAGTATAAGGAAAAAACGAGTAATTGTGTAAACCTTGGAAGGCTTCAAGTGTGTCTTTCCACATTACTTGCTTTCAATTAATTAAGACTCGTGTGCAATATAGTGCGCACTCATAAAGAATGATATTGAAAAATTGCATACTACTTACATTACCACAAAAGGTTAAATTTTTATTACCGGAATTTTGCAGTCACATCCGAGCTTGCACAATGCAGCATTGCAAATTATTCTCTCTCTCTTTCGACTAAGAAGGCCCTCATTCTGACTTTCATATGTTTTGAAGACTTGTTGACTGGCAGCATATTTGAGAAATGAATCTCCAAGAGTCTCCAAGGATTCCAAATGAAGTGTCTCTTGGCACTTCTTAGAAGTGATTGCCTCCAAAACCTAATGAACAGCGGAAACTTGAGTTAAGTCATAAAACGAGTGACACAATTCAAGATAACTCAGTTCAAAATAACGAAGGATGTAGGCAAAAATGACAGCGGGCAGATACTTTACAAAACTACTTCATGTGTACTATGTCCTTTCCAAGATACCAGAATTTTTAAAAAGAGATAAGACACTCAAGAAAAGTAGAAAACATACCTTGATTGTTGGAATAACAACATTTTGCATTGAGTGAATCAGGGGTACACTTCTCAAGTTGGAAGCTAGAAGCAGCGACTCAATCCGATGCATAATAGATGGAAGAAACGAGAAAGAATAGATGGTAGAAATAGATATAGGTGACATGATGATCGAACAAAGCTCAGGTGGTAATTCGCACGAGTTATTACTTTGTTCTGCACCAAAAGACAGAGCACAGTCAACAAAAAAGAAGACACATATAATCAAATTAGATAGAATCAAATTAACAATATATAATAAATACCAACTTATTCAGAATTCCCAAAGAGTTAATAGACATCCATGAAAAGAAAACATCAATTTATACGCTAACATGTTTTCTATATTGCAACAGAATTGCAGCTTCAAAGAGATTATTCTATTAGTTGTCAGAATAATATAAGCCCAAATACACTGGTAACATGAGAAAGCTTTTATTGATTTGTTAAATGAAAGTGTGCATAAGTGAAAAAAAGACTAAGTAAAACTAAGTCTCAGCAATGAATCAGGAGGTAAAAAGAAAAACTAAATCGTATGGTAGTCAATAAACCTCTTGTTCTTGCAATTCTACATCTCTGAAGGAAGTTGTGTACGGTAAAGATGTGTTTCCCATAAAGAAGAGTTTGCCGCTCATACTGCAAGTTGATTCCATGGCTGCAAAAATATTTCATTTATAAAATAAAGCTTAAACACATAAAGTCAGAACATTCGTGCATATGTAAAAACCGAAATACAAACCTCCGATAATAATAATTTTTGTATGTTATAGATTCTCCATCTCTAAGAGTGAAATTTGAATTGCCATCAATACCATCCAAAGTGCCTTTTATACAATACATGTAGCCATTATGCGGCGTACATACCAAGGCATTCTCTAAAGCACAGTTGCATATCAATCCATTCTTTGTGTGCACACCATATGCACAACCTCTGCTTGCACAATCGTCTGTATGTTTATTGGAAGAAAAAGTTTTTGCAAATAAAACAGCATCAATGCATTTCCAATCAATTGACACTTTATCATATGAGCATAGAGATGGGAGTAGAAGATAGTTAAACATAGTAGAACCATTCCTCTCAAAGTCTTCGTCCTCCTGGACCTCCTCATGTGGCTCATGTCTAAGAAGATTCCGAAACAAAGTAACTTGGAATTTCTGACAAAGGACAACCTGAAAAGCAAAGTTTACAAAGCAAATTAATTGCAAAGAGTCAACTTTCACATAAAAAACTCGCTACAAAACATTAGTGTACCTGTTTGGGACTCATTGTAACATACCCAACATCTTTGATACTCACAATAACCTTTCCCCTGTCGGCTTCAAGGTCAAGGTTCAAGTTTTTCAGATCACTGTCTAGCCTTTCATGCACAGCCAATAGAATAGCTTGCGGCTCCACATCATATTGGAAGTCCAACTTTAGCTCAATTAAATAGCAGTAATAATGTGTTTCAGACTCATCAGCACAAGAGCCAACCAATTCTCGTGAGATATATTTTGCATGCTCTTCTACATATGGTTCAAATCCTGTGCATTCAGGATCCATTACAAAATGATGAACCTTATGAGTCATATTGAATGATTGTCTTCAACGAATCTCCTCTTTCTTCTTTCAAACCACAAAATTCAATCAATGTCCTTATGTCCTTGGAGAGAATGAAATACGAATTTATTCAGTCTACATGACACCCACTCATATAACACATAAATGCAGGATGTCTGTGACGTAATTGGGAAAGATGATTAAAAATTTACACCTACAGAACTCATTCTAACCCTAAACGCTCAAAATGAACAAACTGTCCTACTCAATCCGGATTTCCTGATTGGGCCGGACTCGCTCCGGTCATGATTGAACACAACCAGACTAATTCCACCCTACCCACATGGGAGTATTACCTACCACAAGATGTGTGACATGTGACACAATATGAAAAAATCAATGGTCCATTAAACCATGCAAGTAGCACTTTACAAAAAACGCGTTAAATGCTCCTCAACCAACTGTTATAGTAACATTTTCACCCCTCCTACCACACTTATTTTACAACTTCAATTGTTTTTATTGCTCACTTCAACCTTAATTTCCCACTTCAACTTCCATCAGAAGCATCAAAGGAACTTAACAAGCCTAACAATCATGTTTCAAAATCCTACTTTTATTACCTCAAGGATCAACATCCATTTTACAGATTTAGCTCAAGCTAGCAATCATCGTTTCAAGCAAATAAAAAAAAAAAGCTTTATTCCTAACACAAACACATTTAAATCAATCATACATGCAAGAATCCAAACGGCATTTGGAAAAAGAAATCCAGTTAACACAAAACTCACATCTTCTTCTGTAACAACAAAACAAACAGATAACCATAAGATTGAACAGATAACCAGCATAACATCAAACACCATTCCGACCAAAAAACACTGACAAGTAAAACCCCATTTAAATCCAACTAAGGCAAAAAAGGAAAACGATATAATCTACATACCTTGATGACAATAATCAAAGCCAAAGGAAACGCCAACAGAGAACAATATGTATAACACTGAAGACTTGCACGCGAAGATAATCAATGGAATAATTCCATGGAAAAGGACCCACAAAGAATTTGAAAGTGCTTTATAGAAAGAAACAGGAAGTTGTGACGGTGAGAGAGAGAGAGAGGAGAGAGAGTGGGGGTCACTGATCAGTTCAAATCAAGGATGAAAATATCGATTTCGGTGCATGTATCGGTACCTTAAATTTACGGAAATATCGGTTCATATATCGGTTTCGGTGGAAATTTTAAAAAAATCACGGAAATATTGTGAAAAAATTAGAAAATATATCTGGTAATTTACATAATGTTATAACTAACATTCATACATAAATTGAAGTTAAGATTTCAAATAAAAAGATATAATTAAACACTTTACCTATAAGAATATCTACAAAGACACATAATTTACAAAAAATACAACAGATTTATATAAATAAGCAATGAATTTATTATATCATACATTTGAATTATTTGAATAACAATACTCTACAAGTTTCTTCCATTGAAATGATAACACTCCTTGTGTAATTTAACTAAACTTAATTAAATTATGAGAGAAAACTAAATAATAGCATATAAATCTATATAAATTAATTATTTATTACATTTATTTACATATATAGAAGAAAAACTAAATTTAATTTTTAATAGACATACTTTAAATACATAAATATTTCATAATAAAAAAAAGTAAAAAACAAAAGGATGAAAAGGAAAAAAAGAAAAAAGGAAAATACATACATATTCCATATCCATTCTTAAACAAAAAAAAGGAAAAAAAAACAACAAAACTCACGTGCAACCGTCGCACATGCGACGGAATTCCAGATCACATACTTATAGCTGAAAAAGACATACTTATGAGTGTAAAAGGCATACTTTTAAAACTCATGTTTATACCTGTACTTATAAAACATATACTTATAGCTGAAAAACACATACTTATACCTATAAAAGACATACTTGAATTTGGTCGCATGTGAAACAGTCTCACAAGAGACCAACTCAAAAAAAAAAAGGAAAAGAAAAGGAAAGATATCACATATCCATTCTTAAACAAAAAAAGGAAAAAAAAAAAGGAAAAAAAAAAAGGAAAGATATCACTGTAGCGCTGAAAACAAAAGGAAGAAAAGGAAAAAGAAAAAGGGGCGATATATCGCGATATATCGGAATATATCGCGATATAATCGTGATATTTACCAAAATATCGCGATATTTTCAACAAAATTTTTTGGCATGGTGATATTATTTCGGTGCTTTCATTTTAGCGATATTTCGCCGATATTTCGGCGAAATATCGCGATATTTTGAACCTTGGTTCAAATCATGGAACTGAAGAGATACGTATGTTTATTGTATCTACTCTTGCGCCATCACAATTTGATGGCGCCTATTTTGATCTCCAACAGGTTATGTCATCATAATTTGATGGCGCTTGTTTTGATCTCTAATAGTGATTTTTTTTTTCTAGGCGATCTCATCTTAATCGTTTGTTTTGCACTAACTTTCCACAGGTCAACCTTTTGTGCCATCTGATTTTTTTTCTTTTTTTATTATTATTTATTTTATTCATTTTATTTTCTTATTTTATTTTATATTTAATTTCTCTTTCGATATTCTTACTTTGTATTCACATTTTTATTTTAAATTGTTTTTATTTAGTTTAAACTATAATTTAAAACTTAATTAATGTGAAAAAAAGTAAAAATTTTCTAAAATATTATATTAAATAAGATTTAAATATATATAACTTTTTTACACTTTTAAAATAATAAAGATGAAAAATAAATTATTTAACAATAATAACAAATATTGATAATAAATAAAATGTTAAATAAATTAATTAATAAAGAATATTATGAAATATTCTTTTTTGGTGCAGAGAATAATGTAAACTGTTGGAGATCACTGACAGTTATTATATAAAAATTGTGTAAGATTAACAGTAAAATCATGTGCACTGTTGGAGATGGTATACCCGTGGAATACCCGTGCGATGCTCGTTTTGTAATATACGATTGATTAATTTTAAAAATTTTAATACTATAATGTAATAATATTATCTTAACCTAAATTATATATTAATAAAAATCTAATTCTTTATTATTAATATGTCACATCTTGAAGAATATTATAATCTCAAAATGCAACAATAATATATAACACTGAAGACTTGCACACGAAGATAATCTTAAAGAATATTATAATATCAAAATGCAACAATAATATATAACACTGAAGACTTGCACACGAAGATAATCAATGGAATAATTCCATGGACAAAGACCCACAAAGAATTTGAAAGTGCTTTATAGAAAGAAACAGGAAGTTGTGACGGTGAGAGAGAGAGGAGAGAGTGGGGGTCACTGATCAGATCAAATCATGGAACTGAAGAGATATTATGTTTATCGTATCTCTACGGTTGCCTCATCACAATTTGATAGTGCTTGTTTTGATCTCCAATAGGTTGTGTCATCATAATTTGATGGCGTATGTTTTCATCTCCAACAGTGATTTTTTATTCTGCACCATCTCATCTTAATCATCGGTTTTGCGCCAACTTTCCACAAGTCAACCTTTGCGCCATCTGATTTTTCTTTTCTTTTATTATTATTATTTATTTTATTCATTTTATTTTCTTATTTTATTTTATATTTAATTTCTTTTTCGGCATTCTTACTTTGTATTCACTTTTTATTTTAAATTGTTTTTGTTTAGTTTAAACTATAATTTAAAACTTAATTAATGTGAAAAAAAATTAAAAAATTACTAAAATATTATATTAAATAAGATTTAAATATATATAATTTTTTTACACTTTTAAAATAATAAAGATGAAAAATAGATTATTTAACAATAATAACGAATATTGATAATAAATAAAATGTTAAATAAATTAATTAATAAAGAATATTATGAAATATTCTTTTTTGGTGCAGAGAATAATGTAAACTGTTGGAGATCATTGACATTTATTACATAAAAATTGTGTAAGATTAACAGTAAAGTCATGTGCACTGTTGGAGATGGTATACCCGTGCGATGCACGTTTTGTAATATTACGATTGATTAGTTTTAAAAATTCTAATACTATAATGTAATAATATTATCTTAACCTAAATTATATATTAATAAAAATCTAGTTTTTATCATTAATGTGTCACATCTTAAAGAATATTATAATTTCAAAATACAACAATAATATATAAATGTATATATATATATATGTGTGTGTGTTTAACAATGAATTTTAAATTTTATATTTGAAATATGAAGTTGTCAAATAAACACCAATTTTGTATACGTACCCATTAATATTGTAAATTAAAATTAATTGAATTAAATTTAGTACTAAGAAACATTTATTGTCAACGATAATTGATATCTAAAAAATATGTTACTTCATAAATATATGTTGTGCATGTTACAGATTAATATATATCATAATTAATATATTATTATTATATATTTTGATTCATACTTTTTTACAAATGTGTTAGTAAATAATTCATTTGCATTCACAATTATAGATTTCTTTAAAAATTTTGGTCTAACCATGCAAACAATTTAATTATTTCAAGTTAAAGAAAATATATAAATTTCATCAAATAACTAAGAATCTTGATATGTATTTAAATAACGTAGCTAGTTCAATATTCAACCCACTTGTATTGGCAAATATATCAAACAATTATACCAAAATGTTTTTCATTGTTATTAATTTCTCAAAAAAATCTAAAACTTTTTATTTTAATTTTTTTTAATTTCCTAATCTATAGTTTAATTTAGTCATTTATCTTTGTATTTGTAATCTTGTTAAATACAATTTTGCACCAAAATGTAAATATAAAATTTATATTTTTCATAAACTAAAACAATTTAAAATAAAAAATAAATAATTTAAAGATTATAATTTATATGAAATAGAGAAAAAAATATAAAATATACATAACCTATATATCTATAGGTATAGACTAATCTAGTGGACCCCACAACCCCTTAAAAGTATAAATCTTGTTATTCTTGATTTATTTAATTTCTTGTACCCACTTTCTTTCCATTTATAGTGTGCTAATTTGGGAGGAAAAATTAGTTATTGCTATTTTTATTGAAGGTTTTCTTTATATATATATATATATATATTTTTTCCTTTTCTTAAGATAACTTAAAATTCATTAAATATCTTTTATTTAAGGTTTTGTAAAGAGAAAATTTCACAATCGAATCAAACCATTAATGTGGGTTAAATGCACTCTTTTTCTTATTGGAATTATAAATATTATATCCTCCTACACTACCCATAGTGTGCACATTAATATGTGTCCATCACTGACGAGTTAGATTTCCAACATATTAATTAATTTCATAATGTATATGATGAGGAGATGAAATCATTACACGTCGGTGATGAATATTTTAGCATTTTCCTATATATACCACTTGTATTACAAATCTAGTATTTGATGAAAAGTAAAAATTTATGTGCACTAGTTGTATGGATCGATCCGATCCGGATCCATGTCCATCTGGAAAAAAAAATTGTACTTCAGATTGATACTTTTATATTCTATTAGTGTGACATTTATGTTATATAAGTGTAACGCATTTGTAGAATGAAGTGACCCACCTATTTTCAGTAATTATAAAAAGATAGAAGATTTTCAAATTTTTTTACTACACGAGATTAGTATGTTGAGGCAACGATCACATTGCATGATACCATTTATGTGGTTTAATTACAATATAGTATTTTATTTAATGAAATTACACTACATTTTAGTTTTAAAATAAATTGCCATTTTACAAAATCGATTTTGTTTAAATGTACATGTGCCCATTTTAAAGAAACCAAACCGCATGTGTTGGCACTGTCATCCAAGGATGAAAATATTGATATCGCATGTTGTATCGCTACTTTGATTTTAGGGATATATTGATGGATATATCGATATCGCAAAAAAATTGAAAAAATAATGGAAATCTTATTAAAATTTTGAAAATTTAATATGAAATTTTAGGGACTACACTTCATTACACATATATTCCACTCAAAATCACATTAAAATAATATATTTAAAACTAACATATAGATAATAAGCATTATAAATACTGTATTTCGAATGAAAACTGATAAAATATTACATAATACAAGACAAAATTACTAAAATTACATCACACAATACACTAGTACCAAAAAGATGACCTATGAGGTTCAAATATAGTAGATGGAATGTCATCTTGATCCAAGGAGTACTGATATCAACTCATCACATTAGAATACTTATTAATATAGTTATGCACATGTCATTCATAAGTTGCTTTATCTCGTCCAACTGCTTCACCATGAATTGGATAGTGTACACTAATCCAATCATATTGTTGATACTCATTTAATTTCCATACGACATTTGAGGAGGTGGGTGATGAAAAACATCTTGAGTACTCCAACCAAATTGTGAACTTTCAAAGATGTCAGCAACATATGAATCTTGAGACATATCACTAAGTTCATTGCTATCCATATTCATGGAATCAAAACTGACTGAAATTCGTTCAATATCAATAGATGAACTTTCTTCTTGATTCCAAGCACGTCTTCTAGTGTATTCTTTTCCAATAGCCCATATCCCTGGATCTCCTTCTCTACTTCCATGATTCATATCTTGTGTTGCATGACTAAACTCGACCTCACCAATGAATAGGACTCAATAACACTTGATTTGAAACATAATCCTCTTGATTATATTCACCATTCCCACCATCATCATTGCCATCATCATTGTCATCATTTCCACCATCACTATTTCCACTATTTCCTCCATCAGTAGAGCTATTTGATTTTGAAGTAGAAGATGTATGACCAACTTCTTGTTGTAACACTTTATCAACATCAATGTCATAATCACGAGTCATAGCAGCTACTTTTGGATCAGGGTTTCCTCCATTGTCATCTAAGTGTGCTATAAATATGGATATGAAAGATTGATGTGAGAAGAGAATATATTCCTTCCACTACCAAACAAAATACACTATACAAAGTAAAAAAAAAAAAAATCACATAGTTCAATTTTTTGAATCAAAATCGCTCATTTTGATATACATGTGATATTTTGTGATATATCCACGATATTTCCCAATTTCTATCCAATTTTGTACGTACTACACTGAACCGATATCGAAATCGATATCGATATTTTGCGACATATCCGTGTTACCCAGGAAAAAAAATATTAACACCCAATATCCGTATCGCAATATTCGTATCCACGATATATCCGTGATATATCGGCGATATTTTCATCCTTGACTGCAAAACAGCAAGCTATTGAAAACTCAAGCTACCTAACAGGAAGCCACCTGGAAACCATGCTGAAGCATACTGCAAAGCAACAAGTTACAAAAGTCTCAAGCCACCTGACTGAGCAAGACTGGGAAGGGAGCTACAAAGCAAGCATGGGAAGGAAGCTAAAAGTTACCGATAGAGAAGAGGAATGGAGCCGATCAAATGAAGACACGTGGAAAGTGAAAAACTGGCGTGTATCAGAAGGAGTACGGCGCATTTAATGCTGGAAACCTACCCACCTTCAATGGGCAGATTTCTTAATTTATAAACATAAGAAGACTGAAGACTGAAGAAAAAGAGAGGAGAAGAGTAGCACAAGAAAGAGCGCAGAAAATGGGGGGAAGAACATATAGAAGAAAAGAGAGCAAAGTAGGGGAATAAAGAAGGATTAAAAGATGAAGAGAGAAAAAAGTGTATAAAAGATCAAAATAAGAGTATAAAGCTCAAACACTCTAAACCCCAGAAACGCTAGAATACTCAGTCGTTCAGTCATGCAGCAAGCTACAACAGAGCAACATGTAAAAGAAGCCAAAGCTTGCTGCATCCAGTTGAAGAAGAAGACAAAACTTTTAAGGACTGTCTCAGAGTGCTTAGTTAGGACTAGGATCCTGATAAGTTGTTCACTTTTTGAAGAAGAAAGTAAGGATCCTGAGTGGGTCAGTTAGGAGAGTAGGCAAGCAGCTGTGAGCAGCTATGAGTAGGCTTGCTACTTACTTGTTAAGTTTGTGTTGTAATACATAGGGCTATGTAAATCAACAAGATTAACAAATGTTCCCTCTTGAGAAGAGGCAGAGAGGATGTAAAAGGATTACTCCACCTTCGAACCTCTGTATATCTATGCGTTTGTATGTGCTTACTGTTCCATCTGCATATCTTATGTTAGATGCACATCTTCTATACTTGTACCTTCAATGAAAGAAAGATTCTGCAATATAACTCTGATAAATAACCTCCCAAAAGGTTACTGCTTCTGGACCTAAGCCTTTTGAAAGAGAAAAGTTTGAAAATACAGTAGGCTTATTCACCCCCCCCTCTAAGCCTACTACCACTTGGGACCAACATATGTTAATGTTACCTTCGTGTTATGTTAGCGTTACCTCATTTCTAGATTTCATACCCTTAGTTTAAAAACCATTGAATTAAAATAACACGAATGTAACACTAACATAACATGAAGGTAACACTAACATAACATGAAGATAAAAAACAATGTTAATCATACCTTCATGTTATGTTAGATTGACCTTCATGTTATGGTAGTGTGACCTTCATGTTATGATAATGTGACCTTCATGTTATGTTAGTGTTACCTTCATGAAGGTAGTAACACTAACATAACATGAAGGTAACACTATTTGGAGCGAATTTTGGTGGACTTGAGCGCTTACCACGCGTGTGGGGGCGCGTTGGTCAACACATTGACCGATTGCATATACACTTAGATACATAAAATATTTTGCCAACAGAAATTATGCCAACTTTCCTTTTTTTTTTTTTAGTAATAGATTCATGGTGGGTTTCAAGTGTCTGAAAATGATGTCTTTAATGTTGGGGAGGGAATGAGTGGGGAGAAAAATACAGATGAGGGTGTGGGTAGTAGTATGAAAAAAAACAGATCAGAAAATGCAAAAAAAGTGCCACAATTTGATATAGGTCAGAAGTTTGATGATATGGTAACTTTTAGGAATTTGGTGAAGGATCATTCAATCTTAATGGGTAGGGAGATAAGATTTCCAAACAATGACAAGAAAAAATGTCAGGCTAGGTGCAAACATCCTTCATGTAAGTGGATGATATATGCATCTACGATGAAGGATGAAGACACTGTTGTGGTTAGAACCTACAACCCTAAGCATAAATGCCCTAGAAAACAACATAATTTGCATGCCACTTCAGGTTGGTTGGTTGAAAAGTACAAGAACAAATTGGTGTCTGATCCTAGGTGGCCAATAGAGTCAATGATGACTGTCATGCAACAAGATGTTAAACTAGTTTTCAGTAAGCATAAGTTGTATAGGGCAAAGAAAAAGACACTTAGAAAGTATGCAGTTTTAGGTACAAGTGGGGATGCTGAACAATATGCTGTCATCTGGAGGTATGCAGAGGAGATTAGGAGGTCTAATCCTAACACTACTGTTAAAATTAAGTGTCAAATTTGTTTTTAAAAGATTTTACATTTGTTGGGGTTCTTTGAAGAAGGGGTTGTTGGAGGGGTGTAGAAAAGTCATTTGCCTAGATGGGTGTCACTTAAAAAGTGCTACTGGTGGCATATTGTTATCTGTTGTTGGGGTAGATGCAAACAATGGAGTGTTTCCCTTTTGTTATGCAGATGTGGAGAAAGATACAAGTCATACTTGGCATTGGTTTCTAGAGTTTCTGGTTGGGGATTTAGGCATAGAAAGTAGCCTTGAGTGGATTGTCATTTTTGACAAGCAGAAGGGATTGATAGATGCAGTGGAGAAGTGGTTGCCTCATACTGAGCACAGGTTTTGTGTCATGCATTCGTATAACAACTTCAAGATCCAACACAGAGGTTTAGCACTGAAAAAGATTCTGTGGAAAGCAGTCAGGGCATCAAGGGTGAGTGATTTTAACCAGGCAATGTTGGAGATGAAAGAAAAAAATAAAGAGGCTTTCAAGTGGTTGTTGAAGAGGCCTCCACAACACTGGAGTAGGAGCCATTTTAGGGGATCTGCCAAGACTGACCTGCTGTGCAAGAAGGGTGACAAGAAGCTCTACCAATTCTGCTGAAAAAGTTTATTTTAAAAATATTTGCACATTTTGGTTCTTTGAGGCTATTTTGCGCTTTTGATTAACTTGTTTTTTGTTGTACTTGATTTTGACAGATTTCATCCCAAGCCAATTCTGAGAAGGCACCCAAACTCAGTAGGGGCTTAACCAAAGATGTTAGATTTTCAAGTCAAAGTGGAAAAAGCTCCAAAAAGATGTTTGTGGGTGGAGATGGAACTGGGCAAAATTGAGTTAAGAGGGTGCTAATATGTGAATCTGTTCTTGGCACCAGTAGATTAATTAAGTGATGGGCTTTGAAGCTATTTTGTGAAGTGTTTGCTGAATCTTTTAGCACAGCTGCACTCCCTTTTTTGCGCAGTTTAAACTGAGGGTTTTTGCACAGCTATATTCCAGCACTTGTACATTTTGCACAACTGTTTTTGTGGTGTTTTGCACAGCTATTTAGATGGGGTATACATTTTGCACAACTGTTTATGGTGTTTTTGCATAGCTTTTGGGATGGGTATAGAGTGAATACAAGCTGGTCTTTTGTAAACAATTACTGGATTTGCACAACCTATATTTGCACATTAATGGATTCTGATTTGTCTCAAGCTTGATTTGCACATTATAGTTGAATATTACTATTGAATACAAGCATATCATATTACACCTTTAGTTGATATCCCAACACTACTGTTAAAATTGGTCTCAAAATCAAGCAACACTCAACTACTAAAATTTAACTTAACACTCAACTACTAAAAATACAACATTTGCCTCAACAATCAAACATAACATAGTTTCACACTCAACAATCAAACATAACACAGTCTCAACACTCAAACATAGCAAAAAATTTCTTAAACCATATCATAGCTTCATACTTCAAAAACATAATTTTACATCATAATCCCAAATTTCACCATTTTACATCACAAATGTATCCAAAATCGAAGCATGATACTTCAAATGGTGAAATTTACAAAAGTAGTTGCAAAATGTTAATGAGTTCTTCCCAAGACAAAATACATGGAACTTCACCTACTCACTTAGCAACATACAACACAAATAGGATAAGTGTTGCCAACCATATCCACTTCTCCCTCTTCTCCTTCCTTTGTTTCTTCTGCAATTCATCTTCTAGTTGATTCATACGTCTCAACAGCGGAATAATCTGACAGGCTCTTTCACACATTGGTGGGTCAATCTAATTGAAAAAATTACAACCCCCTGGTTTCTGCAACAAAAACACAAAACGTAGTATTTCAATTTCATCCAATATTGATTCATGATGCTTCCATTTCATCTGATTTCACCATTTCATCTGATTCATAAATACAACAACATAAATTAAGCAAGATGAATACACAATGGTGTAAAAATACAACAACATAAAATTCATCCTCATATGTACAAATTCCAGCAACATAATTGTCAGGGCAAGCAAAGGTCTGTATCAACAGAAGGGATTTTGGAAGAATTCATACTTTTTTCAGAAATGTTGATATAAATTTAGGCATTTGGGGATTAGGATTCATCTGGAAAATTCAACCAATCAAATTGAGGGCAAACAAAGGGGAATCTGTCAAAATCCATAAATCGGCTGGAAATTCAATTCAACAAACCAACAAAGGGGAATCTAAGCTACACTCAAAATCGAAAATTGTACTTACACGATATCTGTCACATGTCGTATACCTTCTCCCCAGGTTCAGGTTCGTCCACGAGGTGAGCCTTTTTGTGCTCTTCCCGCAGTGACATAAATCCTCCATGGCTAATTCCCGCAGTGGTTGGAATGGTTGAGCTTGTAGGTTCTCTCTTTAATCTATTTCTAAACCCGTTTGCAAATTTCTGTCTGGGGAAGATGATGATATGGATCATACTGCTGATGTGGATATTTAAAAAGGGCCATGTGTGTATATGTGTGTATTATAGTTGTAAAAAGATGGTTTTGCCCTTACTAAAACGGTGTCGTTTCGTGTTAGTCGGAATATTTGATCGGAAAGTGCCATTTTACCATTTATTGCAAATCACGCAAAGTTTACACAGTAAGGGCGACCAAAAAAAAGTTTATACCAAGATCTGTAAAATGCCCTATAGTTCGGATGGTAAAATGTTTTTTACCCCTAAAATAAAATAAAAAAAGGTTCTTAGTCAAAAGCTCCAAAACAACCTATCACCTTCTCCCAAAAATCTTTTCCGCAAAAAATCACGAATACAATTTATCGAGATTCGTTTTGTCCACATCCTAAATTATCTATGTCTATATCTATATCTATATATATATATATATAAAAGACCTTCTATAAAAATAGCAATAACTAATTTTCCCTCCTATTTTGACATACTATAAATGGAAATAAAGTAGTTATAAGAATTTAAAAATCAAAAAGAATTTTCTTTTATATTTTTTAGAATTGTGGGGCCCTCTAGGTTGGATTAGGGCCTATAGGTAGGATTATGTAGGTTTATTTTGTCTTTATTACCTATTCTATATAAATCATAATTATTAAATTAAATAACTTTTCCATTTTAAATTTTGTTTCAATCTATGAAAAACATAAATTTGATATTTAAATTTTGGTGTATAGTTATATTTAACAAAGTTACAAATACAAAAACAAATGACTAATTAAACTATACATTAAAAATTTTAAAGAATAATTTTAAAATTATTAGTTTTAGAATTTTTGAGAAATTAATAACAATGAAAAACATTTTGGTATAATTAATTATTTGATCTATTTGTCAATACAAGTGAGTTGAATATTGATCAATTATCTTCCTTATTTAAATACATATCAAGATATTGTAGTTATTTGAAAGACATATATCTTTTCTTTAACTTGAAATAATTTAGTTGTATGCCTTAATTAGACCAAAAATTTCAAAGAAATCTATAATTGTGAACACAAAGGAAATATTTACTAATGCCTTAGTTAGTAAGTATAAATCAAATAATAAAACAATATATTAATTAATTGTTAGTAAAGATAAATCAAAGAATAAAACAATATAATTAATTATAGTAATTATATTTATATCAACTGCAACATGCATAACATATATATCTTTAGGAGGTATCATTTCAAGTATAAATTTTTGTTTAACATCCATAACACAATAAATGTTTATCAATACCAAATTTAATTTAATTAATTTTAATTTACAGTATTAATGATTGTATAAAATTGATATTTATTTAACAACCTTATATTTCAAATATATATTTTATAATTCATTGTTTAACATAAACATACATTTATATATTATAGTTTGCATTTCAAAACTATAATATTATTTAAGATATAACACATTAAAGATAATATGTCTAGATTCTTATTAATATATAATTTTAGGTTAATATAATATTATCGCATTATATTATTAGAAAGGTCAAAACTAATAGATTTTATATTATAAATCGTGCATCGCACGGGTAAATTACTAGTTATAATAAAAGCAAGCAAGTTGACAAAAATTACTAATTTGCCACTTTCCCTCCTAAAAATGTCACATCAATTTGATGATGTGTAAATAATTTCTTTTTATTTTAATTTTTTAAGATTTCATTTTGATTTTCTAAATTAATTTAAGAGAAGGACTTACATGCACCTGGGGCACGGATCCAAGGATCCGTGCCCCAACCCACTCCGGCAACCCAACTCGGCCCGGTGAGAATTATATATATATATATATATATGTTTTTGTTTTAATTTTTTTTACTTTCATGCAGATTTTTTTTCTTCTTCTTTTTCCTCCTTCTTCAACCCGATCTGCTTCCTTCATCTTCTTCTCCTTCTTTTTCAACCCTTCTACTTCCTTCTTCTTCTTCTTCTTCTCAACGTGATATGCTTCCTTCTTCTTCGAGGGCTGTGTCATTCGATAGGGTGGCCGTGAGTGGTGGCGGTGGTTGGGAACTGGTTTCTTGTCTTTTCGGACAAGACAGGTTTGCGAATCCAGCGACGCGGTGGACTTGGTAGCTTATTACAATGGCTTATTCTGCATTAGCAATAGGGTAGATGACCTCTTCTTATGGAACCCATCCATCAGAGAGACTCGAAGGATTCCAAGCTCAACCATCGAGTTTTCAGTGAATACTAGTGATTCCCTCACAAGGGCTCTTGTCTTTTTCGGACTCGGCCACCATTCGTTTTCCAATATTGATTACAAACTGGTAAGAATCTCCATGTTTGGCAGTGAAGAACTTCATACAGAAGTGAAAATGTATTCAAGAAACAATAATGCATGGAAAAGAATAGGAGACTTTTCTTATGATTATCCCTTTGGTCGCCCTGGTGTGTTTGTGAGTGGATGTCTGCATTGGGTAGTCTATGTTTGGGAAAAAGGAGTGAAAGTCAGCAAGATTTCTTGTTGTGCATCCTGAGAATGTTGGTTTGTATTTGTCTGAAAAGGATGTAGAGATGAGTGTTGAAGGAGTAGCATTGGTTGATTCTGAGAGTAGTGAGACAATAGATGGTGGAACTATTATTCTCATTCTTTTACAATTTCTTCATATGATTGTTACTAGTTTTGTGTTCTAATTTTTTCAGATTTCAAATTTTCTGTTTCATCTCTATTGTTCTTTTATCTTCTTTAAGGTTTATATATTCAGAATTGTATATATATGTAATTTCATGTGCAACTTTGTTGGTTATTAAATGATGGTATAAAGTTGTAGAAATCTGATTGAGTAGTATGAATTTGCAGCAAATTTGGGGAAAAAGATGATAAAATCGCAATTTGAATCTTAAGAATAGACATTTAACACCAAAAAAATATATACATAACACCTATAGAGTATATATTAAACATATCAAACATATATTATGAAATCTATATATATAATACCTTAAAAACGTACATGTAACACCGCAAGCATATATTTATAACACATATAGAGTATATATATTACATCTATCACTAAATCACATAATATGGAATCTATATATGTCATACCTCAAGAACATATATGTAACACCGCAAGCAAGCGTATATTTATAACACCTATAGAATATATATATATATATATAAATATATAAAACACCTATCATTATAGGTGATGGAGTGATCAAAGATATGATAATAATCATATCTTTTATACGTATATCTTAATAGTATCAAGTGAACAAGAGTTTTCATTCAAAGTCATGAACAAAAAACAAGAGAATGCTATGAATGTAGTTACTTCAGGTGTTATGTGAAAATATTCTAAAGGTATTACAAATATACTATATAGGTGATATAAGATCACATGCATCTATAAGATATAATAAATACAATTCCCTCAGATGTTATGAAAATATTTTAAAGGTATTACAAAGATACTCTATAGGTGATATAAAATTACATGCATCTATGATATATAATAAACACAGTTCCTTCAGGTGTTATGAAACTATTATAGCACACCTAAAGAGTATATATATAACTCATAAGAGTATACATATAACACCTATCACTCAATCACATAATATGAAATCTTCTATTTTTGTAATACCTCAAGAACATAGATGTAACACCTAAGGAGTATATATATAACACCTATCACTGAATCATATAATATAACTATAGAATACATATATAACACCTATAGAATACATATATAACACCTATCACTGAATCACATAGTGTGAAATTTGGTGTGCGCAGATCAGGTGGGGGTGCACGTGGGGGCGAGTGGGTGCGACCCACGCGCCGGGTCGGGTCAGGGGCAAGGATCTTGGATCCGTGCCCCAGGTGCATATAAGTTTTGTTCTTAATTTAATAGTTTTAAACTACCTGACTTTCTTGATAAGTTATCAAATATTATAATAAAAAATAAAAGAAAAACATATATATTTCTTTATTAGTGATACATTATTATGAAGAGAAATAAAATTATATTTTTTATGTACTTATATTACACATACTATTAAGTTTTTGTTTAAATAATTATAAATTATACTTAAGTTAAAGTTTCTAAAGTATATAAAATCGACATAATATAATGTTTTGTAGAAAAATTAATTGTTTATATTAATATACTCATGTTTCTTTTTTTTTTTAAACGTCTTTTTCTTTTAAAATATATATTTTGTGATAAAATATTTAATAGACTTTTAATTGAAATTCCTATATCTTTTTTTAGAGAATAATATAGATATTTAAAGTTTTATAAAGTTAGAATTTAATACGAAAGTATTTTATATTAAAAATATGTACTTCGTAATGTGTAATGCAAGAAGAAAGTATAAGTGTTCGATGAAATGCAATATATATAAAAGAATAGGATTAAATGCGTGAAATCCCTTTGTATTTACGAAATGTTGTGTCAAACTCCCCTATGATAAGGAAATTGCATGGGGAACACGTGGAAGTTCATAAACTCGACACGAAACCCCCAAAATCGTTAGACTTCACAAGAGTGTATTGAAAGCTCCTAAGATGCAAAATGAATTGATTTTTTTGCCATTTTTGTTGTTGTAAATTGACTCTTTTGAACCTAACTTTGCTAATAAATTACTTTGCCGAAATTGCAGGAAAGCCCCTACACTTAATTCAAATTTTCAAAAACTTACCCCATCCCTACACTCCTACCCCAGCTGCCATTCATCCACCTCTCCGCCGCCAATTCTGCCAATAACGACAACGCCCCGTAGCCGACGACATCATATCTGTGGTATATCTATTTATTACGGCACGACAAATCCTCCATCGAAACAAAAATCCTTTTCACCATTACACACCTTCTTTTCCTCCACTTCTTTCCTCATTTTTCCAAACAACAAATCCATAAAATCACAATAATCACAAATATCACAATAATCACAAATATAATTCAACAATAGTTTAAAAAAAAAAAGGGGCCAATCCTCAAGTTAATTTCTTGAGTTTTACACACCCAAATAATATAGAAATTGAAATATTAAACTCAAGAAATAATGGATTAGAGAGATACAAAATGCCAAAAAAAGGCAAAGCACAAGGGGCTGGGGCGAAGGCGGAGTCCACAAGGCAAAACAAGGCACCACAAGGGGCGAAGACGGAGTCCACAAGGCAAAATAAGGCACCACAAGGCAAAGCAAGACAAAGCACAAGGGGCATTAAAACTCAAGGAGTCCACTGAAACTATGCAACTCTTATTACGGTAGAGGCTGGGGAGACGGTAGCGGTGGCAAAGGCGATGGCAGGGGGAGGCGGCGACAGATGCGGGGCAAGGGACGGCGGCAGCAGATATGACAGCTTGCGATGCCTGCAATAATAGCAGATCTCGATCTGGTCCGCGGCGTCGGGATAGGGCGGTCCGATGAGTTTGGCCATGGCGGTGCGGCCTCCGACCCCGGAGATGGTGGTATTGAGGTGGCTGGTGCGGATGTCGCAGCAGAAGTCACACTAGTGGCGCTTGAGGACGAAGACGGTGAGGAGAATGCTGGAGGCAAAGACGAGGAGGCGTTGATTTCTTACTTTTCAGCCCCAATTTTTTACTTTGTTATTTTTTTATTTAAACTATAAATTATTTAAGGGTATAACGAGAAATTCAAAATAAAAGTTAACGAAGTTAGACTCGGTTTAAAAAAAGGGTTTGTGTGTCGATTTCTTGAACTTCCACGTGTTCTCCATGTAATTTCGATATCACAGGGGGATTAGCGCAACATTTCGTTAACATAAGGGGGTTTAACGCATTTAACCCTAAAAGAATATAATTATATAAATTCATATATTTTTTAATAATCAAATATTGTATATATTCATTTCTTACCTTTAACAAATTGTTTAGTCGCGCATCGCGCGGGTGCTCTACTAGTTAGTTTTAAGTACAATTTTAATTGGTTGTTCATGATGACTATGTTTCATGAAATTAAATTCATGATATGATTTCACAATTTTTCAATATATAGACGTAGAATTTTATTTTAATAGACTATTAATTTGTTGGAAACATTTAAGTATGTTTTGATGAGACAAAAACCTTAAAGAGAGTAACCCTATTTCTATACGCCTAACCGAGTTCGAAAGGTTACTGCAACGAGGTTACTGCAGAAGAAAGATAGATCAGAGAAAGTGTCAAAGGAAGGATACTGAAGAGAATGGTGAAAGGAATCTAGTAGACTAATTAGGATGCTGCTTACCGCAGGAAACTGCAAAGAAGAAGACTATGCTTAAGGCATACTGCAAAGCAGCAAGCTACCGGACAGGAAGCTACTTGGAAGAAGACCAAGCCGAAGCATACTGCAGAGCAGCATGCTACAGAAGCCTCAAGCCTCAAGCATACTGCCGGAGAAACGATACTCTAGAGTGAGCGCGAGGAGAAAGCTTCAAAGCAGGCATAGGAAGAAAGTCAAAAGTTATCGGTAGAAAGAAGAAGTTACCAGTAGAGAGAAGAGAAGAAGACATGTGGAAAGCGAGAAGCTGGCGTGTGTCAAGAGTGCGGCGCAGTTATAGATTAGGAACTCTACCTACCTTCAACGGGCATATTTCCTAATCTATAAATAAGAAGAAGACTGAAGACTAAAACAAGAGAGAAAATAGCGTGCAAGAGAAAAGAGAGGAGCGAGCACAACAGAATATACAAGTTCGCAGAGAGAAGCGCAAAAAAAAAAAAAGAGAAGAGCTCAAAAGAGAAAGTTCAGAAGAAGAAAGCGCAGAAAAAAAGGGAAAACCAAACAGAATTGAAGAGTGTTCAAAAGATAAAAAGAAGAGAAGAAAAGCTCAAACACTCTATCCCTTGAGACGCATGTTCAGTCAGTCAGTCCTGCAGCAAGCTTCAGCAGATCAACCTGCAAACGAAGCTCAAGCTTGCTGCATCCAGTTGAAGAAGAAGGAAGACAAACCTTTTAAGGACTGTCTTGGAGTGCTTAGTGCGAGGAGCAAGTCCTGCTAAGCTTTCCACTTTCTGAAGAAGAAAGTGAGAACCCTCAGTGGGTAGAATACGATCCTGTGTGGGTTTGTTAGGAAAGTAGGCATGCAGCTGTGTGCAGCTACGTGTAAGCTTGCTACTTACTTGTTAAGTGAGGGTTGTAATAGATATGGCTATGTAAATCAACTAGCTTAACAATTGTTCCATCTTGAGAAGAGGCAGAGAGGATGTAGAAGGATTATTCCACCTTCGAACCTCTGTATATCCATGCTTCTACATGCTTATCTTTATATGCACATCATTTGTTAGATGCATGTTCTGCATATTTGGTCTCTACAAGAGAGGAAGCTTCCGCAACATAACTCTGATCAATATCCTCCCAAAAGGTTACTGACTCCCGACCAAAGTCTCCTGGAAAGAAGAAAAGTTTGAAAATATGAGTAGGCTTATTCACCCCCTCTAAGCCTACTACCACTTGAGACCAACATAATTTTAATAACAATAATCATTTTAACAATATCTCTAAAATAAAATAAAAAGCGAAAACGATTATAATACTAGTAATGCAGTAGTGACTCTTCTGTCTCATAAATAAAATTCATGATATAATTTCATAGTCCTTTTTGTATAAAAAGATACAATTTTATTCTGTTAATTTTAATAATAGCAATCTTTTTCACAACCTCACTTAAAGAAATTAAAAGGTAAAAGCAATTAGAGTTACTTTCCTGTGCACCAGTTTGCACGGATCTGAGATCCGTGCAACTGGGTCATGCACGGGCTTGGCTGGCCCGCCCAGCCCGCGCCTCTTTACTTTTTTCGCGTGTTTTGGTCATTGCTTTTACGTTGTGTTAGTGTTACTTTCGTGTTATGTTAGGATTACCTTCGCGTTATGTTAATATGACTCAATCTCCAGATTTCATACCATTAGTTTAAAACCACTGAACTAAAATAACACGAAGGTAACACTAATATAACATGAAGGTAACGCTAACATAACATGAAGGTAACTTTAACATAACATGAGGGTATGACTGTCTGGAGCGAATTTTGATGGGTTTGAGCGCACCCACCAGGCGCGTTGGGGAACGTGAAAACGTCCACGCGGGTCAACCCGGGTGCTAGATCCATACACCAGTTGTACAAAATATTTTTCCAAGCAATTATAGTGCTAGTAATATTCCTCAACTTGGGATTAGTGACAGACATTAGGCCAAAGAAAAAGACTACTGACCACAGTTATTCTTGCTTGTACCAATTATCATTCTTCTTTCCATATGCTTTGTTAAAAAGGAAAAGAAGAAGTTCTATTTTTTTATAGTTGAAATTTTGAAAATCTGATCTATATAAGAACCAAATTTTTTTTTACATAAATATTTATAATGAAAAATAAATCATATAAATTTGATACGTGTTTTACCTATTGAAAAAGGATTTTCCAATTGATTCGAGGTACACATGTTCATTAGGATTGCGTTCGCACTTAGAGGTGGGATCGGGTGGGGAAATTGGGGGTTCTAGGTTTTTGGGTCGGGTATCCATTTTGATCGAGTACCCGAATAATGTTACCGAAAATACCTGAATTTCTTGGGGTTCCTGCAAAATCAAGTTTTTCCTTCTTTTTTTTTTTTTTTTTTTCCACAGAATCATAATGCATATAAAATGGCTAATGTAAATGGAAATGCAATTTTCAATTTAACCGAACAAAATATTTACAATATGTAACAAATTAATAATAACTTAACATGATATCTGTAATTATTATTCATTTATTAATTATTATAATTAAATAATAAATTAATTACCAGTAATTTATGTTAACTGATATAATATAATTACCATCGATGATGATGTAGATTAAGATATAAAGTTGAGTATTAATAGTATTATTGATGAGTATTTGATCATAGAACTAAATATTTTATAGTAATATTTTTCAAAAATTTAAAAGATCATAATGCACAAATTGTCACTTATTTATAGTTCAATACACACACAAAATCTATTATTAATTATCTCATATACCCTTATACACAATTGCCAGTTATAATATGAATTATAACATAATCACTCGTAAAACTATTCATGTAGATTTAACTAATTAGGACTAACATTAATATAAAAGTAACGCTATTTTATATTTTAAAAAAAGAAAATTTTCATAAGAAAATAATCGCGGCTTTTTGTGTAATTGTGATATTGTGCAATATATCTGCAAATTTCCCGATTTACATCCAATTTTGTAGTACGGACAACTTTAATATGCTCATCGTTGATGTGTAATGATTTTATCCCTTCATTATATGAAAAATGACATCAATTGATATGTTGGATATCTGATGTCATTGGTGGACACATAGTAATGTTAACGGTCGGTAGGGTAACAGGACTAGATGGTAGACTTCGTATATATTGTTAATATTTTGTTTTCAATTCATAAATTAATTTTTTTTTCTGAAACAACGTAATTTAAAAGATTTAGTAAAATAAAAATTCCTCCTTTATAATTTTGATTTGATTCAGTTCGATCTTATGATAGAAATGAAATTGTGAAAAAATAAAAATAAATTTAAAGACTCGAATCTATATCTATATAAAAGAAAACCACTATAAAAAATAGCAAGAAGTAAGTTTTCCCACCAAAATCTTTTTCTATTTTTGGAAAGGAGTAAAAAAATTGAAAAATAAAAAAGAAAAGTAAAAATAATGTGTAGCTTTTGTTGCATTTGTGCATAGGGAAGAGGAATTGTTGAGGACTTGAAATGGAAGGCTAGCGTAGTCACTCAAAAAAAGAAGCTTTAGTTGGAGAAAATAAAATACATGTCATGCTTATTAGCTCTTAGCTATAAATTACTGTGTGTATATGTTAAATCATATGCAATTTCGAACAATTAGAACGTGTATTATCATGTTAACTACATGCCAATATTTTCTCTTCTTTCTAAAGGGAGAGGAGAATAGGCGAAATCCGAAAATATGATCATTCTATATACATCATTTGTTCATGCTCCCTTGAACAAAACAATGAATTACCAATAACAAGTAATTTAAAGCAAGAAATTGGTCACAGAGCCCACTGTAATAAGGTAAAGGTAAAGCTAAAGCTAAGCTAACTCGTTCCTTAATCTTAGTCAATAATAGCAAAACTAATAGACATGATACTGGAGATAATGCCATGAAAAACAGGGGAGATGAAAAGTACCTATACATCCAACCATATCAAGCTCCTTTGGTGGACATTATTGGAGTAGCGAAGTCTCCTACCGGAAGTTAACTGAAACGAGCTGATTTCACCCTTACCAACATCATAGGCAATGAAAGTCCGCAATGCATCAAAACTACCAAGAACCAACACCTCTTTGTATTTCAACCAACCAACTGGCCGGAGGTGACGATGGCGTTTGGTCTTACGCTTATAGTCAAACTGTTGCAATTCGCTTTGCCTATGATCCAAGTCAACTAGCCACAGATCTGTCCATTCTCCAGTTTGTGGTTTCATCTCCCATACTTCCCAACACAATCTGTCGTTGGCAATCAACAAAGAAAGATTCCTCCCCGAAGAAAAACAATAGAGATCAGTGGGGTCCCCGTGAACCAGAGGGGACAGAATCTCCCTAAAAGTCTCACTCTCTACATTCAAAGTTGAAAAATAAGAGTAGTCGGTCGACCAATGCATAAACCCTTCAGTAATAATCGGAACAATATAAGGGAATAAATCAGGAACAACCGGAACACCAGAAGCATACGAAGCATTACGAACAAGCTGTTTCTTAGCTCTGCGAGATAAATGTTGTACATCAACATGTCTCCATTTGTTATCCACTCCAACAGTCAATATAGCACATTGTGCAATGTCTGAACTGCAATCCTTGGAAACATATGTTATAACCACTTTATACACCATCGAAGCAACAGAGTAAGCTAAACCATAAGAAGCAACGTATAACCCTTCAACACAAAATGCAGGGAGAACCAATTTATGCTTCGTAACAGGATTCGAAATAAACAGAACGAAGACTCTATTGATTTCCTTATACTCCAATATCAAGCCATGACAACTTCCCCAAACAGGGGTTTCCAAATCAAAACTAAGGTTAGATACCTCAATCTGGCCTCGTTCCATACCGACACAAAATCCACGCTGGCAATTACACTGATCTTGAATGAGAAGCCCATAAGGCGTATGATCAAAGTGAGCAAATTTGAAAGCACGAGTATTGGTCAAATCGAACCACTTCTTACAAACAAGGCGAACATTGTCGTGAACATCTTGAGCAGGGATCAACACGAGAATGCTGAACAACAGATCATCTGGAAGAGAGGCTATGTTAGTTAATATCTTCCTTCTCCGGTGATTCACAGATACGCGTTTGCGCGAACCAATCTGCAAACATGAATTTTAAGAGTAACTGTTTCCATAATCTATACTGAAAAAGTAAGGTGATTGTACAATTTTCCCTTCTTATTTGATTCTCAAGAGAATAAAAGAAATACCTCTGAGTTTTTCGCCTTTTTTCTTTTCATCCTAGCAGGTCCAATTAGCAACGGCGGAGGCGCGAAAGTGCAACGGCGGAGAAATGACGAATTTGTAAACGCAATGAAAAATTTGTAGCGAGGGTTTAGGGTACTTTTTAGAAGTAATTGCAAAAAAAAAAAAAAGGAAAATTACATTTTGTGTACCCCAACTACACTCATTTTTCACTTTAAGGTAACCTTATTTCCTTCAATAACAGTATTGATACCCCATGTTTTAAAAAATCTAACATTTGGTACGTTCCGTCAAGTTTCCGTCCAAATTTGACGGAAGTTAACTAACCCTAATTTCAAACAGTGAAAATTGCCCCATTTTCTTCCCCCTTTCATTTAAAAAACCCTAGCTCACACTGCCTCTCTCCCTCTCTCCCTCTTCCATGCTCTATCTCGGCTCATTCCACCCTACCCCTGAGGGTAATACCATAACCACACAAATAAATGATATGTGGCACCACTTTTAACATAAAATTTTATCTTTTTCTTAACTATATCCTTATTAATCATAGTCAATTCCATCTTCAATATACAATTATTATTTATTTTTAGTTTTATGTAATACATCTATCTATTTATTTATTATTTATAATATATTAATTAATTAAATTGCGTACTCCTTAATTGGAATACACCACAAGAATATATCATATTAATTATTGTAGTTGTAGTTGGCAAAAAGTAAAAGAAAATAGAAATTGAGATTAAGTGTAGTGTAATAATTTTTTTCAATCAAATAGTATGTCATATGGTAGGTGTAATGCATTAAATTTGCTCCACCAAAATGGTAATCAAAAAATAAATAATTTGGTTAGGTGCAATGTAATAAAATTTCTTTACCCCAAGTAAATACAATAGTTCTTCACCATTGTCATGTTTGAAGTTTAACATCATTCCCATGATCCTTCAACCTTTGTCGGATCTTCATTGAATCTTCCAACCTCATCTTCGTCGGGTTTTCAAGGTTAAACCATCTTTCTTATTATTTTTTCAATAATTTATCATTATATGGTTGACTAGTCTTGATTATATGCTATTTTTCTATTAATTGATGTGATTAATTTATGAATAGATTTCTAAAATTTAGTATGATATATATGTGATAACAATGGTATATGTTTGGTAAAATCCAATGCATGGCAGTATTTAAAATCATGATTATATTAACGAGTATAACTATTCAGGTACTATCATATATATGTTATGATAAAGATGAGAATTTGATATTATATATGTTATTCAGGTACTATTTTTGGCAAATGGAGTATAACTATTCACAATCATCATTTGATATTAACGAGGACAATGAAGAACGAGTTGAAGTTGGTGGTATGCATGAAGAGCCCGAGTGTGAAATTGAAGATGATCAGGTACAACCCTCTTCTATTATGGATGAATTGGAGAGTAAATTGGCAGAGGGAACAATTATGAGTAGCATTGAAGATGCATACTTAATTTATTGTCAATATGCACTTGCTAAAAGTTTTAGTGTTAGAAAAGGGGATCAACGTTGTTTTCCTCGCACTAGGGAACTTCAATCAAAAGAATTTAATTGTTGGCGTGAAGGTTCGAAAGATGAAAAAGCTTCAATTAATCAAGTGCCTGTTTATCAAAAGACAGTGACAAGAGTCAATTGTAAAGCAAAACTTAGGATTTCAAGAGAAAATTGAGGGGATTGGAGAGTTAGTAGATTTATTACAGAACATAATCATGAAATGGTTGCTTCTGATCAAACTCATATGTTAAGATCAGCACGCAATATTTCACATGCGAAAAAATCTACTTTGGAAGCTCTAGTCAAAGCTGAATATCTGTGACAAATGCTGTTTCTTTTATGGAAAATGAAGCACATGGTCCACAAAATTTGGATATTATGCAACTAAATGTGCTATTGTGGGCTAACTTTAGGTGCAAGAGGTTCTAAAAGAAAGACACAAAACTCACGGGAGGATACAAACTCACAATCATCAAATTATGTACTATCACAGCAACATCCTTCATATCCACCTCCTCAACACCCTACTTGTCCACCACCACAACATCCTACTTTTTCATCATTGCAATACCCATTTGCACCTCATTTTGCATCTCAGTTTGATGCAAACCAATCACATTGGCAATTTTTCAATCAAGAGGTAAACCTTACTTTTCGTTCAATGTATTTATATTTCATTATTTAATTTTTATTTTCTCTTACATTTCATATCACAGGGAAGTAGTGGAAATATCTATTCTAATGGTCAAACAAATATATTTGGTTATCTATTTGGTACTCCAAACTCATCAAAGGTATAGTCAAAGTTTTCCAACTAATTAAAGTTGAGATAAATACAAGTCTAATAATTGTTTTTATTTCTTCTAATAGGGGCATGATGACAACGGATGAAGACTTGTTTAATGGCTTGAAATATTGAAGTGTGACCCAAGATAAACTCTTAGAAATTATATAACTCTTTTATTTATGTTGTTATTAGAAGAATGTGAATTGATGTTGTTGAATGATCTCATAGATTGTGTTTAATATGTATTGTATTGAATTATGAGATATTGTTATTTTCTTGTATGAGAAATGAATTGTCATTCCTATTCATTAAGGGTTGAAAATGGAGTTTCATTAGCATTTTGAGTTATTCTCTCAATAATAAAAAAACAGTTGGTAAGAATAATACATATGGTAATGCTACTCTAATTATACACACTTTAATAAATATAGAATAATTAATATATTATAAATAATAAATGTCATATGGTATTATAATAACTAAATAGATAGATGTATTACATAAAACTAAAAATAAATAATAATTATATATTGAAGATGGAACTGACTATGGTTAATAAGGATATAGTTAAGAAAAAGCAAAATTTTATGTTAAAAGTGGTGCCACATGTCATTTATTTGTGTGGTTATGGTATTACCCTTAGGGGTAGGGTGGAATGAGCCCTCTATCTCTCTCTCGATCTTGATGGTTGAAGGGAGAATGTGGTGTTGCACTTTGTCCATATCAACCATGTTTTTAAATGTGTAGCTCGTTTTGCTTTTATTTGTTTTAAAATTTATTTAGTTTTTACTTGTAATACAATTAATATTAACTAGATATTCACCCGTGCACGGTTAATTATATAATATACAATTATTATGAAATAATATACAATTATTATGAAATTTTAATGATATAATGTAATTTGCATAGAAAAAAGTAGAAATTGTAAATATGTAACATGTTGTAAAGTTTAATTGTGGTAAATTTTGTTATAATTTATATTAGTATATACCATTATATATTATGTTATGATAAAGTCAATTTATATAAATTTTGGACCATAAGTATATATGTTATCAACAAAATACTCGTAACTTAACCATTTTAACAAAATAAATTATAAATTTTGGAAAACCTCCTTAAAAACAAAGTCACAAATAGTTTTTATAAAATGCAGTTTTTAAAATATATGATATAGATGAAAAAAAATATAAACCTTCATGTATAAAGAGACATAAAATAGTACCTTGACTTATACTCCTGCACGTCAGCCAAATCACCATCAAGAATCAGTTTTGATGCATTATATGTGGTAGAAACAGAGACTGAATCTGTAAGAAGAAAGTAAACACATAATGAACCAAATAATTGCTGCATTGGTAAAAAAACATGAAAAAAAAAACACAAATGATCAGAAATCATTAAAATACCTCTGTAAACCTTAGAACGACCAAACTGCAAAATGAATATGGGAGCATCACCACCAAGATTGACCCTTTCCATCATTTGTTTAGCATATTCATCCCAAAGAGTGCAAGTAATGATATTTCCACTAACAAAAATCCAGTACCATTGTTAGCAAAATAAGAAAATAAAATTCCACAATGAAAATCTCACTGAAATAAACAAAAAGAATATAGATTATATATAACTCATGATCCTCCAGCTTAACATTCATGCATCGAGTCTCACGATCTTGAACTTTCTGCAGACGTGGCAGTTCGTAACACCGAACACGTCCTATTATATCTGAAAAGGAGTAACAACTTAGAATCAAGTCATTTTCCAAATTATAACTGTCAAAGCATGAAACTAAAACTTGAGATTTTATACCCAGCATCTGCATTTCATTGACATTCTCAACCTGACAGATCTCATGAAATGACTTGAAAACAAACATTTCCTTAGGAAACTCAAGATCAAAATATTCAGTAACTTTTGTATCCTTGATGAAAATGAGCCTGAATCTATTTGTGGTTGTCTTGAAACGCATGTTATTAGTTGTAACTATAAAGTTCTTTACAGCATAAAGGCTGCCCTCTGTGAAGTCAGTGTTCAGTCTAGCAAATAGATCATTTTTTATGCTTGCATGTATTTTTTCACCCTGCAAGGAAACAACACACAAACTGTATTTAGAGATGTTGCATTAAACAATGAAGAAATAGATAAAACTACTATTTTAAAATATAGTCACCTCTCCATCATGGAATACACACTCAGTGCTTCTAACTCTCATTCCATTACCAAATACAGGAGTTTGATAGCAATGGATCAGGCGCAATTTCAACGCCCATTGCGTTCGAGATGGGCCAATCTCCCTAACCAAATTGAAGCAAGGAGCCATCTAAGGTATGCAAACTCTGAAAGATTTAAGAAAAACAAATAAATGACTTTTATGTGAAAAGGGATGAACTTGATGGTATAATTAAAACCAACACATCTATTGGTATTATCTTTTGATAACCTAATATTTCTGTGAATATGGTGACAGGTTTGATAAAGAAAACAACAATGATGTGACCTATATATAGATGTGGAGGGCAGATGAAGAGTCCATTCAATTTTTAATTTGATTCAATTTTATGTATGGAAGATCATGTTGATTGTCAGTTCATTTTATTTTTGCATGGAAACCAATTAGGACAGTGTAGTTCAATCATTACATTGCATTTGTTTTAAATGAATTATCTGCATCTATACGAATTAACGTGCCATCTAACTTAGGAAACTCAACTTTCAATTGGCTATTGAAAAGGTGGTGCAGTTTTAATATTTAAAATTCATATATATATATATATATATATATATATATATATATATATATGAACTCATATTATTGGATGTATTAGCATTTTTTTTGCTATCAAAAATTAGATATTGGCTACATATATGAATTGCTTTGTGTTGACACTAATTCTCAAAATACAACAATTATATACATCTTTCCCAAAAAAAAAAAAGGTTTCATTATTCTTAGTTCTTAATAAACCAAAATATTTGTTAACATTTTCAATGAGGTGTAGTCCGTGTAAATTTTCTATTTTATGATTTAGAAATTTTCAAAAAAGCAAACACATCAATAACTGTGTAATAAATTTTTCAGAAAAAAAAATTCCTTTGAGTGAAGATCTACATAATATCAATCAAGAAATGTAGAAACTTCTCAAATAAGACATCTATATGATAAGACTAATTTCTTCCTCAAAAAATAAGAATTTTTTAATTTTTCCAATATCCACAAAATAGCAAGACAGTTTAGGCGGGAAAATTGCATTTTTGTAATTTCCCCCAACTGTCCTGCTTTTTATTAGTATAGATAATATGAGAAATGTGAGATTTTTAGTCACTTAAAGCCATAAGTCTTAAAATAATTCCTCCTAAACAAATTGGACCTTAAGAGCAGATTATTAAACTATCGGAATCTTTCTGTGGAATTTGAACTTCATGGCCCGTCGTCCAAAATGGCTTACCTGATCGACCCAAGTGGATCAGCTGTGTCATCCACTGATGATATTCAAAATCCATTGTGCTACTCATAGAGTCGAATCTAGACATCGACGACTGTGGCACAAAGAGCCCGAAGTTATAATCAGAATTAGTTGTGCTGCAAAAAGAATCACACCCTATGAGCGTCTCCGGCTGAGCAAAGTATCCCTGATCAAATGGGCCACTATCATGCATGTTGAACGAATCAAATCTTCAGAAGCTGTCAAATGAATGCTGCTTTGATTAACTTCTAGGAGAGCTACTAAAATTATACATCAGCGTGAATCTGCAAATGAAGAGAGAGAGAGAGAGAGAGAGAGAGAGAGAGAGAGAGAGTTTTAGTGAAAAATGAATAAGAATTAAGAAGAATGAAGCAACAGGGGGTCTTCAGGGGAAAGAAAAAGGGGCAATTTTCACAGTTTTGAATTAGGGTTAGTTAACTTCCGTCAAGTTTGGACGGAAACTTGACGAAAGGTACCTAATGTGAGATTTTTGGAAATATGGGGTACCAATACTGTTACTCGAGGAAATAAGGGTACCCAAAGTGAAAGAAAGTATAGTTGGGGTACCAAAAATGTACTTTGCCACAAAAAAAAATCACCACTTTTTAAAGAATTGCAAATTTATCCTCACTTTTCAATAATTACAAAAAAATTCACAACATTTGTTCATTGTTGCAATTTAGACCACTTTTGAATTTTTCGGCAACCGGAGTCCACATGTCCGGCGAACTACCACATCACATGCCACATTGGATGCCACATCATTTCCAACCATAAAAGATTTAAAAAGCAAATTGCAAAATAAAATCATCATCTTTCCTAAAGTTGCAATTTAATCTCAACCTTTCAAAAATTAGCAAAAAAAGTCACATACGTTATTTTGCAATTCAAATTTATTCATCGGTGTTTAAATTCATCATGGAGACATCACATAAATTACACAACCATAAATTTCTTTATCTACATCAAAATAATGTTGTCTCTAATATATTAATTTAATATTTTTTCTTTAATTTGAAGATAATTAAATCACAATTCTCATTTACAACAATTTAGAAAATTGTATTATTGTTCTAAAAAAGTTAGTAAATCATAATTACATTAAAAATAATTATAAATCCTCATGATATTAAGCACATTGATCAACAATAATATATCAAATCATTGTCGATTAAGACCATAGAGTTTAATAATCAAATTGATAAAATATGAAAAAGTTTTGGAGCAACTTTGATTAAATCATGATTTAGAGTTGAGAAAATGTTGTATCAACATTATGATAAAACAATAGAAGAACTATCTATCTACGCACATATATGTCAATTGTCCAAATTGAATTTCCTATTATTTATTTAACCTATGATTAGTTTTCCATGCATTAAAAAAATGCATAATAATAATACAAATTTCCAAATGCATGCATATATATTTGATACTAGCATAATTCCCATGTACTTTGCCAACCGACTTTGATCCACCTTTTTACAGGACTAAAATTACTTAATTCAACCCTCCATTTTGAAGGACGGCCCGACGAACATGCTAGGCCCATTTTGTCAACCTTATATGTGGGTCTCTTCCCTTTTTTTTTTTTTCCCTTCTACATCTTCAAATGCATTATCATCTTCTTTTATATCTTACTCTACTCTTCCTTAATAAATTATTTCATGTTTTAGATATCTTTTCCGAACCATGATTTTACATTTTTTGATTTCTTCTTCTTTTTCTATTTTTTTTCATAGATTAATTGTTTTTTTGTGGGTTATCGATTATTCCGCTAATCATGTGATTAATCGTTTACTCTTTCTTCGATTTCATAAATTTACTTGTAGAAATTTTGAGAAAGAAAATGATGAAAATCATGCATCGAAAATTTTACGATTTTAAATTTATATTCTATAGTATACTGATATCTTTTGAATTTATGAGTGATACATTTACACGAGTAACAAATAATATATTTCACTTAAACAAAGTAGCTTATACCTTTAGTAATATACCTTATGATACCTTATAAGTATGCAACTAATACTTTAGTTAACACCTTATGAGTAAGCTACATTTTTCTTGTCCTGTGAAATGTACTATTGTATGAGTATAAGATACTATTTGCACACTTATAAGGTGTCAGTTGAACTTAATTATGTATTTACATTTTATTTAGTTGATTATTTACTGAAAATATTATACTATTAAGATATTAGTTGTTCATTTAAGGTATTAGTTGTATACTCATAAGATATTAGTAATTTTGTTTAATTTATTTGAGTGTCATATATTATTTAGGTATTACTTGTTAAATGTAAAAGTATCACTCACATATACTAAGGTACTAATGTACCGCTAGTGACTTTAAAATTTTAAAATTTCAAATGCATGATTTTCATCTTTTTCTTCTAATATTTCTGCAAATAATTCATATTTATACAAATAAACATGTACCAAACTTTGACTATTGATTGCCTTCTTTTCTGACTGAGTCAGTGAGTCGTAATTTGAAATCTATAATCTAAATCAACAAAAATATTAGAAAGAAAAATAAGAGGAAAAAGAAGAAAAGATACAAACACAAATCATGATTTGAGTAAGGTGGAAAATAATAGAGATGAAATAATCATGTAAGAAAGAGTGGAAAGAAGAAGAGAACCTAAGAAGAAAAAAGAAGAAACAATTAAAGAAATGAAGATACATTCACAATATTAGATGACAGTTTAAACTGGCCGTTTATTTAATTCGAAACATGTTAATGGCTATAGACAATCCAAAACTGCCAAGAAGTAGTCGTTTATAACGTCATTTATGAATGGAAGTGTCTGTTTTGTAGCATTGTACCAAAAGTTCAACACAAACACTTGTGGACATGCAATATATAGATTTAGGATTCATGCAATCCGAGTCAAACTGACTCGGGACCACATCTGACGTGCGGAACACGCTCTCACGTGCCCCACACATTTTAGTTTCACGCTCTACTCTTTCGTGTGTTATACCTTTGGTTGTATTAGTTATATCTTTTACTAATAAATGTTAGTCATCCTTTTTTGCTCATGTTAGTCTTCTAACAACTTAACATACTCTTAGACAAACATGCAATACCTATATACTTTTTAGTTGTTAGTCATATATTTTAGTTTTAACAATAGTATATACATAAGATATGGAAAAATCATCTTCTTGATACTAAAAACCGAAGAAACTGAAACGTAGAGACTCGAGAATTGTAACTTGCTGCGAATTGTGTTTGTGAACTGATAAGGAATGGAGAGATTAATAGGAAGAGAAGAGAACTTTCGCACGCTAGGGTTTGAAAAATTGAAAATGAGAGTTGGAGCCTGGGGATGGAGGAATGCCAAGTGATGGTCGGAGGATTTATACTGGGATTGGACAAGTAATTATATCTAAATTTAAGCTCACATCAACTGTAACAGAACATTTCATGTGCACATCAACATGCACATACATAATGTTAAGGCTCACAACATTAATACAAATATGAATTATATAATTATGATTCTTTCTTTTTTAATTTGGTCTGTTTGGTTATTTCGATTTTTTTCCTCATAACCTAACCAAACCGCAATAATAGAAAATCATGGACTTGGAAATCGAAACCGAACTGAAATTTTTTAGAACCAAACTGAAATGCATTTTTTGCTTCAAATTGATTCAATTTTTCGATTTTAATCGAAAAATGCTCCCCCCCCCCCCCCCCCCCCAACAATCTAGTCCCATAAGCACATTAATTTTCAACTCCATTTGAGATGCTACTACATTTAGGTTGGATTTAATACAAATGTTGCACCATGAATATTCTTTCTTGAATAGGTCTTATGTAAGATATATGTGACAAATCTTGTTATATAATACACGTCAACTAATAATTCTAACTTAAATAATAATATAAGAATTTATAACAATAGTTTCAATTTATGGACAAAAATGATATATTATTCATGAGACGATCTCATCTGAGTAGAATGTAAAGTTCGTGTGATGATTTCTTTCTTTTAAAACAATAATACAAATAAAAAATACAACTAAAAAAACATTGACGGGTCACCGACTCACGGTCCACAGTGAAGGGCTTACCGACCCATTGACTGCACGAGACAAAATCGGGTACCAAATTAATATACATAGGATATTAGTAACTTAAAATTGGATTTACCTCAAAACACAATCCATCTTCGTAGACCTAATTTACAAGGATGAAGAACCCTAATTAAACCCTCTCGTTTCATGTGAGCGAGAATTTGTATGAATTGTGAATGCAGAAACCTTCAATGCGTATCCTCCTTTGAGTAGCTTCAATTGAATTGTGAGATTCAACTCTAATCTATCCGTCATGATTTACAAGCTATTGCGAAGAAATCTCACTGGTTCGTTTCCGAAGAATTTCTCATCTCCAGGTGAATCCCGAGTGTCATTTTTGCTTTATGTGCTCAATTTCTCTACTTTTAGGGAGAGAAAACCCTTAAACAATCCTGCAGTTTATGAATTCTTGTTGCATAAACACAACTTCTCCCCTGTTGTTGCTTCACATGTTGCCTCTGCTTTTCCCCATTTTAAAAACCCAGAAAATTGTGATTCAATACTGTCGTTTTTCAAAGGGATTGGTTTTACTAAATCCCAGTTAGAGAGGATCATGAAAAGCAGGCCTCGGTTGCTCTCAACAAATCTTGAGAAAACCATCAAGCCCAAAATCATGATTTTCCAAGAGATGGGAATTTCAGCCAATGACATTGGCCATATAATCTCGAGGCAGCCATCGATTTTGCATACGAAATTGAATAGTGGAGTAATCCCTAGATTAGCTTTATTAAAGGGCTTGCTGGGATCTAACCAAAAGGTTGCTCAAGCTGTAAAGAAAACTGGGTGGCTGCTTACTGCGGATATAGAAAAGACAGTGGTGCCAAATGTTGAATTCTTGAAGAGTTGTGGCATACCAATGGGGCAGATCTCTACGGTTTGTGTTCACATGCCGAGAATTTTCTTGTATAGGCCAGAGGTTATGAGGAAATGTGTAAGCCAGGTTGATGAGCTTGGTGTTGATAGGAGTTCAAAACTGTTTGTTTATGTTGTGTCCGTTGTTGCTTCGATGACGAATGGGACTTGGGAGCTCAAGTTGCAGGCTTTTCGAAACATTTTGCGATTCTCAGAAGACGACATTTTGAGAGCACTGAAGTGTTCTCCTCAGGTGTTTACAGTATCTGAAGATAAGATGAAGAAGGTTAAAGAGTTTCTACTAGGGACTGGGAAGTACACAACTTCATGCATTGTTGAATGGCCGAAATCACTCATGTTCAGCATTGATCAGCGATATAAACCACGAATTGAAGTTTTTAAAGTGTTGGAAAGTAAGCATCTAATCAAAAATTGGCCTCGTCTTCAAATAATTTGTATGATGTCCGATGAAAAGTTCTTGGACAAGTTGGTATATCCTCATATAAATGAAGTAGGTAATACGTATCTGGGACATAGAGCATTGAATGAAAGGAAACGTGAAGCTCTTTCAGTTAGATCTTAGATCTGTGATTAATTAAATACAAAGAGATAGTTTCTTGTTCACTTTCTTTATTGTTTGTGTTTAAGAACTATCTCCTTTGAATTAGATTATCCCATTCTGCTGAAGCTTCTTCTGGGTATAAGATAGTGTCATTTATTTCTAATTACTTGCTCTGCTCAAGTCTTTCTGGCAATTTGGTTGGATATGTGTCCTCTTTTTTTTTTTTTTTTTCCTAAGTACATACTTTTTTTCTTACTTATTATTTAGGGAAATGTCTTGTGAATTGTGATGTTTTATACTGGTTTTATAAGCATAACTGTTGCTATAAGTGTATCTGAAAGAATGTTTTTCAGCTATCCTATTTGCGAGTGAGCACGATTCTTCTGATACCATCTCATGATCTAATTATGGGAGACGGCAAATCAACCAAAATCCACAACTCATGATTCACATTTGAATTTACGAAAACTAAGATCATCATTTTTTACGAAGGATGTATTGGATGCTCTTCAAACCCCTCCCAAATTTGACAATTCGAAGAGATTTTAGTTACAAGGGCTCAAAGCTCAGATTTGGGGACTGAGAAATCTTAATGAATAATAAAAACATCATTATATTCAAGGGCAATTAAATTTAAAGTAACCCTAAACACAACATCAAATTATTCTCTGCAGCCATCCTCTTAAAAGAAAAACACATAATTAATATAGAGTGAGTCTCTCGTGACTCACAACCCAAACCCTACATTTCACACAAGTCATGTGTTGTCTCATATGATAAGGCTTCGTCTCAAGATGATAGAGTTTCATATCACGGTAACTATTCGTGAAACAGTCTCACATGAGTTTTTGTAATTAATATATAATCTTCATAATTTCAAGTGGTAGAAATATTTTTCCTTGTATCTTTTTTATTTATTTATATTTTTGATTAATTATTTTTATAACTCACTTCTAAACTTACATTTGACTGGTTTAGGGATAACAGTCGGAAGTTGCCACCAATTGGTAGCTTAATTTATCATCCACCTATCTCTCTAAACAACTTTTTTAATTATTAATGATTCTTATATTTGATCCTGTATATGAAAATGTGAACACACTTTTTGTGCTAGCTTAATGAAGCAATTCCAGTAAGATGAATGTTACATAGAAATATTTCGGTCTAAAAAAGTGTTTTTATTCATCTACTTTACGTAGAAATATTTAATTTGCAAATATACTTCATGAAAATGTAGAAACAAAAAAGTATTTGTCAAATTTCAATTATTGGTTTAACATATGTGTTACTCTTTATTAAATAACTAGTGTTATGTTGTTTGTTTACGCACTTAAATGTATTGGTGCAACCATCTCTTCTTAGGACGCATTAAACTGCTTCCTATGTCTATATGATACTTTTTGTTGTGTTAAAAATCCGACATTTTTTTTTTTTTTTTTTGCAAGAACTCTATTTTTTTTTTTTTGTTGCATACTCAAAAACTTCGACGATTAGATATTCACTTACAGTACTTGAGTTGAGTTATAAGTAACTTTAAACTGTAGCTTCAAACTAATTGTAAATTGTAATAAGTGAAGTTTAGATTATTCTTGAAAGACCTAAGACCAACAATGACATATGTTGGAATTCATGGAATATTGTTGTTAATGTAAAATTGACCTAACATTGAATGAAATTGGGCAAAATTCGTGAAGTCTAACAACTTATTGCCCTAATTTACCGATCCGAAAATTTATTGTCCTAAATTGCCTTAAAGTGTACTTTTCACCCTCAATTTGAACATTTCGGCCAACTTATGCTGACGTTGCCCTCTTTTTTTACATGTAGAATTTCTTTTACAACACTTCCTTCCTACTACAGGAAAAGAGATCACTTTAGTGGCACAATTACAATAACAATTAGCCTCCTTTCATGTAGAATTGGGACAAAAACGTATTAATACATCAATTTCTTAGAAGGCTATTATGCAACTGAGCATCATATTCTGGACAGCCAGAATTCATATTCACTTCCAAGGCATAAACATCAGAAGTTGAGACCACGCAGCTTTCTGTTGCCATATTCGAAGTTTTCTACACTTCGGAACCAAACAGAAAGAGAGAAACCATATAAAGTGTCGATGGTTGAATAGACGAATAACAGAAACAGGACATTATACTAAAACTTCAAAAGATAGAAGGATATAAAAGATGTTTACCTAGGAGTTCGGTAACAAGCGGCCGTTATACATCTTGTCGAGCAATTCTTTTGCACCTGGTCTCCTCAATAGACCTTTGTTGTTCCCCAAACCTGTCCCCAAACACACCGGGCACACTAATTTCCCTCTACCTGCATCGTTGGGACGACCCAAATAATGTTAAAATTTGAAAAAACTAACATTTGGTGTCTTATTATAAATAAATTTTCATGCAGGCATGCACCATAGGTATCATCGTAAAAACAACAGCATTGTTTAGTAACTATACCGTAACAGTTGGGACATTCTGTAAACTCGTACACGTCTTTTGCACGTTTTCTGTTCAGAGCTTTCCATTTTCCTGTACCACCACACATATCACCTAAATAAAGAGCAAATCAACATCTCGAGGACTTGAAAACAGCATGCGAAGTTTAAACATATTTGTACGTAACAAGATAGTCTCAGCTTCATATGCTTTATAGAAACAGGCAACTGACAGTCACTGCCTTCATCTGTATTTCCAAACTTAATAAGGGACACCAAATGTTTATCCAATAATGTCTTGTTCTGACATAATTTATTGATTTCACTAAGCTTTTGTTTGGATTGAGGGATTTGAAATGAATGGATTTCAAATCAGAATGGATTCAAAATCCAATTATATTTCTAAAAGATCAGTTCAATGAAAGTGATGCATTTCAAATCCATATCAATCAAAGACCATCATTGATTTACTACAATGAATTTCAAATCTCTCTTCAAATCCCTCAATCCAAACACAGTCTAAGACAACTTCTTAGGCCTAGTTTCACTTGCACATAAGGTCTATCTTCACTCGTATATAGTACACATTTTTCAGTCCCTTTCCCAGCAATTTGACAAATTTGTAGAAATGAAAACAGGAACAAGATCAGTATGGATTAAGAGTGATGATGTGGATTCTACCTTATGATTTCTAAGTATGGTTGATTCTTAGAGGGAATCATAACACCATTAGTTTTTAAATACGTACTAATGATTTTCAGAACTTAAAATACAAAAATCTAGACTTACAGAGAATAGTGCCACTGCCTCCACAATTGCGGCACCCTGTTCTTTCATTCCCATCCATAGCGATAGCCTTAGGATCAGAACCCGAAATCCCAGGAGCTACTATCAATGCCATTGTCGAACACAAACATGTCAGACATTGACGGCGAGATATTGCACTATAAGAAGCCTGTTTGAAGACAAGAAACTTCACTTGAAATGATAGTAGATTTGTATCAGAGATAAGAATTCGTTTCTCTATCAACGATGACTTAGAATTACATTAACTACCAAGATAAGTACTGGTCAGAAACAAATCATAATTCTCAAAATGATACATTATCGTTGATATTTATTGACAAAGACTACTTGTAATATACTAGATTGCATGTTTCAATACTAGCACTCACCGAGTACAAGTTTATGCTATATTGGCAACCCAACCAATTGGCTTTTATGCTATTATGCTATATTCCTGTTATGTTGTACTAGAAAGTCATATGGCATAATATCCAACATGCCTGAATATATTACTACCAGTTTTAAGTATTAATATCGTACACTTAATATCTCAAATTGAGAAGAGAGCAAATATGGTCATGAACCCTAGGCCTTTACGTTACGACTCCCTTTCCAACGAGAAATCAAAAGGTAGAAGTTGGCAAGTGTTACCAGAGGAAAATATCATTCCCAAATGTTTAATTGAAACTAAGTTATTTGTTTCTTAAGATATAGGAGTTTAGACATCTTTGAATCTTTGGTTTAAATAGTTAAAAGAACCTAAGAAACATCTTAAACATTCCTCTCAAGCTACTTGATGAGTTGATTGAAATCTATGATAAGCTATATCTCATTTCTCTAACTTAACAATATCAATACCTTACTCAATTTATTATCACTCTCATTTAACTAAAAAAGGGATAAAACTCCATAACTAAGCCATACAACTAAAAGAAGCACTGAAAGAAATAATAAAAAATCAACCAAACATTGGTTTGGTTAATAGTAATTTGAATGTCAAAACATAGACACCAATAACAGGACACCCTAAATATTCCACATCTTAGACTCTCTGTCTTTAAAACAATAACCAACCTAACTAGAGCTTCTACATTAGAACACCAAGGAGGGGTTAAATCTACACCAGACAAGAAACGTTCATACTCATCAAAAAAAATTCAGCCAATATAAGTCGTGCCATAATCTGAAACAAGATAGACACAAACAGGACCCATCTATTGAGCAGAGAGAATTGAATAAGAAAATGCTAATGTCATCAAAAAGATGGTAAATCAGGATAGTTTATCCATATATAAGGTGTGGATCAACACAGGAAACCATGTATCACTCATAACTGATGAAGAATCCATCAAACAGTATAAGCAAGTAGGATTGTTCTTCATGCCAGTTTCAGGGTTATTGGCACTAGGAAAAAAATATACCAAGCTCAACACTATCCGATTTTGCAATATATTCCAAATTCTTGGTGCAAGAATTGTAAGAGCATGTTGTAAAATAGCACTAACAAGGAGCAACAGCTGCTAAATAGGAAGTTGTAAGAGATAGATAGACCTCTGTCTTAACGAGTTCCGTGTTATCGGAACTAGTACCAGAGCAGGCTTCATCCTCCAAACTGGATCTAATTTGCAATCCAACTGGTTTGAAATTATCATCTACAAAATGGCCAACAAAAAAATTTATCTTCAGCATAATTAAACTGCAATCAATGTACCAATAACAAGAATCCAAACAACTGGGTACTTAACATTAGATAAGAATAAAATCAATAACCAAATAGAAGTGAAATTCATACAACATTTACTTCTTCAATTACTTCTCATCTTCTACTCAGGACTTTCGGAAAAAAAATTAAACCAATGAACCAAAAGCCCATAAATCAGCTATACGAGAAAATATGAACCAACAATGAATCAAGAACAAAGAAATTCAAGAAAAAGCTATGGCCTTAAAACTTCGAAGGCCCTTTTCTTCAGAGCTTAACACATCAGTTCTTTTCAACAGACAAGCAAATAATCCACAAGTTTTAGCAAACAAACTTGCACATATTCTCTCTACAAGCAATAACAGCTGAAACAAACAAGATATTTTTGTGTATCTAAGAAGAACAGAAACGTACAGCGCTTTGAGAGAGGTTTAGCATGTTCCACAGAGAACCTTGAAATGGCCGATGGAGTATGTAATGAGAGATGAGAAGCCATCTCTCTCTCTCGCTCAGTGCGTGCAACTGTGTGAGATTTTTGAGAAAGAGATGAGTTTTGTTCGTGTGGTCGTGGTAATAGAAATTGTTCCAGATTTAAACTATGATACACTCTCTGCTAACACGTTTCTATAATCTAAACGCGACTTTCTATATGCTGAAATTAACAAAATAAAATCTTCACAAGTTTGATTAAATTTATTAGACACACGATTCATCACCATAATTTTTTTTATCAAATCTTATCATTTTATCAAGTTTATCATTATTTTTTAGAAATAATACGAGTTAGAAATTGTTGCGGTGCAACAAACACAATACACGAAAGTAGGATACAAGAGATGAAAGATAGAGAAGAAACTCTTGATAAATCACAAAAACTATGGAGAAAACAAGACTTTTTAAGAGAGAAAAACTTGCTATTTTCCTTCAGAGAGAACTTGTACAAAAGTATGTGAGAAGAGTAAGTCTCCTGTAAATCAGATGCATGGATCTCAAATCCATGCACTCGGGTCGGATCCGGGTCAGGGGATCGGCTCCTTTTTTTTTTTCGCGCATGGCTTTTGAAATTTTGCACATACCAATAGGTTATGTTAGACCTACATTAACGTTATGTTAGACATATCTTTAAGTTATGTTAAACCTATATTTCTGTCTAAATTTCATACATTTTCTTTTTTTGCGCTTGGTTTTTGAATTTTGGCACCTACCACTACGTTATGTTAGACCTACCTTTACGTTATGTTAGACCTACATTTATGTTATGTTAAGCCTACCATTCTGTCCAAATTTCATACTTTATAATTTTTTAAAAAAAAAAAAACTCTAGGTTTGACACATGTACCATTACATTGTATTAGACATACATTTATGTATAGTTACACATACTTTTGTGTTATATTAGACCCAACATATTAGGTAGGTCTAACATAACACAAAGGTAGGTCTAATTATACATAAATGTATGTCTATTGGAGCGAATTTGGGTGGGCTTCAGCACGAGTATCAGACGCGTGAGGGCGTGTGTAGGCACGTGAAACGAGCGTGGGAGCATTTTTTTTAGCATTTTGACTAGGTCAACCCTGATGCATGAATCTAGTTTTGTGCAACTGACTCATATAAGTTTTTGCCATGTGAGAATATGAGAATGAATGTCATTTTTACATGATTTTCACTATGGGGGTGTTTGGTAAGTTAGTTTAGAGTTTATAGGGTTGGTTAACTAACCTTGACAGGTGTTTGGTATGTGAGTGTAAAGCCCGGTTTAGCACTTGGCCCGGGTTTGAGAATGTTGGTTTATGGTGTTTAATTGGCTGGATTATAAACCTGGGCAAGAAGGTGGGTTTAGCCCATGTGTACAGTAATTTGCCATGAAATTCCTTTTCTATCCTTACTATTCATAAATTATTTCCAGTTTTAGCCTTCCAATGCAAAATAATTTCAAAATTGCCATTTTCGATATGTTTGCTTCTTCTTCCCCAATCTTGCCCTAGCCTCGATTCTTCTGCTCTGCCATATCATACACTCTAAACCCTAATCTGATCAAGAGGCCCCATTTTGGTGATCTCCCCTGAGAACGGCGACGTTGGGCGGCCTTCCGACGCAAGCTCGAGCGGCGGCCATCCCGATTCCAAGGTCAGTTTCTTCAAATCAAATGGAGCTATTGGTTATCAAAACGATGGCGTTTTGTGTTGCTCAGCTGTAAAACCCTCTTCCCTTTCTCGAGAGCTAATCAGTGCTTTCTGCTTCAGCAACAATGGCGTCTTCTTCGAGAATCGTCTCCAGATTATCATCTGGATTGCGGCCTATTGCTCGCAACTTCAATGATAAAAATGCTTCGGTCTTATTCAACAACGCTTCAATTCTTAAATCTGCTATCAACCAGCGTCTCTCTCTCCTCTCACGGTAAGAAATGGTGACTTTGCCCAAATTATATTCTTCATGCGCTTTCTCAGGCGGTGATTTTGTTTCTCTTAGAATGTGTGTTTTTGCCTGAATTGTTTGTTGAATTTGGGTGGATTGTAAGGTTACCAGTGGAATTGAGTAGCGTGGAGACGATGCTGCCACTGCATAGCACCATTGCCTCGGCTCGGTTGCAATCAAGCTTGTCGATTGATTCGCAGCAATGGGGTTTGGTTCCTCAAGGTGAGCTTTTTTATCGTACTTTTATTATATTTTTATTCTGGAATTATTTTATGTACGCATTCATTCGGACTTCTTCCAGGGACATATAACCACTCAATTATCTTGAAAACTGCATATTTAATTCAAATGTAGCTGAACCTTAATGGACCAAAAGAGTAAGATAGCATGGAAACTTGTATTATATATATGCGTTTGGATTGGGTGAATGCAAAGTTAGTAGATTTGCTACTTGTTGACATAAAGCTTTTGAAATATCAATTTTCCTACTGCTGATTTTGTTGTAATCTACAGAGAAATCTTCTTCCAATGCTAGACTATCATGTAACCTATTTCTTCCGTAATAGTATGTTATTGAGTGTTGTTCTCTCACAATTCTTTCTCTGATAAGCAATTGTCTCTGTTATGTGTCATAGAAAGGATAAAAAATTCATGTAAAACTTCGTTAATTTCTTCTATTGGTGTCGAGATACAGTATTACAAGGCTCAAAGGAACGTGGTCCTATGTGTTGGAGCATGCCTTCTTTATTGGTAAAAATGATTTGCCATATCTCACTTATTTCTTGTTTATTCCTCAAAATTTAGCTTTCACTATTCTTACAATGGTGGGTTATAAATGATGTGGCAGGTGCATCTACCGTATCTGCCATTATCACAAGGAGATTCAGTGCATGGAGGAAGTGGAGAAGAACCACAAGGACGATTAAATAACAAAAGGGTAGCTATGTTATACGAAATTATATGTTTGTTTTGCGATTATTGTTGTGTATGTGAATGTAATCAATGTACTCATTCTGTAATCTTTGCACTATGAATTACATAAAGTTGAACCCTTGGTTTAGGATCATGATTTTGTTTCTAATGGAATATTAGAATAAAAATGGTTTTTTTTCGAGAATGATTATATTCTTTGATGATTTGTAATAGAATGCATTGAGTATAGGATCTGCTATATATATATATATGTATATATATGTATGTATAGGGGATGAAATTGGAGTTGAGAGATGAAATTGGCCCTAGGTGGATATTTTTATTCACATTTAACAAATGCAAATATATCAAGTTTTTATTGTAGATTATTATTAGTATGTATTATATTACCGTGAAACAATTAATTTTTTGTATTGAAATATTCCAAATCAGGTTTAAATTTACTAATGAAATTTACTGTAAAAGAAGTATATAATACATAGTAATGATATATTTTGTTAGAGGAAATTAAATAATAGAAGAAGAAATGTTAATTCATTATGTTTTGAATTTAAATTTGCCATTTAAAATATTTTATTGTTTGGGGGTTATTTTAGTAAATTCAAATGTTATATCCATATTAACCCATATACCAAACAACAAATAAAAAACAAACCAACTTTAACAAACCTCCAAACATTCATACCAAACAACAAATATTTAATCAAACCTACTACAAAACATCCACACCAAACAATAAATTTACAATCATGAACAGTGTAATCCCTTCTTTTTTATCAGTCCCTAACAATCCCGACCTACCTACCAAACGGGCCCTATATATATTTCTTTCCCTAGAGGGAAGGGCATTTCACACTTTCTGTTCTTGAGTTTTCTTGTGGTTCAAACCAAAAAAGATTCCCTTTCCTCCAAAATACACCTTTTACAGCTTAAGGTATACCTTCTACATTCTAGAACCTTCCAATTCTGTTATTGTGAATGATGTTCTTTTTATCTTTTTCGACACGTCAGCAAGACCTCTTCCTTGCTTTCTTTCAGCTTCCACGTCAGCTCCATGCGCCGCTATCTTCCTCTTCTAGCTTCGTATGCGTAGGGTCACCTCTGTCATTTGCGATTTTGATGATGGTTCCTCACCACTTCTGTAATCACGCCGGCAAGTTGAGATCCAACGATGGTTCCACGGTCACCTCTGCGAGTCTATAAATTAAGACCAGAGGGTAAGTCTGCTGCCACATCTGCGAGCCAAGATCTGTTGGCAGGTCTGCTATCACACCTGCAAGCTAGGATCAGACGACAGGTCTGCTGCCACGTTTGCAAGCCAAGATCTGTTGGCAGATCTGCTGCCGTATCTTCAATATGTTTGGCTTTGCCACTTCTATTTTTAACTGTTGACTTTATCTAACTTTTTTTTACCTTCATCTCCTACCCACATCAGAAATGTAGTTATCAATTTTATTTTGGTCAGTTCTCGAAAAAAGATTCACCCAACATGTTAGCTGCTAGCTGAATTAAAAAAAAAAAAAAATCACGTATACGATTATTAGGAAAATCACGACATTTAATTGAAAGCAATTTTAGTGAAACCTTTGGATAATTGCAAAATTAGCATGACCTTATATACATAGGTGAAATTTTGATCACCAACCAACCTGTGTTGAATTTCTCTTTGTTGATGTCAGTCATAATGGCTCTTAAAATTCTCATGTTTACGATTAGTGTAAAATAATTCATTTATTAATGAAATGATGGTTTTATCTATCATAAAATTAATGAGAGACAGAGAATGAGAGGCAAAGGGAAAATTCACATAATTATCCGTGATCGAAATTGCACCTATGTATACAAGATCATGTTATCTTTTGCAATCATCCAAAAATTTGATTTAATTAATGCAATTTAAGTAAATGTAGTGACGACCACATTTTCAATTTTATTTTTTGTTTTTGTTTTTAACTAATTGAAGTCAAAATTGCAGCTGCATATACATCTTCACGTTATCTTTTGCAATCATCCAACAATTTGATTTAATTGCAATTTAAGTAAATGTAGTGACGACCACATTTTCAATTTTTTTGTTTTTGTTTTTAACTAATTGAAGTCAAAATTGCAGCTACATATACAACTTCATGTTACATTTGTAAATAATGAAAAATTTAGTTAAAACAACAATTTGACTAAGAGTATTATTCTTGTGAACCAGCTAGATCCATGCAATTGGGCGTCTATGGGTCGGGTCGGGCCTGATCCGACCCGAATCCGCACCCAATTTTTTTTTTTAATTTGTCTTGTCCATATCTAAAGGAGTTTATACTTCAGAGAGATACAGTAGGTAAACACTTGCAAACACCAATTTTTTTTTTATCCTATGTTTACTGGCAAAAGTCTTAAAGGAACAAACTACTACTATAACAACTATCAGTTGTAAGGAAAGTTTGGATTCCAGAGAGAAAACTCAAAATGACCCACACTCGTATGAGTACCTATGTAAGGATATTCGTTCTACAGATACCTGTGACAGAAGGTTACAAGAAGCAACCTTTAGACCTTTGAGCAAACAAGAAGTAGATCTCCAGGCTCAAAAAGGTCCTACATGAACTAAAGTAAGCTTCAAGAAACATATCAGCAAAATCAACAGGAAGCAGACACCAAGAGCAACCCAAACAACAGAAGCAAGATGTGATTGCCACAGGAAGCTGAAAATTCTAAAAGAAGGTCACTACATCCTAGACAATAGGCTACTGAAAACAGGACGCTAGACTCCAGGATACTAGATACTAGGTCGATGGATAACAGGTCGCTGGATATCAGGGCACTGGATACCAGGCTGCTGGATACTAGGTCGCTGCATACCAGGATGCTAGCACCAAACTACTGGATACTAGATCACTGGACAGTCAGGGCACTCATCATCAAGTCACTGGAAAAGAGGTCACTAGTGGGTTCCATATCATCAAATCCAGAGGGTACCGAAAAACTCTCGGTAACGTGTGCACATGAAAAGTGGATCACCTTTTCAGAAGTAGACCACATTTTTCAGAATCCTAGAATATCAGTCGTACGATCAGGAAGATCTAAGGGTTGAGAATCAAATGTTGACCATACATCCAAGCAATCATTTCATGCAGAGCCAAAAAGATGCAAAGCTGTAGAAACTGCCAACAACTTTATTGAAAACCGGCGAAACAGTTAATGACATCTTTAAAGATCAATCCTCAACCACACAATCAAACAGATCTTTTAACACAGGGTGTATCTTAAACCCTATATATACATGCACTCTTTACACATATCTTCATTCATATACTATCTCTTATCCTTAAACAACATAATACTTGATTGTTGGAAACCATTCTCTCCATTCTTTCTTAGCAGCACATTCTCTGCAAATAATCAACCAAACACCACTCAAATTACGAAAAGTCACCCCTCACGCTTAATCCTTGCTAAGCAGATCTTTCTCAGAAGATTCTACCTTCTAGCTTACTGCCCTCATCTCAAATCCGAGAGTGTCGAAGGACTTGCACCAAAGTTCTTCTCTTCGAGGCCAGAAGATAGAGAGAATTAAGGATCCCTCTCCAGTAACCCCAGAGCTTCAGCTCAATGATGATGTCAAAAAGGGAGAAGAAACTGCAAAGGATTTTGGAAGATCAAAAGTCTTCCAAAGGTGGAGGAGAGAAGATTACAGCCCTTCCATGAGGTGAATTCTCTTCTGCTTACAAGAGAATGAGAAGGAGAGACAGTCAGAGGAGTTGGTGAGGTTAGAAGAAAGAAGAAAGGCTACAGCAAGCTACTGTGCTTAGGCTTCTCTACTTCTTCACGTTCCCCTCTGATCTAATCTTCTTTCTCTCTCTTCAAGCCTCTTCACCTTTTTCCGCTCATCTCCCTAATCAAAGAGGAAAATCAATTGGGAGCAAGATCTTGCACAGAAAAAGGGAGGAGCTAGAAAGAAGATTAAAGCTAGCAGCAAGTTAAGGGGGAAAGAAATGCAAGAGCAAGAGAAAGAAGAATGAGCCAGAAAAGAAAGATAGAATATCTACATTGTACTTTGCTTACTGCGTTGTACTGTAAATATTTTATCTATATAAAATATCTTCTGTTCTCTAAGCTCACTCCTTGTGACCTTTTTGTTTGACTTGTATGTGGTTTAATGAAAGCAGTCTGTTCTACGTTTATATATCTTACATCTGATTTATGTGCTTAAATAATTATGACCTTTTAATCTTATCTACAAAGGTTTTGTCATCATCAAAAAGGGGGAAATTGTTAGAATATATTTGAGCATGTTTTGATAAGACAAAACCGTAGAAAAGTAACCCTCATTCAATAAGCATAACCTATCTTATAAGATTTCTGCAGAAAGATACGACAGAGAAAACTTCAAAGAAAGGATACTAAAGAGAATGGTGAAGGAATCCGGTAAACTAAAAAAGATATTGCTTACTGCAGGAAGCTACCTGGAAGAGACCATGCCAATGCATACTGCAAAGCAGCAAGCTACCGAAGTTTCAAGCCACCTGACAGAGCGAGGCTGGGAAGAAAGCTCCAAAGCAAGCACGAGAAGGAAGCTACAAAGCAAGCATGGGAAGGAAGCTAGCTAAAAGTTACCGGTAGAGAGAAAATGAGCAGAACCAATCAAATGAAGACACGTGGAAAGCAAAAAGCTGGCGTGTATCAGAAAGAGAACGGCGCATTAAATGCTGGAAACCTACCTACCTTCAACGGGTAGATTTCCTACATCTATAAATAGAAGACTGAAGAGAGTAACAAGCAGGGGAAAAGAAAATAAAAGAGGGGGAAGAGTGTATAGAAGAAAATAGAGGAATGGGGGAATGAAAAAGAAAAAAGAGTGTATAGAAGATCAAAAAAAGAGAAGGAAACTCAAACACTCTAAACCCAGAAACGCTAGATTACTCAGTCACTCAGTCTTGCAGCAAGCTACAGCAGAACAACCTGCAAAAGAAGCCAAAGTTTGCTGCATCCAGTTGAAAAAGAAGACAAACCTTTTAAGGACTGTCTCAGAGTGCTTAGTGCTAGGACTAGGATCCTGATAAGCTGTTCACTTTCTAAAAGAAGAAAGTAAGGATCCTGTGTGGGTCAGTTAGGAGAGTAGGCAAGAAGCTGTGTGAAAGCTTACTACTTACTTGTTAAGACTGTGTTGTAATAGATAGGTCTATTTAATTCAACAAGATTAACAAATGTTTCCTCTTGAGAAGAGGCAGAGAGGATGTAGAAGGATTACTCTACCTTCGAACCTCTGTATATCCATGTGTATGTTTGTGCTTACCTTTCTAACTGCATGTCCTATATTAGATGCACATCTTCCATACTTGTGTCTTCGATGAAAGAAAGATTCCGTAATATAACTCTGATAAGTAACCTTCCAAAATGTTACTGATTCTGGACCTAAGCATTTTTTAAAGAGAAAAGTTTGAAATTGAGTAGGCTTATTCACCCCCCTCTAAGCCTACTATCACTTGGGACCAACATATTGTATTAGTGTGACCTTTATGTTGTATTTTTGTGAGCATTGCGTACAAATATCATGACCTTTATGTTTCATAACTTGAAAAAAAATGAAGATTTTCAAAAAAAAATTAAGGCATTTTTTTATGAATGTACTTTTATATGATATATTACTCATACCTTTATATGATATTAGATCCACCTTTATATATTACATAAGGTTCAACTAATATCACATAAAGGTATAAGTCTACAACTAATATTACATAAACGTGCAACTAATATTACATAAAAATGTATATTTGTATCTGTACAACTTTTGTTAAAATGCTTCCTTTTTTTTTTTCCCAAGTTAGAGTAAAAAAAAGGTCATTACATTTGTACATAAATATCACATCATATAACATAAATGTCAGACAAATACAACATAAACATCTTTCAATGTGAAGCAAAAAAAAAAAAAAAAATTAAAAGAAAAAAGAAAAGAAACGCAAATCCCTGCAACACGAATCTAAATCCAATTATATGTACACTTAATGTATTGGAGACCAACTCACACAATAAAACAAGAATTTTGCTATCATTTTTTCAATGAAATTGCCTTTTTCACATATAGGTGGGATTGCCCTGTTTAACCTACCGTGCTTTTGCATTTTCTTTTCTTTATGCATATTGTCAAAGAATTATTGAGTTTCAGAGACATGTTTTAGTTGTTGTTGACACCAAATTAAAGAAAAAAAAATTAACAACATTTATATATTAATTTTTCAATAGTATTTTATAAATTAACACATATTTACAAGAGCTTAAATTCATGGGAATTTTAGCATGGATAGTTTAATGTATTTTATATACAAAGATATAAAATTAAGAATTTCAGAATTTCAGAAATAATCCACCCCCATCATAGCTGAAAAAGTAAACCAAAAAGATGGGAAGTCAAGTCACAAAACACATAGGAGAATCTCTTTGGGATGTATTATATTATGCAATATATGTACAAAAGACAAAAATATTACTTAATATATACAAAAATATTATCTGTTATACAGAAAAATATTGCATGTTGCATGAGACAAAAATGCACTCTTGGATAGCATAGGATTTGTGAGTTTTTGAGTTAACCTACAAAAGTACTCCCTCCGTCCCACCTTATTTTGCCTACTTTCCACTTTTGCTTGTCCCAACTTATTTTGCCTACCTTCCTAATTAAAGTGAAAAAAGCATCAATTTACACATCCAATCAACAGTCAACTGTATTTTCTTAGGAATCGTGCCGGTCAAAGTAGGCAAAATAAGAGGGGACGGAGGGAGTATTACTTGATTTATAAAAAGGTATTACCCGATACACATGAACATATTATATATTTTCTCATAATATAACTCAACTCAAAACTTATAAAGTAATACCTAATATACACAAAAGTATTATATATTTTTTATATTTGACCTGACCCAACCTGACCAGTCTAACGGAATAGAAACCATGAAATTATCTCAACCAAGATTTTATCAAAATTATTACCTAATACTAATAAAAATATTACATATTTTCTTATAATTCAAACCAACCAAATATGTATCTTAAATGTATGTGACTCGATCTATTTCACAAATCACATTCCATGAGACACCCTCACCCAATATTTGTAAGAAAGGAAACTTCTTGTGTAGAAGCATTATTGCATATTTGTAAGAAACGAAATTGTTTTAAATCCTATTGCCGCTCTTTCGCAGTTGTTTGTTACTTAGTACATTTCTCGATTTACATTCTATCCTACCGAGAACCGACGAATGAAGGAGGATTTTTTCATCTATACCTGATCAAAAGAAAGCAAACTGCTTGTGTAGAAGCTTTATTGCATATATGTTATCTACTTTACTAATTAATATAGTAGCTATTAATCTTGATTTGTTTATGTTTGTAGGTATGTTGTAGTGAGGTGTGTGTGTGAATGGCGATAACATAGATAGACGTAACAGTGGAGGTCCACTTGGAGAAAAGTGTGTATGACGATTAACAGGCAAGCATATGCTCCCTAACATCCATTAATACTCAACATACGTGTTTCATTTCTCTATCTTCACCTCCACTTTTCACTCTTCCAGGTAAAACACTTTTCTTTTGCATAAATTCTCTCTTCCTTAAATTCATTTTTTATTATTAACCCCTTTGTTTAAGAAAAAAAGTTTTGGGTCTTGCCGTATGACTATGTCTTTCCCTTTATCAATTTCTTCACGGCCAATCTACGTACCCTTTTGGAATTCTTGTTGAAATCTCTCATCTCTGAAGTGGGTTTTTTTTGGTTTGCATTTTCTTGATCATATTTTGGCTAAATTGTTTTGCTTTTCTTCAAATTGTGGGTTGAGAATTTGAGATGGGGAGAATTTTCGAGGTGACTCTTGAAGGCAAGATTTACAGTTGCAAGCACTGTGGAACTCATCTTGCTCTCTGTGATGACATCGTTTCCAAGGTTTATTATTATCATTTCTATTCTGCCTTCTATTTGTGGGAACTATGATCTTGATTTCCAATCTTAAATGTGTAACTAAAATTCAGTCTTTTTTGCTATTCGAACTTGTTTACAATCTGATCTGTGTTCTTGGTTGAGTAGTTGACTTTTACTGGATGTTAGTGTGGTAATTAATAATGTAGAAGGATATTGGGACTTTATTTGAATATTGTTTGTCTTGTAAATTTTGATTTAAAGCTGTTATAACTATTCCATTTTGATTGTGTGATTGCTGAATATGAATGTACTTGGAAAACAGAGAATGCTGAGTTTGAGGAATTATGCCTCTCTTGTGTTATTTCAATGATGAAGTACCTTCTTCGGTTATGTTCTTATATATATTCTTCTTTTTAAGTTCTCTTTTGAAAGATGTCTTGGAGCAATTCTTTGCTAATTCTTTGTTATATCCTGTGGAAAACCTTTTCCAGAAAAGATAAAATTGAATGCTACACCTTGGAAAGTCCAATGAGTTTAACATAGGCTGAATGAATAGTCCTTTCATGTGATTTACATTTTGAAAGTTTAGTATCAAGTGTGTTGCTTGTGAAAATGGAAGTGTAGAAATTGCATTATGCTCCTTGGTTTGAATGCGAATTCTTCGGCTCATTGCTTTCCTTGTGGCTCTCTTTGCTTCAGTCATTCCACTGCAGGCATGGGAAGGCTTATCTCTTCAGTAAGGTGTAAGTTTTTCTTGATTCTTGGCAGTTGATACCTGTATTTTGATGTGTATATAGGTTCGTGAAGACTTAGGGGATGTTTGGCTAAATTTATTTTTAGAGCTTATAAACTTTTTCATCTTATAAGATGTTTTTAGAGCTTATAAGATGTTTAATTTAAGTTTAGAATAAGTTGTTGAAGTGTTTGGATAAATAAGTTGGTGGAGCTTATAAAATGTTAGTAATGACATTTGTGTAATTTTAATGATCAAATTTGGAAGTGTTTTGAATGGGGATGGAGAAAAATACCAAAATGTCGAAATACCTAGCTTACTGTAAAAAAATTCGAAAATATTGAAAATCTGGACATACTAAAATTTCGGTATAGTATACTATATCGAAAGTTTTAGTATGGCATCGGTATAATATTTTCAAAATTTCGGTATATACCAAAAATATTTATATAAATTAAAATATATATTAATTCCACATTAATAAATTAATAAATTTAATATTTTTCATTTCGGTATATTAGTATTTTCGGAATGTAATTTTCATTTCAGTATCTCGGTATGTTGAAGTTTCGATATATATTTTTTATTTCGGTATAATGGTATTTTTAATATATCGAAAATTTTCGGTATACCAAAATTTTCGGTATGAATGGTATAACTACTTGTTAAACCAAAATTTTCGATACGGTTACAGTATGAATTTTCTATATCGTATACAGTATGAGATTTTCGGTATGATATATGGTACTAACCACGGACCACTCCTAGTTTTGAAAAATAAGCTCTGATCTATGAAATAAGTTGGATTCCCCAAACTTTAAAAAAAAAAAAAGCTTATAAGCTCCTCACACCTTATAAGTTCATAAAATAAAATCTTATTTATAAAAATTAGTCAAAACATTTTTAAGGAGTTTATAAGCTCTCTTATTTATGAAAGTTAGTCAAACACTTTTGAGGAGTTCATAAGCTCTTAGCATCTTATAAACCCTTTTAAGGAACTTATAAGCTTAGTCAAACACCCTCTTATTCCCCCTCTCTATATTCTTTTTAATCATATTGTTTTTGGGATCTTTGAGATTTCTCGAGTCTTGGTCTAGATTGAATCCTTCAACCAACTGCATTACTAAAGAGGAATTCTTAATTAGAGTGATATTATACATATGAAGTATGCACTGTTGTTGTCTTAATCAACTTGAGTCTTGACTCTGCATGTTCCTACCACTCCCAAGTTACAGAATGGATATTGCTTTGTTCTATTCATTCCAATCTCCGAATGAGAGAGAGAGAGAGAGAGAGAAACATCCTAGAATCCATCTTGAGTTCCATGCCTTTTATTTTCTCTTTCTTTTCCAGAGTGAATGTAACTCTCGGGGAAAAGGAAGAAAGATCGATGATGACTGGATCCCACGTAGTGGCTGATATATTCTGCGTCCGATGTGGTTCAATCGTTGGATGGAAATATGTAAGATCCTAAGGTCACCAGCAAGTTTGTATTTTCACATGCTTAATTGCCAGTAATCATTTGTGCCATCCATCTTCAGGAAACTGCTCAAGAAAAGAGTCAAAAGTACAAGGAAGGCAAATCTGTTCTTGAGCGGTCCGTTTCATCTCTAATCTTAAGCTTACAGAAATCGGGGCCATAATCTTTGCATGATTTTGAGACGACGTATATTTCTATGTAACAGGTTTAAGATATCGGGGCCAGATGGAAGTAATTATTGGGTGAGCCATGGAGCCCATTTCGGAGGGAGTGATGCAGATGATGCTTGATTGGATCTCTTCTTAATAACATACACATTTATCTCCAATTGTACATTCTTTAAACCTCCTCCATTGTTGATCTTCAACTGTTGTATTGTAATTACTTCTTATCATCTTTCTGGATTGTAAATACATGACATCAATCAACACTTGATCTGCTATTGAAACAATATTGTTGCAATATAAGAAACTAGGACTCACAATTATTTATTATTATCTACTTTTTTATTAATCGAGGCAAGACCCTCATAATAAAAACTTAAAAGGAAAACATCCTTTTTTGATGTGGTGCAAGCTTCATTTGGCATTCTTAAGGTATCAAAGTTTCTTGATAGGTTTTGAACGGAACAAATATGATCATGTTTTGAAGGATTGACGAGTATACCAAACAATGTCAAATTACATGAAATTTTAAGAAGTAAATTCTTTACGGAATGTGGATGTTACCACAGATGTTGAAAAACTATTTCTTATGCAAAATGTTCATGTGAAAATTGTGTAGATGACATGTGAAATGTGGTCATTTATAGGTAGAACCAGCCATGTTGAAGGGACACCATTAATGAAATTTTAATGATATTAGTAATTCACCCGCATAATGCGCAGTTTATTATTTATTGTAGTAGTATATGTAATTCGTAATTATATAAAAAAAGTTCTATATTAAACATTTATTTATATATCTTCTATTATTTCAAACTTTGTATAATATACAAATATGTTTGCATATCTCTATTGATTTTTAAATTTATATTTCATAATTTAACAAATCGTTAGGTAAAGTAAAATTTTATCTAAATATAATAGAACTTGGTTGAACCCGAAGGACGTCAGTTAAAGATCTTGTATTCTTGCCCTAGACCCCGATTTTCTCTTGTGTGGCTTTTTACGGTCTCTTTATGCATTCATTTTTTGGTGGTGTGTTATTGTGAATTCAAATAACACAAATCGTATATGTCATTCTAAATTATAGTTGATAATATTAACAAGTTGGAATACAAAATTTATAATAACTTAAGCAACAAACTCGAAAGGTTATGTTCTATTTGTTTTATCTTTTATAGAAGTTTCGTAGTGAGTTAATACGTAATTTGGTAAGTTAATGATTTTTTGAGTTGGTTAAAAGTGAACGATTAATAATATAAGTTTGGAAATAATTACTTATATATTCAACATTTCTCATAATATCAAAAAATACATTAAAAATTTCTCTTAACTTTAAAATTGATAAAAAGAATAATTCTCAACATTAAGTAATCATAGCTAACAAACAAATAAAAAATAATTAAAGACTTAAAGTTTACATTCCATTTTTTTTGTTCTTTTGTTGAATTTTTTCCATGACTCGATAGATAATTTGATAAACCAATGATTTTTGGAGTTAGTTAAAAATGACCAATTAACAATATATATTTTAAAATATTTATTTATATACAACATTCTCATAATAACAAAAAATATCTTAAATTTTGTTTAACTATAAATTTTATAATTCTAGACATTGAATAATTAAAGTGAAATAAAAATAAAAATTTGACCACTTGCATTATATATAGTTTCTAATTTTTTTATAGCTTGATAAATAATTATTAACTATATAATTCACTAATTATTTTAGGAGTTGGTTAAAAATGACCAAGTAACTATATAAATTTTGAAATATTTATTTATATAAAACATAATGTGAATAGTTGTAGACAGTAATTATAGTTAAAATAAAATAAAAATAATAATCAAACTATTGCTCAAAAATGCATTATAATCATCCACAACAACAAGTAATAATAATTAATATTGTAATTATTATTATAATAATAATGAATAATAATGATGATAATTCTAAAATAAGTAGTAATAATGTATTACATTGAAAAGAGAGTCCTAATAACATAATCAATATATGACAAAACTACTAATTTTTGAAATTTTTATTAGACAAAATATTGATGTTTTTTTAGGAGGGAAAATGACAAACTTGTAAATATCTTCAAGAATTCCTTTATATATGTATTAGCAGTGTACTCGCGCGTTGCGCGTCTTGTTACATAATTTCTCAACTGTCCTGATATTAGTATAGTATAAATAATTTTTAATATGAGTGGGAAATTTGTAGTTCTATTTATTTGAAATAATTTTTAATAATAATAATAATAATAATAATAATAATAATAATAATAATTTATTATTATTATTATTATTATTATTATTATTATTATTATTATTATTATTATTATTATTATTATTATTATTATTATTAAAAGAATTTATTAAATTTTGTTGATTTTTATAAGCTAGGTAAGTGATTGTTGTCAAATGAATAAACATTCTTTATATAAGGTAAATAATAAAGAATTTATTAAATTTTGTTGATTTTTATAAGCTAAGTAAGTGAGTGTTGTCAAATGAATAAACATTATTTATATAAGGCAATGACTTTGAGAGAAAATTTGATTTCAATAGCTTGAGATTGAAGCTTAAATTAAAATTACTAAATTAATTTAGAAAATCAAAATGAAATCTTGAAAAAAAAATAAAAAAAGTTATTACACAAATTTATGTGACATTTTATATAGTATGAATATAGATATAGATTATTTTATAGGTGGAAGAGTATGTTGCAAGTTATTCTATTGATTTCTCCAATAAAAGTTGTCTATAAATATCTATAGACTATAGACATAATCATAACTTCTACTTTTTAATATTATTTAATTGTTGAAGAGTATCCTCCAAGCCAAATATTAAAATAACTAATAATAATGATCAAATAAAAAAAATAAGAAAGAAAATACAATTAATGTTCAATCACATTTTAACACTTGGACAAAAGGACAAAAAATAAAAGGGGCAGGAAAATGACATTCTTGTAATTTTTCCCAAATATTTTACTATTAGTATAGTATAGATATATATATATATATATATATATATATGTTCATGGTCACTTAGTGGACCTTTTAATTCTACTACGATAATAATTTAAGGACCTAAAAGGCCACCAACCATATGGGCTCCAAAATGGGCTTTTTTAATGGCACAATGGGCTACGCATGTTGGGCTATATTATCATATTAGGCGTCACATTATCAATTCAAGTTTGACTATCAACTTCTCGCATTAATATCTCAATCATGAACATTATGTTCTGGGAGTATAAATAAACTATGCTACACAATATGCAGACCTTTTTTTTTAGAGTAGGACTTATCCGTGCCCCCAACCCGACCCGCCCCAATAAATTTTTTTTTCTTCTTCTTCACGTAGCACATTTTTTTTTTCTTCTTCTTCTTCAACCCGATCTGCTTCCTTCTTCTTCTTCTTCTTCTTCTTCTTTTTCTTCTTCTTCAACTCGATCCGAAAATATATACATACATACATACATATGGGGAATCATCTATGGGGTCAAGGAGGAAGGAACTCAACCTTTGTCTATCAAATCCTCATTTTCCGATTAATGAGGGAGGATATTTTGATGTTAACCCTAGCTCACCATTGATGCTTCCACTAGTTTTGTGTTCTAATTTTTTCAGATTTCAAATTTTCTATTTCATCTCTATTGTTCTTTTATCTTCATTAAGGTTTATATATTCAGGATTGTATATATATGTAATTTGATATGCAACTTTGTTTGTTATTGAATGAAGATATAAAATTGTAGAAATATGATTGAGTAATATGAATTTGCAGAAAATTTGGGGAAGAAGATGATAAAATCGCATTTTACAATCTATTATTTATATATACATATAATTTAATCTTAAGAACAGACATTTAACACCTAAAACATATATATATAATACCTATAGAGTATATATTAAACACATCAGACATATAATATGAAAATATTCTAAAGGTATTACAAATATACTATATAGGTGATATAAGATCACATGCATCTATAAGATATAATAAATACAATTCCTTTAGATGTTATGAAAATATTTTAAAGGTATTACAAAGATACTCTATAGGTGATATAAAATTACATGCATCTATGATATATAATAAACACAATTCCTTCAGGTATTATGAAAATATTATAACACCTAAAGAACATACATATAACACTTATAGAATATATATATGACACATATCATTCAATCACATAATATGAAATCTTGTTTATATGTGATACCTCAAGAACATACATATAACACATAAAGAGTATATATATAACTCATATAGAGTATACATATAACATCTATCATTGAATCGCATAATATGAAATCTTCTATATGTGTAATACCTCAAAAACATAGATGTAACACCTAAGGAGTATATATATAACACCTATAGAGTATAACTATAACACCTATCATTGAATCATATAATATAACTATAACACATACAGAGTACATATATAACACATATAGAGTACATATATAACACCTATCACTAAATCACATAGTGTGAAATCTGGTGTGCGTGGGCGCACACCATATCAGGTGGGGGTGCGCATGGGGGCGCGTGGGCGCGCCTGGGTGCGGCCCACGCGCCGGGTCGGGTCAGGGGCACGGATCTAGGATCCGTGCCACAAGTGCATATAAGTTTTGTTCTTTTTTTTACTATTTACTACCTCCATCCCAAAATAAATGACTTTTTAACAACTAAAGTTTATCTCAAAATAATTGTCGTTTTCGTATTCCAAAACATATTTACATGCAATATACCAAATATGTCCCTATTTACTCATCTCAAATTAAATGTGTTAAAGAGATAAAAGCTCCTCATTAATTAAACTTAAATAAGGGTAGATTGGATTTTTTTATCACATTTTTTAATATATGTGTAGAAGGCTAAAACGTCATTTATTTTGGGATGAAGATAGTAGTTTCTTATCAGCCCTACTTTATTCCTCAAATAAATGGTCAAACATGTAATAAAGATTTCTTATAAAGTCAACAATTCACTCACTTTTAATTAGCTTTAAAACCAATTTTCTTCTGCAATCATTCACAAAAGTAAAAATCCGTTCATATAAACTCACAGTCTGCTCCAATAGAAACACAATTACAGTGAGCAGGTAGCTTCTGTATCCAAATTTCAACGGTTTAGCTAATGTAATGTTTTGAATTATTCCACATTGGTGATACTAAAACAGAATTGATAAACAATTTCTCATCACCTTTTATTTTTATGTTTTTCTCTATTCTAGTTATACACAATACTTTGGATTCATAAGTGTTACTTTTGAAGCGGCAGTGACTTGTCACTTGTATAGATAGGTGATCTTCCATCGTGAGTATTATGTTATATTCTACCGAAGAATCTTTGAAAACTAATAACTTTACATAACCAAATCTTACAGGTTTCAAGTAATTGGTTAAATGCCCCTCTAGGGAAGGACTTTTCCGTGTCTTCCAATGAAAATCATTAGCTAAGTTTTCTCATTAGTTTGTTTTTAGGATCTCAAATTATCATGGTTGAATTACCATTTTTACCATTCTTTACTTTGGGGATTTTAAATTCATTCCATCCAAAGCTTATTTTTTTAATCCCGGTTAGCCCTTTCGTGAGCGCATCCGTCAGATGGTCTTTTAACTTAAGCATAATCAATTGACATTATACCACTTGAAATCAAATGTCTTACAAAAATATGTATGCGACGAATACACCTAGCATTTCAGTTTTATATATTGTTCAACGCTCTATAAATGTTACCTTACAAATCACCATGTCCCACTACTGCAAGTACCAACTTACTTTAACATGGAATGTCCTTGAGAAAGTAATAAATTCATTTAGCTTCCTCCTCAACCCTATACAAAGTTATGAGCTCCATTCCAAAGTGAATCAAATTATACATATTTGTTTCGTTGATCTCCACGATACCATTCCACTTCCAATAGTGAACACATATCTACTTGTGAAAATTGAGTATTTTATGTTGGATATCCAATTAACATTATTTTACTCTCTAAATGTATCATTTCAAGCATTGTTGGATATTTCGTGCAGTATAAGGTGTACTTCAAGTACCCTAATACTCATTTTAATACTCTCCAATGCTCATCAAGATTACGTGTAAACCTACAAAACTTGTTCATCACACACTCAAGATTAGGTTGTGTACAATTCACAATAAACATAACGCTCTTTGTGATCATTGCATATTCCACTTGAGTTACCCAATCACTTTAATCTACTTTATTTTCCTCAAATAAACATTAAGTTCAAATGAGAGTCTTAGTAGAATGGTAATCAAATGCATTGAGTTTCTTCAAACTATCTCAATTTAATGAGGTTGCAAAACGTAGATGAAGAATTTTGATTCCTAAAATCACATCAACAAGTTTCATATCTTTTATGTTGAACTTTCGTATCAAGATGTATTTTTGTGAGACTCATGTGTCTTAATGTTAAACCAAATTCAATTAAATGAAACTAACCCTAATTAGGGATTTCACAAAGAAAAGGGGGAAGTTCGGAGAGATCAAATCAACAACCATCAATCTAGCTCTCATAAGAAAGTAGAGACGCCTAATCTAATTAAGAAAATATTAACTTAAGAACCCTAGAGATTTCTCTATAAATATCTTACCCTCCTTCAATATTCTTCCTTTTACTTGAGATCAACATATCAAGGTAAGAAATTCTTCATCTTCTCCTTTCCCAAACCCTAGCCCTCGTCGTCATTTTTCTAGCTGCCACCGGAGTTTGTTGGTCCCAAGTGGTAGTAGGTTTAAAGGGAAGAGGGGTGAATAAACCTACTCAGATTTTCAAACTCTTCTCCAAAAAATATATTAAGTTCGGGTCACTGCACAGGTAGCTAGGAAGCGTGCACAATGATACTGCAGTAACCTTTCTGAAAGGTTATTGGGAAGTTTAGAGTTTATGTAGCGGAAAATATTTTTATGAAAACATAAGTATGAGAATAAGATCTTTTATGCAAGTACAATATGATGCTTGGTTAGAAATGCAGTAAGATAGATATAAAACATATAAACCAACAAAGCGATATACAGAGGTTTGAAGGTGGATTAACTCTTCTACGTCCTCTCTACCTCTTTACACAGAGGGAACTTTGTTAAGATAGATGTTTTACACAGCCCTAGCTATTACACCTTAAACTCAACAAAGAGTAGCAAAGTTCCACACAGTTGCTTGCCTACTCGACCAATTGACCCACACGGGATCCTTACTCTTTCTACAAAGAGTGAAAGCTTAGCAATTGTCTATTCCTAGCACTAGGAACTCATAAACACAGTCTATATGAAAGATAAAATATATTTTCTTCAACTAGAGACAACAAGCTTTCGGAATCTGATTGCAGGTTGCTCTGTTGATGCTTGCTGCGAGACTAAGTGACTGAAACTTGGTAGAGTAGAGAGTTAAGAGCTTTTGGACTTTGATCGTGTATTTTTCTTAGAGTTTCAGTTATTGTTTCAGTTGAACTCGTTCTTTATTTATAGCCTTGAAAATCTGTCCATTAGAAGTGAGACAAATCTTCAACATTTAATGCATTTGATCTTCATAGTACACTTCATTAAATGCGGCTGACTTTGGAGTATCCTTTCTTGTCCACTTGGCGTGTTTTGATATGTTGCTTTTCTTGATGTATCTATTGGTAACTCAGCAACATTCCATCCTTTTGATTTGATTTGATGTCCGAGGAATCTTTAATCTTTATTGCCAGTGACATAGTAACTCTGTAGTCTGTAGAGTGACCTTCAATGGTTGTTGCAGTGAGCTTCATGCCTTAGATAATTTTTCGGTGTCTTCAACTCAGCAACCTGTTAAACTTAACTTTGCTCAAATAAACAAAATGATAAATTGGGTTACTCTTATTCCTTATTACATAATAGACTTTTGTCTCATCAAAACAAAACACTTAAATTCCTAACAATTTCCCTCTTTTTGATGATGACAAAACTAATTTTATAGGAAGCTCAGAAGGAAAACAACATATGAGATAAGTACAATAACATGTATATCAGAGAGTTAATGCAAAATATTAAGAGCAAACAAAAAAGTAAGGAAATCAACAAGTACACAAGCAGTGAGCTTTGTAAATAAGAGAGAATTAAAGATCTTTCATTCAGAGACTTTGCAGATAAGGTTTCTACACAATCATATAGTTAGATAGGAAATTTGAGCGAAACAATACAAGACCTGTCTGCTATTTGCACAACAAAAAGAAGGAAAGTAAAAACAGGGTCACTTCCTCCAGCTTGATCTTCTTGGCTCGTGCCTGGTTCCCTTCCACCAATTTTCAATGGACTCTTGGTAAGATTTCTTTAAGAAGTTCTTCAACCCTTCATTCTGTTCACATCTCAACCAGAAATCCTCTGAAAAATGAATGAACTCTCCTTTATCCACCATTCTCCTTAACTTTATCTGGATAGATAAGCCTCTTGCTTGAGTCATCTCTGCATATCTCTCCAGTGTGTTCTTGTACTTGTCAAAAATTGGAGAATCCTGGCAGAGATGCAGGTAGTACTTTAGGTGCTCGACTTCTTTATAAGCTTGAATCTCAAAGAAGGTTGGATTTATGTGCGTCGGGAGGGAGATTTCTGGGGCTAGTCCTTTGTAGCTTTCTGGTTTCTGGGTCTTTGGATGCTCTATCAGGAAGCTGATCATGTTGGAGTTTGTTGCCTTTATAGCAAGAGTAAGAAGCTCTTGATCTGGGTAAGCACATTTCAACTTAGCTTTCTGCCTAGCTGCATCTACCTCGGAATCTACAGACTACAACCAAGCTTCAGCTTTGCTCAGTAACTCCTTCATTTTCTCAGCTTCCTTTATGTTCCTGTGTTCTGAGTGCTGCCTGATCACAAAATGGGCGACTCCCCTAGATTGATCATTAACATGCTACCCCTTTTGTCCAGACACCTGGTCCATCCGAAACCTGGAACCACTTCTTCCATCACTTATAGGATCCTTCTTCCTGAAAGTTAGTTACTTGCAGACTTCATCCGAGCCCAACTTCCTTTTTTTCAGAGCTTCCACCTCTTCCCCCTTTTTGTTAGCATCAAGGTCCTTGCCCAGAACCTGTTGCAACTTTGATCGGATATCTTGAAGAAGGGACTTTTGCTCGATGGAAGAGAGGTCCTCCTTTTCATTGATCTTCTTGACAGAGTTATTCAGAATGTCGACCTCCGTCTTCATTAAAGTGATGGTGGTGTCTATTTTAGTCAGCTTGTTCTTGAATAGCTTGTAGGCCTCAACAGCTTGGACAATGAACATGTAAGACTCGATCTCCATAACAGTTGTGGGGAGCTTCTTGTTTGTTGTCTGAGTCCTGTCCTCCAGGGACTTAAGAGTATGTTGGAAATCATTGAGGTCACTGGCCATTGAACCCATGCAGAGAGTCATCTCAGTGGCCTCATCTCTGATTTTCCTTTTCAGTCTCCTAGTTGACTTCTTTATCAGAGCACCCAAATTTTCCAGAGCTTCCAGAATCTGGGCATTAGCAGAGAGGATTTCTAGAGGTACTGCAGCCGAAGAGACTACGGGGGTTGTTGGGGCTCTAGGGGTACTTCACCTTTCCTTCTTCCAGAGGGTTCCCACTCAGTCGGAGCCGAGTTTGCAACCGATTCCCGCTTGTCATCTCCTCCATTTCCCTCGTCGTCATCATTATCGCTGGAATCCTCCAAGTTGGACTCCTCAGAATTCGAGCTGCTTGAAGAGCTGCTCTCTGAGTCAGACTCATCATCGGATGGTTCTTCAGGCGCTTGAGCCTCTTCCTTCTTCTCCTCCTGGATAGGTGCCTTAGAAGGTTGCTTGGTGTTATGGTCAGCAGGAGTAACTTTTCCATCAGCTTGCTCTGTATTGTCAGCAACCACTTCATTGACGTCTTCTTTTTCTGCTCAGCCTCTGCAGGAGTATCAACCAGAGTAGTTGGCTCGACTTCCTTGCAGACCTTCTCCACTATCTCAGTAAGCTTCTTCAGGATTGCATCATCCTCAGCTTGCTGGATCATGTAGAAAATGGAGTCCATGTTTATTTCAGCAGAACCAGCTTTATGCAGCAGCGGCTGGTCCACAATTTCACTGGTGCCTCCTGCATCCTCTGCATCTTCCTCCTCCTCCACAATTTCGGTTCCAGCAGAGGCTGCTAGTTCCGCTTCAGGGGCTAGTGCAGGGAGCTTTTCAGCGTTTGGTGCTAGATCAGGCACCTCTAATTATCCTCTTCAGTTTCACTATTCCTCTTATATAGGTGGTGGAATGCAGTTGTTGAAGAAAGCACATTACATGTGTCTTCATCTGATTCCTCTTCGGGCACTCCCATGTTGATATTCAAGATCGTCCTTGATGATCCTTGTTGGGTTGACTCCTTGATCTTCCTGATCCTCTTGATCTTTTCGGGTACAACTCAATTATTGCAAGCTCGCATGTTGTATGCTATGTGGCTTTCTCCATACTGCGGCTTCATCAAATGCGACTGTCCTCTTGTCACAGAATTTGCAGTTACGTCAGGCATAGGTGGCGACTTCTCGTTGGTCCGCACCACATTGGATTTGTCACTGAACTTAAGTGTCTTTGATCGAACTGCAGTGACAACTGAAGTCTTGATGTTTCCTCGTATTCTTTGATCATGCAGCAACCTTTTCAGATTGATCCTTGAATAATCTTCTGCATGTGACTTCAGTTGCACGCTGCAACTTATTGTTGGTGCTGCATCCCAGATTGATACATGATAAAATGCACAGCTTCTAGAACTTGCAGTGTGCATCATTTCTCTCAAAATTTCTTCTAAGTGTAGCGCGTTGTAAGCAAACTTAATCTTCTTGGTCTAACTTGCAGCGTGCAGCTCTTCTCTTCAGTAGAAGATTTCTCAATCTCTAAGGATGTTAACTAATTAAAAAAGAAATGGGGTACTAACAAACTCTAATACTTACAGCAAGTTTTGTCTTATCAAAATCTAACACAACTTCTTCTTACAATTTCCCCATTTTTATGATGACAAAACAATACGAGAAAAGTTGTTGTAACTATTAGTTCCCCCTTAGGTAAATAAGATTTATTTGGAGTCTTCCGTTTTTGCTCCATACATTTTTTTTCTTTTTCTTGAGACTTCTATTTTTGCTCATTTTCTGTTTATCTCTTTTTTTTTTTATTTTCTTTTTCCGAGACTTCTATTTTTGCTCATTTTCTGTTTTTCTCCTTTGTTTTAATTTTCTCTTAATTGTTTGTTGTTGCTGCAAGTGATTAAAAAGGCCCAAAATGCAGAACGAACTATGTTCTCTGTACCATCGAACACTTATTGAAATAAAAAACAGATACAACGAAGGGGTGGGGGTTGCTGCATCCTAGTCCTTGAATACTAGCTTCATTGAAACAATCTCTTCTTTTTTCTATGTGAATGACTTTAGCTTCTCAACCAGTTCAGTATTGACTCTTGGTAAGATTTTTCGAACTGGGCACTCAATCTGGGGTCGTCAATCCATCGCAGCCAAAAATCTTCCCAAAAGGGTATCTGTTTTCCCTTCTTGAGCTCCTCAACCAGTTCCAATTGCAGTGGCAGCTTCCCAGTTTGTATTAGATGTTCGTAGTCCATGAGTGCTTCAGAGCAATTTGGATAACCTATGAAGTAATCTCTTCTGCATAGACTTCTGAAATATCTCAGATACTCTGACATCTTGAATAGAGTGATTTCTTCAAAGGTTAGATTCTTCTCTTTTGGAATTTGAATTGGAGTAAAAATCTTCAAATTCCATTGATCGAGATCCCTGGTTGGCTTCAAATCAAGCAGTACTTAAACCTCTGATGACTTGTTGAACTGATCAATCCTTGGAACCTCTTGTGGGGGAAATTTTTGCAATGCTACATCCACCTGTTGTATTAAGCTTGTCTTTTCATCACCCACAATGCCAAGTCGACTGATCCACCTTTCCTCCTTAGCCTTTTTCTCTACTTCGGCCTTTCTTGCAGCAAACATTTTCTCCTCCTCCAGCCTCAAAATGACAACTTTTGTCCATCTCTTCTTTGGGGGGAGGGGGGATTCTTTTTTTCTTTTGCCCGCTCTATAGTTCTGCTACATCATGTTTCTCCATGGATGCAGCACCCCATGCTGCCTTGCCTGCAGCAGCACCGTCACCACCAGCTCCATCATCTCTATCCTTTCTCCTCTACGATGAAGGTGGGCTCGATAGTCTCCTCATTTTGTTGAAAGTGCTCATCCTCGTCTTCTTCTTCCTCATCTACTGCACCTTTCTCGTCTTGTGCAACAGCCGCAAGTTGCATTGTCTCTCCGCCCTTTCGAGCAGCATTTGCTTGCACTTCTCCATTTCCTTCCCCTTTTTTGACATCATCCTTGCCCTTCTGGGGTGCTGCTTTGCAGCCTTGACTCTGTTTTTCTTTTGCTATTAGCTCTTCACACAGTCCAATCAGCATTCCCTGCATCTCCCTAATGACAAACTCTATGTTCGTCAGTCTGTCATCCATACTCTGCACTTTCTTCCCTTGATCGGAAACTTCACTCTAGATGGAGGTCAGAGTAGTTCCATGTGTAGTGAGAGAACCGAATACAAACTTCAGTGTCTCTTTTGTCTCTTTCAACCACTGAGGCTTTAAAGGAAGCTATTTGGTTAAAGGGGCTACTTTAAGAAATTGGTTATTTGAATGGTTATATTACTGTTTATTCTGATAGCCAATCTGGAATTCAATTGTACACAAATCCTGTTTTTAATGATAGAACAAGCATATAGATGTAAGGTTCCATTTCATTAGAGATATTGCTGAGAAAAGGATTGTACACTTGGAGAAAATTGCTTCACAATTTAATCCTGTTGATATGGGTACAAAGTGCTAATCTTTAGAGAAATTTCAGTCATGCATGAAGACTTTGAATTTTGTGCTGCCTGATTGAGCTGTTATACTCATATGTATTGTTGTGTTTTCTGACTTTGTGTCTAGAAAGTGGCTTTGTGCCTATCTTTGTGATGTTTATTGTTTTGTGCTTGAAAAGTGAGCTGCACTAACTTTGTGTTTATGTGTGCAGGTGTTATATGGCGATGATGATACCCTTCGTTCCATCCAATCGATCTGACAGTGTAGGTGTGTTTGGGCTAAAGATGGAGAATGTGGAATTGTTGGCTGAAATAAACTTAATTACTGGTCCATTCCTTTTGTCTCTCATTCAATCCAAGACCCTGGCCCAGCCCATGTCCTAACCCTACAAACCCTTGTCAGCCTCTTGTTCTCCTCATTCTATGAATATGTCGATTCCCTTCCTTTTCCCTTTTCCAAGGTGACCCTTCATTCGACTCATCTCCCTTCTTTTTATGGGGTCTTCTGAGGTGGAGCTTGGGTAGAGTTCCAGACAGTCTCTTCTTCTCTACTCTTTGTGAGAACTTTTGTGAAGGACGTGTGTGAGAGTAGCAAGAGTGGTATCGGGTTTAAGGGGTTGGGTTGTGAATCTCTGTGATTTTGTATTTGAGTGTTCCCACCACCTATACACACACTGTCCTTGTGATCGTTGGAATGAGTTCAAACTATCTGAGTCACAGCGAGACCATGGTGCATACCCAACAGAGAATAACTTTTAATCTATAGCCTTATCTAGCTAAGAATAGAGATGTAAACTCTATCTATCTCTGCGCTCAATTTGTATCAATTTATGAATTCCCAAGTATTTAGAAGCATCTCTGAATTGGTGAGAAGCATCAGCCAGGTGTTTGACAAGGAAGAGTGTTCTTTCATCCTCTATAGACATGGCTCCCCTTTGTAATGGTAAAAATGTGGCTAATGTTGATGATGAAGTTGTGGGTGATGAAAATGACGAGGGTGAAGACATAGGTATTGATGATGATGGTTGTTTTTAAAATAGTTTACGCTATGAATTTAAGTTGTTTCCTTTTTTTATTGGTGATGAGAATCACGAAGGTTGATTATTATTGATGTTGACAATGTATAGGATTTATTTCATGTTGTGACATCATTTAGATGTGTTCTTTAATTTGAAGATGTAATATACTTGACTATGAAGATTTTATGTTTTGTATTTTGTTGAATGTTTACATTGTTTTTTTATTACCATTACAATATTTCTTTATATTGGTACAAAAAATAATTATAAAATATTCCAGCGGAAAATTTCAATGGTAAACTTGTCGTGGGAATTACAATTGGATAAGTTCCAACGGAAAATAGTTGTTAGAATTCTTAAATTGAAAATTCCGATAGATTTCAAGTGTATAATTACGATTGGAATTATTTCGACAAATTCCAATGGAATTCATCGTTGGTACTCTTAAAATGAAAAAAAAATTCCAACGTGGAACCATTGGAATTTTTTTAAACCGGAAACAAAACATAGGAATTTCAAATTTCAACAAAAAATTCCAACAGAAAAAAAATCATTGAAAATGTCGTTGGAACAATTCCAACGGTTATTTACCGTTGGAAAAGCCGCAGGAAATAGCCTTGAACGTTTTCCTACAATAAAGAATTTCAATAATACATTTCCATTGGAATTACCGTTGGAAATTCCTTTGAAATTTGGAAATTCCAACGGCCACTTTTCCAACGGCTAAAATTCATTGGAATTACCGTTGTGATCATCAATTCTAACAAAAAAACACTATATTCCAACGGTTTTTATGTCGTTGGAATTTAACAGTTTTCTTGTATCGTTGGAATTTAACACAATATGCCCAATTTGACAAACAGTCAAGCTCCATAAATCTAAATTTTCCAAGTAAAGTGATCAAATATTACTGAAGGACAATAAACATTGATCATACTTTTTAAATGTAGTTTGAAAATAAATTTTCTGAGATAATTTGACATCTTTAAATGAAGATAAAAACTTATGTGCATCTCATTCATGAATTTGGGATTCAAGCACCCACGTGCTAAAAAACATGATTCCACACATGTTTTACGTACTTCCACATGCTCTCACGCACCTGGTGGGTGTGCCTAAACTCACCAAAATTTGCTCTCGGGTGCTCTACATCTAAGTTATGTTAGTCGTACCTTATAATTATATTAGTCATACCTTCATGTTATGTTAGTTAGACCTTTAGGCTCCATTTGCATAGGTCGATGATTTGAGGAGAGATTAGAAATCTGTGGTGGATAGACATGGATTTGAATTTCATTGTTTCATTTTGAAATAGTTTTGGAGTTATTTTGGTAGATTTCAAATTTATTCCAACTTGAATATATTTCAAATTCTAAATTTCAGATCACTTTATCTAAATGAAGTCTTAGAGTTTTTAACCATACCATAACTTTTTTTTACAGTCGTTTTATGTCTTTATATTAGTCATATCTTATAGTTATGTTAATTGTACATTTATATCATAAATGTATAATTGTGTTGATATAAAGATATGAGTAATATCATGTAAAAATTCATAATATCATACAAAGATATACATGTATAGATTGTGTCGAAATTTGTTTTGTTTTTTTAGTTAAAGTATCGTCATATGGTGATTAAAATAAATAATAATAATAATAATAATAATAATAATAATAATAATAATAATAATAATAATAATAATAATAATAATAATAATATTATTATTATTATTATTATTATTATTATTATTATTATTATTATTATTATTATTATCATCATCATCATCATCATCATCATCATCATCATCATCATCATCATCATTATAGTTTTATATATCGCAAAAACTCATATGAGACCGTCTCACGGATCTATATCCGTGAGACGGATCTTTTGACCCAACCATTCCCACTGATAGGGCCCAACCTTCTCCCATTAGCAGCCCAATCTTCTCCTATGACAAATTTAATTTATATGTACACCACCAAGTCAAATGCATTTTCCCAACCCAATACATTTTTCCAGCCCACCAGCTGCATTAATTAATTGTTGCACAGTGTAGTAAAAACTTTATTGACAAAATTTTTAGTCGCACCGTCTCATGTTGCTTTTATTTTTTATTTTCTAATCCTTATCTCTTCTATTTTTTAATGAAATTGTTCACTACATATTTTTTATTTTGTTGATTTGTTAATTTGTTATTAATAATTTTTTTTATTTTTAATGAAATTATTGAATATTACAATCTGTGTTATAATTTTATTTTAACTTTCAAGTGCAATGTTAAAGAGTCTTCAATTATTTTATTTTAGTTCATGGCTTTTTGTAATAAACAATTATCCTTCGTCCACTTTTTCTTCATTTTATTGATTTAGTGAAACATGTGCACATTATTGCTTATTAAAATAATTCATATCTTCGAATGCAAATCATGAGTGTTATTAGTGCCAAGTGGCAGAAGGTTTAGAGGGTGGGTGTGTGAATAAACCTTCTCAAAATTTCCATCGGGTTTTGATTTAATATTCTTCGTGTAAGTTGTAGCTATTAAGTTAGTCGATCATTATCAAAATAAAATAAAACAAAGATATTTTATCAAACTGAAGTGCTCATATAATTTAAGTATACATTTAGATCTATGAGCATGTCTTTTAGAACTATAAGTATTTGTGTTTTGTTTTTGATTTCTCATGCTATTTTTAATTTCTCAATGAATTTTAGTAAGCATATGTGTTTTAAATCTACAAGTACATCTTTAAAGCTATAAGTATTTGTTGTTTGTATTTCATTTTTCCATCCAATTTTCACTTATTGTTCTTTATGAGAATTGTAGTTCTTTAAATTAGTGATTTAATATAAATAAATAAAAGAAGGGAAAAATATTTTATCCCTAAGTACATCTTTCTCGACCTGTAAGTATGAGTTTTATTTACTCACTGCATGCACTAGAATAGAGTTTCAAAACACCAAAATAAGTATAAGTATGTCTTTTGCATCCATAAGTACGTCTTTTCCACCAGTAAGTATTAGTTTTATTTACTCACTTCATGCATTAGAATAAAGTTTCAAAACACCAAAATAAATATAAGTATGTCTTTTGCATCCATAAGTACGTCTTTTAAGCACATAAATATTAATTCTGAACATGAGTATGTATTCTGACTTTCTCTCATATTTTCGGTTCAAGTATGCATTTTAAGCACATAAGTATGTCTTTTAAACACATAAGTATTAATTCTCACGTAACTGTTTTAAATTTGTTTGCATAAGTTTTTTTGATCCAAGTATGTCTTTTAAGCACCTAAGTATGTCTTTTAAGCACATAAGTATTGATTCTGAATATGAGTATGTATTCTAATATTCTTTCATATTTTTGGTCCAAATGTCTTTTAAGCACATAAGTATTGATTCTGAACATGGGTATGTATTCTAATATTCTTTCATATTTTTGGTCCAAATATACCTTTTAAGCACGTACATAAGTATGTCTTTTAAGCACATAAATATTGATTCTGAAAATGAGTATGTAAGTATTGATTCTCAAAATGAGCATGTATTCTAACTTTCTGTCATATTTTTTGTCCATTTTGGTCCAAGTATGTTTTTTAAGCACATAAATATGTTTTTTTTTAAATATAAGTATTGATTCTGACTTTATACTGTTTTTTATTTGTTTGCATAAGTATTTCGATTCAAGTATGTGTTTTAAGTATATGGATATCACTTTTAAGCACATGAGTTTATTTCCAATCTTGATTTTACAGATTTGATTAGCTTATCAAATTTTACATTAATTAATCTCATATCAAGGATAACTATCATATATATGAGAGAGATGATGATGATTTGATGAAAGGTGGTGAAGTAGTCTGGTCATCTTCTTTTGCGTCATTCTTCTTCCAACTTTACAATAATAATAATTAAACTGTACAATAATAATAATAAATAATTTTTGGATGAGAGATAAATGCATTGGTGGTGTGGAAGTTGGACACAGAGTTCATCCCCAATATGTCCCACCCGGAAACCACCGCGCCGCTCCTCCACCACCTTCAGGATGGCACCATTGCCTCACGACGTCTCTCCGTCTCAAGACGTCCCTCCTCTCCGAACTCAGCGGGCCGTCGGCGACCTCGGCACCTACATCCCCATAGTGTTGGCACTCACTCTAGTCTCCAATCTCAATCTCTCCACCACTCTCATCTTCACCGTTTTCTACAACATCGCCACCAGAATACTTTCGGCACCCCATGCCCGTCCAGCCTATGAAATCCATCGCTGTCACGGAGAATCCCCATCTGACTGTGACGGTGCGATGGTGGTGATGGCTGTGCGACAAGTTTCTTCTTTCTTGCATGCGACGCGATGGTGCGACTTGTAAAGATTTATTCCTTTTGTTTTGGGCTTTATGGGTTCAACTATATAATTGTATAATATTATGGGTTGGGCTTCATGGGCTAAATTTGAGATGATTTGGCTGGGCCTAAGCGGGTCAAAAAGATCCGTCTCACGGAAGGGGATCCGTGAGACAGTCTCACAAGAGTCCTACTCTTTATACATATGACACGTTTCAATAGAAATCACCACACTATATAGGTTGAAATAAGTATAGAGCAAGTTGAAGTTGCCGGTTATTTTTTTGTAAATTAGGAAGATGGTGAAATAAATCACCATAAGACTGTTCTATAGACTATTCAAATATATGTCATATGTTAGTTGCAAGATTTATGGTTGGGCAGGCATCTTTCAAAATTAGTACACAGTAAGTAATTTTTTAAATTATATTTCACATTAATAAATCAGATATTAAAATTTGCCCCTTTTTTAAAATTTATTATAATGGTGGAACAAATTTTGGTAGAATAGATGGATGTGCATGTTACCACATCATAATCATATGATGAACCTCTCCATATGGTAAATAAACAAACATGTACTTAATTAAAAGTAGGTTTCCAATGAATCAAATCCATGCACACGGGTTGGATTCGGGTCAGGGGCGCTTTTCTCTTCTTCTTTTTTCACGCATGGTTTTTTAAATTTTACATCTACCAATAGGTTATGTTAGACCTACCTTGACGTTATGTTAGACATACATTTACGCTATGTTAAACCTACCTATCTGCCCAGATTTCATACCTTTTTCTTTTTTGAGCTTGGTTTTTGAATTTTGGCACCTACCACTATGTTATGTTTGACATATCTTTACGTTATCTTAGACCTACATTTATGTTAAGCCTACATTTCTGTCCAAATTTCATACTTTAATTTTTTTTAAAACCCTAGATTGTCCACATGTACCATTACGTTGTATTAGACATATTTTTATGTATAGTTAGACCTACCTTTGTGTTATGCTAGACCTACCTACAATAGGTAGGTCTAACATAACACAAAGGTAGGTCTAACTATACATAAAGGTAGGTCTATTTGAGCGAACTTAGGTAAGCTTCAGAACGAGTTCTAGTCGTGTGGGGATGCGTACACGCGTGGGCGGGTCAGATGCATGTATCCTAGATTCTGTACGTGCAGACGCATAAAGGTTTTTGCCCTTAATTAAATATTTAATTTTATGGCTATTTGAAGCAACTTCATGTGAGTGCATTCCATAGAAAATATTCTAACTCATGGATGCTCGAAATTCTGGATACTATTCTTCATTCAAGAAAATGTCAAAAAATAATTATGTTAGTGATAATATGTGGTACATGTTAGTTATTAGGTAAAAACTTATATGAATCAGTTGCACAAATCTGGATCCATACATCAGGGTTGACCTGGTCAAAATGCCCAAAAAAGCGTTCCCACGCGCGTATCATGCGCCCCACGCGCCTGATACTCGTGCTAAAGTTCACCCAAATTCACTCCAATAGACCTACTTTTATGTATAGTTAGACCTACATTTGTGTTATGTTAGACCTACCTTATGTAGGTAAGTCTAACATAACACAAAGATATGTCTAACTATATATAAAGGTATGTCTAATACAACGTAATGGTACATGTGTCAAACTTAGTGTTTTAAAAAAAAAAATTAAAGTATGAAATTTGGGCAGAATGGTAGGCTTAATATAACATAAAAGTAAGTTTAACATAACGTAAAGGTAGATCTAACACAACATAGTGGTAGCAGGTGCCAAAATTCAAAAACCAAGCGCAAAAAAGAAAAGGTATGAAATTTGGATAGAAATGTAGGTTTAACATAACTTAAAGGTATGTCTAACAAAAAAAAAAAAAAAAGGAGCGGGTCCCCTGACCCGGATCCGACCCGGGGGCATGGATGCACCTGATTCACAGGAGACTTATTCTAGTTATTATATGCAGTACTATAGTTATAGTATTAAATGGTTTTTAATGATCTATTTGTCTAAACGATATTGTGTTTAAAATTCTATAATAGCGTAAATCTTTGTTATTATGTTTTGTTTTTAATAGCTAGTTTGGATCTTGATAGCAAGATGTTTGGAGTAATGAAATGATTTTTAATATTAACGAAACTTGGGATGTATTACATGTTTATGTAAATGGGGATTAGATTGGTAAGTGAAGTAGTAATTGATTTATATTTGTAATCTGATATATTTATTTGTTTGTTTGTTTTCTTTTGTAATTTAGTTGTGGTAAAAAAAAATGATGGTGGTTTTTACTTTTCTATAGATTCAATAATATGGGTCATATATCAAACTTACTATGTATTTAAGGATAAGGTAATGCTCAATTGTATGAAAAATAAAATTACGTTGCTTAATATTACATTGGTCAGCATATTAGATTTATTATCCAATAATCTTTTATAAACACACACATATACTTTTAGATATCAATTCTATTTATTTTAATTTATATAATTTTATAATGGTAAAGAATTATGACCCTAATTTTGATCTAATTACAAAATAGTTGTGAACAAATTGAGAGTAGTACTAAGAAGGGAGACAAAACCATCATAAATGACATCTCAAAGCATTTGTTAGGGTTAGGCAAAGATATGACTTAGGTAAAATGAAAATAATTTAGGTCGATCTTAGCAAAAGTTTTTGGCTGAGGAGAACAGTTGCTCCAACGAGGTACATGTTGTAAAAGTTTTACAGTATCAGAAAATGGGTGTCCAAGCGGGGAAAGCCTAAAACCAGTATAGACTAAACATAAACAGCCTAGTGGAGACAAATCTAGGAATTTTACTTTGTTAACTCAAAGATATGACTAACATATTATAAAAGTTGATGTTTTTTTTTTTTTAAAGTTTTGAATTAAAGGTATGAAATCTAAAAAAAAATATGATTAGTATAACATAAAGTATGGCTAACATAACATAGAGATATGACTAACATAACATAAATGTCAATGTCAAAAAGAAAACTTGTTAGGAACCTTTGTATGGATTTTGATGAAGGCAAAACATGTAATAGATAGGAAGTAGTAACCTTATACTTAGGATTTTCAATGTAAAAGTTTTTAAGTCAAGGATGCTGCCTGAAGACTAGAAGCTCACTGAAGGAAGTTAAAACTCACTAATCAAAACACAATGGGCTAATATCGCTAAGGAGGAACCTTACAGAAAGCTAACTAAATGCATGCCGACCTTATTGATCTATACAGGAAGCTAGCCTAGCATGATCAAATAGATGAAGCAAGCCGACCTTACTGGACACTGCAGGAGGCTAACCAAGCACACTACATACAACAAGCTAAGTTCCAGTAAACGACAACAAAGGTTTGATCGTCCTGGAGGACCGTTACTTCTGAATCAGCGCCCCCAACTTACCTAAAAGAATATTCAAAGAGGAGCCAATCAGAGAATAACATCTGGAAGGATTCAGGAGACAAAAGGATGATTCTGCAGAAATAAATGACGCAGTACAACGGTGTGCCAGACACGCAGAGAATATGTACGAGTCAATCACCGCTGGACACCTTGCTGATCAGGAAGCTACCTCCTTCAACGGGTGAAATTTCTGAAGCCTATAAATAGATGAAAAGTGCACCTGAAACTACAACTGAAACTCACGAGCTCTCAAGCATATTTTCAAAGTTCTTAAGTATTCAAATCCTTAAAGTTTCAGTCACGCAATCTATCAGCAGCAAGTCATCCAGCTACTTGAGCTACCTTATCAGAAGCTTGCTGCACCCCGAGTTGAAGAAGAAAACATCTTTTTAACCTCATAGATTGTTTTAGGAGTCTTTTAGCAGAGGGTAGTTCCTGCTAAGTGTTTTCACTCTTGTTAGAAAGTATGAGTCTTGTGTGGGCTATTGTGTTTAGTCTAGCAGTGACCTGTCTGGGAGGCTGCTAATATTGTTAGGGTGTGATTGTATTAGTAGAGTCTTTGTAAACTAATCAACCTTTAACAAAGTTCCTCTTGTATGAAAGAATTAGAGTGGACGTAGAGGGATTACCCCACCTTCGAACCACTATATATCGTGTTGTCTGTTCAACTCTTATTGAAAGCTTTCTGCATATATCTTATATCTATTATATTGCATCTTGTGCTTTCAGAAAACAACATAATTCTAAGTATTTTCCATTGTACATAAAACTCTTTAAAGTTTATCTGCTTACTGCTCAAGCAGTAACTACAATAAGAGGCAGCAAGCTCAGTAGCTTACTGCTCCCTGTAGGAACTTACAGTCTTTAGAGAAAAAAAGTTTGAAATTTTGAGAAGGTTTATTCAACCACCTCTAAACCTTCTACCATTTGGAACCAACAAAACTCATGCACAAAAAAGAAAAAAGTTAAGAATTGGGTGGCCTAGATTCGACCTGAGATCAACGCACCAATATATGAGACTTTCTCTTAAATAGCTTAATAATTTAGCATTTAAAATCCCACAACCTCAAAGCTCAATCCTAGAATGCCCAGGGATATTGTTGGAAATATTTGAAGTAAGTTTTGATGAGACAAAACCTTAAGTAACTCTAACAAGCATAACCAATCTTAGGATAGGTTACTGCAACAGAGTTACTGCAGAAGATTAAAAGAAACAGAGAAAGTGTTAAAGGAAGCATACTGAAGAGAATGGTTGAAAAGAATCGGGTAAACTAACAAGGATACTTATGACTACAAGAAACTACTGGAAGACGCCAAAGCAGAATAAAGCGAGACAAGAAGCTACCTGGGAGACCATGCCGAAAGCATACTGCAGGAGCAGCATACTACAGAAGCCTCAAGCCACCTGAATGAACAAGCCAGAGAAGGAAGCTCCAGAGTGAAGTAAGAGGAGAAAGCTACAAAGCAGGCATGGGAAGAAAAGTCAAAGTTACCGGTAAACACAAGAAGTTACCGGTAGAGAGAATAGAAGAGAAGTCAATCAGAAGAAGACACGTGGAAAGCGAAAGCTGACGTGTGTCAGGAGTGCGTCGCATCAATGATGGAAATTTGTCTACCTTCAACGGGCATATTTCACAACCTATAAAAGAGGAAGACTGAAGACTAAAAAGTAAGAGAGAAGTGTGTGCAAAAGAGAAGAAAAAACGAGCACAACAGAATATCCAAGCTCATAGAGAGAAGCGCGAAAAGAAGAGAGAAGAGCTCAACAGAAAAGAAAGCGCAGAAAGAGGAGGAAGTTAAAATAGAATAAAAGAGAGTGTCAAGAAGAGCAGAAGAAAAATTGAAAAGCTCGAACACTCCACACCCCAAAAGACGCACACTCAATCAGTCAGTCCAGTAGCAAGCTTCAGCAAATCAATCTGCAAACGAAGGTCAAGCTTGCTACACCCAGTTGAAGAAAAAGAAGACAAGCTCCTTCTAAAGGACTGTCTTGGAGTACTCAGTGTGAGGAGTAGAGTCCTGCTGAGTTTTCCACTTTCTAGGAGAGAAAGTGTGAGGACCCTGGGTGGGTAGAATAGGATCCTATGTGGGTCGGTGGGAAGTAGGCAAGCATCTGTGTGAAGGCTTGCTACTACTTGTTAAGCATGAGTTGTAATAGATAGGTCTATATAAATCAACTAGCTTAACAAAGGTTTCCTCTTGAGAAGAGACAGAGAGGACGTAGAAGGATTACTCCACATTCGAATCTCTATATATCCTTGCGTCTGTGTATGCTTACTGCTTTACTTGCATAACTCTAAGCTAAGATGCACATCCTCTATACTTGGTTCTACAATGAGAGATAAGCTTCTGCAAACCACTCTGATCAGTAACCTCCCAAAAGGTTACTAATCCTAGAATGGAGCCAAGGAGAAGAAAAGTTTGAAAATATAGTAGGCTTATTCACCCCCCCCCCTCTAAGCCTACTACCAGCCTTTTTGGGATCAATACACATGCATGCCAATTTGAAAAATATCCATTAGGCATTAGACATGCCCATTCGGTTTCAGTTCCAAATCGGAACCAACGGTTCATGGTTCCAGGAAGGCCGAACCGAAACCTAACCAGATGGGGTAAGGTTACGGTTTCGGTTTCGAAACCGGTGGTTTAACCGGAATCGCCGGTTCCGGCCGGTTCTTTTTTTTTTTTTTTGCATCTCCAATGTTGATTTTTAATTCTTGTTTTCGAAGTATACTAAAATAAATTGATATTTTAGAATACAAAATATTAAATGGGAGAGACTAACAATAATTAAGTGAACAAACCTTTTGTCTTTTGATAAAAAAATTGGAAAATTATTACAAGCTAGAACTTTAATTTTGAATGAAGAAGAATTCTATCTAATCTATCTATCTTTTAAAAAATTATAAATCTATAGACTATGTAGTACAAAAATCTATCTATTACAACTTTTCAATTATCTATTACAATTACAAATTTACAAACAAGTCTAAAAATTGATATTACAATACAAACAAACAATTAGTACAACATTAAGGAATGAAATGAAAGATATAAGGGGGAGGGGAAAAATAAATTGAAAGAGCTTGAGTTTCATTCTAATTTTAGAATTGAAATTTATTTCCAAATTTATAATGAAATTGTCTATGTATCCTTAATTTTATGAATTAAGGAATCAAAATTCACGTAGTTCTCTTACCTCAACTTACCTTCTTCGATAATCGTCGAGGTTAGTTGTGTTTGTGCCGTCGGAGGATGATGAGTTTGAGTCGTAGCCAAAAAAAATTAGGGCCACCGTCGTCTAATGTTGTTGGCGTTTGGCGGCAATCCTCAAGGACCATAATGTTTTGCACATTCTTCTTGGCTAAGTTTGTTCGTCTCATGGTCAATGTGTGCCCCCAATGCTAAATCCATGTTCAACCGAGACCGTGGAGGTGGAACTTGCAAAAAACTCCTTAACAATAATGGTTAAAATAGGATACATGGTGGTCCTTCGTGACCACCACATTAGTAAATCTAAAGGGTTCTCAGAAGCAATTGATTCAAAAGTGACACCTAAATATAAATCTAATTCTTGTGAAGGGTTACTACTTATAGCTCGTTTTTGTGTCCTAATTTCATAAAAGTTATAAAATTGACTAAGGGTCAGTCCAAAGGTAGATGAAGAACTACTAAATCCTACATTTTGTTGAGCACCTACATTTTCATTACTACTAGATTCACTACTATAAATTGTTTTGTAGTCTCTGAATAAATCATACAAATATCATTTAGCTCTAGCAACTACTTCCCTATAATTAGACAGATAATCTACTTCATCATACTCGGTTATTAGGCCATGTGGAAAACTCGCTATGTAACATATATCTAGGTTCACCCATTTCCAACAAAAAAACACATAAAAAGTCTTTATAGGCATAAGTATCTTGAAGCATATAATATGTAAAGTTCTACCTTGTGTCAACATCTCTTACAAATTTTCTAACTTCCATACCATTATCCTTACAAAACATAGCCCATATTTTACGTTTGTTAACGGAAGAACATAAAAAATTAATTGATTTTCTAACTTTTTGAAATCTTTTTGTATACATTTTAAACCATCTTGCACACATAAGTTAAAAACGTGACACATGCAATGTGTATGGAAAAATACACCATTTACTGGAGGTTTACAAAATTCAAGAAAAGTAGGTATGCTAGCAGTATCATTTGATGCATTATCAAAGGCTATGACAAATACTCTAGTTAATATTCCATAATCATTTAAAACTTTAATCATTATTTGAGCAATATGGATACCGGAATGTGTATCATCAAATTGTAGAAAAGCAATTAAACGTTTTTTATGATCTCATGCATCATCAATCCAATGACAAGTCATATCCAAATAATTATGATATCCGTAAGGATCCTTCCAAGAACCACAACAAATAGAAAATCTTTGTTTAAGTTTACCTAACTCTTGAATTAATTGATATTTAAATTCACCTCCTCTTTTAGCAATATCACGTGTTTGAGTGTTCCTAGATACGACTCTAGCAGGCGGTTGTAAATACTTATTAACATAATCTTCATAATTTACATCGTAGGGATATCCTAGTGGAAGAAGTTTTATGGTAATTAAATCACAATTGTCTTTCCTAATTCTAATTGATTAAATTTAAATGTTAAAAAATTCATACCTTGTGACGACGAGCCGGTAAATCCTCGTAGTTGCGTTTGAGATGACTCCACTCCCATCTTGTCTGGATGCTTCTTCACGACATGGTTGGTGAAGGTTCCATATCCCCTTCCATGCTTGAACTTGTATTGCTTCGAACAATGGTTGCAAGTGACTATATAGTCAATGTCACTATTAGGACATTGCTCCTTCTTGAAGTGGATGGAGAAAATGTCACTTCGAAGTATATGCGGCTCTAGGTGTTGTTAAAGTGGTTCAAGTAGGGGCACTTTCTTGTGCACTTTCCTGTGTTGTAGGCGGCATCTCATCTTCACTTTCGGCTAAGGCGGCTTGGATTTCTGGGCCCAAGTCCACATCTTTACTCAATCATTCATCAATGTAAGTATCATCATCTTGTGGAGGAGACATGAAACTCTTTCTCTTTCCACGAGATGTAGATGAGATCCTCTTCGAGGCATATTTGATAAAAAAAAAAAATGTAAAAGAAGTAGAAATGTAGGAGGTAGAAAGGTAGGAAATAAGAAAGGTAGAAGTAGAAATGTAGAAGTACAAATGTAGAACAAGAATTTAATCTATAAGCTATGAATTAGAACTAAAAATTATTTATTAACAACTTGAATGTTGCTAGAATTGCAAGAATTGAGAGAGAGAGAGAGAAGAGAGAGAGAGAGAGAGTAAGAATTGAGAGAGATAGAGCAAGAGAAATGTTTGAAAAAATACAACATTTCAACCCCTATTCATAGATTTAAAAAAAAAAAGATAAAAAATAAATTGGGCACGCTCCGGTTGGAACCACCGGTTCCGTTTTGATTGAGTCGGCAGTTCAGTGATCTGGACCGTTGATCTCCAACAGTCACTTGATCTCGACTGTTGGATGATTTCAGCCTCAAAACCAGCGGTTCAAACCGCTGGTTTCGTTCCCGGTTCCGGTTCACCGGTTCACAACGGCTAGTTCGGCTAGTTCGTCCAGACCGTTGATCTCCAACGGATACTTCCCTTTAAATGTCAGTCGTCCATGTGGCATCCAACCTAATATATATATATGTGTGTGTGTGTGTGTGCGCGCCAAACCGGCGGTTTAACCGCCGGATCAAACCGGCTCTTAAACCACCAGTTTCACGGTTTGGAATAGAAACCGAACTGAACAAACCCGGTTCCCGTTCCCGGATTGGAACGGTTTCCGGAACTGTTGACCGGCGCTTTGAACCGGCCCGGTTCCGAAAACGTGTCTATTAGGCATTAACACATACAAGAAAAGACAAAAATAAAGATGGCAAAAAGGTTATAATAGCACAGCTGATACAATTTACTGAAATATACAGAGCCATTGTTTTGCAGAACAACATTACAATTCCATCATTTAGTAACGACCAACTCTTTATGTAAGTAGTTGAAGAACATGCATGGCTATGATGGGCAGATTCACTTAGATGAAAAGATAAAAAAGTGCTAACAAATGCTTCATATGAGGCAAATTATTAGGCAAAATAACCGAAACTGCGCAAACCTCATATGACCAATGATTTGATGGATTCCATCATAAAAGAAAGAAAGAAAGAAAAGAAAAGAAAATCATCCCAAGGAGTAAACCATCTTCTTGGAGAGCTCTGTACCCACTGCACTGATGTATCGTTGTAACTGGGTTTCGAGAAACCTCCTCTGACTAGGATCAAATGCATGCATTAGGTCCTTCAAGCAAAATTAAGAAGATTATTAGTACATTGTCGCACAACAAGAGTATATCTTCTATCATTGTGTTTGGTTAGAGGGATTTGAAACCCAAAATTCAAAATGAATGAATTTCAAATTCACTCATATTAGAGTAGATTTGAAATCTACATCTATCCAAACACTATGACTGGATTTGCTACCATGGTGCATAAAGTTCAACAATGTGAAGGGATAAATGTCATTCTTAGGAATAATTAGATTCTAACAACAACGTTCGTCCTTAGCAAGATGCTGCTATTATCACTTGCAGCTTTCAATATAAAAGAAGTGAGAGGTTAAGTATCCTTGCTTTCTATATAATAAAATAATATTACATGAGAAGGATAATATATTATAAAGTATCTCATCAGAATAATTTATCTACCTTGTATCTCAGACGAGCTCCTCTCACTTCAATCAAAACATTATTGGGGTCTGCATTTTCCAAGACCACACTGGTTGCACCACTAGCTTCAGAATCTGATTCCACATCCGAAGAATCTGAGTCAAGTTCAACCATCTCCTCATCATTCACAAAGACATCATTTGAGGCCTCCTGGTCAAACTCTTTCTGTTGCTCCTCCATATGACTATCAACAACATTTTGTGTCAATGACTCTCCAGTTTGTAAAGTGGCACAATCAGATAAAATCGCATATTTTCTTCTGTCTAGATATGGTTTTGCAGTGTCATACGGAACCCACCTGATAAAGTGGTACAGTTAAGTTAGAAACAACAACCAAAGAACAAAAATATGGAGCAGAAGTTGTATCTCATCCTAAAGTTCTTATGTAAGTCGGATGAACAATTTCACAATACTTAAGAGGGGGAGGAGGAGAGAGAGAGAGAGAGAGAGAGAGAGAGAGAGAGAGAGAGAGAGAGAGAGAGAGAGAGATCTTAAATCAGTAATACTTTATGCCAATATCAACCATCCTTGAAGAATCTAGACAAATACTAAAGCCAATAAGAGCTTTTGGATTTCATTTTATGACCCATGCCTACTCTGTCTTATTTCAATAATCTTCTTCAATTACTTTGCCAGCGCCAGTTTCATATCATTAAGGAGTAGTGGGGCAAATAAGACAAGTCGTAAGAAATTGTGGAGAGATTAGAACCCTTTTTGAGACTATAAGAATTTTCTATATCAGCAGAGCCACTAGAAACTTATCCATAGAGGATGCTCTAATTTAGAAGCATGTTTCATATTCATATTATGGATGTTAATTACAGTTATCCCAACAAACACTTGTAACCTAGAAAAATTTTGTCATGCCTTGTTCTAGAAATGCATCTTGTGCTTTAATAATTACATAAACTTGGTAAACTTACAGGTAGCGAAGAGGACAAAGGAGCTCGGATGGTCGATACCCAGCTTTGTATCTCATCTTTCTGCAAGAGTGAATATAATAACCAAGGTAATAGTACTGCAAATTTGGACAATGTACTTGGTTCTCGCAAACCCACCTAATTTCTTCTAAAGCTGAATATTTGCCAAGTGATAAAAAAGCAAGGTCAGGGTCCCAAAATAAATACTTGCTCGATAAGCACTTTGGCAATATATCAATAACTCCAACCGCAATTAGTTTCCCATCTACCACATACTGCTGATGAAAAGAGCCAAAGCCACATGGAGGCACTGAACCATCATCAATTGGTGGAATATATACTAAAGGAGTGTCAACCAAGAATCTCCTATATGAGCTTTCAGTGACATGCTCAGGAGTGTCATTGTGCACTCTGAGTTGATATTTCCTGTACAAAGAGTATTCTTCACAATCAAAGCTAGATCTTTTCAACCGAATCTCAAACCTCCGTTTTCGGTTGTGACATCCACCAGAGCTTCTATTCAAAATCAAGTTATTAGCACCACTTGCTGTGGGAGAAGTTTTGGAGACCTTACCTCTTCCAACATCAACTAAGTTTCCCTGGTTCGTAGAAGAATAAAAATTTATGTGCCCATTGCAAGCTTTGACTGACAGACCACAGGATTCAGCAAGCTGCTTTGAATGGCTTGCAACAATATCAGCAATCATCTTAGGAGAAAGCTCAGGTAATTCTTCATTTCCTCTCAATCCATGTTCTGATGATTTCAAATGTTCAATGTCTTTCTTTACTCGTCTGAGTGTAGCTGCAATTTGGAAGGCCACATTGCAGGTAAACACGAGTTCTTCAAAATTTTCTGCTTGCAGTTTTTTTTTGGCTGGTGCAACTTTTTTTATGGATGCATTTGGAAACTGTATGTCAGCGGGAATCTCCCAACTCTTTATGCATAACTGTACCATTTTATCAATTTGGTCTGACAGGTAATGCATAAACAGGTCGCATTTTCCCTCATCTTTGTTATTAACTATGGAGGATTTCATTGCAGCAGAACCAGTATCCTGATTGTGTTCAGAGCATGACTCCCCAGAGCTATTGAACTCATCAATTAACTTGTCCGTTTTCTTTGCATCTAATGTGCCATCTAGAAACCTAGAAAAGATCAATTCTGCAGTTAGCACTTTATTCACAAGAAACTTATAAGGAATCTTCAAATGGTAAAAACCAGAACAGGATCAGCAGGCAAACAACTAAGGCTCTAGAAGAAATGCACCTCAGATCTTGATACGAAAACCATGTAGGACTGTAAGGAAAAGCACACACATCTAAAGTTTTAGAGAGAAATTTTACTGGGGAACACAAAGATAGCAGCAATTCTCTTACAAGAATTGTGAAAGAGTTGGTACATATATGTTTCTTGAGTCCAACACACACATTAAAAATGAGTAAAATTCAGTTTGCAGCTTGTTTATCATTACAGTGCCAATTAGCAAGTCACTTATTAAGCTTATGCATCAACAACACAACTGGCAAGCAACCATACATCAAAAACCTACAGTAGAAGACACAAAGGACCACCACACAGCTAGAGCACTTTCATGTTCAGTACACATACATTTTGATATATGGAGCAGAATTTTGGATAATGTGGCAACTCCAAAGAACATGACGGTGTGATGTCTATACCTTTGCATCCTTTTAGATACCCGAACTTGTTCCTTTGAAGGAACAAAATCACTGGCTTTGAGGCGAATAGTATATGATGGACAGCATGTTTTCTCCATGTCAGGTTTATACAAGAAACAGCCAGATCTTCTCCAACCTGTATCAAGGAGAGCTAAAGAGAAAAAAAAAAAAAAAAAAATCAGCATGGTAAAGTGAAAATAAATTGGCACAATCAAATACAGCAAAACAAAATTCCTAATCGCATATGTCCAGGTTTCCGACAATTAGAAATATGTGGCCTTCAGGTTCGGTAATTAATTTTTGTTTTTTGAACAAGATACAAGTTATAGGAACTCAACATTGGCTTTTATAGAAAACCATTTCATAACATTTTACAACTTGATTTCATGCAGCCACATATTAAGTTCACGAATTCAACTAAACACAGCAAAGATGCTTAGACCAATTCCCATACTACAAAAGCAAGGCGTCAGAGTTAAAGAGAATGAAAATAAGACATGGATATACAATACTAGGATCAGCCATCTGGTGAGCACTGCATTTACAAATTATTAAATTAAACACAACTACAGAAATGAAGCCAGAGAACTAACCTTGATAGTCATCAACCGTCAAACTATGCGCCCATAGCCCTAAAATGGCAAAAGTATGGAAATTCAGGAAGTAGATACAATCACCATGTAGAGAGCCATGAATTACTACTATCAATCTATTTCATTGTTTAGACAATCATAAAGCTCAAGATTCTTGAATTTCAAAAACCTAATTATAAAGAAAAACATCTAAAAATAACCCATACATTACAGAACCTCAAGATTTCAATCACGCCATTAATTCCGATTCTGCTCATATCGGAATGCGTTTACACAAAATAATTGGCGGTTGAATTATTACCACAAAAGCTTAGGGTATAATTTAAGGAGCTCTGAGTAATAAGGACACTAACCATGAGAAATACTGGTGCGCGCACCAGATTTGCAGTAGCCACAGGTGCTTTTCCGTCGACCAACATCCACGACAACGCTATCGCCTCTTCCACCGCCGCCGCCGCCGCCGCTGGTACTGGCTTCGCAACTTATCTTCTTTTCCTCCGCCATTGCCGATCTTCACTGATTCAATTGAAGGGGAAACTGAACTTCAATGACAAAATTGAACGCTTTTCCGTGGAACAAAGAATTGGAAATCTCAGTGATCGCAGTATCGGGGAGTAAATGAACCGGAATCCATTGGACTCTATTTTATTCTGTTGGAATTTTGTCTTCTTTTTACCATTTCATACTACATATTTGTTTGCAAATGATAATAGTGTCATATTATTCCAGTTAAGTGAAACTTCTGTGAAAGTGTTGGAAACTATAAAAAGAAATTACAATATAAATTGTTTCTATACCTATGGAGATTTTTTTTTTTTCTTTTAATCACCTTTGAACATTAAATATGAATTACAATTACCCTTAGTATCCTTAACTAACTAGATCATTTAAATTTTCGGGACAAAAAATATTACTAAAACTCAGATGTTAAAAATGTTAGAATGATTGAACTTATAGTTATTTTGAAGTTCATGTTACGCTTAATAATAATAATAATAATAATAATAATAATAATAATAATAATAATAATAATAATAATAATAATAATAATAATAATAATAATAATAATAATAATATGAATGATCAGCACAGATATGCATAAACTCATATTTGTATAACATCTAACATTCAATGTTTTTTCTTTATTTTAAATTTTAAATGTAAGATTAGGAAAAATAAGATTTAGCAAATGCAATACTTATGAAAATGGTGGACTACTATATAATTTAAAATATTACAAAATAGTAGGCTTGATTAGAAAAACTAAAATACTAAATGAATTGTGAAAAAGAATTACTATAGATATATTAACCTAAAAATTTGATGGAAAATATTTAAATACTCTTGCACCTGTTTTTTTTTTAATCTGAAAAGAAGCAATAAATTATACATTTTCATAATAATAATAATAATAATAATAATAATAATAATAATAATCATAATAATAATAATAATAATAATAATAATAATAATAATAATAATAATAATAATAATAATAATAATAATAATAATAATAATACCCATGTTAAAATACTAAATCTAAAAAAAATTAAACCAACAAATAAACCTTTAAAAATATATTATTTTAAAATATGTAACATATTATATATTCACACATATTGAAAATTGTGTGTTTTATTTCCACATCATTCACCTCCAGACTTTTTGGACCCTCAATGATTCCGGACATTATAAAAGAAAAGGTGAGATTTTCTCATACCATATTGTTAGATATCAATCAATTCATAATCCACATTTGATAATTTATATAAAAATTTAAGAAAATTAGTTTAATTTTAATTTATGAATAAATATGATTTATCTCATGAAAATTATTCATAAAATCATCTTACATTGGTTTTTGTAAAAAGAAAAACAGTCCACTGAATTTTAATATTCAATCAAGTGTATCTATGTCTATGGTATTAGATGCTGATGACTAGGACTTTAGTACACATGCAAAGGGAAAATGTGTATAATTATAACCGCCGGTTAAATTAAACTTCGGTTTTCTATTTTAGAAAACTCAAGCTAAAATCAAATTGTTAAACCATAAATCGCGGTTTCGCTTTGGAATTGAAACTAGATCAATGGTCTTTGATCCCGATTCAGTTCCGATTTTTCAAACTGGTTAGACACCTCAACATAGGATGACAATGTTTTAAAATATTTCTTTTTGAAGTAATTACACCACAAAGCATTGGAAGTTCTCAATTTTTTATATTTTTATTGAACATTTTTTTCAGCCTAAATTCTATTAGTATAATTTAAATTATTATTATTATTATTATTACTACTACTATTGGTATAAGTCTTGTGTGATATATATATATATATATATATATTGTCGTACATATGAAAATTAATAAAGTCTTGAAAGTAATTTCAACCTAATTTGTTATATATATATGAGTGAAACCTGATCATAAAATTAAAATACTTTCAGTTTGATGTGAATATGTTAATTTACAGAAGAAAAAAAATCAAGATCTTGATAATAATACAATCTCATTTGGTACTCATGATGCATTTGCAAATATATTTTATTTAATGGGCGATATATAATTTACAAAATTTTAAATATGTATTATCTTCATCACACGTTGTCTCTGAGTACTTTACTATTATTTTTGTCACAGTTGGTCTAGAAATTCTTTTATGCAAATATTTGCAAATGTAAGGACATAAATGGTGACGCTTTCGAAGCGTCGGTACATTTTTGAATGACGCAAAAAAGCATCACCATGTTCAATTTTTTATGTCATTAAATGACTTTATTCTTGTAATCAATATACGCTCAATAACTTATAATAAATGTGAAATGGTGATACTATTGTGTATGAAAATCAAGTCTAAATAATATTTCAACCACAGTTGTACCCTGCTAATGTGATGCAATAAAAATTTCAAGTGTTTTAATCGTTTAATACAAAAATGTTGTATCATCAAAAATAATATAGTTCTTCAAAATTATTTCAATTTAATACTAACAAAATTATTTACGAATTTTTATTTCTTGTTTTCATCATAGCTTGTGTGACTACTTTATTAATTGTTTTTGTCATAATTTGCTTGAATTTTTTTATTTAAATGTATTTCAATAACCTATTCGTAATGAATGTGATATCATGTTGAAGTGCATATTTTGTGTGTCTAAATCATTTTTCATTTTCAAATATTAAGATATATGTTAGACAAATGTGTAACTATCACAAACTTCTTCCATTTTATAATAGTATATGCTTTTAGATATCCACAAAATAAATATGACATTAATATGTTGTTTAGTTTGAATGACTCAATAAATTTCAATTTAAATAGTTTTGAGTGATAAACTAATTGTGTTAGAACTTGATTGTATAGATTTTGATGAGACAAGTCGGAATTTTCAATAGGATTTTAGAGTACAACATATTTCCCATATTACTCCCTCCGTCCCGCTCTATTTTGCCTACTTTTCCATTTTTGTTTGTCCCATCTTATTTTGTCAGCCCAAAAATGTCAAAAAAAATTTACTCCCTTACCCTCCATTTCTTTCATTTTACTTACTTTGCACTCAAAAAGCACACATTAATTACAAAACTGCCACTCAAAAACATTAAAATAACGCATCACATCAAAGTCAACAATTTTTTCTTAGGATCCATGCCGATCAACCTAGATAAAATTAGCCGAGACGAAGGGAGTATTTAAGTAGTCTTTATAGTTCAAAGTAGGCTCAGAAAATAATAAAAGAAATGTTCTATATAAGGAAGATTCATAGAGAGCTAGCAGAAGATGCAGCGTGCTAACTGGTCATGTCATGCACAATAACAGTAAAAGATACTCCCTTCGTCTCAGTCGAATTTGTCCACTTGTCATTTTCGTTTATCCTAATCTAATTTGTCAGCCCATAAATAATAAAAAAGTAATCGAGGATCAAGGTAAAGGTTACTGAGAAGTCGAAGACTAGTTCAGATGATAAAGTGAACAAAGAGTCAACCATCTAAGCACGAAATACTACTACATCAATTTAAGTCACATTCAAGAGGCAACCTAAGAGCAAATCAAGACACGACTGCAAGATCTCCAAAAAAAGACAATGAGCATTAAAGACAGTTGTACGATTAAGGACGAAGCAATTAATGTTGATTTATGTCTCTCTTCGACAACCATATTTCTCTCTATATAAATAGGATAAAAGTGTCGCTGAAACAACTACTAAAATTATCTATTCAAACAAGCATTCAAGATATCAAGTTCTCTGTCTCAAAGTTTATATCCAAAGCTCACTTCATATCCAAAGGCTTGCTCTACTTAAGTTGAAACCATATATACTTTTATCTCAATCTATGTTTAGATTGTTTTAGGAGAATTTATCGAGACTAACTAGTTTCCTATTAAGTGGTTTTTCTCTTGTAACATAGCAAGAACCTTGTGTGGATTTTGGTCAAAGTAGTTAGAACAACATGCATGGAAGCTTGCTGCCGTAGGTGGTTAGGATCTAAATCTGTAATAGTTGGTTGTATAAACCAAACAAATATTCTAACAAAGTTCCTCTTGCCTGAAGGAGTAGAGAGTGAAGAGGGATTATTCCAATTTCTAACCATTATATATTTGCTAGTTGCTACATTCTACCTACTTTTTGATCTCTTCAATCTGAATATCATATATCATCAAGCATATTGCATTAAAATATCGGGTAAAATGCAGTCAAACTCTCATGATTTGGAAATGTTGCGTCAATCCCCCTTATATTAGAAGAATTGCAACAATTACACTTTTGATATGATTTTTGAAACTTTTAGAGGGCTCATCGAAGCCGCAACAGGCGACAATGGTGACCGTGACTTTCTACCTGTTATGAGAGAGTATCATTTCTCTTGGTAGGTTGAGATTAGGGCTAGTGTTTCTTGGTGTATCCAGGAGAGAGGTGCAGACTTTTTAGGCGGGAATACAGATTTGGATCCCAGCATCGGAAGGAGAAGGGTTCAGTCTTTGGGTGAGAGCAACGAGAGTGGGAGTGAGAAAGAGGTGGCGGCGACGGAGGTTGCGGTGACGACGAGGCGGAAGAGGGGAAAGGGGAGCTGGAAGAAGCCATGGTTGTGTGGATTTTAAGAGGTAAGAAAATTTACAAAACAATTAATATGAGGGTTAAATGGTGGTGGCGGCGGCGGTGGCGATGGCGGCGGCGGTGGTGAATGTATTAATAATTTGAAATATTATCTTACAAATCTGAAAAACTATTTTGAAATTGTGCATACAACAAAAAAAAATCGAATTTTAAATTCTTATTACAATCACATTTATTTTAATTTATTACAAATATTATAATAATATTAAATCTGAAAAGCTTTTTAGGATTTTTAGAATTAATTAAAAGAATTAGGTACAATCATAAGACAGTTTTTTGAAATTTTAAAAATATTTTTACCAATTTTTTTTAAATTTATTATATATTATAATTAATATTATTGTTTAATAATAATATTTTAAAACTATTGTAAGATTCTTGAAATAACTTTTTCGACTTTAAAAAACAATAGCATTCATAAGGAAAATTTTCAGATTTAAAATAAATATTTAAAATTTATTAATTATTTTTATCATTGATTTAATTATTTTGGATTTTTATTTAATGAGATAGCATTACATATATAAGGTTTCTAAATAACTAATATTATACGAATACCGAGTGTAATACATAAATAGGTGGAGTAAAATATTATTACATAATAAATTGAAATTAAATAAGTAACAATAAAACTTGCAAATAATATATTTTCACACTTTTGTAACATTGTGGAATAAAGTATTACACATAGCATAAAATTAAAAAATTAAATAAATAAAATTACTTAAACAAAAAGAAACAAAAAAGTTAGAAAAAAAAAACTTAGCATGTGAAATTAGAGTGAAAGAGGGTTCCTATATTAAAAAATAAGTGCATATACTTTTAAATAGAATGGAGGGGCATAATAGTCAATATACTTGCGAGAAAATAAGCAAAATCCACAAAAATCGCACATTGAGCGAGTGAAATACATTCTGGTCAAGTAAGACGGAGTAGGGGATTTTACGCAACATTAATCATATCAGAAGTGTAATTGTTGCAATTCTTCTAACATAGGAGGGACCGCACAACATTTCCAAATCACGAAGGGATTTGACACATTTTACCTTTAAATTATCATACAAAAATACATCTCTCGTTTTTTTACAAAAGAGTATCTTTTATTCTGTTGCATAAAACTTTTTACAAGTCTTTCTAAGATACCCTACCGCTATACTTTATAGCACAATATCCTCTCGTCTGCTAGCAAGTGCACTAAGCTCATTAACATGCTACACACAATAAAAGACTTTATATCTTTTTTATAATCAAAATTTGAAAATATGAAGAGATATATTCACACTATAAACATTTTATCATTTGAGACTAATAAAGTAGATTCGTAAAATGACTTTCAAACGTGAAAGTAACCAAACGAAAATAGTTTTTTATTTTCAATCCTTGGAAATTAAATACAAACTCTTTGACCAGGCTAACTATTTAAATTTACAGATGTGAACATAATAACATATCAACCAAATTCTACTTCCTAGTAATATAAGCTTTATGCAACTGTATCATCTATAAACGGGTGACTTAATCATCATTAAACAACAAAGATGATGTGATTGCCTCTATTTTCAAATCATTTACTTTACATCTTGGATTGGAGAATTTGATTTCCAAGATTTTAAAATAAATGGGTAACAAATTCAATGTTTAGATCAAATGTTTGAAATGAAATCCACACATATTTTAGTACATTTAAAATCCACGAAAATACCTTAAACTTTAGTTCAAAATGATAGTGATGAATTTTGTTTTTATATTAATCCAAACATCGACACTAAATCTCTACTACTAATTTAAATTAATTATCACATCCTTTGACCTAAATATAACCTCAAGTTAAAAATAGTTTAAAATTGACGTGATTAATTTTATATTATTCTAAAATTTATCATTAATGTTAGAAATTTCAAATTCATTTCCAATTCTCTATCAAAGAATCAAAAGTAGCCCGCATGTCGTTGTCATTGACCATTATTAATTTAAACTATATCCACACGGTTTCCTCCATTGTCAAACCTAGAAACTTCTCAATTTGTTCTTATTCCTTTTTTAATTTATCTATACCCTAATAGTAAAAGCTTTAACAAACTATTGCAAAACATTGCTATTTTTTATGTTTCAGTAAGAACCTTAATCATTCTTATTTCTATTCCATAATTAATTTTACCAATACTTGAAATGATCTGTAAAATTAGGTGACATGTGCAATGAATATATATATATATATATATATATCGAAATTTTAAACTAGTTTTTTATTTTCAGATGATGTGTAGTTAAGATTTTTACTTAAAAATGTTTTAGTTACAAAAGGGGATTAAGATCTATTGTTAGTGAGTAGCTGTGAACATGATTCGAATAATTCGAAGAATTAAAAATCTCTGAAATCAAATCAGATTTTGGAGAATTTCAGAAATGATTCTCCGGATAAAATAAAAACAATCTTCAAAAATCGAACCAAAATAAGTTTCGGTTTAGTTCAGTTTGAAAATTCGATTCATATGGTTCCGATCAATTCGGGACGGAAATTCAAGTATTTGGAGATTTTTTTTTCAAAAAATAGTTTAACCAAAGAGGGAAAAAAAAAGTAAAAGAGAATTTTATTTTTAAATAAAATGCACCAAATTAGTGAATTAATAACTAAAAACTAATTTAATCTAACTGACTTGAAGATATACACAACTCTTATTATTGACGTGTAAATCGCATGTAAGTTTGATCACCTATTTTGGAATTAAATTTAATTATTATGTAAATCACATTTAATGTAAGATGAGCAACCTTTGCAAGTTCACAAAAAATTAAGACTAATAACTATTATAGGATATGATTCATTATTTTTAATTATTATAAAACTAAAAATGTAAAATATTAATACCATAAATTATTAACTTAACAAAATATATGAAATATGTAATTATATCAAGATACATAAACTAAAACGACATATATATATATAACTTTTTGAAATCGATTATTCTGTTCGGTCCAATTCAGTTTGCTTCAATCCCAATTCGATTCAATTACTTATTCGAAGAATCGGAAATTCTTCATAACCAAACCAAAAAGGAAATCCGATTCAATTGGCCTGAGAGAGTCAAAAGTTAACAAAGATTTTGTATTCGCAGATTTTTCAGTCTAATTTTTGGTCCGGTTTCGATGATCTCCGAGACCCGTGCACAACCCTATTAGGAAGTCTTAAGTTCATGTCACAAATCTAATGACTAAAATTGACAATTTTAATGGAATTTATATAGGTTGTGTTTGGATAAAATAATTTGAAATTGATGGATTTCAAAAACTTAAAGAGTGAGACTTAGGTGCACCCGGGGCACGGATCCTGGATCCGTGCCCCCAACCCGCTCCATAAACCGACTCTGACCCATTTTACTTACTATATATATAGTTTTTTTTTTTTTTACCCTAAGCAGCGAAACTGAACTGAGAAGAGCGAGCTGTGAGAGCGAAACTGAACTGAGAAGAGAAGAGAAGAATCACGAGCTGTGAGAGCGAAACTGAACTGAGAAGAGAAGAGAAGAATCACGAGCTGTGAGAGCGAGAAGAGAAGAGAAGATTCAGGGAGTTTCTTCAAAAACTGAACTGAGAGTGCGAGAAGAGAAGAGAACGGGCGAGAGAAGAGAGAAACCAGTATAATTTTTTGAGCAGAGTCGAGGGCATACCTTCTTCAAGCAGACGAAAATCAGACAATATCATAATTCCTTCTCATCTCCTTTCAATGGAACCTAGGGCAACAGTACCTAATCAACATATGGATGTGGATATGAATGAGAAAGAGGACCAAGAATCAAATACGGTTTTGATATTGTCAAGTGAAGAAGATAATGATAATGCTGCAACATCAACTTTTCTTGATCAAATCGTTGAAATGATAAATGAAGGTATTACAAATGTTACTGTATTCAAAAAAAAATTTTTTAATGTATATTGTGTTGTGATTGTGGGTGTTGTAAGTTTCTTCTATTGGTATTGTATATTAGTTCTATTGGTATTGTAAATAAATCACCATCTGCTAGATTATTCTTATGTTTTACAGCATTAGTGTAATACCATAAAGACATTAGTGTAATACCATAAAGACATTTGTGTAATACCATTAAGGTATTCGTATAATACCTTTAAGATATTCACTGTTTTTTATAAACTTTGGAAAATAAATACAAGTATATGATACCTTAATCAATTAATGTAATACTGTAAAGACATTTGTGTAATACCATTAAGGTATTCGTGTAATACCTTTAAGATATTCATTGTTTTTTATAAACTTTGGAAAATAAATACAAGTATATGATACCTTAATCAATTATTGTAATACCATTAAGGTATTATTGTAATACCGTAAAGATATTTGTGTAATACCATTAAGGTATTAGTGTAATACCTTTAAGATTATCACTATTTTTTATAAACTTTTGGTATTGCATATTAGTTCTAACGATATTACATTTAATATATTGCAGATACTGACTATAGTACTTCTCTCATTGGATTGACAAGAAACACACTTGATGATATGTACAAATTGTATTGTAAACATGCCCGATTGTTAGGATTTTCAGTACGTAAATCAACCACACGGTATTCAACAGATGAGATACCTAAAGAGATAGGAAAACTCTTTGTATGCTCTTGTGCTGGATTGAAGAGGCAAACAAAGTTTCAGAACACAAAAAAAAGGCCAACTACAAGAACAAACTGTAATGCTTTAATGCGAGTAAAGATGAACGATGCAGGTTTGTTTGAAGTTGTAGATCATGAAATATCCCACAATCATCCATTGACAAGATCAGAATTGAATCACCTTCATCGTTCAGAGAGACAAATTGATGAAGAAAAAGGCAAGACAATCGAGCACATGGTGACATCTGGTTTGTCAGCATCGAATTCTTATAAGTATATGGTACAAGATGCTGGTTCTGAAGAAACTCTTGGACACACAAAGAAAGATCACATGAATTTTGTGAATCGGTTGAAAATGAAGGCAATCGAAGGTGGAGATGCACAAACCGTCATTGATATGATACAAGAGCAACAAGCAAGTGAAGAAGATTTCTTCTATAGAGTTCAACTCGATGATGAAGGTAGACTAAGCAACATCTTTTGGAGGGATTCAATGATGAAAGAAGACTATCAAATATTTGGGGATGTGATGGTTTTCGATACAACCTACAGAACAAACAAATACAATCTCATCTGCGCACCTTTTGTTGGGATTAATAATTATCGAAGAAATGTGATGTTTGGTTGTGCTTTCTTGACCAATGAGAAAACAGAGACATTTGAGTGGCTTTTTGAGGTATTCAAGAAGTCGATGTTATGGAAGTGTCCTATAACTCTGTTCACAGATCAAGATCTAGCTATTTCAAATGCAATAGAAAAGGTATTAATTTCTTTGTCAGGCTTAACATGTTATATTATATACTGTAATACCTTATATGATACATTATAATACCTTACATTATACAGTGTAATACCTTATATTATATATTGTAATACCATATCTTATACAGTGTAATACCTTATATGATACATTATAATACCTTACATTATACAGTGTAATACCTTATATTATATATTGTAATACCGTATCTTATACAGTGTAATACCTTGTCTTATGCAGGTTTTCCCAGAAACAAGGCATAGGCTTTGCCTATGGCATCTCCAACAAAATGCAATAAGTAGATTTGCTGAACTGAAATCAGATAATTCATTCAAAGCAACATTCAACAAATGTTTATCAGGTTGTGTTGATGAGAACGAGTTTGAGAATTGTTGGCAATCAATGATATCACAGTATGGTTTAGAGAGTCATAGTTGGTTCACAAGATTGTACACCTTGAAAGAAAATTGGTGTACGGCGTTAAACAAGGATTTTTTCTCAATTGGAATGTTGTCGTCACAAAGAAGTGAGAGCACCAACCATGCTATTGGGTTCCATGTGAAAAAAACAACAAGTTTGACAGATTTTTTCAAAATATTTAAGGAGACAATTCAAACATGGAGAAGCAAGGAACGAAATGATGAATTCCAGTCCACAACAACAAATCCAGAATCTGCCCTACCGATGACTGGTATGTTAAAGCATGCTTCAAATATCTACACACGCCCTATTTTCAAAGATTTTGAAGGTGAATTTGTGAAATGCATTTCCAGTTCTTCAACACTTTTGATGTTCGAAAACAATACAATGGTTTATAATGTTTCATGTCATGATGATACTGGTGATCTGCATCAAGTAATATTTGACTCTGAGATGAAGCTCATAACATGCACTTGCAAGAAATTTGAGGTATATGGTATCTTATGTTACCATTGTTTGAGGGTGCTACATATTAACTCTGTGCAAAGTATACCAGATACTTATGTACTAAAGAGATGGACAAAGTTTGCAAAATCAGAAGTTTGGGACAGATTTAAAACTTTGACCACCACAACTGATAAGCTGCCCGATAGTATTCCTTGGAGACATCATATGGCACGAAAATACTACAATCTTGTGTTGAAATGCCAAGAAAATGAGCAAGCAAGAAGAATTGTTGAAGAAAGTTATGAAAGGGACATTTTAGCTATTAATGATTTACTAGCTGAAACAGTTTCTGCACAACAATCTGAGACATCAAATCCATCCAATGTTGTTCTCGATCCAGTACGCTCTGTTACCAAAGGACGACGACAAAGGATAAAAGGTCATTTTGATAAAAACAAGAAGACCAAGACTGATACTTCAAATTCAACATCAAAGGAGTTTGGTTCCAAAACACCATCTGCTAGATTATTTTAGTTTCATTTCTGAAGTTGTAATTCTCTAATATTGTATGGTTGAAACTGATATTGAATGGTTTTATAAGTTTGGACAATATTATGTTTCATAGTTTACATTTTTATGTGTTGTGATTGTGGGTGTTGTAAGTTTCTTCTATTGGTATTGTATATTAGTTCTATTGGTATTGTAAATAAATCACAATCTGCTAGATTATTCTTATGTTTTACAGCATTAGTGTAATACCATAAACACATTTGTGTAATACCATTAAGGTATTCGTGTAATACCTTTAAGATATTCACTGTTTTTTATAAACTTTGGAAAATAAATACCTTAGTCAATTTTTGTAATACCATTATGGCATTAGTGTAATACCATAAACACATTTGTGTAATACCATTGAGGTATTCGTGTAATACCTTTAAGATATTTACTGTTTTTAATAAACTTTGGAAAATACCTTAGTCAATTTTTGTAATACCATTAAGGTATTATTGTAATACCATAAAGATATTTGTGTAATACCATTAAGGTATTCGTGTAATACCTTTAAGCTATTCACTGTTTTTTGGTACATGAATATAAATAGTTTCAAGACAAGTATATGATACCTTATTCAATTTTTGTAATACCTTATCCATATCTTTATAATACCTGAAAGATAAAACAATAGTACCTTAATGTATTGTTTTAATTTCATGCCAAATATATAATACCTTCAGAGTATAATTATGATACCTTATATATGCACATGTAATACCTTCTAAAAGTAATGCCTCTGATTCATTAAGTCAACACCTTCATGTACCAAAATATTAATATCAAAATATAAAAAACTGTATCCAACATAGACTGTTTCTAAAAGAAGTTAATAAAATGATCTTAAACTATATAATAAAAACTGAACATTGATGTTTTTGAACCCATTACTTCGCAGCTCGTTTTGGGCGTGGTTTATATGTCTTTAAAATCTTTAACTTTTTCTCCTTAAGTGTCTCAACCTTCTTCTTTGATTCAACAATCCTTGCTTTCACCTCAGGCTTGCTTTTGTAAAATTTATATACTTTTTGGAGGACTTCATTCCTCAAATCGTTCTTGTTCGACAACACAAGTGTTGCACATATTTCAGCCCTCAGGACACGTCTCACACCAGCCTATAAAAGGGAAAAACATTATAACTTACAAAAAATGATAAGAATTTTTTAATTATAATACAAGGAAATAATTTACCTTACTCATATCTGGATAAGAATATGCAACACCATTGAAATGTTTTATATGGTGCATCATATATACACCACAGTCCAGATCAGATTTCGTTGTTTGCCATTTGAAGTTCACATTCTCAAATTTATAATCTGCTGTCTCTGATGCTTTTTCATGCTTCATTTCAATTAGAAATTTAATCATTTCAGTTCTCTGCACAACATTCAAAAAATATTAAATTGAATTTCATCATAAGAAAACAACTTATTAAACTGAAAAAATCATTAAGAAAACCTTACCAATATTTCAGCAGCTTTGAAAAAATTATTCTCATCCTTGTATTTTCTATTATCCAGATATTGAAACTTCTTATCAACAAGATTTAGTACAGCAACAGCATAGTGACCATTGAGACAGAAAGGGATAAAGATCTACAAATCCATAAGGAAAAAAAATATTAAAAAGTTATAATTTAATAAAAAAGAGTATTATGAAAATAAGTACCATATCAACCGAACGGAGGGTATTCTTATTAGAAGCCATCCACGTCTTCCAGCAACCTCTCATGCATACTGAATTTTCTTCAAAATCATCACCATTTCCCAACATCTTATCCAAGTAAATCTAATACAAAAATAAAGACGTTAAATAACTCACAAATCACAAAAAACATAAAAAATCTTAGAAAAAATTCAATTTATTATAAAACTTACACTGTGTTCCAAGTTGAACACAAATCGACTTCTTTTTCCAACGTCTTCTTCACTATTCACAATCAAACACCAAGCACTAATGACAGATTGATATATTTCACATTTTGGAATCAACGAAACAATATCTTCCTTTGGCACAAAATTGAAATAACCATTTTGAAACAATCTTTCACTGCAAAAAAAAAAAAAACAAAAAATAGTTAATACATGCAATACCCTTAAAACACAGTTGTAATACCGTATATGTACCATTGTAATACCATACAGTTATACATGCAATACCCTTAATGTACCATTGTAATACCATACAGTTATACATTCAATACCCTTAATGCATAATTGTAATACCATACAGTTATACATGCAATACCCTTAATGCATAATTGTAATACCATATATGTACCATTGTAATACCATACAGTTATACATGCAATATTCTTAATGTACCATTGTAATACCATACAGTTATACATGCAATACCCTTAATGCATAATTGTAATACCTCACATGTATATAACTGTAATACCATACATATAAACAAGCAATACCCTTTAGGCATTGTTGTAATACCCTATATGTATACATGTAATACCTTTAATACATGCATGTAACACCAGTATATATATAAAAAATCAGATAAAATAAACTTACTCATTACAGTTGACAGATCCATCTTTATAGCAGCAGTAGTCTACAATCTCTTTGTGTTTCTGATCCATTGACTTAAAAATGTGCTTTGAATGCACAAAAAACTCAGACAAATATCCTATATCTTCATTGATGCTCCAAAAATCTCCAGCCTCCTCTGCATTTTTGCTTTTCAAACCAACAGAATCCATTGCATCATTCAACTCTTTCTCTGAAGGGATGTCCTCATCAGAACTATGTTCTTGCACTGGATCATCAATTGATTCTTTGTACTGTGGAGGTTCTGGTGTATGTTCTTGCACTGGAACATCAATTGATTCTTTGTACTGTGGAGGTTCTGGTGTCAAGAGCTCGAATGAGGGCATTTCAGCAGCTAACTTCTTCATCTTCAAAAAATTCTCTACAACATCATCAATATATTTGTGGAACTTTTCATCTGAAAAGAACTTCTGTGATGAATCCGACATTTCAGTTGTGGGGCTGCCTGCTTGATTACTTTCCATTTTTTTCTTCATGTTCAGCAGCTTTGACATATGATGATTGGACACAATAGAAATGTCTCTTTTGTAGCACAGAAATGCCTCATGTATTTCCTGAAAAAAAAAAAACTTTTAAACAAAATAACACTACAAAGTCAAAAATTACTTACTATTTTAAAAAAACACGTACATCTTTTGCAATCCTCTTAATTTCTTCATCATTCGGCTCTCCTTCCGGTAAATCAAAACATATCTTTTTCTGTCCACTTGAACGTTGATCACTCTTCAAATGAATTCCATCATCCACCACTTCTTTCTCCTTCTGACATTCACCCTCAATATCCATTCCAGAAACCTTACCCATTGATGAAATAGGGTAACCCTTGAGAATAAGCTCTCCTTCTTCGCCAAAGCAGCCAGCAGAAACCTCCTCTTGGCATCTTCTTGAAATTTTCTCATCACTCCAATGTTGGATGAGAGGCAATGTCTTAGGTGCAGCAACCCCCTGCCATTTCATCCTTTGGAAATACAAAATTTGGAGCAACACAATGCAGCCACAAACATTTTTTGTTTGATCATTCCTCTTGAATGAATCAACAGCATCACACAGTCTTTCCAAAACATATGTGCACCAGTCATACCTTCGAATCATACTAACATCTACAACAGACTCAATAACACTCATATTTAAAAGACGGTTTGCTGACGGAGTCAAAAATGAAGACATTGCATACAAAATAAAAATCCTTTTAAAATCATCGCCTCCATCAAGCAAACGTGTCTGCATCACATCAGCAAGTGCTCGTAACGGAGATCTTGAACCAATTCCATACAACTCACCTAACCTCTCTAACATGTTAGGGATTTTGTCACCCCTAACATGTTTTGGAACACTACAACCTTCATTCCTAGGTATCATAAAAACATCATAAACATCGTCCGCTGTAACAGCAAAGCGTCGATGACTATCAATTTTAAGCATCCTACTCTTGCAATTAAAACCTCCAACTAACCACCTCATCATCTTCATATTGCATTTTCTAAAATTTAAATGTAACAACCCACCGAATCCAATATTTCTAACATCTTCTTTCTGCTTGTCATTCAAAGATTTCACAAGATCAAATAGACCATTAGGCCTACACTGAGTAATAAACATGCTGCAAAAATAATATGATATATATACATTAATTCATGTAAATATAAAAAATACCCTTAATAGATATTGAAAATTGTTCTAAATACATAATACCAAAACATATAAGTACCTTTTCAAATGAACAACATCCTCCTGAAATATATCTTCATCATTCTTTTTTTTCTTCAGTCTAACTTGTCTTTTCTTCTCAACAACCTTTTCCTTCTCAACAACTTTTTCCTTCTCAACAACCTTTGCCTTTGCAATCTTCTTCACACTACAAAAATTATAAAAAATGCATAATAAAACAGGTACATATATGATACCTTATGTGTATATATGTAATACCATAAATGTATACATGTAATACCCTATGTATATATATGTAATACCATTAAGATACATATGTAATACTCTAGAGTATAAATGCAATACCATAGAGGTAAACATGTAATACTCTATATGTATATATGTGATACCATAAAGGTATATATGTAATACATGTATATACATTAACTAAAACAGCCTCTAAACCTTTTTCTATCAATTTCTTTTGTCTTATGGTTTCTTCATACAAAACACTTGATCGGATCAGTTCTTTAAAGTAAAACATATGATACTTAGAACTAAAAGATGTAACACATCAATGTAAGTATAATACCTATCAGCAGGAGCATCAGAAATTGTCAAATCCAACCCGCTAACATTAGCTCTCTTATGCAAACTTCCTCTTTTCCCACGAATTGCAGCTTCATCAGTAACGATTACCTTCCTCTTCAACCCTTTTTTGCTTATATTATCCATCTTTCTACAATAAACAAACTAAAAGTATTACAGTTTATAAACATACAAACTACAAAACTAGAGAAGACAATCAAAACATAGAACAAAAGAACTAAAAAAAACTCTAGAAATCACTAAAAAACTTCATTCTTATATTTTACTGAGTTTCCAATAAAAACACAAAAAAGCACAAATCACTAGCATCAAAATCAAAACAAAGCTAAAGTTAATCACAGTACTAAACTTGAAAAACAGAGTGAAGCTTAAGACATACTTATCAAGTGCAGAAGAACAAAATAAACAAACAAATACTCGATTATAAAGTACTGCAAACAATCTAAACAAAAAAAATAAAATCATATAATTGTAATACCCTTAAGACATAGTTGTAATACCATATGTATATAACTGTAATACCCTATACCAGATTTCATATAACCCAGATGCATATAAACCAGATGGACTCCATTTGAACTCTAAAAAACTTCATTCTTATATTTTACTGAGTTTCCAATAAAAACACAAAAAAAGCACAAATCACTAGCATCAAAATCAAAACAAAGCTAAAGTTAATCACAGTACTAAACTTGAAAAACAGAGTGAAGCTTAAGACATACTTATCAAGTGCAGAAGAACAAAATAAACAAACAAATACTCGATTATAAAGTACTGCAAACAATCTAAACAAAAAAAATAAAATCATATAATTGTAATACCCTTAAGACATAGTTGTAATACCATATGTATATAACTGTAATACCCTATACCAGATTTCATATAACCCAGATGCATATAAACCAGATGGACTCCATTTGAACTCTAAAAAACTTCATTCTTATATTTTACTGAGTTTCCAATAAAAACACAAAAAAAGCACAAATCACTAGCATCAAAATCAAAACAAAGCTAAAGTTAATCACAGTATTAAACTTGAAAAACAGAGTGAAGCTTAAGACATACTTATCAAGTGCAGAAGAACAAAATAAACAAACAAATACTCGATTATAAAGTACTACAAACAATCTAAACAAAAAAAATAAAATCATATAATTGTAATACCCTTAAGACATAGTTGTAATAACATATGTATATAACTGTAATACCCTATACCAGATTTCATATAACCCAGATGCATATAAACCAGATGGACTCCATTTGAACTCTAAAAAACTTCATTCTTATATTTTACTGAGTTTCCAATAAAAACACAGAAAAAGCACAAATCACTAGCATCAAAATCAAAACAAAGCTAAAGTTAATCACAGTATTAAACTTGAAAAACAGAATGAAGCTTCACACAATAAAGATCAGGCATATTCAGCATTATCCAGACCATATTCATCAACTCAGTACACAACACACTCTACATCTCTTGATATATGCCCTGCATGTACACATATATGTATAAAGACCTATATTACACAATGTTGGAGAACTACAGAACAACATTTTTTGCGCTACGTAACATTAAACTACAGATTTTACATAAACTACAAAACTAGAGAAGATAATCAAAACATAGAACAAAAGAACTGAAAAAACCCTAGAAATTCAAACACACAAACACAAAAACAAACAAATCGAGTGCAAACGAACAAAATAAACAAATAAATACTCGATTATAAGTACTGCAAACAATCTAAACAAAAAAAAAATCATCGCATGCACAAAAATACTTACCACCAAACCGAAGAATGAAATACGGCTGAAAATACTTCCAAATCACCGATATTCTTCAACGAAAACGGAAAATCAACTCCAAAACAAACTTTAAGGAGACGAAATCGAAGCAAAAAAGTTGAGAAAGGTAGAAGAAGAGTGCAGAAGAATGGAAACGCGAAGAAGAAACTCAAAACCATAAAAAAACCGCTAAGTATTGTTATTTATAATAGATCCGAATTGTATATGGAGCGGGTCGGGTCGGTTTTGGGGGTACGGATCTTAGATCCGTACCCCGGGGGTACACAAGTTTTAGTGAAACTTAAATTAGAGTGAATTTGAAATCAACTTGATTACTTAAAGATAGATTAAAGTGTAAGTGATAAATCTACATCTTTCCAAACACCACTAAATGATTTGCTACCATGGATCTAAAATATATCCTCAAATCTCTAATCTAAACACACCCCTTAAATAGCATAATCTTGCGAATGTTTGAATTTGTTAATTGAGTTTGTTCATTCATCAACCAATATAAATATCTGGAGAAAGATAAAAGCTGATTTTACAACATAAACAAATGTGAAATCAAAAGAATAACCATGCATTCTAACACAATCATGTTAGAATCAAGAAAATGATGATTGATCATTCCTATACTTAAAACCTAGATTACTTTTCAGACAACCAATGTATTCCTTATCAACTGCAAGTTCATGTTGGCATCTTTTATGTTCGTTCTCTCTTGTGGCATTCCTTTTGAACAAGCAACTCCAATGCCAATGATCAATTCCAAACATCTCTTCACATTTTCTTCTACTCTCATATCCCTCGTCTCCTCTTCTTCGATTCTCTTCGAGAAGAGTAGACTCGGATCCACAATATCAAACACATTGTTCGACAGGCCAACCTCCGCATAATTGTGGAGGCTCAAACCGTCTTTGAACAACTCATCTGTTGGTCTTCTTCCAGTGAACATCTCCAACACGAGTATTCCGTAACTGTATATATCTCCAGATATGGATGCTCGTCCCCCCATCCCGTATTCTGTGAATATAAATCCAAAGAAATCGATAAGATCACCACAACTAAAAAGCTTATGCAGATAAAAAAGAAAAAAAGAAACACTATACCCGGAGCAACATAGCCAATGGATCCTCTGATCCCAATCGAACTATCTTGAGCTTCCGCATGCTCTCTGAGAAACTTCGCAAGGCCAAAATCACTTAGATGCGCGCAAAGATCAGTGTCAAGAAGAACATTACCCGGTTTTAGATCACAATGAGCAATGGGGACTTGACAATGGTAATGAAGATACTCTAAAGCAGAGGCTACATCTATAGCAATGTTTAACCTTTGAAGAAGGTTGAGACTTTTGACATCATTTTCCTCATCACAATGCAACCGTTTATCCAACGATCCCTGAGGCACGAAATCAAGAACGATGGCCTTGAAATCGCGGCCCTCAGAATCCAAACCCGAACAACAACCCAAAACTCTCACTAGATTTCTATGCCTGATACTGCTCAATGCTTCATATTCAGCTATGTACATCTTGGAGACACCCTTTTCTTGAATCTTGAGAACCTTCACAGCAATAACTTTTCCATCTTCACAAAGACTTCCTTTGTACACCGAAGCAAAACTGCCTATACCTACCAAATTATCAGAAGAAAAGCCATTTGTTGCCTTTTCCAATTCTCTGTAGGAAAAGTCCGAGTTCAGATCTTCTGAAGGGAAAGTCATCGAATATTTCATCGATATCTTCAATATACAAGTACCAACAACATATAACAGCACAAAAAATCCGAAAACTCCACCAACTGCCCCAATAACTACTTTGAGACGAGACTTTGTACTGCGATCGTCTCCCCTACCACACACGGGTAGTCCTAGTTCAATGCTACCTCCACAAAGCTCAGTGTTTCCATTTACAAACACAGAACTTCTGTTGGAAAACACTCCATGTTTTGGCACTTCACCTTCGAAATGGTTGAATGATAGATTCAAGTATGTAAGAAAAACGAAATCCTGCAGAAACTGCGGTATGTTTCCTGTGAAGTCATTTTGTGAGAGATCAAGGTCTTGAATTCCCTTCAAAGCACTCAAACTCTGAGGAATCGAGCCGTTTAAGGAGTTACTTTGCAGGTAGATATGCTCGAGGCTCAAACAACGGCCTAGGCCCTCCGGAATGCTGCCTGAAAACTTGTTATCAGACAAATCAAGCTCTCTGAGGTTAAGAAAATCTCCAACATCCATTGGAAATGTTCCACTCAGAGAATTACGAGCAAGATTCAGAGAGACAGTTAAAGATGTAAGAGTGAAAACTTCCATTGGTACAGAACCACTAAGATTGTTATCAGAGAGATTCAACAGCTGCAACTTCTGACAATTTCCCAAACTAGATGGAACACTGCTTTCAAGCTTGTTTCCATCCAAACGAAGCTCGAACAACTTAGTCAAATTCCCAATGCTAACAGGAATCTTGTCTGAAAATCTGTTTCTATTCATGTAAAATTGCCTCAGATTGAAGAGCTTTCCAATATCAGGCAAAACAGGACCATCAAGATTATTCCAGCTAACATTCAACTTATTCAAGTTGATAAGGTTTGTTAATCCAGAAGGGATGCTACCAAACAAGTGATTGCCTCCAAGAAGTAGACTACTCATAGTGATTGAGAGATTAGCCATTGTATCAGGCAATGATCCATAGAACTGGTTGCCATCTAGTCCTAGCAACTCAAGCTTGCTGCAGTTTGTCAACGAGTCGATGAAGTTCAAAGCATCAGCTTCTAGTCTTCCGCCTAGCAGATTACGACCAACGTTCAGTTTCTGCAGACTAGTAATCTTACCAAGATCAGTAGGCACTCTCCCTGAGAATCTGTTATCTGGGAGATCAAGAATCTGAAGATCAGAGATGTTAGAGAATGAAGATGGAATCATCCCGGAAAACCCATTCACTCCAACTAGAAACTGCTTAAGATTTGGGAAATAAGTCCCCAAATTTGATGGAAAACTCCCAACAAGATTGTTGAAAGCCAGAGCAAAGATGGAGATTCTTGAAAGGTTGAAAATCGAAGGAGGGACCGTTCCAGATAGGCTGTTGCTTCCCACTTGCAAGAACTGCAAGCTGGAAAGGCGACCAAGATCGTCTGGAATGGTCCCTCCAAGATGATTCAGGGCTATAGAGAGATTGACCAGTGAAGATAAGTTAGCCAAAAATGGAGGTATTCCACCTGTTAACTGGTTAGCAGAAATGTGAAGAGCAATAAGGTTTGATAAAGTGGTGAGCTCATTAGGTATCTTTCCAACAAGGCTATTATGGTTGAAGTTGATCACTTTTAGCTCTCTACATTGGCTGAGATTAACTGGAATTTCACCTCCAAAGCTGTTATCCATCAAGAAAACGTAGTGCAAACGAGCCAAAAGCCCGATTTCTGATGGGATTTGGCCCCGGAAATTGTTTCCTTGAAGATCAATGAGTCTAAGAAATGTCAGGTTAGTTATGGAAGGTGATAGTGAGCCTCCAAGTTGTTTAGATGGCAATGATAACATGGTGACACGGGCTCGTTTCGAACTGCAGGTAACACCTTCCCATTGGCAGAAACTTAGTGAATCATTCCAAGAAGACATCACATTAAGTGGATCATCTGTTATCTTCTCCTTGAAAGATAATAAAGAAAGATAGTCTGTTTCATTGTTGAAAGAATGAGATTTGAAGCATAAGTAATGTACAAAGAAGATGAAGAAATAGAACAAGTTATTATCTTTTGAGGCCATGTTTGAAAGCAGATGAATTGTGTGTATGATTTCTATTCTCTCAAATCAGTTGAACAATCAAATTAACATTTATATATATGTATCTCATAAATTAGCATTATTAGCTATGAATTCAAACTTGCTATTCAAGAATGATGATTGGTGATCTCAGCAGTTCAAATGTGAACAAATAAATTAAGCTATGTTTGAATTTACTTTTAAACAGAAAGTCACAATTTTTAAGTTCATTTCAGAAAGTAATGTGATTTTTCTGTCCAATTTCAAAACTATGACTTCTGTTTATTTAGACATTAATCTTGCTTCCCAGAAAGTACATTGTTTTGTTAATGTTGTTTGCCAATTTTCTTTTAACAATATGTGTGGATTTTAAGTTTTATATTTTAAATATCTCTATCCAGTTGATCATTAATTTTTCAAATGATTGCATCATCCCACTTTCTGCAATTCTTCAAATGCATAGTTGGTGATAGTCTACATCAACAAAGTCAAGTTCCTAATTATATATTTATGTTCATATGATTTTGGTACAACATCTAATTTTTAACCCTGCACATAATGTATTGATATTTTGTATTGTAATTAGTATTAAAAAAAAAACAAAGAGCAACACTTAGGTGCCCTAGAGCACGATGCCCCCAAACTTGACCATCATATGATGTTACATATACTCTACATGTATCATGTGTATATTATTCAAGTATCATATATATACTTTTATATACATGTGATACCTGTAGATTATATGTGTATAACATAAAAAAATGTAACATCATAAGAACATATATATAACACCTGAAAAGCATGTGTATAACACATAAATCCGTACTCCTGTGTGCCCCAGAGGCATATAAGTTTTTGTCAAAAAAAAAAAAAAAAGACTCGCCTTCAAGTATTTTAAATCAAGGCTTGTAAATATGTTTACCATGTTTATCTTTATCTTTAGCTATATATATAATGAAAGAAGGCCTCTTAAAAGACAAGTGACATGATGTGGATTGCTCTTCCACTCATAATTAGGGAAAGAAAGAGCAATCCGTAATGGTGTCCTTATGAAAATCCGATTTTAGTTAAGTATAAACCTAAGTTCGTCTAATCAATTGGAATCAAAATAGAATAAAATATGTCTTTATATAATCAGCTTAAAATCCAAGTATATTTATTGTTGTTTATTTTATTTATATATATATATATATATATATATCACTTCATAATTATTGCATAAATCTTTGTATTCCATGAGAGAACGCACACAACTATATATATAGTTATCTTTATACATACAAACACATGATAGTAAGACCACTTATGTCACATGTCAAGCCCACAATTCTTTCTCATAGTAATAGTTTTTTAAAATTAAATCTCTAATATATGAAATTTCAAATCCAATAACTTTTATTATGACTCATTAATGACTTTAAATTAAGGTTTATAAAAAACATTACTAAATACTATAAGAATTTTAGTTATTTGTTAAAACAACATATGTTATACTTCAAACATAGAAATTATTTATATATATCTAAAACTAACTGTTTCATTTTTCAAAAACTAAAATAAAATAAAGATGGGTTGACTGAAAATATTGTTCAAATTTATTAATTAATGAAATTGAATAATTTTTGTGAATATATGATTTAAGTAAATTATGAAATTTATTTGGAAATTTTAAATTTTATTTTTCATCTTTTAATTGAAAAGAAAATTCAAGAACTATCTTAGACTTCAATGATAAAAAGCAAACTAAAAAGTTGATGGAAAAGTTGTATAAACAGTAAATATATCAATTTGTTTTTTTTTTTTTTTTTTTGAATATATACTCTTTAAATTGTTCCTTACCTTGTTTAAATATTCGCATAGTTTATAATATTAATCTGACAGTTTTACTATTTAAAATAAGGGTCGTTATGGATTTTCTTATCATAAATTAAGAAAAATAAAAAATTAATGAATAAAAGTGTGTGAATAAATTTTAAGGTGCATGATTAATAATAAATAATAAATAAAAATAAAGTTTCTTATCTAATATAATTAATAAGCTGCAACAAATTTTAATTTTTTTTACATGATTTCATTAATTAATCAGAAAAAAAAAAAACATAAATACAAGGTGGCGAAAGCTCTCAGATTGAGAGACGAGCATAAAGATGAAAACACATGCATGACTAATATTAGCTTGTTTACGAACAAAAATTACAATGACATTAGTTATTTCTTTGTACTAAAGATCATAACACTTGTACATAGTTCTATCAATTAGCTTCAACATCTCAAGGTGATATGGACTGAAATGGGTTTGGGCCTGCAAAAGTAATGCCCAAGAAAAAGCAAGGATAAAAGGCCCATTAGGCTAATTGAGCCCATTAGATTATTGGGGTCCATTTCGCCCATAAGCCCTAATAACATGTGCGTGTAAGAAGAGAATAAGAGAGAGAAAGAAGGCCAGCTCATCACATCTAAACAAGCATACTCTTACACAAGGTAACCTATTATCAATAATATCCATAACTTATTTGTACAATCTTGATCACAATATATTGAAGCTCAAGACTATTACTAGCCACAAGTTATAAGCAAAACACACATCAACCTCTCATGCATTAACTAAATCCCGTGAGATACATGAACAACTCTTGAAAAACCTCTATACTCATTATAAAGCCAAAAGAAATTATCATATGTGGAGAAGTAGTTCAATTTGTAACAGAAGTATTTCCAAAGAGTATATATCTTATGTGAGACCGTCTCACGGATCTTGTTATGTGAGATGAGTCAACTCGTACCGCTTATTCAACAATTTATATAATAGTTTGTGAAAATGAGTTCAATTCCTGGATAATATGAATACATCTCACAATAATTATCCATAAAACGATCTCACATGAATTTTTGTGATTCCAAAACGTACATCTTGACTTCACATGAGTAGTGAACTGCATCGTACTAAAATGCCACATAATAATGGAATTCGAGAAATTGCATTGACCGTCTCTTCCTTCAATAAGTTTCAAATCTCATATCCCCTTGGATTTATATATTATGGATAACCCAATTAATTCATTTTTTTTCAGAGATAACTGAAAAAAAAATTGTTATATAAGATAATAAAAAATTAAATTAGTTCAATTCTTAACAAAAACATCTAGAGAAGAAAAAAAACAAACAAAAAGAATAGGTTATTTAAAAACACAGTCATATTAAAGTGCATGTAGGGTTGTGAGAAGATATATATTCAATTCGTGACATAGCTCCTACGATTCATACAACACATATCATTTTGCTCGATCGTATACGTCTTATAAGGCTTGTGCTACATGACTCATGTCTCACAACTCGTGCAAATCATGTGAAGGTTGACATCCATTTAATTAAGAGTATTTTTTTTTTCAATTATAAAAAATTAAGTCATGTTTTATTATGTTTTTAATAAAAAAAATTCTTTTATTCTATTTAAGTAGTTGTGTGGTTCCACAACTTTATTTGTTTCATGTGTTGAGTTAGCTAAATTAGTTGAGTTGTTGTGGATTAAATATTTGGTATATTTTGTTTGAATGTTAAGTGTTGAGTTTAATTTAATATTATGTTGAGTATACCACTCCGGTCGAATTCCGGCCAGTCCGGCCCATAATTTTTTTTTCGCTCATGAACTTTGTTGTTTTAGTCGTGACTTTTCTGTTATGTTAGTCATACATTTACATTATGTTAGTCGTACATTTACGTTGTTATATTAGTCATACATTCATTTTCAAATTTCATACCCTAGTTCAAAACCACGAACTTTTATGTTATGTTAGTTATATCTTCATGTTATGTTCGGTATGATTAACATAACATGAAGGTAGAACCCTAGAGCGAATTTTGGTGGATGCACTTGCACCTACCAGGCCTGTGAGATGTCTGGGAGCACGTTTCTAAGCGTGTGGGCCAGGTTGACCCGGATGCATGCACAAAAGTTTTGGGGGGAAAATGCGCGAAACCCCCTCGTGATTTGGAAATTTGGCATCGAACCCCCCTGTATCAATGAAAATGCATGAATTACACTATGTTTTTATAAAATCGACGCGAAATCCCCAAATCTGTTAAAGTTGACGGCTGTGCGCTGCACGCGCTGGAGGTACGATTTTTTCTCATTTTTTACCATTATTTTCATGAGAAAAGACCTATTTACCTTTGTTTTTGCTTATATGTGTATGTGTACACTCAAATATACTTCTAGCATAAAACCCTCTCCCATCCTAACTCACAACTGGTATATCTTTTTTTTTTTTTTGTGGTTTCTTAATTATTTAATTTATATTAACATGATTTTGTGCACAATTTGGGTTCAATTTAGTAATGTTGTTTATTTTATCAAAAATTCTCTTAATGTATTTGTTTAAATTTATTTAATTAAATTTCTTTATAATTCAATTTTTGTACTCAATAATAATTAATTATTTCTTCCAAATTTTTAATTAACATGATGATGTTTTCACATTAACATTCGAGTAAAAAAATTAATCAAAATGCCCTGGCCATGTTCCCGTGTTCACCAGCACTGTCGAGCTCGCCGGAATGAGCTTTTCCGGCGAGGCGGCGAAGACTAAGAAACAGGCTGAGAAGAATGCTGCCATTGCTGCTTGGTCTTCTCTGAAACGAAGTGAGTACATTAATCTAACTTCTCATTTCACTTTTGAATCATTCCACTCTCTCTAATACTCTCTCTCTCTCTCTCTCTCAGTGCCAAGCTTGGGTCCATTGTCACAGACAAGCAAAGAAATGGAGCAGAGACGAGTGAACCATAATCATCATTATCATCAAAGGAGAGATGAAAATAGAGTGATTAGAAGAAGGGATCAGTACCATCAAACAAGAGGGAGAATGCAAAGGCCTCAAAGAGGAGATATCAACAATCTCAATAGCTTTGCTCTGAAACGGCCATGGAAATTCATGGATACGTTCTCGGATCCCAGTTCTGAAACCTCCCATGTTCAAAACCACAACAACTTTCTCTCTCTACTACCTCCTCCCCCGCAGAGTGCACTAGAGAGGAATCGGAATTTGATTCTCTCTCTTCTTCTAAATTCCAACAGAAATCTGAAAACCTCGAGTGTATCGCCGTAGCTCCGGCAACGGAATCTAGGGTTCAGAAAACCGTAAAGGAGGTGGAGATCTGGAAATTGGTAGAAAAAGAAGATGGTTCTGGAAAACGAGATAATCACTCTCTGGTTTTTGAAGATTGTAATCAGATTGTAATTCTGCTTGTACAGTGGAGACGGAGCTCCACGACGGCGACGACGGAGGTGGGTGGGTGGCGGCAGAGAGGAGAGAGAGTTAGAGTGAGAAGATAGACGCCATAGTTGGGAGTCTAAGAAGGGTATAACAGAAATTTTAAATAAAAATTTAACGCCGTTAACATTCATTAAAAAAAATGGAGCGTGTGTCGATTTTATAAAAACACACGTGTAATTCATGCATTTTCATTGATACAGGGGGGTCCGATGCCAAATTTCCAAGCCACGAGGGGGTTTCGCGCATTTTCCCCAAGTTTTGGTGTATTATGTTTGGTTTGATTGTTGTGTTATTTCTTAAAATAAGTTTATATATATAAACTTTATTTGGATCAAGTATTTGTTTGAATTTATATAAACTTATGCCCTCAAACATACACAATTTATACTATATATCTGAAAAATTATTTTGTCACATGTTTTTTTCATAAATTAGAGAAAATAAATATTATTATATGATCCTCCATTTATCTAAAATCTTTTTACTTGATTCAGCCATCATATAATTAGGAAAAATATATTGTCACTTAATTTCTTTATAATGGGATAAAATAAAGAGAAGGACTTGGGTGCCCCGGGGCACGGATCCAGTGGGTGCCCCCAACCCGATCCGGATCATATATATATATATATATATATATATATATATATTCTTTTTTTTCCACTTAATTTCCAAAACCTGCGTGTCTTACCTTTCTTCTTCTTTCTCGGTCTTTTTCATCTGCGCAGCCCTACCTTTCTTCTTCTTTCTCCTTCTTCATCTCCTTCCATCTGCGCCTCTTTCTCTGGCTGAAATCAGTCTTCTTCTTCTTTCTCCTTCTTCATTTGCTTCCATCTGCGGCGCCTCTTTCTCCGGTGGAAATCAGCATTCTTCTTCTTTCTCCTTCTTCATCTGCTTCCATCTGCGACTCCTCTATTTCCGACGGAAATCAGCGATTATCTTGCGGTGGAGCTGCTACTCCCATGGAATAATGTCGTTTTGAGCCTCAGTTTTGCCGCCATGAGTATGAGTTCGTGTTCAGATTCTTCTCTTTCTTCATCTGCTTCCATCTGCTTCTATCTACCGCACCGATTCTCCATATGTTTCTTCTTTCTCCATCTCTTTCTTCTCTTACGACGTGGATTCTCCATTGTTGTTTTTCCATTGTTGTTGCTTCTTCATCTTCTTCCATCTCCATCTTTACGCTTTCTTATTATTCTTCAACCTTTGCGATAGAGAGATACAGAGAAGAATTATCAATTGTGAATACAAATCTTACTGCCAACATACCACTAGATGATTTGCAGAAATATTTTGAGGAGAAAGATAATGAAAATCTAGATATATTATGTAATACTGCAGAAGCATACACGTAATACCTGAAAGAGACTTATGTAATACCTGAAAATTAAGTATCAAACACCTTAAATATAAGTATAAATATGTAATACCATATAGATAAAAATATAGTACTTGAAACATATTTATGTAATACCTAAAACATAATTTATGTAATACTTTAAGAATAAATATGTAATACCTTAAACTATAAATAATAATACCTTAAAGTTTAAGCAGTAATACCTTAAAAAGCTAAATATCTAATACCTTATACTCAAATATATAATACCCAAAAGGTGCATAAGTAATACTTCAGAGATAAATATGTAATACCTCAAAGGTGCATATGTAATACCTTATACTTTAAGTTTAATACCTTAAAGATAAATGTGTAATACCTTAAGAGTATATACGTAATACTAAAGAGTATGTATATAATATTAATCACTAAATGAAATTTGGTGTGCGCCCGCATAGCTGCAGGCGGGCGTGGAGGTGGCCTACACGCGGGGTCGAGTTGGGGGTACAGATTTTACCAGGGGCAGACAAGTTTTTGCCTAAAATAAATAGAGTTGGTCTCTTGTGAGACTGTCTCACTGCAATGAAATTCAAATATGTCTTTTATATGTATAAGTATGTGTTTTATAAGTTTTTTTTACAGGTATAAACATGAGTTTTAGAAGTATGTCTTTTACACTCATAAGTATATCTTTTTTGGCAAAATATTTTGTGCAATTGATGCATGGATCTAGACCCGGGTGCATGGATCCTAGGGTCGACCCACCCCACGCGCCTCTGACGCGCGTTTTTACGCACCCCAAGGCGCCCCACACGCTCAAACCCACCAAGATTCGCTCCAAACAGTCATACCCTCATATTATTTCAACATATTATTTTAACCATCTTTTAACCTAAAAACGAGTACTACACCGAGCTTCTTGAACTAATCCAAAAAAAGATTTAACCTATTTTTAAATATTCATAATCAACCTAGACCTCCTAAAGAGCATGTTGGAATAAATAAGGGTAAATAAAGGAAGTTTGATCAAATAAGGCGACCCCACTTTGATTATTTTTTCTCACTCCTGCATATTTTCTCTCTCATCGATCCCCTCGCCAGATATCACCGTCCATGGCGAGCCTTTGGCGAGCCGCGATGGGCTCGGCTCCAGCCGACGCCGATGAATACGACGGAGTGGAGTTCTGGGGAACGCCGGAGCGCTCCGGCTGGCTTATGAAGCAAGGTGAGTACATCAAGACCTGGCGCCGCCGCTGGTTCATTCTGAAGCAGGGGAAGCTCTTCTGGTTCAAGGAGTCAACCGTCACCCGCGCCTCCAGGCCACGTGGCGTCATCCCTGTCTCCGATTGCCTCACCGCCAAGGGCGCCGAGGATGTCCTCAATCGCGAATTCGCCTTCGAATTGTCCACTCGGAATGATACCATGTACTTCATCGCCGATTCCGAGAAGGAGAAGGAGGATTGGATCAATTCCATTGGCCGATCCATTGTTCAGCACTCCAGGTCTGTTACCCATGATGAAATCCTTGATTACGATAGCCGAAAAGGCTCCGGGTAAAGGTTTAATCAGTTTTCGCTTATTACTTCAGATCTTTTCCTCAATCATTAAAAAAGGAGATAATTTTTCAGGTTTTGATTGAAGAGTCCAGTCATTTCTGTATGTGTTCTGTATATGTTTGCCTGATGTATGTTCTCCTTTTCATGGAGTTGGGGTATTATAAGTGTATTTAATGTCAATTGAATGATAATATGCAGTTAATGTGATTGGATCATGTTGCTTGCTCAGATATTTTCACTTTAATGTGTAATTTGAGTATTGGAAATCTATCTTGGTCGATTTAGGCATTGACAATTTGAGCTCTGCTTTTAGAATCGATTCGTGGTACTAATGGTTCCGGAATAGGTGGCTCTATCGTGGCAAGAAGCATCGAGCTAGGCCTTTATTATGAGATAATATTCGTCATTCATAATTCACTAACAGTGGTGAACTGGGACTACTTATTCACACTTTTATTTTCTTGAAGTTGCTATGACTTGTTTAGGTTTTTCATTGTATTTCTGACCACTAAGTTACTTGTCTCCTAAGGATCTTTGGGCTTGAAAATGCACGAATCTTTCAAAAATGGAAGGGTGTCACCGTGTTAGTTGAACCGTTGATCTAATTCCCATGGGAATCTAATGTGTTAGGTTTGTTCGTTAGTATTATAAATGTAATCTGCATTCTGTTTGCATCTTTGACAGATGATATGTTAGATAGATGTATTTAGTAGTCCCTTGCATTTAACATGTATCAGTAGAGATATCCATCCATCTTAGAGTACCCTCAACGGTGTTATCTTGTCTGAATATCCAATTAGTAACGTAGTTTTGTTGAGTACATCTGGGAGTTTTTCGGAATGAAAGCTTAGAATCAAACTTGTAATTGAACGAGAATTCCTTGATCACGCCTAGGTTGGTCGCGTTTTTCATACTGTGTGCATTTCAGATTTTGCTGAAGTGCTTGGTGAAATGAGTTACTGCATAGCACTGCCAGTATATATCTTTAAGCGTAGTGCAACTGAGTTACCCGACTATGGATGTTAATCACCAGATTTGATTCGTTCAGTCTGAACTAATCAAGTAATTCAACATCAAGTTCTTAGGAGCAGGATATCATTTTATGAATATGGTTTGTTGATTCAGTTGAGTGCATTAAAATTTAGGTTATAATTGTTCGATTTTTCTTGAACTCAGTCTGAAGCCCTCGTTCCTTTTTTCTTGATTGGTCGAAAACGTGGGTTGTAAAATAGTTAAAGCCACATATTCTTCAATCTTGTGCGGCCAAATACTTGTTACTGTTGTTTCGTTATGAAGCTATAGAAACTTATTAATTGTTCTATTTGTCATAAGGACAGCTCTAACATCTAATTTAGTGCTCGCAACCTATGCGATGGAGCCGACTCACACTTAGTATCATTATGCATTTTGATTGTTTAAACGGTCTCACAAGAAAGTGTCTCATATATAGATATAGCTTATAGAAGCTATGGCATCTATTTATTTATATTATATAAATATGTAGGTTTTGGTGCATGTACATAGATACTTAGATATGACATTTCATTGTAGCCAAGTGGTTTTTTCTTAAGGTAAAGTCATAATGGGGAATGTGCATCTAATTCTATGGTAACTTTTTATGAGAATAACTTAGAAATATGTTGTGATAAATTATTCTTAACATTTATTATATGTTACCTTTTTACATAAATGCATCCAATATGATATAATCGCTTTATTTATGTAATTATATTGCTGATCATAAATATTCATAAAATAACAACAAATGTCATCAGTATTTTTTTTGTTATTATTGTAGTTAGATGAGAAATAAAATAATTGTTGTTAACTAAATTATAAGGAACACACCCGGAATATTTTTTTCAAGTGAGAAATCTGCATTAAAGATATGTAATATAAATTTAAAATTAGTTTTCGTCTAAAGCTTGCATCAATTAAGTTGTGTTGGCCAATTCGACATTAACTTCTAGCAGAGCAATTTAATCGAGTGTCATATGTAAAATCGTTGGATAGAAATTTTGAGATTTGAGCTCAACTTTAAATCGACTTTTTAGGATCAAGCTTGATTGGAAAACGAATCAATAAACTCAAATCTTAAACTTCATTATATATATTAAAACCTATTATAAAGACGATCAATAAGATTCGATTTGATCATCTATAGGTAAATACATATATATCAAGAAAGGTATATAAAATGTAGTAAATTCAATTGGGGTCGTGATTCTAAATAGCATTCAATTTCGTAAAATAAATAATAATACTACAGAATGATATTATCTTTCTGTTTTCAAAGATAATAATATTCTCTTTAATATAAATAAACCCTTAAAAATGATTTAGAGAGCAAAATGGGAAGGGCGAATTGGAAAGATTATAATTTGGGAAATTCAAAACCAATCAATACTGCAAACTATGAAGCAATTCAAATTAACAGAAGATTAGATGAAAGAGAGATTGGAATTCATGGCTCAATTGGAGAAGGACTCATCAATTTCGATTTTGACGACCTGGCCGTCGTCGTACTTATCTTTTCTGGGCGGCAGCGGCGGCGCCGGAACCCTCGGCGGCCCTCTCCCCTTCTTCTTATCCTTCGGCCGCGCCTTTACATGCAAAAATCAGCCTAAATCAAAAACCTATAGAGAGAGAGAGAGAGAGAGACAGATGAGAGAGAGAGTTACATTGCCGAAGGAGTGATTGAAACGCTTTCCCCGAGCAGTTTTCTTGTCCCCTCTGCCGCAGTAAACTGAATAAAAACGTTAAATCAGAGCGACACAGAAACACGCAAAGAGAGAGAGAGAGAGAGAGAGAGAGAGAGAGATGGTTCACTTACTGAGAGGAAGGGTGGTCGGGGTGGAGAAGGAGGTGGAGAGTGAAATGGCGGAGCTAGAGTGGATTAGGAATTGAGATTTGGAGGAGAGAGAAGAAGGAACGGCGACGTAGTGGGAAGCCATGGGAGGAGCTCCAAGCAAGAGAGAAGCCATTGGGGATTGAGTTCCAGAAATGAATTCGTGGCCGATGGAAATGGATTTTGCTGTAGATAAAATGGTCGAACCCAACGACGTCGTATCGTCTGGACTGTCCCATCTTTTTCCGGTTTTGCCCTTCTGAGCTAGTTATGAATTTTCAAATATGCCCCCCTCATTTTGGCGTATTTTAACTTTCCACCCACAATAATATTGTCCCCTCAGAATTGGATTTTCTTTGTAGGGATGTAATAATTTTCTAATTTGTACTCTAAGCATGATCTTGTTTTGGGTATCTCTTCTTCATAATACTATTTCTATCTTTCTTTTTTAATTTATCATGTAAAATTGTTAACATTTAATTTTATTATACGAACGTAGACACGATATTTTATCGAAGGCATGAAAATAGAATCAACACAAAGAAAGACAAAATTAACCAGCCAAATGAGCGATGATGTTCACTGCTCATATGAAATTTGATCTTGAGTTTCGTATGGGCTAATGATGACTGTAGTGCGGGTGTTTTTCGATTTCTCTAAAGATACATTTCGAATTTCCTGAAATGTATTCCCATGAGGTGGGGATTGGGGATATTTTCGACAATTGGCAAGGCTGGTCGATTTCTGTTTCAAATATCCTGAAATGTATTCCTATAAGGATGGGGAAGGGGGATCGTTTCCCCAATTCACAAGGCTTGATCATTTTGTCTACTTCATTCCCGACAGAGCCCCATGAATTATATATATATATATATATATATACACACACACACAAATACAGGGACGGACGGACATGGGGCCAAGGGGGCACTGGCCCTCCTGAATTTTTTTAAAAAGTAGGGGTATTTCGGTCATTTCATATATTTCCATTAAAAAAATCACATCCACTCTCCAACAGCAGTAGCAGGCGAGAGTTTTCATTCCCAAAACCCATTTCATTTCACCATTCTCTCCCCCTAAAACTTAAACCCTAATCTCTTCTTCTTTCTCAATTGATTTTCCACTATATTTCAAGGTAAATTTTACTATTATTTACTCTTATTTACATTATACTTCATCATAATTATTTATATATGGTGCTTTAAATTATATATGTTTGATTTATTGATTAATTGAAAATGATTGTTTTTTCTTTTACATTTTGTTTAAAATTCTTATATGCTTGAAATTATGGAAAAATTTCATTGTGGTAGGAGATGGACAAACTTATTTTATCAATTCCATTTTGATTTAGGAAGTTCCTGCACATTTAATTTATTTTCCAATACTTCAATCTTTTTTATAGATATAGATCATGGAAAGATACTTCGGAAAAATACGATCCAACGTGGAGACATCATTCTCTTCAATAAATGCACCCGTTGTTCAACTTCAACCAACACCACATCAAAATAATGATAATGAAGTTGATATAGAAAATCTTCCAAGTGATCCGAGACTACGACCTAACATAATGAGCTATCCATCTAATTTAATCGAACATGTAGAGCTTATTTACTCAAAGGTCCATGTCAACCACGTGAGCATGATTTTTCTCAAATGATAGGTGGAAATCGAAAACTTAAATTTGTTGCATCTTGGTTTGATGAATTCAATGATTGTCTAGTTGCATACATTGAAAATGATGTATTTAGAAATGTTAGCAATGAAACAATTATGCATCGGTTTCAGAATATGAAAAATAGAAGAGAAATGTTGTAAATACATTCATTTTATCGTACAATATATTTATGTTATTGATTTAGAATTTTTGTATTTATATTTTTTATTAATTGACTTAGGCCCCCCTAAGTCAAAATCCTGGGTCCGTCACTATATACATACATGAGTATCAGCACGTGCGTCGCACGTGGAGGATGATTTTTTTAATCAAAAATATTACATTACTATTAATCTTAAATAATAATTTTTTTATAATGATATATATTAAAAAAAATTCGAAAATAATATATCATAAATTAGAGTCCTAATATAATAGAGTCTCACTCATAATAGAATTCCTATATAATTTTAGTTTAGAATTCTAATGAAAAATTATTTAAGTATGAAAACCATAAAATGCAATTATAACATTAAATAAAATCTTTAATAAGAATATATTAGACAATTCATATTTTATAGAAGTATCCATACTGTAAAATTATTTAAATATGAAAATCATAAATTACTATTATAACATTAAATAACTTTTTTAATAAGGATATATTAGACAATTCATATTTTGTAATAAATATTCATACTTTTATAGAGGTAATAGATATAATAGAATCATAAGGAGATTTAAGAGTCGAGTGCATTAAAGTATTGAAAAATGATGGAAATTAATAAAAATGTAATAGGATAGACAAAAACTTGCGTACCCCTGGTACACCGTAACCCCCAAAGGTATTATTAGTTTGGTATTAGATATATATATATATATATATATCCATGAGGTATTATTGGTGTATTCATAAGGTATTAGTTGTATATTCTTGAAGATATTAGTGATATACTCATAAGGTATTAGTTGCATATTCATAAGGTATTACGTGTATAGTTGAAATATATGTTTTAGTGAAGGTATTATTCAAGGCATTACTTGTTACATGTTAAGGTATTACTCATATTACTTAAAGGTATTACAATAAGTGTTTGGGGGCACGGTGCCCGGGGGCACGCAAGACCTACTCAATAGGATAATTTATGTTTCTATGTTTTAACTAGTTTATTAAATTGTGTTTTTATCTTTTATTTGGATTATTGGTCATTGTTTTTTTGATATTTAAGTCACATATACTTCTATGAATTATTTTTATGTCTTAATTAGATAAAAGAAAAACAATATGGGGCCGGGAATATGGAATAGGATCCTAGTGATGCAGTCAGGAGGCGAAGGAAAATTTGCCGTTTCGCGATGGGATGAGGATTCGGATTCCCATTAACGCAAGGACTGATTGCCCCAAACTTTATCCTACTCTATTGCCAATCCCTAATATATTATCGGGAAAATTTCACATTTGGTATCCGAAAATATGGTATATTTTAGATTGGGTATCCCAAAGTTCGACTTAATCAATTTAGTCCCTCAGTTTTACAAAATCGATCAAAATTGGTACCCGCCCTTAAAAATCCGTCTAAACTGACGGAAGTTAATTACCTTGAAACTACTTGGTGCTGAAAATTAGATGGCTTAGGGACTTGAACATAAATTGTAGAGAGTTTAAGGGTTCATTTGTAAATAGACAGTAAGTTGGAATTTGCAATTAAGTCCCTGGTTTACCCTAATTTCCCAAAACCACCCCAGATCCACCCCTGCCCCAGCCCCGTCGCTACACCTCAACACCACCACCACCGCCGCTGCCGGCGACGGCCCACTGGCAGCACACACACGCCTGCAGGGCGCCGCCACTCAAGGCGGCGCCATCCCACACACATAGCGCACACACACAACACACACACACACCCGTTGCACACACGCACACACAACGCACAGCAACGCCCCCATCCACACACCCGCACAAACAAGCACCTGGCGCGACGGCGCCCCTTTCACCTGACACTGCACACACAACACACACCCACAAGTCACACACACACAACACACACGCACATAGTGCACGGCGCCACCGCCACGACGGCACCTCCATCCACAAACCCGCACACACACGCACCCGTCGTGGCGGCTCCCCTTCACCCGATACTGCACACACAACACACACCCACAAGTCACACACACACGCACACAATTTCTGTGTGTTTGTGCCGGATTGCCTTTCTTATCACATACCTCTACTGTCCTCCTACTCTTCAATCTTTTCAAGAATCGATCGATTTTGTCAAGAGATTGAGGCTGCACACGTGAAGATGAAGATTGAGGGAAAAATTAGGGTTAAAATGTCTAATTTTCGCACCATTTGGTTCAAAGTAGTTAACTTCCGTCAGTTTTGACAGATTTTTAACGGCATGTACCAATTTTGATCGATTTTGTAAAACTGAGGGACTAAATTGATTAAGTCGAACTTTGGAGTACCCGATCTAAAATATACCCTATTTTCGGGTACCAAATGTGAAATTTTCCCTATATTATCAATTACTTTTTGTAAAGATATTGATAGATTGTTAGTTCTTCGTGTCTTAATAAAATTAAGATTTTGTTAGAACACAAATTACAGTTAGTTTCCAATGAATATTCATAAGAAACCAAAATTGAGTCCCATAAAAGGAGGAAAAAAAAGAAGAAACCTTTCAGAAAGGTTTCGTGAAACCCTATAGTTTTAGGGCTTCACGAAAGCTTCAAGGTTTCGTGCAACCCTATACTAATTTATGTAAATTATTTAAAAAATTATGTAAAAAATTTAAATAATTAGGAATTGGTAAATTATTGATTGGTTAATATTTTAGACTTAGTTTTTAAACATCTCTAAATATTAACCAATCAACAATTAACTAACCAATCCCTAATTTTTTTAATTTTTAACTGCAATAATGGATTAATTAATTAATTAGGGATTGGTTAATATTTAAATTTAGTTTTTAAACTCAGTTTAAACTCTTTTTTTTTAATTTATGTAAATTCTTGATTGATTTATATTTAGATTTGTATTTATTTAATATTTCGATGTTTTGATGTTTGTACATGTGTAGTTCGATTAGGAGTGGGTTCGTCTGTCATTTTCAGGGGACTATCACGTACATTAATGGATATGTACGTCTGAGCATCCTCGATAATATCAGGACACAATTACGAGGGATTGGCCGGCGGTGCGAGCGTACTTTCTTGAACAGTTTCTTTGGGTATTTTCTTCTTTGGAAGACCAACAAGGAGTCATGCAAGTCGTTTCTACACGTCCTCATGTCTCACTGAGATTAGTAATGAGTAGACCATCCCTAAGGATGAGAGATGGTTTGCTATAAGGTGAGACCGACACATTTGTCGTTTTGGGAAGATGGAGTTTGCCCTTGTCACTGGTCTAAAGTTTGGTGACTTAATTTTCGACCCAACATTAGGGGATCACACGCTAGTAGAAGGGGCGGTGTACTATAGAGTCCACGCTGATTCTGCTCGGGTCACGGTTTCTCAGCTCCTTGATCGATTCAGAAGCGGCGAGTTTAGTGACAGCACGCAGGACTCTATCAAGATTGCCAAGATCTTGATTTCATACTTGATGTTGCTCGGGTTGGACCCTGGGAAGACTTTTCCTGATATGTGGGTTTGGGACCTGGTCAAGCATGAGGATCTTTGGGAGAGCTTTCCATGGGGGAAGTTGAGTTTTCTCACCCTCCTATACTACATTGATGTGATACTGAAGACTTTGTCAGTTCGGGCAGCCGTGTCAAAAATCCACTTCTATGGGTTCTCAACAGCCCTGATAGTACGTATCTTCTATTTTGTACGAGGAATTATTTGAAAGTCGGCTGAATTTCTAACGTTGTTTGCTAACTAAAATATCTATCTATTTGTTTTATCTAGTTATGGGCATTCGAGGTGATACCATTGACGTCCAGATATGTCGGCCGCATATTAGACACGACAATATATATGCCTAGGTGTTTGAAGTGGGGACTGAAGAGGTCAGAGGTCGATATTGCACACATTCTGGATGACGAGGTAGTTTACATAAACGTGCAATGAAATAGATTTTTTAATTTAAATTATTATTACTACTCATATATGTTTGTGTTTTAACTAAACTCACCAGGGCATCGAGTGTTTTGAGCGGCTGGAGCCCAACCCAGAAGAAAGGACGCAGCCGTACTGGAGTGGCATTGATGACGATATATTTTCAGGGCATCCAGGTGATCCAGCAAAAGAAAGGACATCGTCCTACACGGGTCACTTCATCTACGGCACACACTGATGATGTTGGTCTATCGAGACGACGTGCGGTCTGAACAGGCTAAGCTTCGACGGCCGGTGTTTGGGCAAGCCGTTCGAGGTTGGGCACTCATACGCATGTGCAGTATAAGCACCCAATTGTGGATGATGAGGACGATGAGATGCCCATTCCAGCCTCTCCTGTTGCTCAGAGGTTCCCAGATTCACACTATGAGTCCCAGGGCACAGCCCATGCACAGAGTTCAGGGGTGGATGACGATCTGTTCACCGGGTTAACAGGATGGCTACAGGAGGATAACGATCGACGTGATCGAGCTCTTCGTGAGTATGTTGCGATGGAGTTCCTAGCGTCCGTAGTCACACATTCCGGGTATGATCCAGGATCAGCTGACGACGTAGTGGGAGGTGATGGGGCATGGACCGGACACCAGTGGGTGGCACCTGATGCAGCTACTTACCAGACACCAGTCCACAGTGATAGAGTTGTTCCACCTGGTTCGACGGAACCTTCAGCCGTTCCGATTGACCTTTAGTCTGTGTCAGGGGTGAGCAGACCTTCATGCGTACCTCTTATCATCCTAGAGACGGGCCCTGTTGGACCTGCAGTTCGACGGAGAGAGCTATCTAGAGCTGTACGCAGCCCGTTTTTAGGGATTGAGCCGACTAGAAGAATGGGACTCAAATACACAGACTTGAAGGCTGTACTCCGAAGGTGAAGACGATAAGGTCACTGGTGTAAGCATTCATGTTGTTTTGTCTGGGAATTTCTACAGTCATATGTTGTTTAATTATTATTGTTTAATACTTAATATTCTATTTTGGATATTGAAAGACGCAACGTCGGTGTGGGCATACCAGTCGGTCCATCTTTCTTCTGGGACATCCTTGATGAGTCAACTGATATGAGTTTCCAGGTAATACTTAGTTCTTAAAGTTATGTATATATTTAAAAATTATGTACTTTAACGTTATATATTATATAGGTCCTTGATGCGTACCTTGGCATACTTCAGAGCCGCCAAGAGGCTGCCAGCCTTCATCCCCGATACTCGCTTGTCGGGCAGGTGCAGATGGTGGATTGTCACTTCTTCGTAAGTTCATATAAAAATTTAATTGATTTGGATGTGGACAATTACTGTTATTGTATCTGATCAGTAATTGTCGTATAATGTATGAAATTTGTAAGGAAATTTAGGCAAGAAAGCATCTTGACGAGGATGACGAGACGAAATACAGGGGGCCCATTCGGGAGCAGTTTTCATTTGAGGACTTGGAGCTACTTACACCCTATGTGCTAGGGGATAAACCAAAATGGAACTTTCTACAGCCATGGACGAATGGCATACAAGCTGTAAGTATTTAATATGAATGGTTTGTATTGTATAAGCTGGACATCCGAGTTGATTATGGTTGAAAATAAAAGGTATGGGCGGTACTGAACTTGGATGGCCATTGGGTTGCATGTGAGATAGATCTCCAGCAGTTGCGGATCGTTCTGGTTGACCTCCTGAGGCATAAGTACTCCCCGGAGATTTTAGAGTCGCGGTACAAGCAGACCCTGTCACTTCGTCGCATTCTGCCACGGTTGTTGGAGCATTGTGGATTTTATGAGAAGTCATGGGCGATGGGTCGCAAGATTCCTCCAGGTACAGATGAGTACTATTTTTCATTGTTCGAGTCGAACTTGTACTACCAGCAGGATGATAGTCACTCATGTGGGGTGTGGGCGTTGATGTCTGTCGAGAGTGGGATGATATGAGAGTGGCCAAGGGCGACAGTTTAGAAGTATAAGACGGTCACTGCCCTTTGGAAGTGAATAGCCTTAGTGATTTATAGGAATTCCACTAATAGCGACACTTGCCCTGAGGATTTTTTTGATTAGTTTTGAAAAGTTTGAACATGTTATTACTTTTATTTTTATTTGAAACATCTATAATATATATTTGAACAATGAATCAAGTTCTAACTTTACTTAATTTGCAAATATAACATGAACTATCATATTAATCTGTTACACTTATTACACAGCATCATGTTCTCTACTCAAATATATAGGGCACTTTCTTTTTGTGTGTGCATCTGACCCACAAATCGAACATTTTTTCTTTCTTCTTGGCTTTGTTCCACTTTGGTGGGCGGTCAAGTCACCTTCCTCGTATTGAGTGGCAAGGGAAATGTATTGAGAACATGTGGTTACGTTATGACCTGGTTGACCACAACGACTACACAAGGTCACCCCTTTCCGTCACAATCCCGACTGTTCACCAGTAGAAGGTATTCGCTTGCCTCTTGGTCGACCGGCCTGTTTTGGTTGATCTAGTGCAAGACAAACAAAGTTACGAACCTCATCATCAATAACCTATCCTGTCGGATCGGGCACAGGCAGAACTTCACCAGCCCACGTAATATAGATATGAATGTATTCAAAAGAAAGTAATCTGAAATGGAACTTCGACATACCAATCAAATTCAACTTCCTCATAACAGTATGCAGCATTATGGAACAGCCCGACAAAATGTGATCCATACTTGACTAGATTCTGCTAAAGGTGGAAACAACAAAAACTGTGGGCTTCAGGATAGACATGTTGAATGGCATTACTGATGCTCACATGTTGATCGAAGACAATAACCAGGCCATCTGGGCAACCAAATGCTTCTCGAACTTTAAGCAGAAACCATGTCCAAGATTCATCGTTCTCGACATTCCCTATCCCAATTCCAAGGGGAAAATTTGATCGTTTCCATCTTTTGTCACGACAATAAATCCAATCCCTTTGTACTACCCCTTCAAGTGACAACCATCCACAACTATAACAGGTCTTGAATACTGTTGAAATCCGACAATAGATGCACCCAATGCAAAAAAAACATACTTGAATTTCCCATTCTTCTGAGTGTCTATTGCAGTATATGTACCCGGATTACGTTCCTTCAATACCTGTAAGTAAGCCGAAAGCATGCTGAATGATGTCTTTGGATCACCGTATGCACTTCTCATTGCATAACGTTTTGCATTCAATGCATGTCTATAACTCAGATTCAATCCATGTCGTGAGATCATTTCTCGAATAATGTCCCTAGGAGTGAGATCAGACTTATCTTTTCGGAGCCTCTGGACAAAATAATCTCCAATCAAAGAGGCCGGAAGTCTGCGGGGTGCACTAGTGTTCAGCTCACGTGAACAAGTATGAGGCAGGAGAACTTTGGAGATTTTCCAAATACCATATTTTTCCGAGCAGCCAAAACGAAAGGACAGTCTTTTTGAATGCATTTCACGTACCATCGGTGTTTGTCCGAGTGGTCCACATGAAATTCGAGTTGATTCTCCAAATGATAAATCCCAACTGCATTCTTCAATTCAACCTTACTGCCAAACGTCGAACCCTTTTGCAGACCCTGTGGAGCTTGCTCAATCTCTAAAGAAGCAGGATGCTCAAATGAAGGTAACTCTGGAATATACCACTCAGCTCGCATTATGTCAGAGCAAAATTGCTCATATGCTTCTCGTTGCTCCTTATCCAACCCTGCCTCAACATCTTCATCCAGTACAAAGTCATCTTCTTCATTGTTTGGATCTATCAAAAATAAATATATATGTCAATTTGTTAATCAAGATATATATATATATATAAATTTATATATGTACTCACAAAACATGATTGTCCTGTTCGATGATCATAGTCTTCTTGTTCCGATCCATATTCGTGCGTCGATTCTTCAATTTCATTAGTTGGGTCCAAGTTCAGGTCCAAAACGTTAACACCAGTGTAGTCAACACGTCCAGATAGGGATGGCCAAGGTTCACTCCTATCATTTGAAGACGTTCCAACACATGTGTTGTCTAAACCCCATGTCGAAAACAATTCCTAGTCATCGTGTACATTTAACGGAACATTTGACGAATTCAAATTTCCAACGTCCTCACTGCTCACATTAAAAGTTTGACCACCTCGATTATACTCCTCATCTACTGAACTTTGTTGTTTACGATAAGAGAATCCATCTGATACTCCAACGTCCATCCTTTTCAAAGACACGAAAAGAACTAAAAGTCCATCGTATTCTGCAAAACAGTTCTGCAAATCTAAATCATTCTTGATTTTTTTCCTCTTCAACCTTCCAATTCATTTCCACTAGAGCATGAATCAAATAACTCCAGCAATTCATGTCTGCATATATGACCTGATGAATTGAGCTCAATAAATCTTGATATGTAAAACTTTCAAGATGAATGAGTGTTTGACTACCATTTACATACTGTAAACCTTCCCAATATCCTCCGAACCATAAAGCCACGGTGAAAGTCATTTTCTGCTTCAAAACAATTTAATAATTAAAAAACTAAAAAATTGAATAATTATCATATTAAATAACAAAAATAGAAGAAAAAAACTGATTTTTTCAAAAAATATAGGGTTGCACGAAACTCGGAGTAGTTTTCGTGCAGCCCACACAGATTGTGGTTTGCACGAAATGGAGTAGTTTTCGTGCAACCCTATAAATATAGGGTTGCACGAAAACTACTCCATTTCGTGCAAACCCCACAGATCGTGGGCTGCACGAAACCTACTCACATTTTCGTGCAACCCTATATTTTAGGGTTGCACGAATTTGTTCGAACCTTTCGTGAATGCTTAAAATCTTTGGGAAATTCTAAATGTTTTCGTGAAACCCTATTTGAATACTAATTCTCTTAGAAACCTAATTCAAAGATGAACTTTGTAACAATTCAAATCATAAACCCTAAAATATACAATATACCATTAAACTAATTTCTACAATAAACATCTACATGTATTTACTTAAATTTTAATATAAAATTTTGAAATTGTAGACTTACTTGATTCTCCTTGAAGATTTCTGAAAAAATTTCTATCGGAAAAGCTCTTAAGAAATTGATGTAAATTTTGTGCGAAATGAATGTTGAATTTGAATTTAAAGTAGTAAAAATAGAGTAGGTGGTGAGTGAACATTTATGGAGTTAGATGAGGAGTAGATAAAAATTTAATGAATCTTGTAAAATAAAAACCAAAATAAAATGTGAAAAAAATCCATTCTGTAAAACAACCAAAATAAAATGTGAAATAAAAAGCAAAATAAAATGTGAAATAAAATCCACGTTGTAAATAAGACGAAGAAAAGTAAAAAATAAAATAAAAACACTGAAATAAGTTACCAATCATTGCAGTAAAATGAAAAGTGGGTATTTGGATATATTTTGTTATATAATTTGGTATATGAAACAATTAATTATATTGTTTGATAAAATAATCACATTTTATATAAAAATGGGTATGTCAGACCATTTCCTCTTTTTAAATATGTGAAGAAGTCATTGTAATTTATGAAACTTTTTTTTTTTTTTGGTTTGAGATACTGGAAAATGAAGAATGAAAAAAAGAAGAAAAAAAAACTTCAATCCTAACAGCTTATAAACTCAAATAGATACATAATAATTAAGTTAAATCTCAAAGTTGTTGTAAACAAGCTTAGAAGGCGAGCTCACACAAATACAGTTTATCCTTAAAGTTAAGCTCTGCAGTATCTTAGCAAATTAGTATTTATTATTTCTTTTAAATTGGATTATATTTTAGTTCTAAACATTATAATTTAAAAGAAGAAAGTTATAGAAACAGCTATTCCTTAAAGATGAAACAATTCAAAAATTCCTTATAAATATTCAAAAGATTCCTAGTAAATATGGGATTGTAACCAATGTGCTTTCATTTTTACAACAGACAACACATAATTGGTGTACTCTTACTTAGCATATTTTCCTGTATTCACTTACCCAGGAATCCACTCTGCTCTTAATTCTGCACTGCGTATTGATATGCCAAATCAGCATCGATCTTCGTCGACTTTGGATGACCAGCACTCACGAATGCGATCTCCGCCAACTCTATGGCCTTAGCAAGTCCTTGAACTTTGCGTTCACACTCGATTTGCTCGTCCTCAGGAACACTATCAGCCACGATGCCAGCACCGGATTGGAGATGTGCTATCCATTCTTGGCGCTTCTGGCCGTCCTTGTAGGAAAACATTGTGTCGTAATGGGCTCCAGTGGGGAACACTATTGTTCGAAGAGCCAACGCAATGTTCATATCGCCTAGAAACGAGATTCCTCCAAAACCACCACTGTAAGGGCCCCGTCTGGTTGGTTCGAATTGATCGATCAACTCCATTGCCCTCACCTGAATTATAGAACACTAATGTTATTTGTCTGCCAATAGGACTTTTTACAGTATTTAAAAAGTTTGGCTCCTGCAAAAGCAACAGAAAACTGTAACAAATAGCAGGCCGTGAAAGCTCGTGATTTGAGCAAGTGAAAACCTCGTTATTTTAGTAGCTAAGTTGTAGGGGTGACAGTATTGACCTGAAAAATTATGGGTTTGAGTTTGGCTTATAAGGAATGCCATGGACCTCACACCACAAAAAAGCATGCAGAACGTTTGAACATTCAGTTTTCATGAAGTAGAATAGGTATTTAAACTATGTCTTGCATCATGTAGGGTCCCGGACACATGACATATTAGGCAAGTATACCTGATGGAAAGACGGGAAGGAGAAAGACTAATCATTAATCTTTCAACATTATACTTGTTATTTATCTCAATTTATTTGAGATAACTTAAAATTTCATTTAGTGTACTGTAACATATGCAAAAGACGAAGAGTTACCTTTGGGGCACCGCTGACTGTGCCCACAGGCAATGCAGCACGCAGAGCATCCCATTCTGTAAGATGATCGAGCAACTCTCCAGTAACCTGTAAGCATAATTTTCCATGAATGTGAAATATTTCTCGAGGGAAGATTCAGATTGTGTGGAGGGAAAATCTGGCAACTCTAAAAATCTGAAAAATGCGAAAAACAAAAAAAATCCTTTTTCAAGTAAAGAAGGTGAAAAATAAAAATGTTGCAACTCCTAAAAGAGAAGGAATTAATAAAACTTCTATAAAAAGAAGGGACCAATAAAAGTAACAATGTTTCCTCATAAGCAACAGTACAAATACAATTTAATGATAATTCCAAATTATTTTCCATCAAGGCCATTCAAATGTCAACAAAAAGTATGTTCTTACCGTAGAGCTGATGTGCATCACATGGGAATATCGTTCAATGGTCATGAGCTTTTCCACTTTGACAGAACCAGGCTTTGAAACCTGTATCAAGCACCCATAAAACACAGACTAAATCTATAGGTAGTATCAGTTATGAAGGAAGAAACTTAATCATGGACAAATTTGCAAGACGCAGAAAATTGATCCATTAAAGTGGTTTTATCACTACATTGTGACCCATCTAGAGAATACGATACCCTTGAAGGAGCTCTCCCCTTTTGGGTAAATGAAGTGTTCATTCATGAATCAAGGGTAAAACCTCTTCATATGGATGGGGCTTATTTGAAATCACCATATTGACTTAACTTGGATATTTTATAATTTTATAATGCTTTAGCAAAACAATCAAGTTGTAGCAACAAGGAAGAAAGAATTAGAATATAACAACCAAGGAAACAAAACTAAAAATGAGTGTGTGTATTTGAAGGAAAGGTGTGTACTACTGCATGGAACAGTGACATTAATTTAGATAAATAACTATAAGGAAAATAATTTCTGCACACATAGATAATGCAGTTCAGTGATGAAATTATCTTTGTACGTAGAAATGATTTTCCTTTACTTTAGTGACGAATAAAAGTTCAAAGATAGAGGGCTTTTCTCAAAACTAAATTTCCATCATTATTTTGTCCAACGTGGGTGGCTCATAGAAGCTCAATAAGCGCATTGGATATTAAAAGAACAATGGCTCGATCATCTTAAGCCCCAAATACTCGTAAGCTAGGACCCAACTTATTCTGTGAAGGATGAAAGTTCAAACCAAAATCATGCATAATTCATCATTAGATACAGCCCCTCATAATATGTCATTGTAAATAGAAATAACAAATTTTATTCACTGATCTTTGAACTGAAACTGCTGTCAAGTGAAGTATTAATTGAAGTGTAGATAAGGTGCACCAAACTCAGGAATTTTTCCACTAGATTCAGTATGACTATAATTGTCATTGAAGTGTAATGTCAGTATGAACAAACCTTTCCAACATCGTTCCTGCCCAAATCAACCAACATAATGTGTTCTGCATTTTGCTTTTCATCCTTTAGCAGCTCCATCTCTAACTTCTCGTCCTCATGGGGTGTCATCCCTCTTCGAGTGGTTCCAGCCAAGGGTCGATTAACAATCTTTTTCTGTCCATAACAGTGATATATAAATACTTCAAGTATTTGTCTATATAAAACATACATGCTTGCTCATATCTGGCAAGCAGAATGAGCACATCATCAATGGACTAACCCCAAATAGATCAGACTAGAAATGAGAAACTATGACTTTACCTTGCTTATATTAGTAAGAATTTCTGGGCTTGAAGCAACCAGAATACAACCTCTGGCCTGACATGAAGCAAAAGAGAAGAATGATATCTTTACTCATTTGCAACTGATTGAGAAAATACATTTCATAGCCTAAAAGAAGAAACAACCTGCAGGTAACTCATATGCGGACTTGGATTCACAGCTCTCAAAGCTCTGTATACTTCAAATGGGTCTGCAAATGTTCTTTTCTCAAAGCGTTGACTTAATACAATCTGAAAGATATCTCCTGCCAAAATATGTTCTTTCGCCTGCAAAACACCCTTCATGTATTCCTCACTCGTCATGTTTCTCTTGTCTATGGAGAGTCCAAAATCACGAGCGGACAAATCAATTTGCGCAGGAGTTAGCCTTGGACTAACAAATGGGGTTGAATGGATATATTAGCATATATAATGGCATTGTTCAAATTTTCAAGGTGAAAGGAATATAAAAGCAAACTCACGGGTTAGTGCATTGTACTTTAGAAACTAAGATTTCCAAGTGTTCCATGCCATCATCGTATGCCTTTTTCACGGATAAGTACTGATCTACCCGCACCCAATGAATGACATATGCTTTCTGAGACATAGATCTCATTTATTAATCATTGATGAAATGGTAATAGACAACGAGGCATGTGGATGACAGAAGCTACAAAAGGTGGACTTAGGATAAGAGACGTCAACAAGATAAAATTATTATATCCCTATATTATGATTCGTTTCAAATTCTCCGATGTTTGATGCAAAGGGAAAAAAGAAAGGGTAGGAGTCTAATGGAATTATAATGATAAAGTCCACGTGTACTGATATACGGCACATTCAGTTTCAGTGGACCAATTGTACCTTGTCTACATGATCAAAAACGATCACATCATTGTATAATCCAAGATGAATGTCGGGCAGATTCCTATCATCTTTCGGTGCACTTGAGAATGGCAGCTTTTTTGTCTCTGAGTAGCGAACTGTATCATATGATAAAAATCCAACCCAACCACCTGTCACACAAAGTAAGAAATTCATGAGAATATCTTAGATATAGGTGAAATAAATACAACTGACAGAAAACATGATCCCTCGGCATATGTAATATACCTAACATCAAGCAAATCAGGTGAAAAAAGCAATTTCTTTTAGTCAGTTTCAGACATCATCACTTCACAGTCAACACCAATAGTAAAAGAAAACATATGTATACGTAGGGATATAATAATCATTTAATAATGGACGAATTGGCTGGTGAGCCCTTGAGTTGAGGTGTGCTTAGGAGGTCTTCTGGGGACTAACCTAAAAATCATGATACATAAATTTCCTCCCCCACTCCTGCTTATTTACTTCTACGTGCATTTAAGACTTCAAGTATGTGTTTTCACTACCAAACTAATAGTATGCATCCTTTGCATCTCTAAGTTAAAGGAAATAAGCACCTCGCTTGGACATATCCCTCTGTCCCAGTATAAGAGTTTTGTTTCTATACCTAAAAGATAGTTATAGAAACAATTGTCTTCTTTTGGCATGGAGGGAGCAATAAGTAGTATGCACTACATGTCTGGATTTGCATGAGAACTATAACATTCATTAGCATTGGGGGAATGCATAGAAGTAATTATGTGAGTGATTCTTTAATAAATCAATGTTAATAACAGCACACCATGTTGCCATTATATGTCAAGAAAGATTGCTTCATCACACAAATGCACAATTCGGGAGCTAGTAAAGGATGTGACACATCACTTTCAAGTTGGTACGATCAGCAAGTATGAACACGATTTACATCTTAAGACACCAGAATCTCACCACAAAATGTATCTGGAAGGTCTTGGATTAGTTGGGGTCTCCACCCTTCAGAAATGCTTCTTGGAATTGTCATTGGATCGTCAACCAACTTCTCGATTATTTTGCCAGAGTTATGATCCAATATGGTAACTTTATTCTCTTTTGCTACAACTTCCATTGTTGGTTCTGAGCCAACCACACTGTAACGACCCTACAAAAAAAAAAAGTGATGAAACTCACTAAAACAAATCCACCACATGTCATGCATCTGCATGCCTACATATTTAGTATGAAGTAATAATGATGGTAGAGAAATTTGCTTCTTACAACACTTGATGCACGAAAACCAGGTTCCACAGATTCAAAGAGGAAGCTTGGAGCCTCTCTATCATCCTCCTTAACCAAGCATCGGTAAGCCAGCACTGGCGTCAAATGATCCGAGAATATGCACTTACATAAAGGAATTAAATTTCCAGTTTTCGAAGCTTCAATAAAACTCTTCTCATCCACCTCTGCAATCGAAAATTTCAAACATTGGAGAAGGAAAAGGATTTGATTAAAGCAACTCATCATCCTCAACCAGGACCGCCGCTAAAAGAAACATAAAACTCATTCTTTTGGGAGAAAAAGCTTGAATTAATCAAGTGCTATAAATTGAATGCATTTTAATTTCTTTTCAACTCCACATAAAAAGTGAAAACCAAATAAAAACGAATACTCTATTTAATGAATGAACTTCTAATGTTAAAAAAAAGTGCTCAATTCGGAAGAGGTTATACAAAACACATATATCCACCATAGCTACATCAAACATGCAGCATCAAAAAACGTCAGTCCAGATTAAATGATGCAGGACCTAGAGAAGGAGAAATCGAAGCCAGAAATACAGCATTCATTTATTCAATTTCGTTTCAACTTCACAAAATGAAATCAATGCTCTATTCAGAAAAGGCTACACAATCACCTGCATTCGTCACAGCTAATTCAAGCATACCAAACATGCAACATCACAATGCAGAAGCGTAGAGCAAATGAAGCTCACCAAAAGAAGGAGAAACGGAAGCAGAGCACCGGAAAGTCGGAAGCCGGAATTCGGCGGCGTAACTCCAGCTTCTCCCGGAAATGGCGGCGGAGGCAGGCGGAGACAGCCTCAAAATCGCCGGAGATGAGAATTTCAGAGCTTGCATTTGCATTCTGGTCACTCTGAAAAAGCTCTGTCACTGTGTGTGTGTGTGAGAGAGAGAGAGAGAGAGAGAGAGGGAGAGGAAGAAGGGAGATTGCGAGGTTGCTGGAGTATATACTTATTGATACAGCGCGGACATGCTCTCTTCATTTAATTAAAAAACGTGTCATTAATTACATGCTTTTCTATTTACTCAAAAAACGTGTGTTTCATCTGAGTATTTATTGCGAACTGCTTTCGTTGATAGCGCTTTCAACTCTCAACAAACTCTTAATGCTCACAAATTAGTCAATGTATTATCCAAGCATAATTGATCTCCACATTTTGACTTGTCTTATCAAGGGTATTATTGTAATTTCAGCATGACGATTTTAAGTTTTGCTACCAAATTTTCATCTCGACTTTATTCAGTCCAACTTGATAATCTCTCAGTTATTTTCTATACTATAAAGAGGAAAATCATAACAAATTTGCAAAATATTTTGTGCATTGTATATGCAATCGGTCAACACGTTGACCAATGCACCCCACCCACGGTCAGCGTGCTCCCACGCGTCACCCACCAAAATTCACTCCAAATAGTGTTACCTTCATATTATGTTAGGGTAACCTTTATAAATTAACATAACGTGAAGGTCATATTAACATAATATGAAGGTAAAAAACATACCTATGTTATTCTGACAATCGTGTTATTTTAGTTCAATGGTTTTAAACTAAGAGTATGAAATCTGAAAATGAAGATCACTCTAACATAACACAAAGATAACACTAATATAACACTAACATAACATGAAGGTAACGACCAAAACATGCGAAAAAGTAAAAAGGCGCGGGCTGGGCCAGTCCACACCAGTCTTGTCGGCCTGCTCACGGCCCGCTTACATGAATCTCAGATTCATGCAACTGGTGCAGAGGAGACTGGCTCCGACAAATATTAGTGCACATTTTCTTTACTTAGTACGTGGTTTCCAATGAAACCTTATCTCCACACTATTTTGGGTTTAGATTTTCTAATTACTGAAAATAAAAATAAATGTGGTTGAACCTTTTGAACATGTCATGGAGTAATATTTAGTACTATAAAAAACAGTAAAGTGTCTTGGACTTTTATTTTTATTTTCTGTAAAATTTTAAATATAATTATCTGCTTTTTATATGCTTTATTAATTATCTTAGTATAAGTATCTTAGTAAATGTAAGTAAAGTGTAGGATAACTTCTTCCAAAAAATTTATTGCATATTAAACTACGAAATATTACGTCTCTTAATAACAGCATAAATGTAATTGTAAGTAATATAAGGTGTCCTTTTGTAAAGCATTTTAGAGACGGGTTCTTAAATAGATCATATCCAGATATATACATGACTCATTCAACTTTATTAATAAGGTGAAATGAATTTTTGGAATCTCCTTTGGTAAAACATGATTTGCGGGACGGTTTCATTCAAGTTTCATCTAAATATTATACATCATACATAAATGAATTTTTTATATATAAGCATTTATATGTATGTATATGTAACGTTCTAATAGTAAATACACTTGACTGACACCTAACATTTAGAAGGCCTACTCGAAGCCTAAATGTTGTATCAAAATTAAATAATTTTTTTTGTTAATTTAGCTATTTTTTAAATTTTATATCTTTAAAAGATATTTTTGGAAATCGTGTATATATATATATATAAATAGTTTATGTTGAAGTACATATAAAAACTTAATATCTCACTTGAATTATATTTATATATAACTTATTCATTAATTATAAAATTATTTTTTATTTGTGTTTCTCATTCATTAATTTTCTATCTATATCGACTTAAATAATAATAATTTGATAGAGTTTTAAATACTTATCGTCGTTTTGGTAAAAAGGAAAGAAATAGAGGAAATAGATTTAAAAAAATTATTTGGCGCCCAGGACCCTCTAGAATCGAATTGTTCTGTCTAGCCCCATCTAGTTCATAAGGTTATCGAAAAGACAAAAATCAACTCAACTAGGGGCCGCCTAGTGTTTAGACCCCAACGGGAGGCTAGCACAACGGGCTATTAGCTCAATGGTAGAGCGCTCCCCTGATAATTGCGTCGTTGTGTCTGGACTGTGAGGGCGACGTCTAGACAGAATTTTAGAACATTGATATATTGTCCAAATTATATCTTAATCAATGTATCGTAAAATAATTTTTTTTTAATAATTATTCGTTTTAATAGGGGTGGATCACTTGAGAGTTGAGAGTGCATTGGTAATAAATATAGGTGATATTAGTAAATAAAATGTAATTTTGTTTAATATACTATTCAACTATTAAAATAAACAATTTCTAATATGTGTGAATAAATTATATTTTGTACAAATTAAAATATTTTTTAACATATTCCTTATTGATTTTAAAGTTTTAGATATTGTAACCTTATAATAATAAGTAAATTGTATATTTTATTGTTTATTTTTAGAGAAAAATTATATTAAATATTTTTAAATATATTCATCATATATTTAGTTTATATTTTTATTGGTATTTTTCTTTTTTCCCAGAATGGAGCCTTAGTATTTTTTTAAAAAATTCTTGTATTGGAAGTCATTTAATACCCATCACTAGTATAGACCCTGTGAAATACACGGGAAAACAAAAATTAAATTAAATTTTAAAAATATTATAAGAAAATATATTAATGATTTATTTAAGAAAAGTTAATTATTGTAAAATGATGTTGCATCAGGAAAAAAACATGGTTAGTTTTTCTCTATCATTTAAAAAATTTAAACATTTTTGTATCTATTATTCAAAACCTCAAATTTTATTTTTATGAATTGATAAAAAAAAAAAAAGTCAAATATTCTCAAATAAATTTCATATATTAGTTAAGGCACATATTCGCAAAAACTATATAATTTTAATAGTTAATTAATTTAAAACGTTTGAATAATTTCTTTTTAACCAACCCACATTTTATTATTTTTTCATCATTTATTAACAAATTTCAAATTTAATTTATAAATCTTTAACAAATTTAGTTAAATTTTTAATATTATTCACTAATGTTATAATGAATATTAATCTGGATATCACTAAATAGCAACATTAATTAACTTTAAATATATTGTTGTAAAAAAATGAATTAAAATAAGAAAATTTGTTGGATTGACAAATGTCATTTAACATATATTAAAGATTGCATAAGGATTTTGGGTACTTATATGTGCAATGCAGATAGACATAAATGTGTGTCCATAAAGTTCACTCATAAAAGGATGCTCATTTTGGTGGTTTGGATGGGACCCGGTTAATAATACTTCAATCCATTTCAATAGGGGTGGTTAGGATGGGACCCGGTTAATACTTCAATCCATTTCAATAGGGCTAGTTTGGATTGGTAGATGGGTTTGTTAAAGGAGGTTTAAGAAGGATATTTTAAACCTTTGATGTGAAGTTTTTTGTGTTGGATTGAGTGTAATATGCATGTACTGTGATAATTTGTAAAGTGTGTTTGGATATATGTTTTGCAACATGTTTATATAGGTAGGTTTATGTATATTGTGTTTGGTTGAGTGGTTTAATACTTGGATTTCCTCAAAATGACATATACACCCTTCATACTATGAGTAAGTCTTGTATGAGACCGTCTCACGGATCTTTTTTCGTGAGGCGGATCAACCCATAACCCACACTTAGCAATTCATATGAAAGTTTGTGGATATGGATTTAATTTATGAGTAATAAGGATTCGTCTCACGGAAACTATCCGTGAGACCGTCTTACATGAGTTTTTACGTCGTACTATTATTTTATTTTCTTTTAATTCTTATTTGAATAAGGGCAAGGAGTGTGAAATGCCCAAATCTTACATTTTGGAAGAGAAAAACCAATTTCCAGCCACAGCTTCAACACCATTCCTATTTTGAGAAGATTTTCATTGAATTTTTTTCTTGCACCTTCTACGCAAACGAAGGGTGAGTCTTTCTCTCATTGCAAATCTCAACCCTCGGGGTGCACCTCATTCAGTCGATTTTGTGGTGTCGAAAGCGGAGTCTGGAAGAATATTGAAGCAAAATTGGGCACAATCCGGTGGAATGTCGTCTAACTCAAGTTGTTTGAGGTAGTTCTAACCCAAAATATAAAATTCAATTGTAAAAAAACCGCATAATCACACTTAATCGGCAGTTGGGGAAGGGGAATTGATTTTATTCATCCATCTTTTTCCACACATGATCGGGTTTATAATGGTGGGAAGGTTTTGTTGTTCATAATAGAAGATGAATTATATATGCTCATTGTATTAACAACTAGTTTAGTGCCTCATTTGATGAAGTTCAAGTCTATTTATGTTCTAGATCTAATTTTGAAATGTGCACAAATTCAAACAAGACTAGGTTTCAGTTTGACAATGCTTTCTATTTTGACAAACAATTGTGCACAACCTTGTCTTTTGAGTTAATATTGTCCATATGGTGTACCTAATGAATTGCACCAAATGTTGAAATACCTTAATTAATATGTCGTAGACACAACACACTACAAGAAAAATGCACATAGACTACGCCCCTAAGACAACTGTTTTTTGAAAAAACCGTTGTCGTAGCCAAAATTAGCGTTGTCGTAGACAAAACCGTTGTCATAGGTATGAAAAATGCGCTCATAGACAACGGCGCTTTATTGGCGTTGTCGTAGAGGCGTAGTCGTAGGGTAAAATTCAACCCTAAGACAACGGTTGTGACTTGAGGTTGTCGTAGTTGTGTAGTCTTAGGTAAAAAATGAACCCTAAGACAACGCTTATGATATGAGGTTGTCGTAGATATGTAGTCATTGATCTCTAAGACAACGGGTATAATATGAGGTTGTCGTTGAGGCATAGTCATATATATCTAAGACAACGGTAACTTTATAGCGTTGTCATAACCTTGTGGTAGCGTTGTCGTAGACTAAATTAACTTGATTTTTTTATTTTTTTACAATATGTAAATACATGTCAAATATACCTAGAAATCAAAATTTACCCCAAAATCAAAATAGCCTAGAAATCCCTTCACATTCAATCGAACCCTAGCTGTTGCCGCCGCAGTCGCCGCCGCTCTCCCACGCCGCCAGCCGCTGCCGGCCGCAGCCTCTCCTCGCCCACCCATCCTCTCCAGCCGCTGCCGCCTCCATGCCGCGCACCATCCCCGCCTCCGCGCCGTGCACCCATCCTCGCCGCGCACCCATCCCGCCTCCCCGACGCGCACCCATCCCCGCCTCCCCGCCGCGCACCCATCCCTGCCTCTCGGCGCCGCTCCCGCCTCCACTTCAAAGGTCATGAGAATATATGTACAGAAACTTTCTTACTCCATTCCAGATTGCACTGCTCTTTCCAAGATAAGTGAAGTTGTTTTAAATAAATATCGGGGGGAGCTGAGCTGAGCTGAGCTTCCTTGTTATATAGTTTTGGAGATGTATTGATGTGCATATTTTCAATATAATTTGTGATGATATTGATTTTTACAGCAGAGGTCTGAGAAACTATAGGATTGTTAGATTGCAATTTTTTTTTTTCCTATAGGATTGTGGATTGCTAGCTTGATCTAGGTTTTGAGATGCTGCATAACAGCATAAGTTAAACTGACTATATCATCAATTCTTAGCAGCTTAATATATGATTGGTAACTTTGTTTGGAAGCTTACCATGTATTTCTTCTTTGGTGAATCTCTGCAGTTCTATTCAGCTTCGTTTCTAGGAGATATTTCTGATGTAGTGGGGCATGTTGGCAATCGCTACCCAAGAGCAAATTTATATGCTGTTGACTGGTCTCTTGGAGCTAATATTCTTGTTCGATATGTCGGTCAGGTAATTGAACCATGTTCATGTGTTTCATTATTATTTGAGTTTTTAACTTCCTCAGCATTCTGTTTGTTTTGTACAACTTAATCTCTCCTTTGTTAAACTATATAAATTGAGTTAACATGTTTTTTTGTTTAGACAATTGGGCTAACACACAGCTATTTTTTTTATTGCACCTCAATTTCCATCCTTTGACAACTAGTTAAAGAATGTGGCTGCATCTTGTTGGGAGGTTTTATTCTTTTAATAAATGTAAATTTATTAAGCAGAAAAAGAAAGTTACAGTGGAAACTTAGCACAGATCTCTTTTTTTTTTTTTTGGTGCCATGTGTGTGTGTGTGTGTGTGTTCTGGACTATTTGACAGTTTCCTGGATTCAATCACTAGTCATTTTCTTGATCACTCTTTCCTTTCCTAAACACTGAATCTGAACATGTCCAGAAACTCATCAACTAAAAATCAGCTGCTCCTGGATTCCCATTTTTCTTGAGATAGTTGTAATGTGATTGTTTCTCAAATCACAAGCTGTTTTGTGTGTGTAAATGTGAGCGTCCGTTAATCTTACACTATTTGTTATTTGTAAATCCTCTGTCCCTATCTTATTCATATTCTTTGTCACAGGAATCTTTCTCTTGCCCTCTTGCTGGTGCTGTATCCTTATGCAATCCTTTTAATTTGATAATTGCAGATGAAGATTTCCATAAAGGCTTTAACATCATTTATGACAAAGCTCTAGTAAATTCTCTCTGCAAGATCTTCAAGAGGTACCATGGAAGTATTTGCATATTTATGTTTCCGCTACATTTGTCAATTCCTAAAAGTGTCTGTATTTATGTCACATTCAGTGTCTTGACCATACAGCAATTGATGTGGATGCCTTGTTTTCAGGCATGCCCTTCTATTTGAGGATATAGGGGGTGAATTCAATATCCCATTGGCTGCTAATGCCAAATCTGTTCACGAATTTGATGAGGGACTCACAAGAGGTATGTATATGTTTATTGGTGCACGAAACTTATGTATATGTCTATGGCAACTATGTTCTCAATAATCTTATACTACGTTTCTTCTTTGAAACTCTCCAACTTACTACTTATTTTTTGCCATTTCTTTATCTCAATGCTTTGATGGGAGTATGGGATGCCATATTCTTACTTATCTTCTGTATTGGATATGGTTGGTATAAGTTGTTATGAACTTGCAATAATTCAGACATGGCTGGTCTACATTCGTCTTAGAAAACGGACACAGCTATATTAGCTGCAAGTAATAATGTTTAGTAGTAGATTTCCAGTTATGTTGATTTTGTTGAGTATATAGAAGCTAATTTCTTATTGATTGCTAGTGGTGGCAGTGAGCAGGTTGCAAATCCAAGTTTCCGCTGCTTGCTTATTACTCTTTACTTTTTGTCCTTTTGCTTATCTGCTTGGGGAGCTCGTGATCTCTCAGATTCTGATTATAAAGGTGAGAAATGCGTCATTCCTTTTTCTCTCCCTTGTTTCTGGATCTGCTTGTCTTAACAGTTAAACAACACTCATCTAGGCTCACTTATTGTGGATTTTGTTTCTGATCTTCATGTAGAAGATTTGAAGTCATTACTTATTCAACATAAAAATAAGTTTGCGGTAATTGTTATGATCTATTTTTTGGGTTTCCTTGATCAGTTTCGTGTTTTATTAGATGTTAAGTGTTTTTTTTTTTTTTTTTTGCTTGTTGATTTTATTTGCATATTCACGAAATAGGTGGAGATCTTTTGTGGGCTTCCATATCCAATAATTTACTAATATCAGTTGCTTCTTGTCTGAAAAAATGTTCCTTCAATGTGAAAGGGAAGGTATGAATATGATCATCAGTATCACCTTTATCATCAGTTATCTTCCATTTCTATTTGTTAGCAATAAACCTGTACTTGCATTAAAATGAAGGGTCAATTCAAGGATGAATTCGTCACTGCTGGAGGCGTTCCATTGTCTGAGGTGTCTCGTCTCTCTCTCTCTCTCTCTGTGTATTTTTCTCTCTTTCTCTGTGTTTGAGTGTCTCCAGTTGTATATGAGTCTTTGAATGATGTAATAATCATAGACTTTGTTCTTGCCCATACTCGAGCTCTTCACAGATACCCCTGGATTTGTGATAAAATGATTGCATACTCCTAAAATGATTGCATACTACAGTTTATATGTGTGTGGTCACATACATTGAAGTGCTTGAGATGCATTTGATTGTGCTTTCTGCATTCTAAATAATTTAATGTCTGATAATCATCTTGAATATACTTTCATGAGTCTTTTTTTTTTTTTTTTTCTAAATCAATGCTTCTTTGTGAATATTTTCTCTTCATACCAATATTAATCTTGTATTGATATTTATTTTGGCAAAGCCTCTTCTTCATGTCACTAACTAGTTAGCTAATATTATTATTGTTATTTCTGGTGCAGATCTTGGAAAGAAAGAATTGCAAAGACTTGAAATGAGAGGAATTAAAGAAAAAAGAAGAGTAATTGTATTGAGAAATCATTCAGCTTGTGAATGATTAGGTGTACTGTTTTCCCCTCATGGATTGGATCCCTTTGTATCATGCAATCTTTAAATTGAACTATTAAATGAATATTTCAATTTGATATGACTATTTTGAGTTGAATGTTTATTTTGTATTTTTAAATTTCAATTAATATACAATAATTATTAAATGTTGTTAGAACTTGTAAAAGACAACGCTGAAAATAGACTACGACAACAGTTGTCAAAGCGTTGTTGTAAGTAGAGAAGACAAGAGCAACATACCTACGACAACGCTGAAAAACCGTTGTCTATGAGCGTTGGACCGTTGTGGTAGGTATATAAGACAACGGTTTAAAAACCGTTGTCTATGAGCGTCCGACCGTTGTGGTAAGTATATAAGACAACGGTTAAAAACCGTTGTCTATGAGCGTCTGACCGTTGTGGTAGGTATATAAGACAACGGTTAAAAACCGTTGTCTATGAGCGTACCAACCGTTGTGGTAGGTACTTAAGACAACGGTTAAAAACCGTTGTCTATGAGCGAAATTTGCTGACCCCTACGACAACGATGGCTACGACAAGGCTGCTTTTAGACCTACGACAACGGTTTTTAACCGTTGTCTATGTGCGAAATTCTTGTAGTGACAATTGTACGGACAATAAAAGGGACAGTCGTTCGTCTCTGAATTCATTGGTGCGATGTGGACGTGGTATTCTTCTTCGAGAGATGACATTTATACCACTCGAACGAATCCCGATCGTCGTTTTATTTCATGTCCAACAAGGGGGTAAGAGTTATTGTTCCCTTTCCTATTATGTTACATATAACCATGCATGTCGTCCTTATGAGACTATGACTGTGACAATTGTTATTCCTACTAGGCAAAAAAATGTGGTTACTTTGTTTAGTTGGAACCACAACTCAGTGGACGAGCTAGAGAAGTTGTTGTTGAATTGATTGATAAAATTGAAAGGCTTCAAGTGGAGATAAATGTGTTGCAAAGACGAAGAAAAAATAATAACATTGGTTTCAAAATCACCGTCGTTCTTATTTTAATGTTGTTACTCGTGGCAAATACAAGTTATCTATGTCGAATAGGATTCTCAAATGAGTCGAGAGTTCCAAAGTATGTGAATGCTCTATATTGAGTTGTATTGAGGTGTATTATGTTTAAACTCTTACCATTTTGGTTAATGATTTGTATTACTCAATTGTATTGTTTAAACTCAAGTGTTTTTGGTTATCTGGTGATATTGGAGGATGTTCGTACATACTTGATACTCATGAGTCTCCTCTTGTGATACTGGAAGTTGTGTTTTGTATTGTAGGATGCTACTTGAGTGAATTTGTATTACCTGTTTGTTTTGTTTAATGAAAGTGATGTTTGATTGGGGTTCATTTTCTTCACATGAATGCAATTACCATGTTTAGTTGTTCTCCAAATTATACACATCCATTTTGCCTACTGCCCACCAACAAATACAAATACCCTATTCTGGCAAATAATATCAAACATCACCACATAATAGTTATGCATTCCCTAAAAATATAGTTGTCTTACATAACTGTTCTACCAGTTATAAGTTTCTAAATAATTCATGACATCAAAATGATACTACATAGATTCTTTCTTAAGTTTAGAGGAGTTAAGGACTTCCATTACAGATTCAAGTCATCACTATACTAGAGTACCAAAAGGAAAATCAAAAGTGGTGCACCGAGAACACTTCTCAAAAGACCTCCATTAATACTTCATCTTCCACGGGTCCATTCATGGTTGCTTCATGCAGCGGTCGACAGCCTTGTAGTGTCGATATAGTCATCGGGTTCCAACTTCACATTCGGGGGAGCCTCGAGGGTCCATCCACTCGGTTTGAGGTCCACGTCCGCGATCTCAAAGTAACTTGGATGAGAAATGGGTTTATAAGCCCACAAAATTTGGGCGGGTTTTAGTTAACCATTGAATGTCAATAGTATGCATTCATGAGAGAGTGATGGATGTATTTATTACTTTGATTTGAGGGATAACCCCCACTTCTTTATACTTAGGAACAGTAAGGATATTCTCGTAAATTTACCCGCCCCTCTAACTTGGATGAGAAATGGGTTTATAAGCCCACAAAATTTGGTGGGTTAGTAAACCAAGCTTTAAGCCTCAAATATACCCTCCACATCAGCATAATAAAACCGAGCCATTAAACAACACCAGGCCGCAGCCCATGAACCAAACAAACTTTATTTGGGTTTAATGGTGTTTAGTAAGCCCAACCTTTGATCCAAACTGGGCCTAAGTGTTCATTTAAATGTGAGCAAAAACTTTGGATCTAGGTCCATATAATTAGGATGATCTGATTTAGATTTGTATCCATTTAATTGATTGTTAACTCAATGAGTGTGATCCTTATGTTATATAATTGTAACTTTTCTGTATAAATGCAGACACCTTTATGTACAATAACTTAGAAAAAAAATGAAGATTTTCAGTTTATTTTGCTTCAGGTTGAAACCCTTATATTGTATTGGTATGACCTTTATGATGTATTATTGTAACATTTATGTACAAATATCATAACCTTTATGTTCCATAACTTGGAAAAAAATGAAGATTTTCAGAAAATTTTCAGTGCATTTTTTGGATCAACATACCTTTATGTTACATTACTCAAAGTTTTATATTATATTAGTTGCACTTTTATGTATACATAAAGGTGGAGCTAGTATAACATTTATGTACAAATTTTGCTAAAATTTTTCAATTTTTTTTCTAAGTTAGAATATATAACTGTCACCACATTTGTACATAAAAGTCATACTTATATAACAAGATTTCTCACAAATACAACATAAAAGTCTCTCAACCTGAAGCGTAATAATAAATAATTTTCTTTCTAGAAAAAGAGCATGAATCCAGGTCTACTCGGATCCAATTCGAATTGTATGTGCACCAAGTGCATAGGAGACCAACTTTAAATGTAAAACTTTGTTTCTAATTATTCGTATTTTAAATTTTTTATACAATATATTTATTTCAGAATTTTATAAATTTGATAAGTATTCAATAAATTTGATTTTCATTTCAAATTTTGATCCAAAATTAATTTCTTGATTATATGGTCGGATGTGTCTGTCGAATTTTTATAATGTTTGATACCTGACAAAAACTTTAAAATAACACTTAATTAGTATAATATGAAGTATAATATGCAATTTTCTTATTTAAAAAATAATAGTTAGATAGGACTGCCTCACAGACATGTGAGGTGGGCTATTGTTTATTTCATTTCACCTTACAATTGAGTTGAGAATTACTCCCATTTACACCAGTTGCACGGATCTTAATCGGATTGCGTGCGGGTTGGTGTGGGCCGGTCCAGCCCGCAGCCCACGCCTCTTTATTTTTTCGCATGTTTTGGTCGTTACCCTCATGTTATGTTAGTGTTACCTTCGTGTTATGTTAGTGTGACCTTAATTTCCAAATTTTATACCCTTAGTTCAAAAACATTGAACTAAAATAATACGATGGTCAGCCTAATATAACATGAAGGTAACGCTAACATAACATGAAGGTAAAAAACAATGTTAATCATACCTTCATGTTATGTTAGACTCACCTTCATGTTATGGTAGTGTGACTTTCATGTTATGTTAGTGTTACCTTCATGTAGGTAACACTAAGATAACATGAATATAACACTAACATAACATGAAGGTAACACTATCTGGAGCAAATTTTGGTGGGCTTGAGCGAGCCCACCAGGCTCGTGGGAGCGCGTTGACCGCGCGCCCCAAGCATTGACCGCACTTGGGGGTGCGTTGGTCAACGCGTTGACTGATTGCACATGCACTCGGGTGCACAAAATATTTTGCTTTGAGTTGAATGTGGATTATCACATTCAAAAAATTTCAAATGATTTATTTCTCACGTAAAAGGATCTCCCACGAGGTCATCTCATTTTTTAGGGAATCCAACTATCCACCCCATATAATACTAAACACACCCCATGATTTTTAAAATAAATAGAAAAAAATATGAAATGACCAAAATACCCTTACTAAATAATAAGAAGAAAAATAAAAAAAGTGGGACACATCTCTTTCCCACCGTACACCCCATTTCTTCTTTTTCATTTTTTAGTTATTTTTTATTTTTATTTTTATTTTTATTATTTATTATTATAAAACTTTTTTTTTTTAACTACATTACCGCTTTTCACAAAAATCTAAAATTTTACTGACTTCCAAAATTCCTCAAATAGCCAATTTTCCTTTTCCTCATCTATATTATTTTTAGATCCAAAATGATAATAAATCAATATCAGACTCAACATACTTCCATAAAATTTAATAAATCCCTTAAAATTCATATCTTTCTTTGACCAAAATAGCATCGGGTGAGATGGTTCGCAATGCTACCAGTTGGAAAATTATTGTCCCTAGATCGTTTTACAAATAGTATTGTAAAGATTCGGCGTTTTGGAACGTGGTCGAGTTCCTGTGATAATAGATCTCCTCTTGTGGTGAAATCCCCTACGTGCGTCGTTGGTTCGTCCACATGATGTGATCCTGAACTTTCTGCTACGTTGGGATCAACTGGTGATCTTTGATGTTGATCACGAGTAACCAAAGCGGATACATCTCCTGCGTTCATCTTTAGATCCACAATTCCTAATCCCGCGAAGGATTCGGCAAGGCCATGTAGATCCTTCAGATTTATCTTATCCAAATTCATCACTTATTTATGACGGATTTTCCTTTGATGATGGCAATAAGTTTTTCATCATCAGTCATGCGTCGTACAACTTCGGTTGGTTTCCCATCTTGGTGTAAATAGGGAACTGTCCCGAAATCTATACGTCTCATTTCTCCAGGATGAACTTGGTTTGTTCTTCAGATTCCTGACTCGTTTTTGAATATCATAAATGATTTCAAGAGTCTCATTCTGATTTTTTATCATCGTCTTCATTTGGTTTTGGATCTAATGAACTTGTGTTGGTAGGTGATTATGGCGGTTGCCATAACTCTGCACTGTCTTCTGGATTTCTCTAAAATCTTTGGAAATCTTAGAGGTGTCTGGAAGAATCTCCTTCCACTCGGGTACCTCTTCAGTCATCATGGTTTTGATGAGCTGCTTCCTGATGATTCATTAAATCAACATATAACATCTAGTTTACCATAAAAAAACCCAGGATAATATGTTGTTTGTTGGTCGCATTGCCTCAAGGTTTCTCTATCAGTTCCTACGTGTTCCTTTTCAACATATTGGTTATTCCAACTATGTTACCTTGTCTTGGTACTCTAGTGCATACATCGTCAAAATTTGACTGATATCTCCTGTAATGTGTACATCTTGGACATTCGTCCAAATCCATTTTTTCTCGAATAATTCTCCCCACCAATTGTTAATTACAGAAACATAATAAATATAACTTCAAGTTCTTAATAAACCTGGGCTCTGAATCTCAAAATTATATAGATTGGATAAATATATGAATTAAATTGGAATAATTTATAACTTGGTTTGGAAATAGTGAAAAGATTTTGGAAATAGCAAAAGGTGGTGGGTACTTAGCAAAAGTGGGTGTAAATAGCCTCTTTAATTTTTTATTATTTTATTAATAAGGTAATTTTTGTCTTTTACTATTTTTATTTCCTTTTAATTTTAAAATTATGGGGTGTGATCTGTTCCCGATCCGATCTTCTTCTAACCTCCTTCGAGATCCTGTGGTATTCACCATTTTCACAATTTCTCAACGTCTTAAGAACTTCAAAGTTATGAGCTTCCCACAGACGGTGCCAATTGATCTGTTCCCGATCCGATCTTCTTCTTCTCCGATGTAGATTGAGATTCTCCGAGCAGAAATACCTGCAAAACAAAGAACACCGGGGATTTTTCCCGGTGAAGAGACTCAGACGCTCAAGTCAGTGATCCAAAAAAACCAGTAGTTATTTTCTTCTAATGATTTTTTTGTGTTTTTTCGTGTGTGTTAAAGAATAAGAAAATAAAGGTTTTAAATACTCCCTGAAGGACGTGGCAGTTAGATCTTTCCTAAAAAAGTGGAAAGTGGGCGAGATATCCGCGATCGTGGCGGTTATTCAAATTTAAACTAGTTCGCTTCATATATTCGGGATCAGTTCGTCTTCTTATCCCGAAAGTCTAGTTAGTTCGCGTCCGTTTCCCTGTGAATTATGAACTCTCCTATTCGCATCCATGTTCTGCTCGCTTCTCCGTTCTGTTCGCATCGGTTGGTCTTCGAGCCGGTTCGCTTTCCCAAATAGTTCGAATGTGATAAGTTCGACCACATCAGGGTGTGTTTAGTATTATATGAGGTGTGGATAGTTGAACCCTTTTTTATTTTTTACTTGACATATAAATATAGAAAAAAATATACGTTTTTATTTCGACTTCCGTTTTGATTTAGATTTAATTTTAATCTAAAAAAGTATAATGTTTTTATGTTCATTAAGTTGCTCACATGGAGTGCACATGTTTATGTCTATATATATTATTAACAAAACAAAATAATAGATAAATTGTCACATCCACTTTAATTTAGGGGACTTTTAGAATGTGAAAATTACGATAGATCAAAAACTTTCATGTAAACAACGGAAAAAATGTTATAAAATGCAATGAAAATCATAAATTAAAATTTTCTTTTAAAATCGAAGTCAAATCTTGATTAATATAATTTCACGAGTGTGCAGCGGAAATCATATATTAAATATTTGGTAATTTTATGAAAATATGCAGCGGAAGACTCAATTTACAATAAACCAATTAGTTTAATTTTGTTAAAAGCAAGAACATCGAATTAATGCATAATTTGGAGGAAACATGAGAAAAAAAAATGTATTGATCATAAACCTCAAGAGAATTAAATTAAATAAACTTCTTTGATATCAGCCACTGCGCATCCACCCCGCTCCACGTCATGCATTTTATTCTGAAATGTTAGATTATATGGGATGAGCAAAACACGAGCTCAGTGGGGACATGCTTGTCTAAATTAAAGGCAACATGTAAAAGCAAGACAAATACCACAACATGAATAAAAACATTTTCCTCGTCTTGGGATTGACCAATTAACTCTTAGCACGACGGGCAATACCCGATGACCTACTTTTGATCTTTGGACCTCTCACATTCCTGGCTAATCCTCATGCATAGATCATAGATCACAACAAGTATTTTCATAAATAATTTTCCTCAAACACATTGCACCAATTCATCAACCACCTCACATAAAGCATTTAATAGAGACAAACACATGAAAGAAATATCCTCACCTTAAAAGTTGAAAACCTTGAATGTGTTGATGCATGAATGCAAGACCGTATATCCGAATTCCCATGTCTTCATCTCCTATTTCCATTACACTATGTTTCTCATAGTCCTCGTTATCTAATATATAGATTTAGTAAATGAATCAATACTATTTCCTAATATAACTTTTAATTATGAAAAGAGTTAAATGAATGAAATGAAAGAGAGATTGATTTTGAGATCGAACATTAAACTCTTAGACTGAAAATAATTTTGACATGATTTGAAACTAAAAAATTTATTCTAAAAGTTGTTGAATAAAACATAAAAATTTATTGGATTTTCTAGAAAATCAAAACATCAAGTTTTAATGGGACAATTTCAGGAAAACCTCTAATTAGTAATGTTAAATTCACTAGCACCACATTACTTGAAATATTTATTTATTAAGAAATATAAGAACAAATGATCCTTAAGTTTAAATGTATATTATAATCTGTGACATAGGTAAACTATATAACTTTCATAAAATTTCAAGTGGTATAACTATAGGTTTCTACTTTTTGAACCTCAAATAGCATAAATAGTCAATTTTGCATAGCTTGTAGAAGAAAATAAATATCGTAAGAAATATAAATATTTTTATTTCGAAACTTTTCGAAAATATAGAAGACTTGTAAATATACAACATTCCAAAAATCTGACCATTTGAAGACCATTAGCTATAGGAATTAAATTCGTAAATCAGAATCAATGTAAATTGTTAGTCTTTAAAAGAGGGATAGAAAAGAAAGTTTTAAATGAAATACACTTTGGATTAAACTGGAATTTTTATTGTAGATGCAATATAATCAATATATATCACAATCTGATAAAATATTATAAAATCCGAACACATATAAATAATTATGTGAATTTCGGAATCAGTCATGAAATCGCTTTAAATTCTGCGTAGAAGGATTATAAAAATTATATTAAATCTAGTTAAACTTGTTTGAATACAAAATTTCAAACGTACAATAAAGAATAACATATTAAAGTTTTATAAATTTCCGAGGTTGATAAATATTATTTCGAAGATTTCTTAATTAGAAAGGTTTAACATGTAGATTTAGGGCTAGAAGGAATATAAAAATCATATAAAATAACTAGCATAATTCTCGTGTATCACATGAGTATTTTAATATTAAATAAGAAATTTGATATTTTTATTTATAAATAAATTAAATTATTATTATTATTTATCATTAATTCTTAATTTAATCGTTATGTAACTTAAATTTAATTGTGCAAATTTTTTTAATTATCATTTAATGTATTTGCAAATATCAATTTTAATTAAAATGTTTGCCTAAAATATCATAATTTACAATTTTACTATCAAATCATTATTATTAGCATTTTGTTGTTCAAATATTAGTATCTCATTAAATGTTCTATTATAATTAATTATAAATATTAATAGAATTAATTGAAATTAAATTATAATTAAACAAGATTAACCAGAGAGCGAAATGTGTTGCTCTTGGTTATTCCTTTAGTATATATATATATAAGATATAAAACTCTGATTGACTTGAAAATTTAATAGCATATTATGAAGACATCAAGGAACAACATACTAAGATTTCATAAGATTTGGAGTTATGTAATAGTGAATTCAAAATTTTAAATAGAAAGGACATGAATACCTATATTTTTGAAATTCAAACTGTCTTTTTGCTATGGCTACATCAGGATATGGAAGAAGATGACTTCATCGATTTTGATGGGGGAAATCATGGTTTTCACATAGATGTAATATCAAAGGGTTTTGGAAGAAGAGCAGTGTATTTAGGATTTCTATTTCTCAAAAGAACGTAGAATTTGAGTTTGATTAGGTTTAGGAAACTTATACATATATTTCATTTTGTTATGGGCTTCAACAACTTAATGAGCTTATATTAATTAACCTATAAAATATATTATATCATAAGACTCAACTTAATTTATTATAATCTCTTATCATAATTATATTCTAATTATTTATTAAATTTTGTATCTCAAAATTTGGGGATATTACATAAACATATGAGATTAAAGTGCCTATGATATATCTCCATCATCCAAACATAAGGCAAAAACTCGTGTGCATCGACCCGGCGTGTGGGCCGTTCTACACGAGTCCACACACCCACACGTGCGGCTGCATCTGAACTGGTGTGCACCCACGCACACAAAATTCTATATTATGTAATTCAATGATAGGTATTATATATATATACTCTTTAGGTATTACGTGTATACTCTTAAGGTATTACACATAGTATTACACATTTACCTTTAAGGTATTAAGCTTAAAGCATAAGGTATTACATATGCACTTTTGATGTATTACATATTTACCTTTGAGGTATTACATATTTGATATTATATATGCACCTTTGAGTATTACATATTTATCTTTGAGGTATTACATAGTTACCTTTGACGTCTTAATGTTTAGAGTATAGTATAAGATATTACATATTCAATTTTAAGGTATTACTGTTTAATGTATTATTGTTTATAGTTTAAGGTATTATGTATTTATCTTCAAGGAAAATAACAGATCTATGAATAACATCCGATTATATTTGTGAAGATGAGAAGAAGAAGAAGAAAAGAAAGAAGAAGAAATGCACAGAAGAGAAGAAGAAGACCAAGAAGAAGAAGAGAATAAGAAGGAACACGCAGAAGAGAGAGGAAGAAGATTAAGAAGAAGAAGAGGAATAAGAAGAATTGTTGTAAAGATGAAAAGAAGAAGAAGGGAAGAAGAAACATAGAAAAGAGGAAGAAGAAGAAGCACGCAACAACTAGATAAAGGGGCGGGGCGAGGCGAGTAGCGGGTCGGGGCGGGTTGGGGGTACGGATCTTAGATTCGTACTCCCAGGATACACAAGTCCTTCTCCCAAAAATAATAATCGTATTAATAAAGAATACCTTTATTATATGGGTCAATACAAATTCATAAGTGACTTTGTGAAAATGGATTTGGCTAGTGGATAATAGAGTTAGCTCTCACCTCACAAAATTATATTTATAAGACCATCTTATATAAATTGTTACGAAAGAGATAAATTCATATTTCTAAGAAAAACTTAATTCTGAAAAAAGAAAAAAAAAACATGTTTCATGAGATTTCAATTTGTAAAATATATATTACCTATCTTAACCATCTTGATTTAGTGATAACTTGTAAGAAACTCTAAATTATATTATGTGGAAATAATTCGCACAAACTCGCATGAATCATTCTTATTCTAAATGTAGTATTGAAAAAGTTCAGCTCCATCTTAAGCTGAATGGAACCATATGATGTAAACGAATGAAATCTAGAATGAAGATTTACCTGCATTTTCGAACTAAATCATTAAAAATTTGGGTAAAAATGTATAATAAATCTGAAGTAAAAAAAAACTAGAAACAGAGGTGACAAAATTAAAATAAAAACCAAGAATAGAAAAGTCTTACCTTCTATTTCAGATCAATTCTACGAAGAAAAAAAAAAAAAGAATTCAGATATAAACTCGCAAGTTTTTTTAAGGAGATGGAATAATATACTAAGATATATATATATATATATATATATAGTCTTCATATGTTAAAAGCTTTCTTTGAGAGCCAATTTGAGCGACAACTTACTTGGTCATTCCTTTTTTATTTTTCTTTTAATATTTTTATATGTCTTGTAAAACCGATGATACAACTGTATTCTTCGAGAAATCACAAACACAAATTTCTCACCTTTCTCAGTCTTCTTCGAGAACTCACAGACGCAAATTTCTCTCTTCACCTTTCTCACCCGCTGCAACTCCAACGTCCATCGCCGATCAAATATCTCCATTGTATCGCGCCGATCAAATCTCTCTTCATCCCTTCGATTGCCGCCTACTGTGCCTTCACTCAATTTGGTTTTTACAGGCGGCTTCGTAATCTTGAAATCGTATTTGGTGAGTATCTAATTTGATAGTAGTAGAAACACGATGTTTGGCTTCCATTATTTTCACCCAGATCAAATCTCTCTTCATCCCTTCGATTGCCGCCTACATGCCTCCACTAGATTTGTTTTTTACAGGTGGCTTCGGAATCTCGAAATCATATTTGGTGAGTATCTAATTTGATAGTTGCAGCTGTTTAAATAAAAAAGAAAAATAAAAAAGGAATGAAGCTCAAAGAAAGTGCTCAACGTTTCAAGATTATATATATATTGTTTATTGATATAGAATAATAGTGAAAAATTAACTAAAGAAAAAGAGAAAAAAGATTGAAAGCATTCATATTGGCCAAATCTATGGGGTTTAATTCTAAGGGTAAAGAGTTAAAACTTAAAACTATGTTTGTCCTGAGCATAAGCCATAAGGTGATTTTGGTAAATTTAGATTTGGTTTTTTAAAAGGATTTTATAAGCATAGAATTAAAGAGTATTGTTCTTGTGCACCAGTTGCATGGATCTAGCACCCACGGGTCGGGTCGGGCTGGATTTGACCCGGATCCGCGCCAATTTATTTATTTTTTAATTTATACGGTAACTTTTATGTTATACGAGTATAACATTTATGTTATATGACTATAATCTTTTTGTACAAATATCATAACTTTTAAGTTAATATACTCAGACTTTTTTCAATATAAAATGTAAGATAATATAGCTGAAAACTTTTATGTGGTGATGATTTAACCTTTATGTTATGTTGATTTAACTTTTATATATAAATATCATAACCTTTATTTACTTAAAGAATAACATAAATGTTGTGTTAATATAACATAAAAGTTAATATTATTATGCGTAAATGTTGCATTATTACAACTTAAAGGTTACAGTGTGTTAAAACCTTAAAATTATATACTTAGAATTATTTCAATCATGTAATATAATTGAAAACTTTTATATTCTTATAACTTAACATTTATGTTATATTGATATAACCTTTATATACAACTATCATAACCTGTGAAAAATATAAAGTTATATTATTATAATATAAAAGTTAAATTATTATAACGTTAAAGTTAAGTTATTAGAACATAAATGTTTAAAAGGTAATATATATTTATCTTACTCTGTAAAATATTAAACCATCAGGATAGAAAGGTTATGCGAATATATCATAAAGGTTATGTAAATATAATGAAAAGGTTAGGCGGGCATAACTAAAAGGTTAGACGAAATAACTAAAAGGTCATGAAGTGAAATTAGGGTTTGTGCGCAATTTGGAGGTGTGTGTCAGCGCGTGGGGGCACGTTCCAGCAGCATTTTGGGTGTAAAAATCACCTCTCGGGTCATATGACCCGGATTGCATGGGTCATGACCCATGCACTTGGTGTATAGAAATAATTGTGGAATTTAAATATTTTGTATTTATTTTGGATTTTTATAGGATAGCATTATAGTTATGATGAATTATAATCATGTGTTTTCATTTCTTTTGATTTGAATCCTTGTATCTTATATTTTGTATTAGATTAAATATACTTCCATTATAAAATTTACAAAGTATGTGAATTGTGAACCAGTTTAAACTGAATTGAAGTTAAAAGGACCAATATCAAATAATAAAAATATACATGCACAATAACTATTCCAATAAATGTTTGAATTAATACTTGCAAGTAAAAGTGGGAAGAAAAATCAAGATCCACCAGCTTGTTTGATAATTCATTAGAGATGGACTTCTGAACAGTAAAATAAATCCACTAATATTTTATGTGTTTGGTGGGTAATCTGAACGATTGATTATATATATGTGTAGCTTTTGTAACTCATTTCTTGCACTTGTAAAAAATGGGTATTTAAATGCATTTTTACCAAACCTTGAATAAAAATTGAATTGGGGGTTCTTACAACAATTGTACTCCCAAACAACAGAATAGAATATATGTATATGAACATCATTGCAAAGAATACTATTATCTGTGCATTAGTCACATGTACAGGATTCATAGTTGTCTCATTCAGTAACAAGCACCAAATAGCAGCAATTGATTGTAACAAGTAACACTTTTACTACAAACTTGAACTTAGGCAAGGATTTTGGTGTTGATTTGCGTCCAAAAGAACAAGTTTTGACCGGAGAACCTAAGATAAATAATGGAAATTTGGATCGGGTTATATACGGATCCAACTCGATGGAGGGCGGGCAACTGTAAGTTTACAATGATGGGTATTTATGAGATGTTCGAATAGCATATCAAGCCGATGTGGCTCTCCAACTCCAAACTAAAGGACAAAGACTACGAATATAATCAGAAATAAGATTAGAACCAGAAACATTTTAATCATGAGCCACCTGTTTGAGGATATTCGATTTAAGTATTTCAGCAACGCGTTACTAGCACCTTCAACATTTGCTAGCGACTCATCCATGTTGTCATCGATCCTGCTCGTTCCAATCCAGAAAATTGGGATCAGAAAGATTTTGGGTTGGGTGGGTAGGGGGTACTATGAAGCTTGCCAACAGAATATCTTCACACTGAATGAGTACAATGTCTTGATTCTATAGGTTATACATGGGACAAGTTTGCATATTTACCTGATAGCAAGCTCCCCTTGCTGTGCAACCATTGTAGCCAAATGTGTGAAGATCCCACCGAGTTCTGAAATTGTAGATTCCACATTTTGAAGTGCAATGCTTCTACTTTGTGAGATGCTTTCTTGTCGTGGGACCACCTGTTGCAACATGGCTGCTTCCATTTGAGGGGATGGATTGGAATCCGTTGCCATTCTTCGTCTACATACATAATATATTTGTTAAGCAAGGAGAAAATCATAGAGAATTTGCTCAAAGAACCATACGTATCAGCCCATATTTACTGCAAGTGCAAAATACCCAAGAATAGATATGTTTAGGAGCAATTTACATATGGATTCTGAGATAAATTAATTATTTTCCAAGACAATCTGTAGAAGGTAAGTGAGGCAAGATAACATGACAATTGACGAGTGATCCAATAATTAGAATAGAGCCAAACCTCAGTCTACTTCTTTGACCAGAAGTAGAAAGTTAAATTACACTACTACTCAAGCTCACAGAAAACAAAAGGTGCATAAGCAAACTTGAACTGAAAGCTAATTTATTTGACACTAAACTTGGATTGCTTATAAAATCAGGATCCTAATAGAGTATTCTACACCAGTGACTTCTATTCTCAACAAACAATGCACAATAACTACATTGTATTTTACAATTCAATGGAAAGCTTTAAGGTTAAATATAGAGCCAAAGAGAGAGAAAACAACACTATAAATGCATATAAGGAAGGCTTAATTTAGAATTGCTAGCATGCAGATTTACAAATATTATTACAAATATTGATAAAAAAGACATGTATGTTGTTTATAATCGACTGTTTCCTCGACTGAGTCATCAAAAAATTGATGCCTGCGAAGCTCTCACAACCATTAACTACTTCTTGCACAATGACCTGAAGACTTAATATTTGTGAAATGGATGGACCATAAAAAAATGGGTGGGACTAAAGGCACCACACTCATGAGTAAAATTTGTTATGGGTTAGTGAAATGAGTGTGGTGCCCTTATAAATGAAATGAGTGTGGTGCCTTTAGTCCCACCCTAAAAAAATATAGCAAACTAATTTTCACAACATGCTCCTCAATATGTAGCATAATTTCCTTATAACCGCCATTTTTTTATTTCTCAGATGTGCTAGCTATGGGTTAAGTACAGCAAAATGTGTAAGATAAACTATTTTGCTGAGATACAGGCTTCAACATCTAAGGAAAACTACCAACATCATTCCAAGTCATACTTGATTGATATATATATTTCACCTTAATGAACAAGTAATACATTTGTTGCAACAAAGAAATATGGTTACCAGATGGATATTTCACCTATAAAAGGAACAAAACTAATAATGTCATAGAAAAATGTCTTTTCTGAACATACCTTAGTTGGTTGCCGACTGGAATGCCATTTCCGTGCGATCTGATATCAGAAAGGTAGAGAAGGAACATTACAGATGAAATACATTTATCTACAACAATGCATATTCACAGGGAGGGGAGAGGGGGGGGGGGGGGCATCAATGGCATTTTTACAGGATTGTATCGGTCAAGTTATGGACACCAATGAGCCCTTCAACAGGTGATGCCATACCCATTCAGAATAGGAAAGGGCAAAATTGCTTCTTCTCTCTTCTCAAAATATAACAAAATAGATGATATGTAATCACAAACATGTATAGCATTTATAATTAAGAAACAATGTGTCAACTCAATTGCCAAGTATCAATGCATGGTAACAAATACACTTGATCAAGTGAGATTAAGCACCTCAAACAATATTTTTTATCAGTGAATATTTGATTTTATCAGCCATAAAGCATTACCTGAAAATAGCTCAGCATTTGGAACTCAAAATACTAATGCAACTCTCCAGTTGATTTAAGAAACCTCATAAGAAACAGAGGAGAGCCAATACATAGAAAGAACAAAAAAACGCATGCACTAAAATGAACATAAACAGAATAAAATATATAATACAACAAATGTAAACTAAGTTACAATTATAGAAAACTTGCTAACATACATTTTCATGTCTCAATTTGTTTACGAATTGATTTTTGTGAGAATTAAATGAGTCAACTGGTGATGACTGTTTTTCTTTTTCCTTTTTTTCTCTGTTGAGCATACGCAGCAAAAGGAATCTAAATTTTGCATCCTAGTTAGATGTATGGAAACTTTTTCACAAATTGAACAATGAAATCAAGCCATATAATATTTTGAATGTATACACACACAATTCAGTATAACCCATATTTTGAAATCCAAGGTCCTTTGGCTTTATGCTGCTCAATGAAATGAGAAAAACCTAGTGTCCATGGATCCGAGTTTGATTTTACTATTATTCATGTGTACTAAATACAATATCATTATTAACTAAGATTCAGAACCTTCATGTTCCCCAAATCAAATCCTAGTCTTTCATTTAAAAAACTAAGGAGTTTCACGGTATGGATTTCTTATAACCGCTCATTTCTAGTACAAATAAATATGAAAAACTGATATTATTCAAGTAGTTTGTGTAAAAAAAAAGTTTCTTTTAAAGCCATTTTTATCAGTTCCTGGTCCAGAGCACTCTTTTACTCTATATCTGTTCATCCTCTTATTCCCTCTCTTTGAAAAATCATTTAATCAACACCAAAACAGCTCACGCACATCATCAAAATCAACCCATATAATCCTTCAAAGAAGTTTTATGAAGATAGAAGATATTCATGGGCACTTGTGTAGTTCAATTCACTCTTGGTCAAACATTTATATTTCCTAAACATGCTTATGGTTTGCCAAAAGTGGATTAGCTATGTATAAGAAGTAGACAATCATACTTTACAGTCTGAAGCTGTATGTTCAAAGAGTCCTATTATATCACTTTTCAAATGAAGTTTGCCTTATGTCTCTAATACGAGGTTGACATCACTTTTCTATGAGATGCATACATACTCAAGAACCGGTATCCAAACTTCATTTGGAATCCTGAAGCAATGACAATTAGGTTCAAACATTTACAAAGGCAAAAATCATAGCTCCTCTACTACATGTGAAAATATGGCTTTGACTGTTCACAGTATAAACCATGGCCTCCAGACATTTTAATTGAAAGAAAGATTATGGAACATGGGTTGTTTCATATGGAAGTCTATTTACCAGCAACCGAGATGGCCGGTCCCCCAGGAAACTTTACTGGGTTTTAACTCCACAAATCAGATGTGCAAAAATGGGCAGTAATAATAAACAAAAAGAGACGGAATATCGACATTAAAAATGAATGCACATTTTACTGTGGCTATGCTTACAGAGTCAAACTACTTAATTCCAAAGCAGACTAAGAAAGTTTTTGCAACAAGGATCTATACACAAAGAACAAGAATGGGGAAAAGTGGAACTATGCCAATTAAGCATGCTATTGCATTATGTGATATCTGAGCAAAACAAGCAGACGGAGAAAGAGTGCATGCCAATTAAAGTCACGAATTTTTTTTCATAATGTAATTATCCAACGAATAAAACATCAATTTCTGAAAAGGACAGAGAAAAAGAATATACAGTGATGGTTGCATATTTCCTCCAGATGATCCAGATGAGTTCAACCAAGGGGGTGGTTCCGTCACAGTATTACTAGGTGGCTGCTTTAAAGGATTCTCTCTTGATACAACCGTGGAAAATAACTGTTTCCTGTTTTCACGGGCCTTGATGTTCTGCAAAACAAAGAAAAGTAAATTTATTAGTGAGTTCCTAGATAAAGACTGAGAATATCAGGTATAGAAATATACCTTTGTTGTAGTAGTCAAGACATCTTGCAACTGCTTGGTAACACTCATAAGTCTGTTTTTTAAATCATCACAGACAGCAGTCAAATGGACAACTCTATCCTCTGAATAATTCCCATTAGCTATCTCCATGTTTTGGAGGGCTTGCAAATCAGAAATAGCCATGTTAAGTGCAGTGATGTCATTTTTTATCAAGACAGTTAGTTCTTCATTTTCCTTGCTCCGATCATCAAAAATAGACGACCTTTTGGTTACTGCACAGAAGAGAGTATGAACTAAAAACCTGAGGATATCATCATAAAACAATGGGGTGATCTAATACTAATCGGAACACTCACAACTATGACTCGTCATATTCCTTTTATCACAAACACTTTCTATAGGTCAACATGAAATGAAATACAAACACAACGAGCCTTCAATGCCAATAAAAGTATACCGTGTAAAACAGAACCAAGAAAATTCCTTTGAAGAACAAAAGCATGACAACTTGAAAAGTAACGTGATCGATCCCTTTGCAAGGGAGCACCCAGTTCGCATTAACAATCACCAAACCACATAGAACTCCATCATTTCGAGCCTTCACACAAACAATTACAGCTAAAACGAATACTCCAACATTTAAAATTTCACCAAATAAAACCACAATAACCTAATAAAAAAAATAAAAAAAACGCATCAAACAATCCTTGGAAAAAGATATGAAACTTACGGTTAGATAGACGGTCGATTTTCTGAGAGGTTTGGTGGATGCGAAGCCCTATTCTGGAAGCCTTCTTATTAAATTCCGATCGATCTGGAGTTACTGTATTCGTGTCGTTTGATTGCGATTGCGATTGCGGTTGCGGCGGAGTTACTGCGGTTCCTCCAATCTTCCTTAATGTATGCGACAAAGATGCGAATTCCGATGTCCGATCACGGAACGACGAGACGCCGGCGGCCGCCATAGATGAACGGTTGAAGAAATTTTGCCGGGAATATAATCACTTCTTCTGCCAAATTATTTGAGAAAACGTTGAACTGGAAAAGCGCGAGTCACGTCGTTTGGCTGTTAGTCGCTGTTTGTAATGTGGGCCTATTTTCAACAGAAGCCCAATATGTATAATTTAGGAAAGTCAAGCCCACTAATATATGACCAAGGCCCAGATCCAATCATCTTAGTCAAAACTTGTAAATATGGAAGTTACTTGCCCATAGGGTTGTAAACGAATCGAATCGAATCGAATATCATGATATTCGATTCGTATTCGTTTAACTATTCGAATATTCATATTCGTATTCGTTTATTATTCGAATAGTAAATGAAATTCTTATTCGATTCGTTTAACATATTCGAATATATTCGAGAATATTCGAATATTCGTATTCGAAAATTTTAAACCTAAAAAATTTCAAAAAAAAAATCAAATATATATTTTTTCCCAAATTAATATGCCACATAGTACTTTAATAAACAATAAAATTCATCAACTCAAGTACAATAATTCATTAACCAAATTAACATTCAAGATTCGAAATACATAAATATAAATTCATTGTCAAATCATCGAACAAGTATCGTAACAAAAAATCAACGTGCAAATTAACATCCAAGGTTCTAATACATAAACATAATTAAAATTCATAGTCAAATCCATCAAACAAGTATCACAACAAAAATGTTTTTCTAGCATCTATGATCCAACCATCATTCTTGCAATACGACATGAACCGGCTCTCCATCCTCCTACAAAAAAAATGAAATCACATTTGTCATCATAATCCAAAAATAAAAGTATATCATTATAATAAAAAATGAGAGCTCACATGAGTCATAATAGGCTTATTGATATATATATATATATATATATAAATATATAATATGTAGTTATGTTTTATGTAATACTAATATGTATTTAGGCATTACTAAATACTAATATAGAAAAGTAAAATATCTAATTATTGATATATATAATTATTCGAATATATTCGCGAATACTCGAATCGAATACCATCATATTCTTATTCGAATTCGAATAATATACGAATATAAAAAAATATTCTTATTCGGATTCTTATTCGTATTTTTCGAATTCGAATCACTATATTCGAATTCGAATACCGAATCAAATCAAAAAGATTCACTTCTTTTACAACCCTACTTCTGGTAATAAAGTCACAGCAAATGCTTGAATGGATTGGATGTCATAAGATTAATCTATGTTTATAGTAGATAATCTAGACATGTTGAAACACTCAAAACCAATTTTTGGTAGGTGAGAAATTAATCTCTAGAGATAGTTATTTAGTGATGGGAATTGAAAGGTTTTGGGTGTGGTGAAAAGTGCTTAATTGTCACACATATAAAATTGGACCTTGAAAATGTTTGTATAAAGAAAACTAGTAATTTACCCGTGCGATGCACGGTTTATCATATATGATCTATTAATTTTGAACTTTCTAATAATAAAATGTGATAATATTATATTAACCTAAAATTATATATTAATAAGAATCTAGACATATTATCTTTAATGTGTTATATCTTAATATTATAATTTTGAAATGCAAACTAATATATATATATATATATATATATAAATGTATGTTTATGTTAAACAATGAATTATAAAATATATATTTGAAATATGAGGTCGTTAAATAACATCAATTTTATACAACCATTAATACTATAAATTAAAATTAATTAAATTAAATTTGGTATTGATAATCATTTATTGTGTTATATATATGTTATGCATGTTGTAGTTAATATAAATACAATTATTATAATTAAATATATTGTTTTATTCTTTGATTTATCTTTACTAACAATTAATTAATATATTGTTTTATTATTTGATTTATACTTACTAACTAAGGTGTTAGTAAATATTTCCTTTGTGTACGTTCACAATTATAGATTTCTTTGAAATTTTTGGTCTAATTAATGCATACAACTTAATTATTTCAAGTTAAATAAAAGATATATGTCTTTCAAATAATTAAAATATCTTGATATGTATTTAAATAAGGAAGGTAATTCAATATTCAACTCACTTGTGTTGACAAATAGATCAAATAATTATACTAAAATGTTTTTCATTGTTATTAATTTCTCAAAAATTCTAAAACTAATAATTTTAAAATTATTCTTTAAATTCTCTAATGTATAGTTTAATTGGTCATTTGTTTTTGTATTTGTAATTTTGTTAAATATAATTATACACCAAAATTTAAATATCAAATTTATATTTTTCATAGATTGAAACAAAATTTAAAATGGAAAATTATTTAATTTAAAAATTATAATTTATATAGAATAGGTAATAATGACAAAATAAACCTATATAATCCTATCTATAGGTCATGACTCAACCTAAAGGGTCCCACAATCCTAAAAAATATAAAATAATTATTTTTGATTTTTTTAAATTCTTGTAACTACTTTATTTCCATTTATAGAATGTCAAAATAGGCGGGAAAATTAGTTATTGTTATTTTTATAGAATGTCTTCTTTATATATATATATATATATATATATATATATAGATCTAGTGATGTGGCCTATTAATTGGTACACTCATGGAGTGACATGCTTGTGCAAAACACACTCGTGAGCGGCTTGGCTCGACACGGCACGAATTAGACCGACCCGACCTCAGCCGTGGGCCTTCGTCCCTGGCAATTGGACGTTGGGTTGGATTTGGGCTGACGGGGCCGAGCAGGTAGTGATCCACTTTATTTTTTTGGAGCAAAGTAACCTGGGAGTTTGCTCCAACAACCTCGAGGTCACTTAGGCTAGGTTTATCAACAACTCAATAGTTAGGTTGTGATAATGAGACAAGAAATGAGATTAAAGAATAAAAAAGAAAAGAAAAAAAACAAGACAACTGGTTTCTCCTTGGGGTGGCAACCCACCCCAACAACCCATTCATCATCCAATAATGTGCAAAATGTTGTGGTTGGTTGTACTTAATTTTTATGGATAAATGATATTATTTTATTTTATATTAATTTTTTAAAATAATCAAAATTCACATCTTTTTTTTAATAGAGTCTAATATTGATATATTTTGAATCACAATTTAAAACTCTCTATTTTCTCTCAATCTCACATTTTGAAATTTTCTCTCTTCTCATATAATTTATATAATTTCTTACTATATATCCAAACAATCCTAAGTTCTATAATTTAAGTATAATTAAAAAAATTGCAAAATAATATGTAATTTTATATTAATGATAGTTGTGTATATAGATGAGAGAGAAATAAATATTTTATTAAAAGTTAGGTTGAGTTGGGTTTTTGATAAGTTATAAAACGGTTGGAATTAGGTTGAGTTGTAGATTGTATATGGGGATGAGAGAGAAATGAATATTTTATTAAGAGGTTGAGTTGTGGTGAGTTGTCGATAAAGATAAGCAAGCTCCTGCAGAGGTTGTTGCAAGCAACTTGCGAGGTCACTCCACAGATGCTGCTTCAAGCAACCTGCAAGGTCACTCCTGGAGAGGTTGCTTCAATCAACCTACGAGGTCGTTAGCTGCAAGGTTACTAACCTGCAATTACCTTATTGAAATAGGTTGTTACAAGGCATTGAATATCCATTATTTGGTGGATTAATTCCCATCAATTTTCAGATGTAACCTCATGTTGAAGGCCTATATATAGGACATCTTGCATCATTACGATATGCAATTTTAGAATCCTTTTTCATACATTCGAAGAATACATAGTCAGTTCTCATTTTGCATCAGAAGCTCAGTTCTTAAACACTAAAGTTCGACGAAGCTCTCGAGTTTGTGGTGCTACTCACTCAAGAGACGAAGTCATATTATCTTTGGGAGGTGATATGAGCGATCCAGTGAGCACTACCCTGGGCATATCTCGTCTTAAGGAGAGAGGGCTCTTCCTCGACTCGACTTGCTATTTTTCTTTGTAATAGCATAGGTTGTTTTGTTGTTGTTTTTGTTTCTCTATTTATCGTTTGTTGTACAGGTCTGCCCATTATTGTGCAAGCCAGTTATCCAACATTTCTTCTCAACATTTGAGATAGGCAAAAACTTGTGTGACCCTTAGATTCGTGCCCCCTACCCGATCCGACGCGTGGACCGCCTCCATGCGCGCCCACATGTAAGTTGGTCAAGTAAATGACTCAGTGATAGGTATTATATATACTTTTCAGGTATTACGTGTATACTCATTAGATATTACACATTTACCTTTAAGGTATTATAAATGCACCTTTGAGGTATTACATATTTACCTTTGAGGTATTAATGCTTAGAGTATAGTGGGTATTACATATGCACTTTTGGGTATTACATATTTACCTTTGAAATATTAATACTTTGAGTATAGTATAAAATATTACATATTCAACTTTAAGGTATTACTGCTTACGCTTTAAGGTATTAAAACTTATAGTTTAAGATTTTACATATTTATCCCTAAAGTATCACATAAATACCTTTTAAGGTATTGTAGTATTATATTGCATTCGAAATCTAAGAATAAATAGCTACAATTATATAATTGAGAAAAATAGTAACACATCCATCTTTGATTGCTTCCTTTGTTTGCTACAAATCAAAATAGATTAGAAACCAACGTATGAAAAACAAGTCGGATGAGGATTAAACCAAGTCGCTCCTTGCAGAGAAGAAGAAAAGAAGTCACTCCATAGAAGCAACTCCACGACGGTTCCGATAATGGTGGCGAACTCCTTCGACTGGTCACTAGCCACCGGCGCCATGAGCAACAAAAGAAAAAATGTTTAACACTCAATTAGGCCCACTAATACCCCTTCTCTCTCATCTATCTTATTTTCCTCAACACGAACTCATGAGGTGTCAAAGCAGATTCCTCGCTGTGCTTATCGTCGGTGATGGAAGACATTGAAGACCTACCACTGAATTTGAAACTCCAAGATTTTGAAACCCCATATCATTTGTCAAACAATCACAAGGAATTGAATGGCTTAATCTACGAATTGTTTAAGGATCCCCAGACCCAGCATCTGGGCTTCGATTTCTATCTCAAGGCGAAGCAGAAAACAGGCTTCAAACCTCATAGATAAGAGAAGAAGAGAAGAACCTCTGCGGAAGAACGAGAAAGAAGAAAAACAGGGATTAGGGCAGGCACAGTGGAGGAGAAGAGGAAAAATAAAGGGAAAAAAAAAGAAAAAATATATATTGGTAGATGGATGAGCCCGGATCGGGTTGATCCATGCCCTGAGGCACCCAAGTCCTTCTCTTTGAAATATAGTTTTTATGAAATCGAGAAGCGATGGAAAATTTTTGTGAACTTCTTTGTACAAGATTTAAGGAGTTCTTCAGTTTTCGTAAAAGTTCAGCTCGGTTGAAATTCAATATTTAGGTGCTAATTTTGTAATCGTGTTTTTCAAGTCGAAATTCATCAAGTTCAACGATGCCGTTAAAACATTCAAATGAGTTTTCTGTACATATCTCCAAAACTATCATTTGACTCAAAATAGGATAATGAATCCTTGATTTAAAGTTTTCAATCTAATTCAAAGTAGAGTAAGTCTCTTGTGCATCAGGTGCATGGATCTTAGATCCATGCAACCGGGTCGAATCCGGGTTACCCAACCCGCTTCTCTCTTTTTTTTTTTTTTCGCGCTAACTTTTTTAAATTTTGATCATGACTTTTACTTATGTTAAGGATACCTTTATGTAATATGTAAGAATACCTTTAGGTTATGTTAAGGATACCTTTATGCCCAGATTTCATATATTTACGTTAAGTTAGACATACCTTTAGGTTATGTTAAGGATACCTTTAGGTAATGTTTAACATACCTTTAGGTTATGTTAAGAATACATTTATGCCCAAATTTCATACATTTACTTTACGTCAGACATATCTTTAGGTTATGTTAAGGATACTTTTATGTTATGTTAGAAATATTTTATCCATAACATAGTTGTGTTACACATTTTGTACAAAAAGATATCTCTAACATAACATAAATGTATCATTAACATAACCTAAAAGTATCTTTAATATAACGTAAAGGTATGTGACCTGGAGCGAATTCTAAGTGTATCAAATCAGGATTTCAAAGGAACCTGAAATCACGATTTCAAAGGTATCTTAACATCACCTAAAGGTATTCTTAACATAACCTAAATGTATGCTTAATATAACCAAAAGATATTCTTAACATAACTAAAGTATCCTTAACATAACCTAAAGATATGCTTAACATAACTAAAAGGAATTCTTAACATAACGTGGTATGTAACCTGGAATCAGAATTTCAAAGGTATCCTTAACATAACTAAAAGGTATCCTTAACATAACTGAAAGGTATCATTAACATAACTAAAAGGTATCCTTAACGAGCAAATTTGAGCGCATTCGCCCAGGCGCGTGGGAGCGCGTGAGGGAGCGTGGGACGCGCGTGGTAGCGCATTCACGCGCGGGTCGGGTCAGGTGTATAGATTTAGGATCCATACACCTGATGCATAAAAGTTTTTGTGTTCAAAGTAGGAGTTTATCTACCTGAAGGTTGAAGTTCAAAGTTCAAATCAACTTGAAGACACGAATCAGAGTAATTAATAGAAAATTATGTTCATTTTAATTAATTCAAAGATATTTAATTTGTGTTACAAATTTCTGACACGTTCAGTGGAATGATCTCTTCCTCTTAATTACGTTTTGAATTTCTGCAGACAAGACTAAAAAATCAATTGCAACTTCTTCTAAGATCGGCCACCAATATTTTGGCATTACTGAATTACTGCTTGAAAATATCTTAAAATGTATGTGCAGATATCCTCTAATGTTGATCATGGCTAAAAACTTGGCTAAAAACTTGCCAATGTGAAATCATTTGTCAAGGTCAAAGTAAAAGAATGAAGATGCAACTTAATACTTGGACCCAAGCTACTCATTAACAATACTTGTTGAACATGCTTTCGTGACGTGATAAAATTAATTAAATTTCTTCTTAACCTAACTAACAAGTAGATAAGGTAAATCAGAGTCGATCCCACGAGGAGTGAAGAATTAACTAAGTCACCTATGCTCAATTCAAAGAAACATAAAAGATGAAGGAGTTTGAATTGATCAATGACTAACACTAAAATTAACTAAGAACCTATAAAGCAAATTAAACAAGAAATAAAAGGATGAAAATCATTCTAGTTAACAATTTTTAGTTATCCCCAATATCAATTATTCTTAATCAATGTTACACAATTCTCTCAGGAGTTAGTCTCCTGTGCAGCTGGTGTATGTACAATTCGGGTCGGGTCCGGGTCGACCCGGATCCGCGCACTTTTATTTATTTTATTTTTTTTAATTTTATTTTTTCACTTCAGGTTGTTACCTTTATGTTATATGCATGTGACCTTTATGTTATATAAGTGTGACCTTTATGTATAAATGTAATGACCTTTATATACTCTAACTTAGAAAAAAATGAAGAATTTTAACAAAATTTGTACATATTTACGTTTATGAAATATTAGCTGCACATATATTCATCCTTAAAATGCACTGAATTTTGAAAATTTCAATTTTTTTCAAAGTTATGGATTATAAAGGTCATAATATTTGTACATAAAGGTCACAAGAACTGTACATAAAGGTTACAACAATACAATATAAAGGTCTTAATCTTAAGCGAAAAAACCTGAAAATCTTCATTTTTTTCCTAAGTTACTGAACATAAAGGTCATAACATTTATACATAAAGGTCACACTTATATAACGTAAAGGTCACATCTTTACAACATAAAGGTAACAGCCTGAAGCGAAAAAAAAAAGAAAAAAAAAAGAAAATCCAGGTGCGCGGATCCGGGTCGGGTCGCCCCAGTTGCACCAATCCAAATCCGTGCACCTGTTGCACAGCAGCATTTGCCTTCTCTCAGAGTATTGATAAGTGTCGTTTTTACTATTTTTGTGCGTATGTTTATGTGTTCAATTGGGCATGTTTATGTACGTTTCTATAGTAATTTAAATATTTTTGATATATTAGTTGCATTTGATGGTTTTATGTTTAGTTTTGTGTTTTTAGTGCAAACATCGCAAGTTTCAGCTTACATGCGCAGTTGTGGAAGAAATGATATATTTCACGATCTAGAAGTCCGAATTGGAAGATATTAATTTTGTTGGAAAGCTAAGGAAGATATCTATAACTTTGATGTTGAACACTTTTCCCAATTCCTTCTCCAAGAAAGCAGAATATTAAGGAAATACGGAAGTTGTGTCTTTGGTTCTTCGGCGTGATAGAGCTCTAGTATTATGATCATAACGTTTTCTAGAAGACTGATATTGAGGTGAAATTTGTGGCATTGGAAAGATAACTTCAAGACCTACAACTTTTATGAAGACGTCAAAGTCAAATTCGGAACTGTGCACCAGCGCATGACTGTGTCTTGGGACACCGTCGTGTCCCACTGCGCAGAAACACTAGCACTGGCGCACAGGTGACCGTGTCCTGGGGCACGGTCATGCCCGAGAGACTCCTATTTCGTCCCAAACTTGATTTTTTACGTATCTCACACTTCTAAACCATCTAGGAGACCTTCAAGATGCTATATATTCCCAAATTCGTCCCAAAAAGGAGCATTCGGAGATAGGGGATCAATTATTAGGGTAGAAAGAACATTCATAGAGAGAAAACACATATTCTGAGAGCATCCGGAGAGGAGAAGAAGACTTCAAAGATCGAAGAATCGAGAGATCATCGTTCATATAGAGTTTTTTCTTTATCTTTCCTTTATTGTTGGATTATTTTAGTTTGATATGCTATTTTCAATCTTATCTATGAGTTTGTTGATATTCATGTCTAGCTAGTTTTTCATGGGTTTCTAGGGCTTGTTAGTAGTCTGATTTGAATCTGATGGATCTTTGATTTCAATCCAATTTCTTGATTCTTTATCCTATTGATGTGTTTATGGTTTGAATGCTTGTTTGATTATTCGGTCGGTAATCGAGCATGTTTGAGTAATTAAGTCAAAATTCGAGAGAGGAGATTTAATTACGGAAGAGTAAACATGGACATATATGCAGCATGAGATCGAGAGATAAATGACATATGTGATGAGATTTTCAATCCTAAGTACTTTTGGGAGTTGTTGTGTTATATCAGATCGAGTGGAGATACTTCTGGTAGCATAATAATCAACCGGTTAAATTGACTCGAGAGAGCTTTTAATTCGATATTTGTGATTGCTCATAGGATAATTAATCATTGAATTGGATTTGTCAAGTGATATCGTGATGAGAATTAGATGAAAGCATGTTCTAGAATCTGTCTCAATTATATTTGTTTGTCTTCGTGTATTTATTTGCTTTTGTTTTAGTATAGTTAATTGAATTCTTTGATATCTAATAGCCTAGATAAAATTAGGGGTTGGATTTGGGTAATCGATTATTCCTAAATAATAGTCTATGTGAGATCGATCTTGCTTACTTTGTTCTACAATTTTCACCGTACACTTGTAGGTAGTAGCCTAAAGAAATTGGTGAACAATTATCATGAAATTATCACCCCTAGTTTAAAAGTTCTGTTAAACCGAATCGTCACTTAAGATTAGTTTAATTAGGATAAGATCACTAATTAACCATATTTAATTGAACAACCAAGAATAAACTCTCTAGATTTAATTCATTAAATGCATTAATCACCAAGACAATAGGATGAACTAGACTCCAAATACACAAGATCCATTTGATAATCTAGGATTATGCTACCCTAGAGATGCACGACCTCTAGTTTAGAATTCATGATTTAAGATTCTATCAATCAATTATTAATAACTCAACCTAGGTGATCAATCTAAATCAAGCATCAATAATCGAGAACAATATGCACAGATAACATAATCAATTCCAATCAAATATTAAGAAGGCGAAACCGAATTAATCAAATAAATAAACAGATATATGGGTACAAACATCCCTACTAACTGAAATGGGAAAATTAGTTGATCATCTTCACGATTGAATCCACAAAAGTTGAAGAAAAATACATCTGAAAAGAAAACTAATGTAAGAATAGTTTTTTCTCTAGAGTGACTTGGAGAGAAAGAAAAGAAAGATTCCCCTTTGATTATGTGTGTGAACATGTCTTTTTAAGCTCCTTTGGGGATGAACTTAGTCTTATTCCGGCTCAAAATCTCGTCCACAATCACGCTAGATTAGGCTGCAGACAGATTATATTCACAAACTGGACTAACACTGGGTTTTTGGGCCCAAACTGTTCCCAACTTCGTTTTGTTCATTCATCGGCCCATGAACATATCTCTTGATCAAAATATACTCCAAAGTTCTTGAATAATAGTTAAAATGATATATGAAGTATTCTGATACCAAAAACATATGTAGATACGAAAATGGTGCATTCAATCACTTAAAAAATTATAAAATTTCAATTAATTCACAATAGAATGCATCAATTTTCTACCTATCACCTATATTATGACAACAAATTCTACAACCGAAGAAGAACAAATTGCAAGAGTCATGAGCTCAATTGAAGACCTTAACAAACATGTCTTAGCTAATGAGTACAAAATATGATGTCAACACAAGTCATATAATGGATGACCTAGAAGAAGGTCACATAGAGAGGGACACCCATATAGTGGCAAATTATTGGGAATAAAAGACGTGGCAGATTTTTGTATATTTTTTGTAGATTATTTTAAGAATTATTAATTTTCTTTTTTCAATTCCAAATGGATAATGTCATAGCTTAATTTATACATTTCTCATTTCATGTTTAACTGAAACCCTGCAAATATTTTTCGAATTGAAATAAATGTTACAAAAAAGGATCTTTTATAAATTAGATGTATGGATTTCAGATCCATACACCCGAATTTGATCTGATCCAACCTACCCATCTCTTTTTTCACGATTGAATTTTTCTTCTTTATCATATAACATTTATGTTATGTTAAACATATTTTTATGTTATTTTAATCTTGCCGACCATTTTTTATAAAGGTGTTGGACATGTGAAGGTCAATTTGTACTTGTTTGACTACTTTGAAGATTTGTGACTTGACCTTAGGACAACGCATCCATTTTTTTTTGGGACTATTTTTAAATAAAAAAATTGAATATTTAATAATAAAATAAATGTAAGATGTTAATGCAAGTGGTCTGAAATCACCTGCAGAGAGGAGAGAGAAAGAGACCAAAAGTGTGTGCGTGTAGGCCCAACAAATTATATATTATTATTATTTCTTTTTCCTAATTTTCTTTATTACTTCCCCAAAATCATAAGAGAAAATGTATCAAAATGTCATCTTTTATATAAAAAAATAAAATTTTACCATTTAATATAACTTAATATAAAAAAATGTCATCTAACATAACTTAATATAATAAACTACCACATTTTTTTTGAATGATTCTAACTTTTCATTATTGGGCAATAATTGAAAGTTTTTCAATGATTGGAATGATTGGATGTATATATTATAATTTTCGAATAAACAACAAAATATAGGTTATTCAAAAATTAAAAGTAATTTTCGAATAACCCTATATTTTGTTGCTTATTTGAAAATTACTTTTAATTTCGAATAACCTAGTTTATATTTTCGAATAACCCTAAAAAATAGGGTTATTCGAACAATAAAAGTAATTTTCGAATAACCCTATATTTTTTTGCTTATTCGAAAATTATATGATATAATTTTAGTTTTTCATTTATTTTTTTAAATTTATTTATTTTAGATTTATAGTTTTCTTTTTTTCCCATTGTTTATTTTTGTCCTATTATTATGTCTATTATTATTGTTGGTACAATTTTATTCAAAATTACTATTTATTTCTCTGCTGACTTTAATTTTACTTTTTACAGTGTGAAAATGATATTACAAAACTGTTTATTTGACTATTAAATAGTCTATTTTACTTTTCAGAATTAAAAAGTGTTTATTTTAACGTGTATTAAATTTTTCAGAATGAAATAATATTTATTTTAACGTTTATTTTACTTTTCAGAATGAAATAGTGTTTATTTTACTTTTACAGAATCAAATAGTATTTATTTTACTTTTTCAGAATTAAATGAGATTCAGATTCAGAGTACGAATCAACATTCACGGGTCGTAAATCACATTTGCATCTATTTAGAGATGTGAATTCTATAAGAGAATTCATTCAACAAACTTTACTCTAAGCTTACAATTGAATTTGTGGAAGTAGTTTGGCACATCATCTCCCTTCGAACTCTGATCAAGTAAGTAATAGTATACTCTTAAATTTCAATCTAATTTACATTTAATTATATATTAAATAGGATTGTTAACATATTTTCGACGTGTTAAAAAGTATTTTCGAATAACTTAACATATATATTATTCGATATAAATTTTCGAATAACTTAGAAAAAGTTAATATTGTTTAAGTTAGATATATTGTTTAAGTTCAAATAAGTTAGAAGGAATGAATAAATATTGTTTAAGTTAGAAGAAATAGGGAATAAATTATTGGTTATTCTAAAATATCAAATAATTTTCGAATAGCCCTATTTTTTTAGGGTTATTTAAATATTAGAAAAAAATTCAAATAATGAGTAATTAACAAGTAATTTTCAAATAATGAGTAATTTACTTGTTCGAATATTAGAAATAATTTTCGAATAATGAGTGATTAACAAGTAATTTTCGAACAAGTAATTTTTTAATAATGAATAATTAACAAGTAATTATTTGAATATTAGAAATAATTTTTGAATAACAAGTAATATTAGAAATAATTTTTTAATAACCAAGTAATATTCGAAATTATTTTCGAACATTCAAATAACCCCATAAAATAGGGTTATTCGAATAACCCTAAATTTTTTGGGTTGTAATTTTCGAATAATCGAATAACCCTAATTTTTAAGGGTTATTCGAAAATTACAAAAAAATTCGAATAACCCCTATAAAATAGGGTTATTTGAATAACCCTAATTTTTTTGGGTTGTAATTTTCGAATAATCGAATAACCCTAATTTTTAAGGGTTATTCAAAAATTACAAAAAAAATTCGAATAACCCTGCAAAAAAAGGGTTATTTGTAATAGGTTAAAAGGCGAGTCACCAAACTTCAACCCGCTAATCAAAGCAAACTCCTGCCTCCCGAACCGACAAATGATGCGGTCCTGCCCTATCTCAAACCATCTCTCGTCTAGAGGGATTCGTGTCTCACACACCTGACGAGAGATGAGGACGTGCAAAAAGGCTGTGCAAGACTCTGTGTCCGTCTTCCATTGTAAAAAATGGCCGAACGAGCATCTCCAGAACTCACGGACACAGTCATTGCCTATCCGTCGCAGTTGTGTCTTGATCTCAGCAAGTAGACTAAGACGGACATATCCGCAAATATATGCCATGTGATGCTGATAACACTCTCGTGCCCAGTCCAACTAGACATATAAAAATACGAATCATTAAATAAAAATAAATATTACAAATAATTATTTAATAAATTATGAATTATAATTACAAGCATTTTGAATTATTTTAATTTAATTATGAATTCTATTATAATTTAATTATGAGTATGAATTATAAATTATTATAGATTTAATTATATTAATCCGCCCCGCCCGCCTGGGTCGTGTGCAGCATAAATACTGAACGTTCGACCCGGGTCGGGTTCCCTGCAACCCTCCCGGGTTGTGTGCAGGAAGGATTGGTCGAACGTTCAACCCGGGTCGGGTGCCCTGCAACCCGCCCGAGTCGTGTGCCACCACACTTCAATAAATTATTTTCTATATTTTCGAATAACCTGCAAAAATTTGGCTTATTCGAACATTACTATTAGAAAATTTTATGATATTTTCGAATAACCCTAAAAAATTTTGGAATAATTATCAAGATAATTTATGAAGAGAATTTTCGAATAACCCTATTTTAAATAGGGTTATTCGAAAATTTGTTTGTGATAATTTTCGAATAACCCTAAAAAATTAGGGTTATTAGAAAATTATCAATTAAGGTTATTCGAAAATTATCACCATAATTTTCGAATAACCCTATTTAAAATAGGGTTGAAAATTTTCGAATATCCGTAAAAAATAGGAAAAATAGGGTTATTCGATAAATACCCTTATTTTCGAATAGCTCTATAATTTGAACAATAACATAAAATTTTTGAATAACCCCTATTCGAAAATTATGATATTTTTCGAATAAGCCTACAAAATAAGCTTATTCGAACAATCCCTAATTTTCGAATAACCTACTATTTAGGGTTATTCGAAAAATTTATCTTCCCCTCAACCCATATCATTTTAACTATCATTTTAACTACATTACCGAATGTAAAAACACTAATACATGCTTAATCTAAAAAAACAAAAACACTAATACATGCTTTAATCTAAAATAACAAACACACTAATACATGCTTTAATCTAAAAAATAAAATCACTAATACATGTTTTAATCTAAAAAATCAAGAACACTAATACATGCTTAATCTAAAAAAACAAAAACATTAATACATGCTTCAATCTAAAAAAACAAGTAGAAATTAACTAACTTGATCGGCCATTGTTGGTTGAAATTTGATTCTCGATTTAAATTCTCTTTCTTGCTACGAACAATCTTTCCCGAACAATCTTCCCCAAACAAATCTTCAAAAACACTGTAATTTGTAAAAAATTTGGTACTAAAGTATATCTCTAAGTTTTTTTATTTATGGCTATGGAGGTAAAAAAAAGTTTGGAAAATATGGATGAAATGTGTGAAGGTGCGGTTGAGGGGATGAAGTTGGGGGTGAAATTAATGGTGTGGGTGGGGGTTGAGGGGGTGAAGTGGGGTGAAATTAAAGGGGTGGGTGGGTGGGTTGGTGCCCCTATCCAGTCAAACTGCAAAAACTGACATAGCAGTAAAAGTGAAATTAGGGTAATTTTACACAATAACTTATAACTTGTGGTATTTTATACATTAAGTTATATTGTGTTGTAAAATTTAATTTAATTAAAAGGAATATGGTATTTTAGGCGGTGAACTCCATAGAGTTAATCACTTAAAATACCCAAATTTATATAACTTTAAACTATTATACCCATCAATATAGTCAATTGTCCCAATCTACCCAAAATTATAAGTTAATGTCCCCAAATACCCAAATTTTTGGTCAAATAATTAAAAAATCCTTATGACCCACTTTTGCAATTAATGTTTATTTTTGAAAGTGTTATATCCAAACTCAATATTGCTACTTCCAAACCATACATATTTTCCAAGAATTTCCATAAAACCCAAACCATATGATTTATAGATACAATCCGAAAAACGGTATATCGGCTGGAAACCTTGCTAGTCGTACGCTTGATCTGTTTACAGGTCAAGACAGACTTGATAGGTGTAACAACGCCACGTATCGGCCTCGGAAAAAGATCCTTGAAAATTGGTATCAGAGCCTGGTTTTATTAAGAACTAAGTTTATATTTATTATGTTTTATCTGTAATTAACTTTGGTGAGGAGAATCATTCGAGAAAAGAATGGATCTGGACACATGTCCAAGATGTATATCTTACAGGAAATATCGTCAAATTTTGACGACAAATGCTAATGAGCATTTACACAAGATACAATATTGGAATGCCCAATATGCTCAAGGACAAATTGCAGGCGTTAGTGCAGAACTGCTTAGACGATGCAACAAACGAGCAGAGTATTATATGGATCTCTTAAGGGTGAATCATATGATACAGGAAGATATAACCTTTCGCCAGACAGATGACCATCGGTTCCATAATTTCTGATGGAAGACCAGAAGTGGAAGGAGATACTCCCTAATACCTCTAAGATTTCTTCAGATCTTAGAGAAATCCAGAAGACGGTGCAGAGTTATGGTGACCGCCATAAACATATACCGACACAAGTCCATCAGATCCAAGGCCAAATGGAGACGATGATGAAGATTCAACAAAAGACTCTTGAAATCGTTCATGATATTCAAAAAAGAGTCAAGAATCTGGAGAATCGACCAAGTTCTTCCTGAGAAAGGAGACGTATAAATTTTGGGACAGTTCCCTATCTACATCTAGATGGGAAACCAACTGAAATTGTATGACCAATGACCGATGATGAGAAGCTCATTGCCATCATCAGAGGAAAATCTGTTACAAAGAAGTAATGGACTTTGAGAGGATCAATCTTCAGGATTTACATGACCTAACCGAATCCTTCAAAGGATTAAGGATTGTTGATCTAAAGATGAACACAGGAGATGAATCTGCCTTGGTTACTCGTGATCAATAGCAGAGACCGCCAGTCAATCCCAATGTAGCAGAGAGCTCTGGATCACATCATGTGGACGAGCAGATGCCACACAGAGGGGATTTCACCACAGGAGGATATCCTATAAGAGTTATAGGAACCCGACCACGTTCCAAAAGGCCAGATTTTATCAACACGCCTTATGGAAACTCACAGCTAGACCCGATACATCCGTATGGGTTGATGCTAAATCTGGATATTCCAGATTTCAAGAATCGTGAAATCCTTATCGATGATTGGGCATCGGCTATGAGGATTGCAGCAGGAACCCTCGATCTTACTAAAGAAGGATTCATCTTACTACTCGAGATGAGTCTGGAAGGATCAGTAAGGATCGCATGGGATATGACAGCACCAAAGATGAAAAACAACGTCACTGCTGGTGAGTTATTAAAAGAGATTGTCGATAACATGGCCAAGTTATTCAAGGTCCATTTTATTGGCATAGGCTACTTTGAGGGGATCGAAGAAGAAAAAAGAAAAAGATATAATCAAGCCCTCTACAGCCTCGAGTTGCATGATATTTGTCATATTGACGAATACATCAAGTTGTTCACCGAGTATCGATGGAAGTCCAAGGTGGATGACAAAGAAGCTTCGCAATTGTTCTTTGCGAAGATACCAAGTCCCTGGAGAGAAATGCTGATCAGGGAATATAAGCAGGCAGATGACCTGGATATAGTAGCTAGAAGGATGTCTTTCCTGAAAGCTAAGTTATCTGAATGGTGTCATCAAGCAACCCTCTACAAGAACTACAAGAGATTAAGAGGAATCAATAAGATGGTTCCCTTATGTTGTGAAGAAAATAACATTCCAACCGTCGTTGGAGGCCAACCACAGAGGCATAAGAGGCAGAAACATAGAAGCCATCCATACCACCGTGAAAGCAACAACACAAGAGGCAACCGCCGGTCTTCATGGAGACCAAGAAGAGTTTGGTCAAAACAAAAGGCCCGAAGTTATAAATCTGGGCAAAGACCAACGCCAAACAGGAGAAGGACTTTTACAAGTTCTGATCAAGGAAGTACCAGCAGAACCCCAGGAAGGAGAACTTTTAGACGAGCTCACACCAGAGCCAATGAAAGTTTTAAAGACTGTAATTGCTGGACGTGCGGAGCAAGAGGGCATATCTCAACAGACTGCCCAGAGAACGAGAAGCGAGGTATTAGACAGTTCAAGGCAACACCCGAACTCAAAGAAGCTGTCTACTATCAAGATCTAATACAAGTGTATCAATTTGAGGATCTACCCTCAGATGAAAGCATCTACGAAGAAGAGATCTATTCTGAGAATGGAAGTGAATCCAGCTCAGAATCAGAGTGAAGAAGAAATTCTTCAAACAACGGTGAGAGAGGATATGTCAGGATACCTCTCCCACACTACGGTGTCTCATAAGACTCTAATGAGAATTATGAAGGAAGATTCAAAGCTCCAGATGTACGATGGTTTCACCATAGGAGCTATGGAAAAGGCATTGGATAAGATTGGTTTTCGTAGCAGAAAACACCAGATTATCCACAGTGTGACTACTGGAGAGTTTGCCATTCCAATGGAACTCACTGGTAATCTGATCGAGATGCAATTGATCCCATATCAAAAGATACAGGAGATCAAAAGCAGAGTCAAAAGAGAAGTTGCAAATACACTCTCATGGATTCACATCGGAGCCATAAGAGTTGTTATTAAAGCAACCTTCAAAGAAGGAGTAGATTCGCCACTCAACCTTGCTATTTGCGACAAGCGGATCTCAAATCTCAAGGATTCATACCTTGGGGCTGTTACAGGAAATTTGTGTGCAGGGAAATTGGCATTCAATGTCTATTCTAGGATTGAATACAATCTGGGAGATCGAGATTTCAACCGAGTCTTAACCCTTCATCAAGATTTCAAAAGAAACGATTTGATGAAAGAAGGGAACAGATCCTACTCGATCACATACAAGATTTTCTACGCTCTTTCGAATACACATCACTCAGATGTATTCTTAAGAAAGGAATTCATTGAAGTTCCAAGAATCTTTGAGGACTTCGCTAGGGTGGTTCTACCAGAACTCATACAATCTCCAACAATAAAGGAGATCGACATGAGGATCCAAGATTAACCCGTCTTCAACAAGAGCCAGAGTCTCAGAATTGAGCCTAGGCGAATGTCTTTCCAACAAGACAGGCTAATGAGTAGCAGCCGTTGGGAAGAAAAGAGACCGAGTACAATTCAGCATGTCCCAGAAGTTTTCAAAACACAAGGAGAGCTGAAGTGCCCGGAAGGATGGAGAGGAGTTGAAGTAATATTCGACATTACTCAAAGGGAAAACACACTCCCATGTAATGCCCTATATTATCTCCAACAACCCATAGTCGGAAGATTTCAAGGAAACCCTAAAAATGGGTGAAATGGAATTGACTATCGGAGGAGTTCCAGGAAGAATCTCAGATCAGTTGATACTGGGAATTGAATTTCTCGAGGAACACAAACCTTGGGAAAGATTACAAGATGGAATGGAGTTCACAGTGGCCAACAAAAGATATAGAATCAGATGACCACTAGTCCATTCTCCATATACATTTCTATCGGAATGATATATGAGGAATACAAGGCCGAGTATTTCGCCGCCTATATCGATTCAGGCGCCGGGATATGTACTGCAAAGCAGGAGGTTTTCCCCAAAGAAATCGGAGAAGATCTACCAGCTATAACAGGAAGAGATTTCTCTAAAAGGATTCTTATCCTTAACCGAGGGATTAAGCAAGCGGAAATCATGATCGGTGGAGCAGGAGGTACCCCATGGTACAAAGTCAAGATGCCACCAATCTATTTCCATGATACAGGCGCAGATGTATTGCTAGGTAACAATTTCCTGCAAACATTCAAGCGCTTTACACAGGAAAATGAGACAAGAAGGCTTATTTTCACAACACTATGTGATCATAAGATTATTGTCCAAAGATTACGAGAGGCATTCTACAGAAAAATGCCTATCACGTTTCGCAGCAAGCGTGGTGATGAAGCCAAACTTCGACATCCAAAAATGGCGGATAGAAGGAGATTTGGCGATGCACTTTTATCCTACCGACAATTTGGTCATACCAGACCAGGGACCAAAGCGTGGGATAATCATTTGTACAAATTTAGGGTACAAAATGAAGAAGAAGTTCCTCCAATAGTTATCGCAGAGATAAGGAGTCTATTGGAGAATTCATCTAGTGAGATTTCTATTGATGAACAGATTTCACTCGAAGACATCAAGAAGAAGATCCAAAGGAATTACAATGAAAATCCTTTGGCATGGTGGAACAAGAACGAGCTCAAAGCATCCCTGAAGGTTAAAGCCGGAAAGGAACACGAGTTCGTAAGATTCAAGCCAATCCTTATGAACCAAGCGGATCGTGAGGATATGCAGAAGATACTTAAGGAACATCTGGACCTTAAGCTGATCTCACCAGGAGTTTCTCCATACAGCAGTCCGGGATTCCTTGTTAGGAATCATGGAGAAATCAAGCGAGGAAAGCCAAGACTTGTTATCAATTACAAAGAATTAATGACATCTTGGAGTTCGATGGATACTACATCCCGAGTAGAGAACATCTAGTAAACAACATCAAAGGTGCCAAGGTATTCTCTAAATTCGATTGTAAGTCTGGATTCTACCAGATTATGATGGAGGAAGAAAGCAAGAAGTTTACAGCTTTCTCCACACCACAAGGACATTATATCTGGAACGTGATGCCTATGGGATTGGCAAACGCTCCTCAAATATACCAGAGAAAGATGGATAATCTTTTCAAAGATTATTTCAGTTTCATGTTCGTCTACATTGATGATATACTCATCGTTTCCAAGAACATGAAAGAACATCTCAAGCATTTGGAAATCTTTTCAGATGTTTGTCACAAGGAAGTATTAGTGCTTTCTTAGAAGAAGGCAGTGATCGCTACAAGACAGATCGAATTCCTTGGAATTGAGATCGATGAATCTGGAATCATCCTGCAAAGCCATATTGTAGAAAAGATTCAGGGATTTCCAGATATCCTCAAAGACAAGAAACAACTTCAAAGTTTTCTCGGAGTTGTTAACTTTGCTGGTATGTTTATAAACAATCTGGCAAATTACAGGAAGGTGTTTAGCCCATTATTAAAGAAAGATACAACATTCATTTGGGAAGATAAACACCAAGAAGGGATAAAGCAACTTAAGGAGGTTTGTCAACGACTTCCAAAAATTGTTATACCCCAAGACGAGGATGAACTGGTTCTCTACACATATGCCAGTGACCATTGGTGGGCAGCAGTTCTAATGAAGGCCACACCAGATGGAGAAATGCCATGCAGATACTGCAGCGGATTATTCACAGACAGTGAAGCCAAATGGCATATCAACGAGAAGGAGTTTTTTGCAGTCAGGAAGGCATTCAAGAAATGGCCTTTATTCTTACTTGCCAAGAAGTTCATCCTGAAGATTGATAATTCTAGTGTCAAAGCTTTTCTGAAAAATAAAATTGAATCTAAACCAGAAAAAGCTAGGATACAAAGATGGCAAGCTGAATGTCAATATTATGATTACGATATTGTCATTGTGAAATCTCATGAAAATGTTCTTGCAGATTTCCTAACACGAGACGAGGTCCTCAAACGAGTCAGGCATCTCAGGGATAACCTGGAGAGCCTACAACGAGGTTTTGATGCTTTATGTATCAAGGCAGAAGTTGCTGGACAACTTCAACAAGCTGATCAGAGATCCGTCTCTAATCAAATACGAGCATGCCAGTATGCACATGAACAATTGTTCAACGTGCTACAAGTACCTATCCTTCAGGCTGCATCTCCAACGGTGCAAAAGAAAGAAACAAGAGAACGGGCCTCTAACCCAATTGTTATGGATTCAAATACCATAACCGAGAGTTCTGCAGATGATGCATTCCTTGAGGATGCACCAACTGGAACAAAAGTTGAAGCTCCGGTGTCAAAACCCGAGTCTTCAAGTCAACCCAGCACCTCTGGGCTTAAAGAGGGAGAGTTGAATCTTAGGCCACAGACAGGCAAAACTAAGGTTCAAACTGACGAGAATTTAGTTTCCCCTATGCAGGTTTACCAGAAGCAGTGGGAGAAACTGATTACCAGGAGGAGTATACATCCAGAGAAAACAATCATTGATATCTCTGGGAAGTACCTAAGAGTTTGGATGAAACCAGGAAGTCATCCAAACGAAGTACAAGAATGGTATAACTTTGGAGCTCTTGCTTCAATCTATACCGTCTCACCAGGGTTCCCAGAAATTTTGAAACTTCCGAAATGGATTGGGACAGCGGTGCACGAGACTTGGGCCAACAACCCACATTTGGCCAGAGGAGATATTCTGGAATTGTATTTCTTAAGTGCAGCTCCAGAACCAGCCAAGAAAGGTTTCCATGAAGCCTTTCATGTCATCAAGCTAAGGAGACCTGACGGAAACGCCTTGAAAAACATCAAGACAGCGGATCCAGAAGATACTCCAATCCTTGTAGGAGCATTTTCAGAGGATGAAGCTTCTACCCGACGAGCATGGGGATTATGGGTTTGTCTAACTGAAATGGACAAAGTCAAGTACCCGTTCAAGTTCTTTCATAATTCAGCAAATGGATCTTTTCTGCTGAATTCAATGACAGGAACAACGACGAGCTTTGCAGAAGATCTTTTTGAGACAAAAAGAAAGATCCTTTGGGAAAACAAGATTCCAGCAAGCAAAGAAACTTACCGGAAATTCTGCAACATGGCACATATTGGTAGATGGACAGATCATGTCTGCCAAGCATGTCCGGAGCAGAAAGAACCCGAGTTTGGGAAAGGGTTTCGACCCAAACCCGACCGACGAGAAAGAGGGGCAGAAAAGGACAAAGGTCCTGCCCAAAAGAAAACTTATCCGTGGGGACCACGAAGGCCAAATTTCTAAGATTCCCCGACAAAGATAAGATGGGCTGAGTCACGCCCCACCAACATCGCATGCGAGAAAGTCACGGGAGGAAAAAGTAGATTCCCCGACAATTTCACATGGGATGAGTCACGAGAATGAAAAAGCTGGCAATCACACACTCAGTGGAGGATCCACTCAGAAAAGGTGGACAGCTGGCTAAAGCAAGTTTGAAATCCGAATTTCAAGTCCGGATTTCCATCTATAAAGAGACGAGCTGAAGGAAGCTAAGGACATCAAGTATTCTCCATAGTTTTCTTCAAAACAATATCTTCCTTGTAATAAGTTTAAGTTTTCTGAGTTTCAATTTCTAGTTTATGTATAAACGAGTCACAGCCATCTCAATGAGAGGTTGATCCTGTTTTCTCCTCCCAAAAGGAGATTACAGATTATGTAATAAATATATTTTAGTTCTTAATAAAAGAGGCTTTTGCTTCAACGTGTCTCCGTTCGATTTGTTTATCTGTTGGAAGGATCACCTTGTACACCTGGTGTAGGAAACGAACCAAGGTTGTGCTGGGCAGTTGCTGAAGGAGCTGGATAACTTGTAGACCATCTTCCTAGAGAGCGAAGTTGAACAGTGAGGAGCTGTTCGTAAAACGGTTTAGGGGCAGTGATTTTCCAGCTGGTGGTGTTGCGAGCCACCTCACCCGGTGCTGTGCTGGTCAAAGAAAGGTATGATCTCCAACGGATTAATTTATTTTACGGAAGCATGTTGGGCCTGATTGTTAATCAAATTAATTAGGATTTTGTATAATACTATCCTCCGTCCCAAAATAAATGACGTTTTAGCAACTAAAATTTGTCCCAAAATAATTGTCGTTTTCGTATTCCAAAGCATATTTACATGCAATATACCAAATATACCCCTATTTACTCACCTCAAATTAAATGTGTTAAGAGATAAAAGTACCTCATTAATTAAACTTAAATAGGGGTAGATTGGATTTTTTATCACATTTCTTAATATATGTGCAAAAGGCTAAAACGTCATTTATTTTGGGACGGAGGTAGTAAATTATATGGTAGTGGAAAATGGAAAAACTTGGTGGAAAATGTATATTGGAAAGTTAGTAAAATTTTGGATGTTTGTGAAAAGTCAAAAGGAATAGTAGAAAGTGGGTATATGGAGATAATAAGTTATAATTGTGGGTATATGGAGATAATAGATTATATTGGTGGGTATAAAAGGTATACTTTATATGAAAGTGGGTAAATAGTGATTCCAACCCTTCTACATATATATTAGTATATTACTTAATCTAAAAAGAACTAGCTAATACAAATAAAAATAGAGTAAGTCTCTTGCATCAGCTTATTTTTGCCTACTTTCCACTTTTCGTGTCCCAACTTATTTTGCCAGCCCCAAATGGCAAAGAAAAAAGTCAACAATATACTACTCTACACTAAAAAAGCACACATTAATTACAAAATTGCCACTCAAAACATTAAAATAACACATCACATCAAAAGTCAACAGTTTTTTCTTAAGCTCCGTTGCCGGTCAATTAGGCAAAATAAGCCGGGACGGAGGGAGTCTTAAAATAATTAAAGGTATCCTTATCATAACCTAAAGGTATGCTTAACATAACTAAAAGGTATTCTTAACATAACATGGTATGTAACCTGGAATCACGATTTCAAATGTATCCTTAACATCACTTAAAGGTATTCTTAACATAACTGAAAGGTATGCTTAATATAACCAAAAGGTATTCTTAACATAACTAAAGGTATCCTTAACATAACCTAAAGGTATGCTTAACATAACTAAAAAGTATTCTTAACATAACATGACATGTAACCTGAAATCAGGATTTCAAAGGTATTCTTAACATAACTGAAAGGTATCCTTACCATAACTTAAAGGTATCCTTAACATAACTGAAATGTATCCCTGAAAGGTATCCTTACCATAACTTAAAGGTATCCTTAACATAACTGAAAGGTATCCTTAACGTAACCTAAAGGTGTGCATCCGCCCAGGTGCGTGGGAGCGCGTGGGAGCGCGTCAGACGCGCGTGGAAGCGCGTACACGATACTTTCTATTTTTAGATTATACCAATCTCGTTTCACATAACAAGATTCATGTGACGATAATATTGTAAAGTTGTGTACATTTGTAAAGCAGCCCAAAATGAGGCCCATTGTGATCGAATCTAGACCGTCTATTTAGGTCACTCCCCTTTTCATCCTCATGCATAACAACCTACGCCATTTTTTCTCAACTGCAACACTCATTTGACCTCCAAGCCGAATTGAAGAGGTTTAAACCCACGGTTGCGCAGCCCTCCGCCGCCGCGTGTTGGCCCTAACCTCCCCTATTTGTCTTCGATTTTACATCGGAGTTTCCCTTGCACTGAAATCAATGGCGCCAAAACTTTCCAAGGCCGATAAGAAGATCGCCTACGACAAGAAACTGTGTGATCTGCTCGATGAGTACACGCAGATTTTGGTGACAGCGGCCGACAACGTCGGATCGACTCAGCTTCAGAACATTAGGAAAGGTCTGAGGGGTGATTCCATTGTTCTCATGGGTAAAAATACTATGATGAAGAGAACTATCAGGATTCATGTCGAGAAAACTGGCAACCAGGCCCTCCTCAACCTTATTCCTCTGCTTGTTGTAAGTCTCATGCATTTCAATCCTTGTTGAGTTTTGTAGGTAAATTATTGACGCTGATGATCATTTGGTTCAACTATGATATCATTGCTGTGTATCATTCGGATTGTTTCGATATATATGACTCAATTGAGAGCTCACTCTGAAGGATACTGGATATTATCGGTTTGTTATTCATTTTTGGGGCTTCAGTTAGTTGAATTAGTGATTTTGGCTATTGTTAGTAATTAGGGTATAAAATGCATGAAATATTGAGCTTTAATCATGTCTTTACTTGTGGTTTATTAGAATATTTGTGGTTTTTTAGACTGGTTGCTCTTTGCTCTTTTCGAACAGGGAAATGTTGGGTTGATCTTCACCAAGGGGGACTTGAAGGAAGTTAGCGAGGAGATTGGTAAATACAAGGTTGGTAGATTTTGTGAGTGTTTGTTTACCTAATTGATTTATTTGGATTTTATTGGTGATTCTTTTCTAGCCATGGATTTGCCTGCTTTGTTGATAACTATAGAACTTGCTAAACTGTTACTTATCCCACATGCACTATTATGCATGCATTGGAAGGTTGATGATTTCCTGATGCTTTAATCTTTTGGAATACTCTGGTCTCTGATCTTGAATTTTGCCTATATTTGGCTTGATGGCAATCACTGTTCATAGTTTTTAATTTCAGCTTCTGCAATATCAATATGCCTATACTCACATTTTGATTTTGTGGGCCAATGTGGAAGTGGAAGCAAATATGTTTAAAGTTCTATTCCCTCAATCCATGTATATTGTTCAGAAAATTTGATTTTATTTATTGCAATGTCTTTTCTTCTCTTTGAGCTTGAGGTGCTGTTAAACCAATATGTATAAACATAATGTATTGTATCCAAATTTGATATATTTACTCTTTGCATTTCTCCATCTCTGTCCAAATTAATTGTCAAGTGTATAAACTTTATTCAGTAAGCTCAGAGTTTGGTAAGTTTCAGAATATTTAAATAGAAAATGGTAACAACATTACATGAGAAAAAACTATATATCATGAGACCTCAGTTGAGTCAAGGAAGCATGCATGATCTATGGGTTATTTCCTTGTATACATATATGATTCTAAAATTATTCTTCTGCAACTTGTTATTGGTATCAGGTTGGAGCACCTGCTCGTGTTGGTTTGGTGGCTCCTGTTGACGTCGTTGTTCCACCAGGGAACACTGGTCTTGATCCATCACAAACTTCCTTCTTCCAGGTCCTATAAAATTTATTCTTTATCACATTTTCATTGTGTTTAATTTCCCCTTGAGACAGAATTTCATATTATCTCCTTCCAGGTTCTCAACATTCCAACCAAGATTAATAAGGGTACAGTCGAAATTATCACCCCTGTAGAGCTTATCAAGAAGGGTGATAAAGTGGGGTCTTCAGAAGCTGCATTACTTTCCAAACTCGGAATTAGACCATTTTCATATGGTCTTGTTGTGATCACTGTGTATGACAATGGCTCTGTCTTCAGCCCTGAAATTCTCGACTTGACAGAAGATGACCTTATCGAGAAGTTTGGTGTCGGTGTTTCCATGGTTACTTCCCTATCACTGGCCATCGCATACCCTACCATTGCAGCTGCTCCACACATGTTCATCAATGCTTACAAGAACGTTTTGTCCGTTGCTGTTGAAACCGATTATTCCTTCCCTCAAGCTGATAAAGTAAAGGAGTATCTTGCGGTGTGTAATTCAACTATCCTATGGTCTATATATTTTCAATTTCTATTTGGTTGGAATGTTCTTAACTTGTTTTTTTTTTCATTTAAATGTAAATCATGCAGGATCCAAGCAAGTTTGCTGTTTCAGCTGCTCCTGCTGCAGCTGCTGATTCTGGTGCTGCTCCGACTGCTGCGAAGGAGGAGGAGAAGAAGAAGAAAGACGAACCCGAGGAGGAGTCTGATGAAGACTTGGGGATGGGGCTTTTTGATTAAGTTTTGTCCGTCGAAGTTTAGGCCATTTTCCTTGCACTTTCATAGCCTGCTTTAGTTGGCTTTCGGCTTTTGCTGTTTTAAACCTCATGTGAGCACTTAGATTGATAAATGGTGTATACATCATCTGCTAATTAAGTTCAGTTTTCCCTTTTTATCTTAACACCAGTCTTTTAATTTTTTAATTGCCTACTAGGTTTCCTGGGAAGTAAATACAGATGCAACTGAGTTGAGTAGATGTCTCCACAGTTAACTGTTCGACGTAATGTTTCCAAATATAAAATCGCTTTTGCCTTCTGGATAGTAGCACCACAAATTCAAAAACACCAACAGCTCGAAAATGTTGATTACTAGGTCAACAAATATAGGGATGAATAGATGAATATCAAGGACAAGTAGAATTATACTAACATAATTTAAGGGTGATGCTATACACGCCACAAGAAAATGAAAAGGTATAAAAATACACTATTTGTGATAGAAAATGAAAAGTATAGAAAATGCACTATTTGGGATAGGAAATGAGAAGGTATAAAAATACAATATTTAGGGGGGTGTTTAGTGGTTTTTTTTTTTTTGGGTGTGATAGTCTAATCAACAATGTTTTTGTTATTTATTGAGTATTGCTTTTGATCAAGTTAAAAGAATTTTATTAATTACAATAACCTTTTCTTTTAAAATTCAATCAATAATTTGTTAAAATTATAACTAAGATGTTTACATACGTTTTACTTTAGAGAAAAATAAACTAAAAAAAAAAAAGAAAACAGAATAATATATGTTACATATTTAGCCAAAAAAAAAAAAAGAAGAATCTTATTTCGTTTAAAATCTATCATTAGTATTTCGAGTGATGATAGTATTAAGATAAACAGTGGACTCTTTTTTTTGACCTAATTTTGTTGAAGATATAATGTCTATTTATTTAACTTTTTATATCTAGCAATTCCATAATTCTGGGTCATGTCAATGTTTCCCAACTTTGTAGCACATTTGCACTGACAATGCTATTATCATGAATTTAGAGTATTATTGTTAACTAGTAAATACACCCGCGTGATGCGCGATTTATTATTTATTGTGATAGAATATTAAAATGTGAAGTTGTTATACTAAAATGTTATTTATAGTATTTTTTATCAATTAAAATACTTTTACAAAGTACACATATATTTTACATATAATCTCTACTGACTTTTCAAATTATATTTTATATATAAAGAATTGTTCTATTTTATAATCACAATAAATAAAAAATGTTTGTTTTTAAAAAAACATTTTTTTTTAATATTCAACTGTTAAATTTGAAAATAGCATTGAACAAACTCTATATTATATAATAGTAGCGGTATTTACTAACCTGCACATGTTAGTTTACTACAATAGTCCATATCAATACAAATTATACTCAAATAAAAAGATCATATTTTCTTTAATGTATATAAATTTGAACAAAAATTGATTTTTGATGGAAATATTATTAATTAATATGAAATTATGATAAAAAATTTATATATGATTCTCTTATTTATAGTTAATATGTGGTTTTATAACAAAATATATGAGAAATTTTCTTATTACTTTCATTACTATGTATAAATAAAAAATATATTGGTTTATGATGGTATTGAATTTACGCATATAGATCATTGTGTTTTTCCCTCATTTTAGATGTCAATTAATCATCTATTCTTGATTTTGATAAAGATTTGTGATTTGCAGAACAAGATAATGATTTAGTTGATGTTGTAGATATTTTGGACATTTTTAGAAGAAATTTGGTGAAGTCCTCAAGGATTGCAATGGCTGTGACGGTCTTAGCTTTAAGCATGGGCACGCCTAAGCATTCAAGCCTGATTCTGAAAGACTAATTTCAAATTGCTGCCAAAGTCTTAGCTTTAAGCATGGGCACGCTTAACACATCCAAAAATTGCAAAATGAAGAAGATTTGGATAAGATCTGCAGGAGTTATTTTTCAAATATTCACTATATATTATATTAGGGGTAGTTATCATACAGATATAGATTAGAATTTAACTTCTCTTTCATCATTATCTCGTATTCTACGTTTTGGAACCAGAATTCTGAGTTGGGAGATTTCAATTCCATGGAAGGCTAAACTCCATCTTCTATCCAAGAAATAATCGAGACTTGGTTCTTTTTATGTTGTGAGATCTAATTTAGTTTCATCATTCTTTTTTCTTTGTTATTCGTATATCTTCTGCGTGAATCGTTTATTATTATTTTGGTTGATTGTTCAAATAGGATCCTTTGTCAATTTGCCAAGATAATATATCGTCAATTGGAACGTTAAATCCGTAATTGTTTAATTGTTCTGATTTTTGTGGCAGTAAACATAGTTGATTATAAAAAGATTTTCAGTTCCCTGCTTTGAAGATATATGATCTAGTTTAAATAAACGTACATGTGTGTTTGTTGGCTAGAATTGGGTCTTTCTGAATCTTAATGCAATTGGTAAGTTAAATTCTAAGATGATATCTAGGATTGTTTACTGATTAGGGTAGTAATTAGAGATCGTATCCTGATTATCAAACCTTAAGGAAAGATTAGGTCATTAGGTGGTACCAACGACTATAATCAATTTAACTTAGGAGGAAAGAAAGAATTTTTGCATCTGTGATCAACATCTGAACCATTCTTGAATTTATTTCTTGGCTAGAGAATTCTATTCCATTGCATTCTTATTATTTAATTTTAGTTCCTTAGTTTCATTAGATAAAAATATCTCAAAACATCCCCCATCTTTTATTTTTGACAAGTTTGCAAAAGAATAACTTATTTACCAATCTCTGTGGATTCGACCTTACTCACTGCTATCTCAATTTTTATAGAGTTGGTCTCCCATACACCAGTTGCACGGATCTAGATCCGTGCAACTGGGCCACCTGACCCGACCCGACATACTTAATATATATATATATATTTTTTTTCTAGCCCTAATTTTCTCTCCCCCAGCTCATCTCGCTGCCTGCCTGCACAGATATTTTCTCTCTCTCCCAGCTCCACCCATGGCGATCGCGTTCTTCCAAGATTCATCTATTGATTAATTCTTCTACTATATTTCCTATTCTTCTTCTCCATTCGTGATTTCTTGTTCGAACTATTGCAATTAAACAAGATGCAGACAGGAGACATGGAAGATGAAGGTAAAACTTCAAATAATTGTCCAAACAAAAATCCAATTCCTATCAGTTTAATAACATGTAATTGTTTCTGATTTCGTATTAATAATGTCTTCTGACAGATTATCGTTCCAATTCAAGAGAAATAGTTGAGTTGTCCACCGAAGAAGATGAATTTCTTGATGCGTTTGATACAATATCTGATATAAACGAAGGTAAAAACTCTATCTCTTATCAGTATAATTCTTATAACAAAAAGGTCATCATTATTCAATATAAAGGTACTACTCAGTATAGATAAATGTTTACTTATAAAAAAATAACAGTACTCACACTTAAAGGTACAATAATAAAACTTAAAATTTCTTAAACTTTTCATTTTCTAGGGTGTATTAAGATTTCTTAAATAATAATTTATCTCTTAATCCTTAATTTTAAGGTATCTTTACTTTTTAAATACACATAAAGGTATCAATAATTTTTACTTAAACATTGTTCTGTCTCATAAAAGGTCATTCAAATAATGCATAAAGGTAAACTATACAATACATAAAGGTCATATTATTTAATAATATAGGTTCAATTAAGGTATCATTATTTCTATTTTTCAGATATAAGTGGATCTCTTATAGGAACAACGAGGAAAACAATCCCAGAAATGTATGAACTTTATTGTAAGCATGCTCGTGCAGTCAGATTTAGTGTTCGTAAGTCAACTAGTAGGTTCTCTAGAGATGACCCCCCTATTGAGTTGGCAAAACTTTTTGTTTGCTCAAGTTCTGGAGTAAAGAGATCACAAAACCCAAGTATGTATAAGAGGAAAAAAATTGGACTTGCAAGAACAGATTGTAAAGCTTTGATGAGGGTTAAGATGAATGATGAAGGATTGTACGAGGTTGTCAACCACATTTTGTTGCATAATCATACACTTACCAGAATAGAATTGAACCACTTGCACCGTTCAGAAAGAAATATCAGTAATGAAAAAGGAAGAGTTATAGAAAGCATGATAACTTCAGGAATGAGTGCAACAAATTATTTTCGTTAGATGGTCCAAGATGCAGGAGGAGAGGAGGTAATAGGTCACACTATCAAAGACCATTTGAATTTTGTAAATCGTTTGAAGATGAAAGTCATTGACGGTGGAGATGCACAAAAGGTCATTGACATGATTCAACAAGAACAAGAGGAGAATGATGATTTTTATTACAAAGTTAGGTTAGATGATGAAGGCAGATTGAGTAAACTTTTTTGGAGGGATTCAATGATGAAAGAAGATTATGAGATTTATGGAGATGTGATGATATTTGACACAACCTATAGGACGAATAGGTACAATCTTATATGTTCTCCGTTTGTTGGAGTAAATAATCATGGAAGAAACGTAATGTTTGGATGTGCATTCCTAGCTGATGAAAAGATGGAATCTTTTGAATGGCTTTTTGAAGTTTTTAAAAAATCAATGAGAGGAAAGTGTCCAATATCTTTGTTCACTGACCAAGATTTGGCCATTGCAAATGCAATAGAAAAGGTATTGTTCACTGTTACCTTTATGATATATTTGTATTACCTTTTTGTTATAACTTTCATACCTTATAATATCAGTTGCTAATTTTTTGATTAAATGTATATTGTTATGTAAAGCTCAGTTATGTTTATATACTGTGATTAATCCTTATATATGTATACACACACACATATATATATATATATATATATACAGATTCATATATATATATTATTATCTAATACATTCAACTAACCATTTGTAGGTTTTTCCTGGAACAAGACATCGCTTGTGTTTATGGCATCTTCAGCAAAATGCAGTAAGCAGATTCGCAGAATTGAAGACCGATAATACATTCAAAGACACATTCAATAAGTGCTTGTCAGGATGTACTGATGAAAAGGAATTTGAGGATTGTTGGCAGAGCATGATATCAAAATATGGCTTGACAGATCATCCTTGGTTTGCACGTTTATATGGTTTAAAAGAAAAGTGGTGCACTGCATTGAACAAATATTTCTTTTCAGCTGGGATACTATCATCACAGAGAAGTGAGAGCACAAACCATGCAATTGGATTCAACGTCAAGAAAAATACAAGCTTAACAGAATTCTATATAGTTTTCAAGGAAACAATCAACAATTGGAGAAGCAAAGAACGACATGATGAATTCAAATCTTCAAGATTGATTCCTGAATCAGTTCTGCCATTGAATGGATTGTTGAAGCATGCTTCTGAGGTTTATACATTGCCACTTTTTAGAAAATTTGAGGATGAGTTTCTTAAATGCATATCAGCTACATCTACACTTATAGGAGTTCAAGATGACACCACAGTTTACCATGTTTCATCTATCAATGACAATGGGATTGTGAATCGGGTGGTGTTTGACAACAGTATGAACCTTATTGTTTGCACATGCATGAAATTTGAAGAGTGTGGTATGTTGTGCTACCACTCGTTGAGGATACTTCATATAAATTCTAAGGTAAGTATTCCTGATTCTTATATAAAGAAGAGGTGGACAAAGCAAGCAAAATCACAGATTTGGGATGGTTTCAAACATATTTCTCAACACATGAACATACCTCACGAATGTGTTCTTTGGAGACATGAAATGGCCAGAAAGTATTATAATCTGATTTTGAAATGTGAAGACAGCAAGGATGCAAAGAGAATACTTGAAGAAGGATATAATAGAGATTCTTTGAGTATTAATGAAATCACTTCATTTGATTCAACAGCTCCTACGCATTCCGAATCATCTAATGTTGTCCTTGATCCTACTCATTCTATTACAAAAGGCCGAAGACAGAGGATAAAAGGTCATTTTCAGAAGAAAAAAAAGCTCAAGGGAAAGTCTGTTGCAAAGGAATTCGGTTCTAAAACACCAAATGTTCACATGTTTTAAACATTTTTCACATGTTTACCTTTATTATATTTCAGTTACCTTTATATTATAGAACTGTGACCTTTATTTATTTTCACATGTTACCTGCATGTATGTGGCAGTTACCTTTATTTTGTATAAATATGACCTTTATATAATATAATTGATACATTTATATCTTTTATTTATATATTATTATGTAACAAAAGAAACATAAGCAGGAAGAAAAATCATTTTCGCATGTTTACCTTTATCTATCTAATACTAATTACCTTTATATTATAGAAATGTTACCTTTGTATGTTTGAATTAATACCTTTATATCATTAATTTATAAAAGTTTATTTTAATAAACACTTATATTCGAACTTACTTTTATGTTTTATATTGTAATAAAAACTATAATACATACACAAAAATAATCTTATTTAGATTAATATATTGCAATCACAACAATTATACCTTTATATACATTTTCTTTACCTTTCTATAACAACATTTGTACCTTTATGTAACCTTCAATAGAATCACCGCATATTTTATATACTAACATTCATATATATATATCCAATATTCAAAACTTAATATCCCACCATAAAACCAGTCGTTACTGAAACACTTCACGTACAAAAACCTAAAACATGAACATATCCAAAGTGTTTCCAAAAGTTAGCCAGAACATATGCATCATACCAACAAAAACTAGTATTTAAATTGTTTTAAAAAGTTAGCCAACTGTTCCTAAAAACTTCACATCCACAGAAATTGTTTTCCATATCACTCAATCATTCCTTCTCCTCTTTTGTCTTCCTGTAGGCAGTACAACTTTTGTCTTCTTTTTTGAATAATTTGCCTTCTTCTTCTCTTCCATAATCTTGGCCTTCAAATCAGGTTTCTTCTGATAGAAAGTAGACACTTTCTGCAGCACCTCACTCTTTATTTCATTCAACTTGGACAGAACAAGACTTACACATACCTTTGCTCTAAGAACACGTCTCACAACAGCCTTCGCAGCAAAACAAATAAACAAAGTTATACTCAGCCCACTTATATTTAAAAAATAATTAACACATTACATAATAATAAAAAGAAAAATATACAATACCTTTGTCAAATCTGGAATTTCATATGGAACACCATCAAAGTTGTCAACATGATGCATCAAGTATACACCACAGTCTACATCTTTGTTTGTAGTTTGACATTTGAATAACACATTCTCAAACTCATAATCAAGGATCTGTCTAGCTTTTTTGTGCTTCTTACTCCGAAGAAATATTGACATTTCAGTTTTCTAAAAAAATAACAAAACCATATATTAAAAATTTGAAAACAATTTAGAATCCTATAACATAAAGAAGTAAGAGAACATTCATGAACTTTAGAAACTCACCAAGATTTCTGCACACTTGAAAAAATATGTTTCAGATCCATATTTTCTGTTATCCAAATACTGAATTTTTTTGTCAATGAAGTTCACAGCAACAGCAACATAATGGCATTCCAAACAAAATGGAATAAAGATCTACAAAAATATATAAAGGCATCAAAAAATACATAAAAACGTATGACACATATATACCAAATAAAATGCATAACAGGAATTAAAAAAAAAAAAAAACCATATCAACACTGTTCAAGGTGTTCTTATTAGAAGCCATCCAAGTCTCCCAACTTGATCTCATTTGAATTCTGTTCTCCTTCTCATCACCTTCTGAATTTATGATATTCTCCAAACATAGCTAATAAACAATAAAACAAATTAATAAAATAAATACTATTATATTATATAATGTAAATAGAAAATTTATAACTTACACTGAGTTCAAGGTTAAAAACAAAACGACTTCGCCTCTCTGTTTTCTCTTCATCAGCATTTACCATTAAAAACCATGTTGTCAAAACAGATTGATATATCACATACTTTGGATACAAAGACAACATATCATTCTTTGTAATGAAATTAAAATATCCATTTTGGAACAACCTCTCTTCATCATCCCTGTAAATTAACAAATTATATTAAAAGTCAGATACTTATAAATAAAAGGTCTCACATGTATATTATAAAGGTCATACAGAAATATATAAAAGGTCAAACAAGCATAACAGAAAGGTATAACACACAAAACAGAAAAAGTATAAGAGATAGTAGCTAGAACTCTGGTTATATAATATGAAGGTCTCACATATACAATAAAGGTCACACATAAATGTAGAAAGGGTCACACAAATATATCAGAAAGGTATAGTGACAGAATTCTAGATATAAAACATAAAGTGACATATAAAGTATAAAAGGTCATATACATTTAGATAAAAAGGTCACATAAACATACAAGAAATGTATAAAACCTAACATAGTATAAAACAAAGAGGTCTCATGAAACTAGCAGAAAGGTCAACTAAATAATCATAAAAGGTCACATATAAAAATCATAAGGGTAAACAAATTCATACCCTTGGCTTTCTTCTGAATCTTCAACAAAAAGACAGTAATCTACTATCTCTTTATCTCTCACATCCATATCATTTAAAAACTTGTTAGAAAAAACCATGAAATCAGAAACATAACCAACATCATAGCTTATCCCCCAAAAGCCCTCATTCCCTTTCTCTTCAGCTTTTCTTTCTTTTGAACCAACCGATAAAACAGCATCTCTCAGTTCCTCACTCGTTGCACCTGCCTCACCCCAAACATCTTCCACCACTTCATTTACAGCAATGTCCTCAGGTGTAAAAATATTAAACGAAGGCATATCAGATGTAATCTTATTCATACTCAAGAAATTCTCAACAACACTGTCAATATAGTTGTGCAACTTTTCATCAGAAAAGAACTTTTGAGATTCAGATATTTCTGGAGAACTTGACACTTTTTCAGAAATCTTCTTTTTCATTGAAAGCAACTTCTTCATATAATGATCAGACACAATAGAAATGTCTCTTCTGAAGCAAAGAAGAGTTTCATGGATATCCTACAAACAATAAAAAACTGTCAGTTCACACTTCACATTAATTTATCATAAAAGGTCAGATAAAAAATGTATAAAAGTCACTCATTTATAACATTAAGGTTTTCTAATAAAGACTACAGAAACTTACATCTTTAGATATCTTCTTTATCTTAGAATCATCAAGCTCTCTATCAGGCAAGCTAAACTTAATAAATCTTCCAGTTTTCTCCCCATCATCATGAGTATTCCCAGCCACATTTTCCTCCACATCCACATTTTCTTCCTCAGCAGGCTTCTCCTTCCTATAACCTTCTTTCCCAGAAACAGGATAAACATTCACCACTATTTCTCCATCACCATAACGCCCAGCAGCAGCCTCTTCCTTACACCTTTTTTCCATTTTCTCAATAGACCAATGTTTGATTAACGGTAATTCACAAGACTCTGCAACACCTTGCCATTTCACTCTATGAAAGTAAGCAATTTGCAATATTATCACACAACCACTAACATTTTTCACATCCTTCCCATCAAACTTCATCACAGCATCACACAGCCAATTTAATACATACTCACACCAATTCAACTTACAAATATTATTAACATCAACTACAGATTTCAGAATACCCGTCTTCAACAACCGATTTGAAGAAGGTGTTAAGAAAGTTGACATCACATATAGAACAAACAATCTTTTAAAATCATCTCCACCAAACACCAACTGATCAGTCAACAAATCAAACACCACTTTCTCAGGAGTCCTTGAGTGAATATCATATATCTTACCCAACCTCACAAGCAAGTCATGTTCCTCTTGCTTTCCAAACCTCGACACACTAGAACCGCCACGTGGAAGCATGAATATATCATAAACATCATCAGCAGTTAACACAAAGTTACGATATCTATCCACAGATAACATCCTACTCCCACCATTAAACCTCTTAACAAGCCATGTCAACATTTCCAAATTACAAGTTCTAAAAGAAACATCCAACAAACCCCCGAATCCTATACTAATTACATCAGACTTCTGCTTCTCATTTAATGCCTCAACAAGATCAACAATTCTGGCAGGTCTGCAAGATGTTAAAATCAAACTGCAAAAAGAAAAGGTCTCACTATTCTATAGTAAAGGTCACACAAAGTAATGATAAAGGTTACACTGATATAATGAATAGGTATATCACATTAATAGATAAACATATAATATTGAATAAAAACATAATAAAAATGTAGTCAACAAACAAAAAGAACTAATAAACATCAATAAACATCACAGAAAAAAAATCATATAGATCTCACTGATATAATGTAGATGAATATCACATTAACAATTCAAAAAACAAAAAGCACATAACAAGAACTAAAAAGGTAACAGATCAACAACAAAAGGACAAACAAACATAACATAAAATAATACCATGCAGAAAGGAAGATCAAAAATACACATGCAGCAAACCAAAAACATCTTCGATCTAAGAAAATTTAAAAAAAATCCATAAAATTACCTCTTCTTCTGGTTCGCTTTCAAATCTGACTTACTCTCTCTAACAACAATGCTCTTCTCTGAACGAGACTTCTGTGCCATTCCTCTCAACTTAGAAATCTTCGATTCAAACTGGAAAACAAACAAAAAAACAATAAACTCAGAAAACAACACAACAAAACAATAATGCAAACAAAATCAACAAAACAACACAACAAATACATAAAATTAAAAGGAAAACATCGATTTAACCGACTGAAACAACAGATAAACTCAGAAAACTAACCTTCAAGAACTAGGGTTTCGAATAGAACTCCAATCGAACTAAAACAACTTAGCGAACACTAGATAAACACAAACAAACAGAGATTTGTGAGAAAATCGCTAAAAAATGAACCAAAGAAGAGGAAGAATGGAGAAAAATCGAAAGAAGAAAGGGAGGGAGAAAAGAACCGCATAGAACGTGGGTTTGATTTAGAAAAAAAAAAAAAGAATACTCTATATATATTTTCCCAACCGGGTCGGGCTGGGTCGGGTCGGGGATTGCACGGATTCCTGACCCGTGCACCAGTTGCACACCAGCTTTTGCGTAAATAGTAATATATATATATATATATATATATATATAGGCAAATGCTGCTGTGCACCAGGTGCACGGATCTGGATTGGTGTAACTGGGGCGACCCGACCCGGATCCGCGCACCTGGATTTTCTTTTTTTTTTCTTTTTTTTTTTTCGCTTCAGGCTGTTACCTTTATGTTGTAAAGATGTGACCTTTACGTTATATAAGTGTGACCTTTATGTATAAATGGTATGACCTTTATGTTCAGTAACTTAGGAAAAAAATGAAGATTTTCAGGTTTTTTCGCTTCAGATTAAGACCTTTATGTTGTATTGTTGTAACCTTTATGTACAGTTCTTGTGACCTTTATGTACAAATATTATGACCTTTATAATCCATAACTTTGAAAAAAATTGAAAATTTCAAAATTCAGTGCATTTTAAGGATGAATATATGTGCAGCTAATATTTCATAAACGTAAATATGTACAAATTTTGTTAAAATTCTTCATTTTTTTCTAAGTTAGAGTATATAAAGGTCATTACATTTATACATAAAGGTCACACTTATATAACATAAAGGTCACATGCATATAACATAAAGGTAACAACCTGAAGTGAAAAAATAAAATTCAAAAAAAATAAAATAAATAAAAGTGCGCGGATCCGGGTCGACCCGGACCCGACCCGAATTGTACATACACCAGTTGGACAGGAGACTAACTCATATATATATATATATATATATATATATATATATATATTTGGAAGGGAATTTGATGTGATCCAAGAAATAAACATAAAAAATTGAAGTACAAATTGTTTATAGAGTTTGACTTTAGTTTAATTGAATCTCTTCACTCTTTGTATCTCTTCCACTCAACGTCCCTTTCACACAAAGTAGCAGAGCTCTCTCTTCTGCGATATAGATTTCAATACATAATTATACTCGCATTTATGCGTGTTGTGTGTGTGTTTGTTCATATTGCAAACCACTTCTAGGTACCATCTTTCTCTCCTCTTACTGCGTTTATCTGTGTGTTTGATGATTCTATTTGGATTGTTTCCGTTGTGGGTTTCGGCTATTGATGGAGATTCACTCTATTTTGTGTTTCGGCGATGTATTTGAGTAAATAATGCATCATTGTGATTAATTGTTCTGGTGGAGCTGTGTGTATAATCATGAGTAGAGGATCAGCGTTTGGATCATGAATTGAAGAATTTGTTTGGTGTTTGTTTGAATTAATGCTCTATTTATGTGCTTGGATGTTATTATGCCTAAATGTTTTGATTGGTATAGTTTATAGTTCTTGTTGGGCTTTTTCTCTCCTGCTTTGTTCCTGTGATTTTGCGAAACGTTTCGTCGAGGCTTCAAGTTGAAAAGAGAGTATAAAGGATAGTTTATCATGTCTATACTCTAGTAATTTTTTGGCTGAAGTTTGAAAAGTTTTATTTTTGAAGAAAAGTGGTGGAAAAAGATACTAATTATCTGGTGGTTTGTGCTGGGGTGGAGGTGGAGCTGGTATTTGTGGCTTATGGTAGCGAAGGCAAACGAGAAATGAGTAACTTATAGAAAATCATTTGCCCGTGTCAACTAATATGATGAATTGTATTCCTTAGAAATGTGAATAGCCTCAACCAATCTGTATGAAGAGGTATTGTGCCGAAAATATGGAGCCCTGTAGAATGTTGAGAGATTTGATTGACATGGTATTAAATATAGGAGAATTTCCCTCTTCTACTATGATTTTCTTTGTTACGTTTTTTATGGTAGCCAAATTTGGAAATCTCATTTTCTATGCAGCTGTTTTATGTCCTTTCACCGCTAAAAATTTATACATATGGGATTGAGTTCTTAACAGAACTGGTTAGTTATTGTAATAGTCTTCTCTAAACATGCCTCCTGACTTTTATTTCACTAATGTTAACATTTCTTACCACTACCTGCAGCTGATGCCGTATAGGTTTGTTACTTATGGTAGAGCATTATCAAGAGGTGCTTCTATAGATTTTTCTGGTCTTATATTAGAGTATAACATTGGATGTTGGTATGGAATCCCCACATGGTGAAAGAAGCCTTATAAATCAATCATTCAATGGCACAGTGGACCCGCTCTCAAGTCCAGTTAGAAGAGAAATCGCCATCAGGTATGCTTCTTTTGTTTACTTCAATCTAGTGAGCTTTCTGTTTGAGGCTTCAAATTCAAATAGATACGCATTCGACTTGATAATTCATTTGGCATTTTTCTACCACAAAGAATCTTCTATGACTGTGGAGTCTGCTTCCCTCCCTTTCCTGCTTGGATTGGAAAGTAATGCACTAGTTTTACATTGATTATCTATCCAAGAATAACATCATAAAGATTAGTTTTTAACTAACAGTGCAAACTTTGTCTGTTGAATGAATATGACCATCTGAGGACCAATGAACTAAATTGGCTATACATAAAGGAACCCCTTAGACACTCCACCACAATATGTACTTTGTGCCTTGTGCAATTTACTTTGCCTCTTTCCTTTAAATTCCAACCTCTTTTTGACTGAAATTCAACCCAAAAGAGAAATACTGAAGACTCTATTTTTAAATTGATCGCTTCTCAGTTAATCTTCTCATGCGTAAGAATCAAAAATACAGAATTGGTGAAGTTCTTGGTGGCCTGAACATCTTATGGGTATTGAGATAGGCTTGGCTTGTTATGCAGCATCTTAGCCATGGAAATCAGGCATATGGATTATTAAGCGTTAATGCTGGTATGATTTGCCATAATTTCATGGAATTCTTAGATGTCCACTAAATTTGAAAACATCATTTAAGTATTATGTCCAAAACAAGTTCTTGTAATGCCAGCTTTGCCCTCATATGGGCCCACCATCACAAAAATCTTTACAAATATGATTTAGACGATAAAAATATAATCATCTGGAGAGGGCCTAACGTTTATGACCATATGCAAATGGCGGAGACTACAATACTCACCAAAAAAGCCATATTTATCACCATTCCTTTTCTTGCTAAAGCTTTCTGACCAATACAGAAACCACCATGTTTAAAAATTTGAGAAACAATTAGATTTCATGAAGAGTGCTATGAAAGAAATTGTCCACAGCCGAAAAACTTTCCATGTTTCATTACCCTCGCATCATTAGTATTTTGTGAAAGATTTGCTTAATCCATCTGATGACTAAACAGCTGGTGAATGGGTTGTTTACAAAGTAAGCATTCAATTATTCATTCTGCTTCTAATTTCATTTTTGGGACATAATCAATGTAGAATTTTGCCTAATTTGGAAAGACAACCTGTTTAAATTTTATCGCTGTTCATTGGAAAATTCCCTTTCTGCAATTGAAGTGGTGCTTGTTGATTTATGCTTCATGTCACCAGATCTGCTTTGGGGATGAAGTCTCCTAGCAATTATGAGGAGACTGATGTAGAGAGTGGGAGGCTTGAAAAGGACAGAGAAAAGACAGTGCGTGGTAAAAAAGGACCTGTGTTACACGATCAGGCATTGTTGTCTGGTCTCGCATACTGTCTCTCTTCCTGCGGGATGATACTGGTTAACAAGTATGTCCTCTCCGGTTATGACTTTAATGCTGGAATATTTTTGATGCTGTTCCAGGTTACCTTCTGTTTAAGTCCTGGTTTTATTCTAAATTTTTTGCAACCTTACTATGATTTAGTTCATTTAATCAATTTTTGTTTTCTCTGGACTGATAAATTATTAATTCTTGCTTGCAGAATTTTGTGTCTGTAGTAGTTGTATCCGTTTTGAGTTTTCTTGGCGTAATTACAACAGAACCACTCACATGGAGATTAATCAAAGTCTGGTTTCCTGTCAACATAATATTTGTTGGGATGCTGGTCACAAGTATGTTTAGGTACTAGTTTCTTCATCTTGTTATCTCAGTTCTATGTAAATTATATTATGTCAACATCAATAGTTTTCCTTAAGGTGATTTATCACTCATTATCTTATTCTTGCCTTTGATTTGAGTCTTGCTTCATATAACTCATGAGCTACAGTTCTTGATGTGTGAAATTTTTTCATTGTATTAAACGGCACATTGTACATCAATGGAACACATTAGAATTTCATTATATGCTCTCTGTGTGCTAAATCTACACTGTCAACCCCTCAAACTAGACTCCTCTTTCTCATTGTATTTCTCTTTGTCTTGTTGCTTGTCTTCTCAAATATTTTCGTAGTTGATTGTGAATTATTTCTCTGTATCTATCGATTTGTCTAATTTCAACATTACAAACATCTGCCAAAGTGCTAAGAAGAGAAAATAAATTATTTTAAAGTCCTTCCAAAGCTTTTATACTTTCTCCCCCAAAATGTTGCCTGACATGTTTTCCATGTTCATCGCAGTCTAAAATACATAAATGTTGCGATGGTTACAGTTCTGAAGAATGTAACAAATGTGATGACTGCTGTTGGTGAAATGTATCTATTCAACAAGCACCATGATAACAGAGTTTGGGCTGCCCTTTTTCTAATGGTATGTCATGGCAAACATATTTCTATCGAGTAATTCAACAAGCACCATGATACCCAAGTTAATTGATAATATTTCACGGAGTCCCAGATGTAGTCAATGCTATACCTTGAGTCCATGTTGGGTAGAATATAGTTTCTGAAGCTATTTTGTTTAATGCAATTGAATGTCTGACAGCCATGTTCTAATATGTCATCATTCACCCCACATCCTAGCCAATTGTCTATCTGAGATTTGGGAGTATATGTAATGGTTTAGCACCAACTCCTGAGATCATAAGAGTTGGTTGTGGATGAACCCACCATAAATCAACGAGCATATATGCTATGTTACACAACAACAAACTAAGTTTTAAACCTCTCACTATATGGGATCAGCTATGTAGATCATGTCTTGCCATCATGCTCGGTTGCGACACATGTTTTCATTTATGTTTAAATGTTATATGTCATTTTGCATAATTTCTCTCTTCTGAGATCTCTTCCCCCTATAATCTGTTTTATGATTTTCTCCTTTTCTCTTATGTACGTGTCCAAACTATTTTAAGCACATTTCTCTCTTATGTACATATGCTACATTAACATCTACACACAATTCTTTTTTAAATATTTATCATCAGTTGAATTTCCAGTAATAACCAACTGAAAAGGTCCCTAGATATTGGATATCATTTACTGCATCATAATGTTGAGTTCAATTGAAATTGAATTAGCTGTAAAGTTGTGCAATGATGTTATGCAGATCATTTCAGCAATATCCGGAGGATTTACGGATCTGTCATTTCATGCCATTGGATACACATGGCAATTTTTCAATTGTTTTTTGACGGCATCATATTCCGTAAGTAATTGTGTTTCATATGTTAATTCCTATGGTAGAGCTGATCTATGTGTTCTTATACTTGCTCTAATAGTTCTTTGCTTATCTACATTGATGTTTTCTATTATGACAGGAACTTAGTAGTGACCCATTTGTTTAAAAATGTAAAATAAGAAATTTTTCTAATGTTTTCATATTCATCCAAACCATCTCAGTATGCTGGATTTATTAAGTTTATTCTCTTGTTTACATTTTCTTCATGTATCACCATCCGAATTTTTCTTTTGTCAAGCTGTGAGATTGACGTAGTACATTATGTATCTATAACCTGTCCTGTTCTTAGCTAAAGAGTGAATTTGATTGGAGAAACTATTCCTCTTTAACTTATGTAATGAAACGCGGTCTCTTGTTCTATTCCTTGCTTATAATGTTCAATTCTAAGTTTGTGCACATCGTTTATTCTTATAGTTTATTGAATCTTCAAGCAAACAAGCACCATTCTTCACCAATTACCTGGAACTTCAAATTAATCAGTGTTTTTACTTAATAGCTCATGACCATTGACAAAGCAATCTTCTTCTGGTGCAGTTGACTTTGCGCAGGGTCATGGATACTGCCAAGCTAGTCACCAAGTCTGGAGAGTTGAATGAGTTTTCGATGGTCATGCTAAACAACAGCCTTTCTCTGCCTCTAGGAATTCTGCTTATTTTTGTGTTCAATGAGGTTGATTATCTTTTACAAACGTAAGTACAGATTTATTATGTACTTTTTGTGGTTATACTTAGGTACAGATGTTAATGTTGAAGTAAAGCTTTTTGTGCCTAGTTTAGTTGAATTAGTTTAAAAAAAGTGTTGCTGGATGTTTTTCTCTGACATATATCTCTCTCTTCTTCAGTAGGTTTACTTCTTTTCAGGATATCTTAAACTATTAGTAAATTCTTTCTCGAGATTCTTCAGAAAATTAGAATTGCAATATCTATGTCTCTGTCTTGAGAGAGAGACATATTGTAATGTGACATAATCCAGTGACTCATTTGCCTTTACTTAAAAAGATGATCTTCCATTGCTGATCACAGACCATTATTGAGATTGCCCACCTTCTGGCTGGTGATGACCTTTAGTGGATTCTTGGGTCTCGCAATTAGCTTCACTTCCATGTGGTTTCTCCATCAAACAGGAGCAACTACGTACAGGTAAACTTTTGAACTTCCCGTCTGTGTGTTCTTTGCAGCTTTAGACGGCATTGTAGAAAATAAAAGTCCACTACAACTTTTGAATCTTTGAACTCGAGGCATTTGTATGCCTCCTATGCTTCTCGAGCATATATGTAGCCTTTTATCGATGATCATAGTTGTGGTATGAATAAATCTCATATTGAGTATGCCTCATTTGAAGAAATTGATTCTTGCTTGCTCTTTGGGGGGGTGGGGGGTCTTAGATTAGTCTTGCAACTGTCATGGCACGTTCAACAAATTTTACCCCATCACCATGTCTGTTCATTTCCACTTTGTCGAAATCCAATTTGATTCGAATGTTTTGGTTGTGTCTTGGTTTATTTAGCTTAATCATTTTCCAATGCTGCAGCCTTGTGGGATCACTAAACAAAATACCTCTTTCTGTTGCTGGCATCCTCGTTTTCAAAGTACCGACGAGCTTGGAAAATTCTGCAAGTATATTTTTCGGTATGTTTCTCTAAGAACTGTGCTACATTTTGGAGTATGCTTTCGGAGTTTTTCATCCCACCCAATGCTTTCCACCATTTTGAAATCCATCACAAATTCACACACGACTCTGAGTTTGTAGTCGTTCTATACATATGGTGGAATGCACTTCCTATACAGTACTTCCTATATTATGGATGATATAAATATAAATGTGCTAACTCTACTCTCTCTCTCTCTCTCTAAATTATTTTGTGTAGGTTTGTTGGCTGGAGTGCTTTTTGCAAGAGCAAAAATGCGTTGAGCATCTCAATTTTGAAGTGTTTAAGCAATTAGTTATTCACTATAGCAGCAGCTCTGTAACATTTTCTCTTCTATGATATCATCTCATCACTTTTCTTTTCAATAGATAATATATTTATGGACTTATGTTATAGACAAGTCATAATATAATACTCATTTATCACTCTCTGGTCCCAAAAAAAAATAATGTTTCAAAAGTTGAAGTTAAATTTTGATGGTGGATTTAATCACTTCAAAATTGTTGTACATTCTCCCAATAACCAAAATAAACAGTCGTATATTGGACAAAATATTATGAAGATGAACAATTATTTATTTTGTGTTCACACACAATTTATTGTAGTTATTTTTAAAAAGGGTTAATATAAGAATTAGTATCTGAAACTAGATGTTATTTCAGATTTGGTATCTAAATCACTGAATGTATCAAGTCATCATAGGTAGTCCACAAGTTAAGTAAAAGTGATCAGCGTTGGTTCTCGTCGTTAAAATTCCGTCCAAATTGACGGAAATCAGCTACCCCATGCTAGGAAAACAGATCATCCCCTACATTCGGGTAGCACATCTAAAATAACTCCTAATTTTAGGTACCTAATAGGATAGTAACAATTTTTAAAAGAAAGTTAAAGGATTATATGATATTTCAAAACCTGATATTTCAAGTTCATATTGATCTGATTATAACAAGTTTAAAGATTGAACTTGTAAAAGTTGATTGAGAATGTTTTATTATCAAACTTTAAGATCATGTGGTTCGGATAAAAATGAAATGATTGAACAATAAATCATGCATAATGAAGTCAAATCAAATCATGAGTTGATTTATGTGATAATACTAATTCTTTATCAATATTTTAAAGATGTGTGCACAATTTTTAATAGGTTGAGATGATGCACCTAGACCAGGCTAAAGATTAATTTTATTTTGAAAATAGTTAATATCATATAAGGTATCCAAAACTAGAAATTATTTCAAATTTGGTACACGAAACTAGGGGATGGTCCGTTTTCATGGTGTGGATAGTTGATTTTAATCCATTTGGACAGAACTTTACGACGAGGACCAACACTGATCAATTTTTCTTAACTTGTGATCTACTTATGATACTCGATACATCGGATACCAAATCTAAAATGACGTCCAGTTTCGGACACCAAATCTTGTATTAACCCTTTAAAAACTTGTGCAAAGCACAGTATCTACCTTATAATCATAACAATGGAGTAACTTTTAACAATCCACTTCTTTTTTCTTCTCTTTACTCTATCCAATATAACACTTTTCATCTATGACCACATAGAATGTTTAAGAGAGAGAGAAAAAAAAAAGACAGAGAGATCTGCATTAACCTTAACATTCGACTTGATTTGCATTTCCGAATGACTTAAAAAAAAAAAAAAAAAAAGATCATTAATAAATGATATTATGATCATTCAATAAAAGAAACGTGAGTATCGTATTGTTATTTGATACACGTCACGTACGTCTCCTATAACTCCTCATACGCAAGTGATCTCGTAAACAACTCCTTCGAGATTTCTTATGGTAGTACGAGTTCCTACGACTTCCTTTACGATCAATCCATGTCGAGAGGCTTCCTTCATAACCATATCATCCATTCTGGAAACACAAGGAAGTTAGTTCTCCAAAATAACACATAATATGGACAGGAAAACGAGCATCTTCGTCGATCCAAGTACATACACTTTTGCTCTGGATACATAAGCCAATATGAATCGACATTTTCTTTCACGACTAACGTGGAGAAGCCTTTCCACAGTATTGAAGAGCAACGGCACACTAACTTGCTGAAAGCTTGGGAAAATATGAAGGCATAGCAAGAAAGTGATTTCCAATTTATAAATATGAAGAAAATTATAGATTAATATGGAACAGATAGGATATAGATATCAGCTCCAAGAACAAGATCAAATCCATGTGGATGTCTCTGCAGTATATCGTCAAGCTGCTCGGAATTTCCCCATTCTAGCTTCTCCGATTTCAGTTCTGCGATCAACTAAGAAATAAAAGCTATGATTTTGAGAAGTGGGATCAAGTCCTGAAGTTGTTTCACTTACCAGCAGAACGAGTATAGTTTTCTGGACTATCATGCAGCTCTATATTCCTTGTTAGTATCTGAATAATAACGTAAACGTAAGCATTTTAATAAATAGTTTTAGACTCGAATAGATATCTGAGTGGTGAATGTATAGACAGTATAACCTTGCCTTGAGAACCTCATCATTGTGGTCCGTCATAACTACTTCACTGCAAAATCTGCTACATAGAATCCCGGTAATGCCTGCATCGAGAATTCAAGAAAACATTTCGTTTAAGAGCAAATCCTTACATAAGATTGATTTAGAGTATCTTCATGACATTATCTACTATTATATTTTGGACAACCCATTTCGTTAATTGATTAGGCCTCCACTTCTATCAGTTGCATGATCAAGCTAAACCTGAATTACTCCCGAGTTCTTTGGATTAAGTATAGCCTATCGCCTTTTACAACGTATAAAAGATATCAGAGTTAAGTCCTAGTGCTATATATGTGGCAAAAACAATGCAGCATCTGCTATATATATCATGAATAAGGAGAAAATGACTGAAATTGTTGTTCCTATTCTTCAGAGTTAGTTTTTGAATTGGGCCAATTATATGACTTAATAGTGACCAGTAGCTCAAAATGAAGGTAACACGTTGAGTTTAGTTTAGAGCATCGAAAACTGAAGCAGATAGAGTGTAAGGAGGTCCAAGATGGAGACTAACCAACACCAGAGCCAAGCTCAATAACAGAAGATCCTCGAAGCATGTCAGCATTCTTTGAGAGATAATCATTCAAAACCTCTGCCCCAGGCCATACCAACTGCCCTGTCAAATCAAAATCAGCTGCCATGCTGATAGTTAGAGCCTAGTTGCAACATGAAGAGATATATGTGCTATAGTATATCTTTTCAAGCTTTCTTCATTTTCAGTTTGTATCGTGCATGAACCAAAAGATGCATACATCATCGTATATGTGATGCTCAACTCTTTTCCCCAATTATATTGATAGTTTGCAGAAGATAATTGTGACTAATATGAATCAATCGTATCTCTCGACAACAGTAAAGCTAAGCCGTTATCTCACTTTGAGACACATAATCTCTAAAATATAAATATACCATGTTTTTTCATAGTTTATTCCAATTCTTAATAGGTCTCTCTCTTCCCTTTTGATTTGAGTAAATGATTCTCTACTTCCTAAGCATCAAAACGGCACATCTAAAGTTCTCTTCTGTACATTTCAAACATGCATCTCTCTAATTTTCTAATCTCTTGAGGCTACCTCACCTTTATATTCATTCATTTTTATACGATCTAATTTATTGTCTCACACATCCGTCGCAACATTCACATATATGTAGTGGGCAATCAGATGAAATAGAAGGACTACAAACATCGACGATAATGGCAATGATGGTGTCAATCCCTGTACAAAACTTAAGAACGCAAACTTCATAGAAATCTAGACATTTTTCAATACGACAAAGTTTTCAAATTATTCAAGCATTTCGAGCAACAAAACACATGGAATAAGCAATATTGCACTTTGAACCACCATTGGAACTGTAACAATGGTCTCAACAAGAACCACCATGACAAGGTTCTCAACTCAAAATCGAAATATTTACCTTACATGCTATCTCTTCATAGATCATGCTCCTCATAAATTGAAAGATGGCTAATCCTACTTTCACTTCCACGTTCAACAATTAAGCAGAATAACAAACCAAACCATATCACTAACATAACTATCAAGCAATGAATGGAAGTGCAATAAAACAAATGCAAAACATAAAACCAAATTGGGATTAAATTCAACATGGGGTTTTGTCTTTCCAATAATCTTGACAAAAGATGGCTAATCCTACATTCACTTCCTCATTCAACAATTAAGCAGCAAAACAAACCAAACCCATATCACTGACAAAACTTTCAAGCAAATTAAATTAGAATTAATGCAAAATATAAAACCAAATTGGGATTAAATTCAACATGGGGGTGTCTGTTATTCCAAAAATCTTGACAAAAGATGGAAGAACAAAGATCTCACTTGAAGCAGACTGGAGGCAATAGAGCTCAAGAACTTGGGACCCAAATGTAAACCTCGTGAGTTGGTAGCTGTAAACACCAGAAAAAAACAATCTTTTTTTCAGAAACGCAAACAAAATTAGGAGTAGGAAAGAGAAAAGCATAACACATACTTGTCATTAATGAAGAAAGATTGATCCAAGCAAACAACGTCATCTTCTTCTTCTCTCTCCATTTCTCTCACTAGCTTCTATTGACTTGGTTATGGCCTTTTTAGAGCCAAAGTATCAGTTTTTCATGAAACCCAGGTTTTCCATGAAAAGGGTATTTTGATTAACATATGATATATATTTTCTCCCAATAAAAATGTTCTACTACTATTATTCTTTTTTATTCATTTCAAATTATATGTATTTTCTTATTAGAAGAGTGACTTTTTTCTAAAATATCCTTAAATGTAGTTGAATTTTTATTTTTTATGTAATCAATAAATAAAGATATGAAAGGAAATTTGTGGGTAAAATTTGTGCTCCCAAGTGCACTATAAAGGTTTTCTTAATTTATGTGAAAATGAAAGTTGATTAACTTTGTGGGATGGAAATACCACCTAGATATTTAAACAAAAATAACATTCGATAAATTAACTATATAAAATATCATTATATTTAAACATGAAAACTAAAACAAAATTTTAAGGCTCTTTGATCATTTTGAAAATGAGAGGAATTAAAGTGTACGACTGTCATGAAAAAATTATGATCGGAAAAATTGGAGTTGGAAAAAGTCGAGATCGTGAAAATGAAAAAATGAAAAAATTCGATTTTCTTCCATCTTTTTATTCATTTAATTAATGAAGCATTTAAGTGAGGTGAGTGGAGAAGAGTTTCCCTTTTTATATTTTTTTACTCTGAATTATTTATTTACATATAAAGATACTACCTTTGTCCCAATTAAATTTGTGTACTTTGACCGATACGGAACCTAAGAGAATACAGTTGACTGTGATTGGAGAGAGAGAGTTTATAATTTTTTCACTTTAATTAGGCAATTGATTAGTATGTTAATTGTAAACTCAGTAAATTAATATAAAATTAAAAATAAAATTACACATGCAATAGATGCAAACACAACTGCGCTACTTAAAATTTTAAGGTGGGTTCAAATCCTATTGTTCTATAAATACAGGAACAGATGCATTCAATGCATTTTCAACAACCAACAACAAATTTACAAGTGAAAATTTCAGATTCTACGAAAATGACAAACAACCGAAAAGGAACACATTTATCTCCATCAGCACGACTTCTCATAGCTCAGCGGCTTCTCGTAAACAACAAGAATGGCGTTTTTGAATAATGGCATCACTACAGAAGTCGCAGCATCATTGGGAGTGTCCGTTCGTACCGTCTGAATCATATGGCAAGCTGCAAGGAAACAAATTTCAGAGGGGCTGCCTATTTCTTTTCCGGAAGTAAGGCTACGTCAACCTTCATCTCAACTTAAAAAGTTTGATGAGGAAGCCATTAAAGTCATTCTCTTCTCCAAGAGACGCACAATCAGGAGGTTAGCAAAAGAACTTGAAATCAGTAAATCAAGTGTCGGCAGGTGGGTAAAAGAGGGCAAGCTTAAAGCACACACAAATGCAATCAAACTAGCTTTGACAACAACAAACAAATTTAACAGAATCAAATACAGCATCTGTTTCTTGCACAAACACATGAGCAACAACAAGATCACTTTTGAAAGCATGCACAATGTAGTTCATATAGATGAGAAGTGGTTCTATATGCAACGGGCAAGTGAAAGAGCTTATAAACTGAGCGCAGAGTATGAACCTTACAGAGCATGTAAAAGTAAGAGATTCATTCCTAAGGTTATGTTTATGGTTGTTGTGGCAAGGCCACAATACACAAAGCAAAGGGAATTGTTGTTTGATGGGAAGATCGACATCTTCCCATTTACACAAGAAGTCCCAGCCATCAGAAATTCTGCAAACAGACCAAGGGCTACAATGGTTACAAAACCAATTGACTCCATAACTAAAGATGTCATTAAGAGCTGCCTTTTAGAAAAGGTAACTCACAACACTCAGATTTTTCATCATTTAATGTGTTTAGTAAGTCTCCTAAAACTGCCCTAATGTTATGAATAACTATTGGGCTAATTTGGTGGCATTACTAACACATTTGTGGTGAATTGTTTGCTGTTTTTTTCATCACATGGCACATCATAGATAATCCCAGTGTTTACAGTGTAAACACACATGAAGTGTTCATTTTGCTTAAACTGTAAACAGATAATGATTTCTTACTTTGGAATGCATGTTTTATCTCCCTCAGATAAATTTCATCACAGGGATGTACCTATTGCCACATTTAGGGTGAGATGTCAGCTTTAATATAGCTTAATAACAGACTATATTAAGCCACTACATGCAACACCCTATCTCACTAATCATTTTGAATGAGATCATGTTGGGCAGCATCTTGAATGAGCTACCATGCAACTAATCATGCATTCAAACTCAGCAGCTTGGTCCTCAATCACAGAAATAAAGCTGGACAGACTCCAGTAGTCATCAAACACAAGAATAAAGCTAGACAGACTCCAGTAGTCATGAAGCACAAGAATAAAGCTGGACAGACTCCAGTAGTCATGAAGCACAAGAATAAAGCTGGACAGACTCCGGTGGTCATCAAGCACCAGAATGAGCTTACCTCAGAACAGATGAATAATCAAGCTGGACAGTAGCAAGGGTCATCAAGCACCAGAACATTTTTCCATCATCATAACACATGATAAGCCTCAGAATCAACAGAATATAGAACAGAATCATCACAAAAACATCATTGGACTCAAAAATCAACATTATTTCATCATCAGCCTCAAAATATACACTCAACATCATAAATCAGCAAAATCACAGCTTTTCCATCATCATAACACAGTTTACAACCTCAGAATATACACTCAACATCATCAATCAACAGAATCACATCATTTCCATCATCATAACACAGTTTACAGCCTCACAATATATATTCAACATCATAAATCAGCAGAATCACAACTTTTCTAGCTTAATAACACATGAACAGCCTCAGAAACATCATTGACCTCAGAAATCACACATGCATTTCATCATCAGCCTCAGAATATACACTCAACACAGGAAATCATGGAAATCATGCTTCCCATCATAGCCAACACAAGAACAGCCTCAGAATCATCACAATATACAACATAATCTTCACAAAAACATCATTGGCCTCAGAAATCAAACATGCATTTCATCATCAGCCTCAGAATATACACTTAAACCTCATAAATCACAGAAATCATGCTTTCAATCATAGCCAACACAGGAATAACCTCAGAATCATTAGGATATACAACTACATCATCACAAAAACATCATTGGCCTCAGAAATCACACATGGATTTCATCATCAGCCTCAGAATATTCAAACCCACATAAATCAAACATGCAATGTTCAAAAGGAACAAAAAAATAAACTTTCAAACACTGGGAACCCAGATCGCCATGCATTCGTAAAAGAACCGAAGCATTTCAGGATCCAGCTACACCGATCTGAAGGGGGGTCCCTCAATCCCGAAAGGGAGAGCATCCCCACCCTCTGTGAACTCACTCTCCTGGACGAATGAATCCTCCAAATCTGGAATGAAAGCCTCCTGAGCCTCAGAATCAGAGAACTCCATCCGGACTTTAATGGAGGCTTGAGATAGAACTCGGCGAGGGTTAATCAGAGAAATAGCAAGGGTTAACAAAGCGGACGGGTCTAGGGTTTTAGATCAACGAGGGTAAACATGGGCTAGGGTTTCAGATCGGCGAGGGTAAATATGGTTCCAGATCGGCAAGGGTTCGGCGAGGGTTCCAGATCGGCAAGGGTAAATATGGGCTAAGGTTCCAGATCGGCAAGGGTAAAGATGGGCTAGGGTTCCAGATCGGTGAGGGTTCGGGGAGGGTTCCAGATCGGCGAGGGTTACAGATCGACGAGGAATCCAGATCGACGAGCAAACAACAAGTCCAACAAACACCGATCAATTAGGCCCTAAACCCTTTCCATCATGAGAAAGAAAGGGAGAGCAAGGGTCTAGATTCAGAAAGAGAGAAAGTTTGATCTTGAAAGATCGAAGACGACGATCGATTAGGGTTGAGGGAGGAGAGGGAGTCAAGGATGAACATTTTAGATCACACAAGAGGTAAATGAAGGGTCGATTAGGGTTGGGGGTATTGGGTGGGTTAGATTAGGCTGTTGTAATTAGGGTTAGGGTTTGTTTTTAGGATTTAATTAGGGTTTTAATTAAGAATCAGTAATGGCATTTTTGTAATTCTGTTGAAATTTAGGGGTATTTTCGTAAAATTTTATTTGTCATGTTAAGACTGACAAATTAGACTAGGACAAACGAAATGGCAAGTAGGCAAAATTAAGTGGGACGGAGGGAGTATTTATTAAAATTGAGTTATATTGTTTGAAATAAATCAATATATTAATATTTAGATTTCTCTTAAAATTTAATTAATTTAGTTACTTTTCTGAAATTTAATAAAATTATTATAATGTATATAACAACACTTTATCTCCATATTTGTTGTAAATCTATCATTTTATTTGAAATTTTAAGTTCAATACATGTATTAATGTTCGTGATAATATTTTATATACTATAAGATATTTTCCAATTTTTTAAAACAAATTTTAATTTTTTTTAAAAGACCAATATTTCCATCAAAATCGATATATATATCCGTAAATTAAGGTATCGATACCGATAAATCAGTGTTGAAAATATCGTGATATTTCTACAATATCACAGAAATATCGTGAAAATTGAATTCCGATACAAAAACACAGTGTAGTTTTTTTGCCAAATATCGTCAATATTGATTTGTCTCAAATTTCCTCCTTCACTTTTCCGATGCCGTTCGAAATTCTCCGACGCTAAACTGGAATTCTCCGACGATGATTGGAATTCTCCGATTAAGAAAACCTGCAAAACAAAGAACACCGGGGGTTTTTCCCGGTGAAGGGACTCCGACGCTCAAGTCAGTAATCTCACAAAAGTGTTGCTCTCGATTTTGAATGCTTAGTATAGAAATTAGGATTGTGATTGTGTGTGCAAATTAGAAAAACAAAAGATATATATATACTCCCTGAGATAAACGTGATTTCCTAGGAGTGGGATGTGGCAGTTGAGATTTTCTCCTAAAAACTTGGGAAGTGGCGAGATTCTCGCAATCGTGGGAGTTATCTCAAATTTGAATTAGTTCGCTCGTATCAGCTCGGCGTCCCACATCTCAGTTCGACATTACGGGTTACGAGTTGGATTAGTTCGATTGACATGCCAGATATATTTGTTCGCTTGAACGAACTCATTATTTCCTAATTTGTTCGGGTCGATCGTCCTTCAACTCTGGGTCGGGTTTTCGAGGTAGTTTGAATGTGGTCAGTTCGACCACATCAGTACTCCCCCCTTTCAGAGTGCGAACTGTAATCGCACAGTTCGAGCTGTTGTCAATCTATGAAGCTTCTTCAAGAAGCATCACGTCCCATCCATCATTCGTCTGCGACGTTTCCTCCATCCCGAGGCGCCCTTTCGTCGTCGCCGTTCGATCGTACTATATCTGACGGCTAAGATCGCATTTGTCAGTACGTTAATCCCTAGGCGCCGATTGATTTTCACCGTCAGATCGAACTGAATCCTACGGATAAGATCAAAGCTGTTATCTCCGTTGGATCGAACTGCATCCAACGGGCGAGATTATCTCCGTCCTTTTAAACGCGTCTTTTCGTATCCACCGTTGGATCGAACTGTATCCAACGGTCGGATATGCGACGTTTCGCCTTCACCGTTGGATCGAACTGCTCCAGACGGCTGAGATCTTGTGACTTTTCAGTTTTCCCCCCAAAATCAAGGATTTTCGCCTATATATACCCCTTTCTCATTTTTGCAAAACCTCTTCTGCAAAAACTCACTTCTCTTTCCTTAAGCAAGAATACTCCTCTTTGAGATTTTCCAAGTTTCAAACACAAAAAACCCAGGTACTCTTCCTTCTCTTCTTCTTTCGTATTCTTCTTCAAAATGACTTCTTCTTCTCCTTTCTTGATCCATCTGAGGGATGAGAGTGAATCTGAGGAAGGTTTTGAGGAATTTCCCTTGCGAACTGCCTCAGATTCGTCCATCCCGACGGCTTCCTCTTCTGGTCGTCAAATCCTTTCCTCCTCTTCCCCTCCTAAGCGATCTCGCAAAAAATCTGTTCAAGATGTTTTCTCCGCCACAAAAGTTACTCCTACACACACTATACTCCTTAGCTCGCTTATTACAGCGGCGGGCTATTCCATTGTTATTCCCGGCCCCGATGATCGTCCTCATCGGGCTCCCCCAGGGTGCTACACGTGGTTCTTAAGACACGTGAGCGTAGGTCTAATCCCTCCTATTCATCCATTCCTTCTTGAGGTCAGTTCGGCCTATGGGGTGTGCCCTAATCAATTAAACCCGAATTCCATAAGTTACATTGTAGCTTTTTATATGGTGTGTAAATGGATGGGGGTCGAACCGACTGCCGAACAATTTCGTTCATGCTTCGTTCTCAAACGCACTAATCCTTTCCGCTTCTATTTGAGCCCTAGAAGCGGACAAAAACGAGCTCTCTTTTTGTCCCCAGGAGATGAAAAAATCAGCTCCTGGGAAAAATACTATTTTTTTGTTCGTGTTCCTAACAATAACACCTTCCGAACTCACCCCTGGGTTGAGAGTTCGAGCCTCAATGAGCCCGCTCCCGCAAGGGAGTTCGAACTTGGGGCTTTAGCCCGGCTGTTTCGGGAAGGGATGTTCGACATTGTTCGCATGAGTTCATGCGAACCCTTGTTGGCCTTCTGGGGGTTTTATCCGAACACTCCAATTTCACGCCAGTTCGACTTAGGTTGCTAATTTAATTATATTTTTTTTTAAATACTAACAGTTCGCGTTTTATGTCACAGATCGAGAAATGAATAACTTTTTCGTTCTCAAGTCCGGAGGCAAGGCTGCCTTCTCGCCAGCAGATGATGCGGTGAACAGCCGCCAAGCGACGGCCTTCCGTGAGAAAGAAGAGAGAAGATTAGGCGAACTAGCGCCAAAAGCTAGCCTGAACCTGGCCGAGGCCTCTCCTGTTCGTCCTGTCACCGAGGCTGCCATCCCCACCTCTGACCCAGTCGAAGATGCTCCTCTTCGACGGAAGTAAAAGGCGCCTTCGAGCTCGCAAAAGAAGGCACCCGCCAAAAAACCGCGAACTGAGGAGGGCACCTCGAAAGAGGTGGTGCGAACTGCAGTGGAGTCCGAGCAGGCTCGAGCCTTAGTCAAATCGGGCAAGGCAGTGGCAAAGGGGAAGGAGAAAGGGGAGGAAGACCTTGAGAGGAAGGAGCTCGAGGAGGACCTCTCTCTACTTGTCAGTCTGGCCAAGCGCTTCGAGGCCAGGGGTGAAAGAGCTTTTAAGCGACGGGATAGGTTGAGGAGCACTCTTCAGGAAAAGCACACCTTGGAGAGCGATCTGAGCGATCATGCCAGCAAGGTTGAAAACCTATCTGTTCAGCTGGAAGAGAGAGAGCTGGAATTAGCTGTAGCTCGCTCCGAGGTGGCAAAGAAGGAAGAGCTCCTACTGGCTAAGGAGCAGTTCGCCGTGGAGCAGCAAACCGCCATCTCAAATGCGCGAGCTGAAAATGAGAACCTGCGGGAGAAGCTGGAAGAGGCCGAGAGGTCCCGAGCTGAATTTGGAGAAGTCATGTATAAAAATGGCTTCTACCAGTTCGCTCGGAGCCCAGAGATGAAGCTGCTGGCGGAAGAGTTCCGAGAAAGGCTCGTCTTCCGCCTTTGGGACTCCCTTCTATTCCTATCCAAGGCGGCTCCGATGGCTGTGACTTACTTCGAAGAGGCAGTTCGACTCTGCCAGGAGCGAGCCGGGGAGGCTGTTCAGTTCGATGTGAACGAGCTAGCCCAGGAGGTGATGCGGACTCACTCCATTCCACCTGGTTGGCGTGGCGACCCGAACGGCGACATAAACACCGAATAATGGTGGTCGGGTTGTCTTGAGGAGGCACTCAATGAAGTCCTTCCGGACAATCAGCTCGACCTCCCTGGCCCGAGTTCGTCGCTTCCTGCTCCAGTTGAAAATCCTCGCAGTCCAACTCCTCCTCTTCCTGAAGAAACGTTCGAGCTCCTCGAACCAATTAATGCCCAGCTGACTCCTTCTCCTGATCATACTTAGATTTTTTCTACTTGTACTTTTTTTTTTTGTCAAACTTGTAAAAGTTTTGTAATGAATCAACTTTTTCTCATAGTTCGCCTGTCTTCGTGTTTTCTTACTTAATAAATCAAACATTTACACAATTACTAACATATCGAATAAATATCTGTAAAGTAATGAATCAAACACTAAATCTGGAAAGAGCTCTTTATTTCACCTAATATTTAAGTTCGATAGAACTTCTTTAATTTGCATCGATCATTGAGTTCGTAACACGCTTAATCAAGAAGTTCCGAGGGGACTTCTTCAATATGCTCGATTCATGAGTTCCGAGGGAACTTTAACAGGCTTAATCATTAAGTTCCGAAGGAACTTCTCGTAATCATTGAGTTCCGAGAGAACTACTTCGCGCTTCATCGTTGAGTTCCGAGGGAACTGCTTCGTTCTTGATCGTTGAGTTCCGAGGGAACTGCTTCGTGCTTAATCGTTGAGTTCCGAGGGAACTGCTTCGTGCTTAATCGTTGAGTTCTGAGGGAACTGTATCGTGCTTAATCGTTGAGTTCCGAGGGAACTGTTTCGTGCTTAATCGTTGAGTTCCGAGGGAACTGTGAGTTCGTAATCGTTGAGTTCCGAGGGAACTGTGAGTTCGTAATCGTTGAGTTCCGAGGGAACTGTGAGTTCGTTCCACAATATGATTGTGTTTTTGTAAGAGTTAAGCAAAATCAACATAAAAAGACTCGAAGATGTAACGTGGTTCGGTCAAATCGACCTACGTCCACGGAGCAGAAAAATATCCAATATTTATAAAAACAACAACTTGAAAAAATAAAAAGCAACATACTGGGGTTTGAGATTTCAAGTGTAAAATTTCTTCAAGTGGTTGATGTGCCAAGGTCTTGGCAGTTCCTTTCCATGTTCATCGGCGAGCTCGTATGATCCACCTGGTAAGACTTCTGTAACAATGTATGGTCCTTCCCAAATGGCATCAAGCTTTCCGATCTCCAACAAGGCATCCGATTGCCTTAGAACCAAATCCCCTACTTGAAACTCTCTTTTGCGAACTTTTCTGTTGAAAGCTGCTTGAATACGCCTCTTGTATAACTCGTGGCGAACTCTGGCTTCATCTCGAATTTCTTCCAGAAATAACAAATCTGTTCGAATTAATTCGTCATTCTGCTGTGGATCAAAATTAGTGATTCGTAGAGCTTCTCCCTGAATTTCAGCTGGGACTACCGCTTCCATGCCAAATGCCAAACTGAAAGGAGTTTCTCCCGTAGTCGATCTAGGTGAAGTTCGATATGCCCATAAAACGGATGGCAGTTCGTCCACCCAGTTCGACTTCTCAAATTCCAGCCGTTTTTTGATTCCATCTAGAATTATTCGATTAACCACTTCGACTTGTCCATTTGCTTGAGGATGAGCTACTGGGGTAAACACTTGTACAATTTTCATCTCTTTACACCATCCTGTAATCTTTTTGCCTCTGAATTGGGCTCCGTTATCTGACACTAAAATTCTGGGTAAGCCGAATCTGCAACAAATACTCTTCCATATAAAGTGGATCATATCTGGTTCGGCGATCTTAACCAAGGGTTCGGCTTCAACCCACTTAGTGAAGTAATCCACAGCTACTACCAAGAATTGCTTATTTCCTCTGGTTTTAACAAGTGGACCAACTATATCAATTCCCCATCTGGCAAAAGGGCAAGGCGAACATACCGTAAGCATATCTGTTGCTGGCGTGCGAATTCGCCAACCATGTTTCTGACAGGCATTGCATTTCCGAACTAGTTCTTCGGCGTCATTCCTCATCGTTGGCCAGTAGAAACCAGCTCGTGCGACCTTGCGAACCAATGCTCGAGCCCCCGCACGTTCGGCACATCCTCCTTCGTGCGCTTCCTTTAAAACCTTAAGCCCCTCCTCTTTGGATAAACATTTAGCATCTGTTGGTAGGAAAGTTTTTCGATACAACGCCCCATCTAACATGTAGTAGAACCGAGCTTGTTTTTCCAATTTCTCGAGATCTTTTGCTAATCCATCTCTGATTCCTCCTAGAAATTTCAAGAAAGGAGTTCTCCAGTCTTGTTCAGCCAAGTCAATATTCAGCACTTCATTTTCCTTTCCTACCCCCATGACTGTAATACTTCTCTTCGAACAGTCCTGCAGCGAACTCCCTATTTTAGCCAGATAATCTGCCCTCTGATTTTCACTCCGAGGTATTTGCTCGATCTGTAGTTTTTCAAATCGTTTCTCCATCTCTCGTATTTGTTGTACATAAGAAATCATACGATCTTCTTTAATTTCACATTGGTTTTTGAGTTGTTGTGTAACCAATTGTGAATCCGACTTAACTGTCAGATCGCGAGCTCCAGCCTGCTCGGCTATTTTCAAACCCTGCAAAAAAGCTTCATATTCTGCTTCATTGTTAGATGCCTTAAATTGAAATTTTATGGCGAACTCTAACTCATCTTTCTCGGGGCTAATCAGCAATATCCCTGCTCCTGCGCCCTGGCGGGACGAGGACCCATCGACAAAAACTTCCCATTCTTTCTTATCCTGTAGCCTAGTTGTTTCCTGAATGAAATCAGCCAAGGCTTGACCTTTTATAGCAGTTCGTGGTTCATACTTCAAATCGAACTGTCCCAGCTCGATCGCCCACTTGACTAATCTCCCGGATGCATCCGGTTTGCCCAACACTATACTCAGCGGATGGTTCGTTCGCACCGTGATCTCATAACCCAAAAAATATGGCCTCAGTCTCCTGGCCGTGGTGACTAAGGCATAAGCAACCTTTTTTACTTCAGTATAGCGAACTTCTGCCCCATGCAGAACTTTACTAACAAAGTACACGGGGAATTGATCCCTTCTTTCCTCTCGAACAAGAACCGAACTGACTGATTCTTCTCCAACTGCCAAGTAAACGACCATCATACTTCCCTTCACAGGCTGTTTTAATAAAGGGAGTGTGAGGAGAAATGCCTTCAATTCTTCGAACGCTTTCTGGCATTCGTCATCCCAACTAAACCGACCACTCTTCCTTAGAATTTTGAAGAAAGGCAAACCCCTGTCCGCCAACCTGGATATAAACCTACTTAAGGCAACAATGCGGCCTGTTAGTGTCTGCACTTCTTTAATGGTTCGAGGAGGCGTCATTTCTTGTATAGCTCGAACTTTGCTGGGGTTTACCTCGATCCCTCTGTTCGTCACCATATACCCCAAAAATTTCCCTGCTCGCACACCGAACGAACACTTGGCTGGATTCAATCGCATCCCATGTTTTCGGATTGTGGCCATCGTTTCCCTCAAGTCATCTGCATGGGTGTTCGCCTGTATGCTTTTTACTAGCATATCATCAACATATGCTTCCATATTGCGGCCCAGTTGGTGTTTAAACACTTCGTTCACCATTCGTTGGTAGGTAGCTCCTGCATTTTTCAGTCCGAATGGCATAACAGTATAGCAATATATACCTGATGATGTGATAAAGGCCACATTGGGTTTATCCTCTGGGTGTAACATGATTTGATGGTATCCTTGGGCTGCATCCATCATGCTCAATAGTTCGCATCCGGCAGTAGAATCCACCAGTTTGTCGATCCGCGGAAGAGGATAATGGTCTTTGGGGCAGGCTTTATTCAAATCTCGGAAGTCGATACACATCCGCCACTTATTTCCTGGCTTCGGGACTAACACAACGTTTGCTAACCATCGAGGATACCGGATCTCCTCAATGTGTCCAATTTCGAGCAACTTCTCAATCTCTTCCTTGATGATTTTATTCTGTTGTTCCCCGAAATGCCTTAGCTTCTGCTTAACTGGTCGAACATCAGGCTTGATATTCAGCTTATGAACAACTACTTCCGGGTTTATACCCTTCATATCTTCCGGTTTCCAGGCGAACAAATCCACATTGTCTTTAAGAGCAGCCACAATTTCTCCTCTGGTTTGTTCTGACAATTGACTTCCGAGACGAACTGAATGTCCAGGTAGCTCCGGGATTAACTCCACACTCATTAGTTCACCTTCTGCGAACTCCACTGTGCTTGTGTTACCATCTTTCTTCAGACTTTTATCCCTTCCGCGATCGCTATCATCTCTCTGTTCGCTATGGCGCTTGCGAGATTCGGATTGTCGAACTGCAGCGACATAACAACGCCGAGCAGTTTGTTGATCGCCATGAACAACTCCAACTCCAACTATTCTCCCTTCCTCATTCTCAACTGGAAACTTCATCATCAAATGGGCAGGTGAGATAACGGCAGCATATGAACTCAAGGAAGGTCGACCCAAAATCACGTTATATTGAGAAGGCGCATCCACTATAAGGAAGGTCGTCGTTTTGTTCTGCCTCCACTCTTCGTCTCCTAAGACCATAGGCAACTGAATTTTGCCATACACCGTCACAGACTCCCCTGCAAAACCATAAAGTGAAGTTTCTACAGGCTTACCTCTACCGCAGATCTCATCTTTCTGAAACAGTCCATGAACATGATGTCCACCGAACTGCCAGTATCCACAAACACCCGTTCAACGTTAAAACCCCCTATCTCTGCAACGATCACCATAGCATCGAACTGAGGGCTCTGAATAGCAACTCGATCGCGAACTCCGAACTCAATTGCAACCTCTTCGAAAATAGAATGAACTGTATTCTGTTCGCGCTTAACAGACTTGAGTCTCGCCTTACGAGCTCTATTAGAATCTCCATCTGTCGGCCCACCCATGATCATGTGAATAGTAGGCCTTTCTTCTTGTTCGGGTCTAGCTCGCGCCGGGGGTGGTGGTGGTGGAGGTAATTCCTGTTGTTCCTGCCTTCTATCTTGTCTGGGCTCTCTTCGATCATTCCGATGCTCGCGGTTTGATCGGTTCTGACGAACAAAACGGGCTAACTTGTTCTCCCTGATTAGCCTTTCCAGTTCATCTCGCAAATGTAAACATTCATCAGTTCCATGCCCATATTCATTATGAAATCGACACAATTTACCGTTGCCGAAGGTGGCTGGTTTCTTCGGATTAGGACTCCAGGTCGACGGCCACTTCAACTGGGGCGAGTTCCATATCTCCATCAATACCTGTCCAGGGGACATAGTCATGGGCGTATACTGTTCGTACCTCCGCCCTGTCTTATTTTCCCTTAAAGGGGGTGGAGCAAATCTTGCTCGCTGCTCGCCCCCATCTCTCCTCCTGGCTGCTTCATTATCATGTTGCGTTCGGCTCAGACGACTTGAAGTTTCTCCTTTCTTCATTCGAACTGCCTCCTCCAAGTTGATGTACTTGGTAGACCTTTGTAACAGTTCGTCAAAATTGTTGGGGGTCTTCTTAACCAGTGAAGTATGAAGATCCCCCTCTTTCAACCCTTGGATGAAAGCACTTACAACTAAATCGTCTGAAGCCTCAAGAGCTTCTAAAGTAGCAGCAGTAAACCTTTTAACATAGTTCCGTAGGGTTTCATCCGCTTTCTGCCTCACACCGAACAACGTCTGGGTAGATCGTCTCTGCTTTCTAGAACTGGCGAACTGATGTAAAAACAACTCTGATAGTTGTTCGAAATTATGAATTGTCCCATCATTCAGCTGACTGAACCATGTCTGAGCAGCCTTGGTAAGGGTAGTGGCGAACACCCTGCACTTAATACCATCTGAGTACCGATGCAGTAGAGCAGTATTATCGAATCGACATAGATGATCCCATGGATCCGTAGCACCATCATATTCGAAATTCACCGGTCGAAAAGAGGCAGGCAACTCGTCTTCCATCACCTCCTCAGAGAAAGGATTACCTCTGGAACTCCGAGGAATACGTCGAACAGTTCGCTGAACTTCCCGTAGCTCCTTTCGTAAACCATCTACTCTCTCGGATAGTTCGTCATGTCCTCTTTTTTGGCCACGAGGGTGACCAGATTGGCTTTCCTGTTCATCCATCCGAGATCTGTCGCCCTCTTGTTCCCTTCCAACAGGTATGTCAGTGTTATCCTGTTGTGAATCCACCTTCTGCTTGCCCAAGGCTTTTTGAACAGCAGTCTCTATTAAAGCCGAGAGTTCCTCCGGCGTCAATGTGACAGTGCCGGGAGGATTTGCCGGCGCGAAATTCCGATCCTCGTTTTGTTGCACGGACGGTGCTCCTTCATCCAACCTTCTTCTTGATCCTCTGGTATTCACCATTTTTGTAATCTTCTACGTCTTAAATGCTCAAAGTTCAAAAAATCTTTCCCACAGACGGCGCCAATTGATTTGTCTCAAATTTCCTCCTTCACTTTTCCGATGCCGTTCGAAATTCTCCGACGCCAAACTGGAATTCTCCGACGATGATTGGAATTCTCCGATTAAGAAAACCTGCAAAACAAAGAACACCGGGGGTTTTTCCCGGTGAAGGGACTCCGACGCTCAAGTCAGTAATCTCACAAAAGTGTTGCTCTCGATTTTGAATGCTTAGTATAGAAATTAGGATTGTGATTGTGTGTGCAAATTAGAAAAACAAAAGATATATATATACTCCCTGAGAGAAACGTGATTTCCTAGGAGTGGGATGTGGCAGTTGAGATTTTCTCCTAAAAACTTGGGAAGTGGCGAGATTCTCGCAATCGTGGGAGTTATCTCAAATTTGAATTAGTTCGCTCGTATCAGCTCGGCGTCCCACATCTCAGTTCGACATTACGGGTTACGAGTTGGATCAGTTCGATTGACATGCCAGATATATTTGTTCGCTTGAACGAACTCATTATTTCCTAATTTGTTCGGGTCGATCGTCCTTCAACTCCGGATCGGGTTTTCGAGGTAGTTTGAATGTGGTCAGTTCGACCACATCAAATATATCGCACATCAAAGCGCTGATTCCGTGGAAATTTCACCGAAATATGGGCAAAAATTCGGCGGCTGTTTCACATGTCGGCCATGTCAACAACTAATTGATAATATAGATTATTTTTCTGTTTTTTATCTTTCCAAATTCAACAATTAATGATTGTATATTTTGTAAATTAATGCAAAATGTATCACATGTTTTCTCAAAGAGTAGGTCTTGCGTGTCCTCAAACATTTATTATAATACATTTAAATAATATGAGTAATACCTTAACATGTAACAAGTAATACCTTGAATAATACTTTTATTAAAACATATATTTCAATTATACACGTAATACCATATGAATATGCAGCTAATACCTTATGAATATATCATTAATACCTTCAAAAATATACCACCAATACCTTATGAATACACCAATAATACCTCATAGATATATACATAATATCAAACTAATAATACTTTTAGGATACGATGCACCGAGGTACGCAAGTTTTTGACTTTCTGAAAAGCAAATATTTTATAGGATTTCATGTCTTTTACCTTTCCCTCAAATTGTTTCTTATAATGCACCAAATTTTTTTGTTAAAATCATATCAATTCTCAAATGTAAAACAAAATATTACTCCATAACCAAAAATTGTTCATCAAGAAGAATCATATTTTCAAGAATAAAAAGGTTAGTAATTCCAATTAATATTTCATTTTTTAAGATAAAAATTATTCAATAAGTTATCGCGTTAACCATGTGAAATTTCTTACATTTATTTAATCAGGCTAAACTTTTGTGCATTATTTTCGAGAGTTACTCTCCTGTGCACCAGTTGCACGAATCAACTGGGCCGCGTGCGGGCTGGACTGGCTCGCCCAGCCCGCGCCTCTTTACTTTTTTCGCGTATTTTGATCGTTACCTTCATGTTATGTTAGTATTACATTCGTGTTATGTTAGGGTTACCTTCACGTTATATTAATGTGACCCCATCTCCAGATTTCATACCCTTAGTTTAAAATCACTGAATTAAAATAACACGAAGGTAACACTAATATAACATGAAGGTAACACTAACATAACATGAAAGTAACATTAACATAACATGAAGGTAAAAAACAATGTTAATTATACTTTCATGTTATGTTAGAGTGACTCTCACGTTATGTTAAGGTTACATTCATGTTATGTTAGTGTTACCCTCATGAGGGTAACACTAACATAACATGAAGATAACTCTAACATAACATGAGGGTATGACTACCTGAAGCGAATCTTGGTGGGTTTGAGCGCATCACCAGGCGTGTGGGGGCGCGTGGGGGCGTGTGGGAGCGTGTTTGGGAACGTGAAAACGCGTGTTAGAGGCGCATGGGATGGATCGACCCGGGTGCATGGATCCTAGATTCATGTACCAGTTGCACAAAATATTTTGTCTATTTTCTAATCATGAGAAAGTATTAGATATAGAGATGCAAATGAAGCACTTATTATTATTCACGAACTATTCATATTTCTTTTCGATAAAATTTTATTTAAGATTGTTTTTTTAGATTTCACAACCCAAACGTGGTTGAACTTTGATTTCGATACGTTGAATTTAAGCTTAGGGATATTTGACTTGAAAACTTGTAAACAAGCTTGTTAAGTACGTTAGCAGCCATGCTTGTGAGCATGTTTATTTAGATAAGTCGCAAATGTGTTTGAGAGTCAATTTCAAGAAGCTATAAATGTAGGTATATTTTTAGGGTTATTTTCCTGTGCATCGTGCAATTGTACGTGCGTGGCTGGGCTGGCCCACCCAACCCAGACTTCTTTATTTTTTTCGCGTGTTTTGGTCATTACCTTCACGTTATGTTAATGTTACCTTCGTGTTATGTTAGGGTTACATTCGCGTTATATTAATGTGACCCTATCTCCAGATTTCAAACCTTTAGTTTAAAATCACTGAACTAAAATAACACGAAGGTAACACTAATATAATATGAATGTAACACTAACATAACATGAAAGTAACATTAACATAACATGAAGGTAAAAAACAATGTTAATCATATCTTCATGTTATGTTAGAGTGACTCTCACGTTATGTTGGGGTTACCTTCATGTTGTTACCCATATGAAGGTAACACTAACATAACATGAAGGTAAACACTAACATAACATGAAGATAACCCTAACATAATATGAGGGTATGACTGATTGGAGCGAATCTTGGTGGGTTTGAGCGCACTCACCAAGCTCGTAGGGAGCGTGAGAGCACGTTAGGACGCGTGAAAACGCACGTCAGAGGCGCGTGGGGCTGGTCGACCCTAGTGCATGGATCCTAGATCCATGCATTAGGATCCATGCACCAGTTGCACAAAATATTTTACCATATTTTTAACAAGTTAAATCTTAGTATATATGTAACAAGCTTGGTTACATGTTCATCAAGCTTGTATTCAAACTAAGCTCAAAACACACTTTATGGGAGCCTAACTCAAGCTAAATTCATCAAAGTTGTTAACGAACTTTTTGTGGAAATACCTCCCTTTACCCATATTCATGGGACAAGGAACTTTTATACCCATTTATTGAAGAAATGACTTTTTTACCCAATTTAACAAGTGAAAAGTCCTTAATACCCTTGTCATATGTTTGTATTTTTCTTCTTTTGAATACATTGTAATAAAATTCAAAAACACAATTTAATACATTGTATTTAACATCAACTTAAATTAAATGAATACTTTAACATGTATTTCAAAACCTTGCGTGATCAAAACACCCCAACCCACTTTTTGCAGTCACATTTACATGATCATCATTTCCCATCAAAGCTTGAAGCTCCTCCCATGTCCATGGAAAACTAACATTTATTTTGTGATACTCGTCTCCATTGAAACTTTCATCCTCGTTAAAAGCAACCGAAACTTAATTGCAAATGGTAAGTTTTACCTTGTAGTTTTAAGTTTTTTTGCAATTGTTGTTGTTTGTTTTCGCTTTCTGTTTTCTCGCCATTGATGTTGGTGGGTAGTTCTCATTTCTGACTTCTAATGTTGACCGAGTTTCATGCTATGAACTGAGAATAGCGTCTCACTATTTGAAATGATGAAGCTTGTTGACGGTGTGGTCACGATCTCAACCGATAAAGCTTCTAAACGACATGAAAAATTAGTACACGCTTTGGAAGGCGAAAGTGTGTTCAAGACATGAAGTTTTATTACATTTTCACGATATGAACTTAGCTAGTATGTTCACGACTTGAAAATAGTACGTGATCACTATTGTGTGATCTCAGGTTGAGTGTTCAGAACATGAAGATGTAATGCGTGATCACTATAGTGCTTAATCGATGTGCTCACGATATGAGAATGTTTATTGTGATCACGATATTCAGCTGCCTAGTTGTGGTGACGAAATGAAAATTTCATACATTTTGACGATATTAATTTATGAAACCTTAATTAATCGAACTTACTACACATGATCACGATATGGACGTCCATCATAACTATCATGATATGTATGTCTTCGCGATTTCATTCGATTAACATGTATGATATAAATGTGATGTCCATATATGAAATTGAAATTTATGCATAGTTAAATCCTCGCTGTAGATAGTACAAATTAAAAAAAGTATGTGCTTGATTTTCAGACGGATTTGAGCAATTTGATTGTTCGTTTTGGGGGATATTGGGAAGGCTTACAATACAAGTGTTGGGAGGAAGAGTTCATAACTATTCCACCAAATGGAATTATCCATGATGAGTTATATGAATTGGTCCACGGTGTTGTTCAAGCAGATAAAGCTACTACAACATACATCATTCATGCTTTGATTAATATAGCTTCCTATAGAAGAGGAAAATTGATGATTCAAACAAATCATGATGTGGATCGAGTATTAGCTAGCTCAGATATGCCGATCATTTATGTTACACACAAAAGCATAAGTAGTCCAACAAATCAATTTGTCTGGCAACAACCTTCTGGCAGGCAAGGTGGTTTTGTTGAGCTAATGAATTCCCAGACTGCTCAAATATGGACAACACAATGCAATGATCAATTGTGTAACTCTTCATCCGGACATCATTCACCGAACTGCCTGAATCTCAGTTGCCCTACAACATCATTGGGTGATGACATTCGTCAACCGCTGAAGAAGAATTTGTTAGTGATTTTGATGATTCTATCAACCCATTGGATCAAGGCGTTTCAAATATTGAGAGTTCACATGACGGTGAATGGGGTGACGTACCTGAGTATGCATCTGACCATGAAGTGGAGCATTATGAAAACAGTGAAGATGATATGAATACTGAGTCAGATTTGCATATTGATGAAGAAAATGACTATGAAGAGCCTTCAGTTCCTGATGGTCGAATTGACGTTGACTCGAACTTGGATGTTGGAGCTTTTTTCGAAGAATTCGGATCTTATGTTATTCAAAAAGGTGGTGCCCTCTCCCAGTTCTTTGCATGCTCATCCAGTCAGGCTAGCTTCGATGGTGAAGTCCGTGTTGATCCAAAACGCATTGCATCAACATTTGGGTCTAGATTTGTCAATGATAATCATATAGAAGACGTTGAACCCCAATCCACTTCTGAATATGTAAACCCTTTGTTAAAGGGTTCGACATTTGGGTTAAAAGACCAGTTGGTTAAGGAAGTTGGTTTATATCACTTACGAAATAAGGTTGATTATAAAGTTGTCCGTTCTGATAATACCCGGTTGTACATTAAATGCACTCAACCCGAGTGTCCTTTCACAGTACGTGTTCAGGGATTTGGGGGTGTTTGGAGAGTGACGACGTTTGTAGGGCCTCATTCGTGTGTTGTCGATCCCAACCGTGTGATGAACCGGACCATCAAATCAAAGGTGGTTGGTGCACTGTTTGCTTCGAGATTATTGAAGGAAAACTACTTCATCATCCCGAAGAATATTGTGGTGGATTTGGAAAGAGATCACGGCGTACTCGTGTCTTATAGAGTGGCACTGAGGGGGAAACATCATGCCATGTCTCTCGTATACGGAGATTCCCAAACCAGTTTTCATCAGATTCCTTCGTACTTGAACCAATTGAAATTGATGAATCCCGGTTCTGTCGCAGAGCTCCTAACTTTGAATGATCAATTTAAATATGTGTTTTATGCGTTGGGAGCATCCATTGAAGGTTTCCGTAGTGCTTGTAGACCAGTTTTTGTCGTTGATGGCACACATTTGAAAGGTAGATACCGTGGTATTCTGTTTGTTGCCGTCACACTTGATGGAAATGATCAAATATTCCCATTGGGTATTGGTGTTGGTGACGTTGAATCTGAAGCATCGTGGAAATGGTTCCTACACCAGATGCGGCTTGCATATGGTTGTCCAAATGACCTTCTAATTGTGTCTGACCAACACAAAGGTATTGAAAAGGCGGTAAGAGATGTTTATCCCGACGCCCATCATGGATTATGTTGCTATCATCTACAGAATAACCTGGCCAAGTACGGTAAAGAAGTTGTAGCGAACTTTCAGCATGCTGCATATTGTTACTCCTCTACTGAATTCCATAAGCATATTGAATCTCTTAAGGGTCTCCCTCATGGTGCTGAAGCCTTGAAGACCCTAGCCACTATAGGATACACTCGTTGGGCTCGATCCCAGTGTGCTGTTCTACGTTTTGGATTCTTAAATTCCAATGCTGCTGAAAGCTTCAACAATCAATTGTTGTGGGCAAGGGGTCTCCCTGTTTGTGCAGTCTTGGAGTGTGCAAGAACTATAATGGAGAAGTGGTTTTTTGAACGACGCAATATGGCGCTTTCACGCACCGAAGTATTAAGTGAAGCTGCTCTCACAAGGTTGAACATAAATGTGTCTCATAGTGCTGACATGACTGTTAATGGTTTGAATGTCCATAAATATAAGATTCAATGTGATCGTAATGTCTACATTGTCGACCTACACGCTAAAACATGTATGTGCTCACGATTTCAACTAGATTTGATTCCCTGTCCACATGTTGTTTCTGCAATCAGGTTAGTCCACATTATTGATCAAAACATGGTTTCCCATAATCAATGCAATGGTGCTATCAAAATTTATTTAACATTCCCTATTGTTTGAAATTCTTTTTTTTCAGAAAGGTAAACTGTTCCTTGGAAGATTTTGTTTCAGAGTACTTCAAAACGGATGCATTGAGGCGAACCTGGAATGGTGAAGTTACACCCATTTCTTGCCCTGAAGATTGGGAACTTATTCGTAAGACCCTTCATCCCTTACGTTGCTTATTTCTAATCTAAGTGTACAAGTTTGCTCCCTTTTGTGTCCATCAGTGGAACATTATGCTTTGAATTTTAATATGTGTAGAACAAAAATGCATGCCACCTACTGCCCCAAAGCAAGCAGATCGCCCTAGATGTCGTCGTTTTCGTAATGGAATTGAACAAACCTACGGAAAGCGTCGATCGACTAGAGGTTTACCGCAACATTGTGGCCGATGTGGGGTCACAGGGCATAAACTTAGAAATTGTGTTGCAAGTACCTCTGATGCAGTCCCCAACATACATCCTACTGAGATACCCTCCGTTCAGCCACAACGAAAGAGATCTCGTGGCCCTGTACATTGTAGCAATTGTGGGGGGCTTGGACATACAAAGCGAACTTGTAGTGTAAGTTTGAATGGTAACTAAGGTATGTGGCCTTCATATGAACTTTTGATAAACATGTTCAGTCTTCAGCCATTACTTAGTACATAATACAATAACATGTTCGACCTAAAACATACATAAAAAGTTAAAGTACTTCATTACTAACGTCCTAGAGGGAAATTTTGGATTGATCATGACTTACCTGTTGAAGTTGAGGCTCTCTTGTCAAGAGGTTCTTCATAGTCTGGACCTTTGAAAAGTTGTGCTAATTGCTGAGTGTAAGGTTCTCCAGCCAATAAGTACGCGGAGGCTATGTCATCAATCTATAAGTGCACACACATTAGATATTGACTTATAGACCATGAGTATTTAAGCATCTCCAAGTAAAATGAGATCTTATCTCCTAATGTCTACATGATATTTTATACAATGTACATGTGTGTTGAGAATGCATGTTTGTAGTAAAAGCACCAATCTAACGGATTGTATAACACGGTACCACTTCATTTCTTGTTGCCAACCCCCATGTACCCAGTTCCACTCCGGGTATAGAGTGACTCCGGGAGTCTTCAACATTATAGAGAACATCTTGAAACGTCTTTCCAATTGGTTGACACGATCGATGACCTCTAGACGTGTCACTTTCACCACCCTGTCTCTGTTAACAGCTTCACAGGCACGTTCTATAGCTGCTTCGTTCATCTCAGCGCCCACCTGCCACGTTCCATTTTCCTTGCACTCCAACAAACTATCGAGCAAGGTTTCCTCAAGGGTTGGTGTCCATTTAGTATCTTTATACAGACATAACTCCTGATGTGTCCTTGGCTTCCACTCCTCTACTTTAAGATTCTCATCCTCCCAATCAAATTTTTCATACTTTTCCATGATGTGTTACTTTGAAATTCAATACTCCAATCTGAAATACAAGTTAATTACATTGGATTTAAATAGACACCTCTTTTAAATGGTCGGTTGAAATATTCACCACTGGTTGTTGGAAGAGAATCTTGCTTTATTACTCTGAAAAAAAGATTTCACTGATTGACATTTTGGATCGCATTACTGTATCATGTGAACACGATATATACCATTCAAATGTTGATCACACATGAATTTGCACGAGTCGTGTTATATTGAGCCCAGTCGAGTAGAGGTCACTGGAATTAAACGCCTGTCTGCGCTGTGCACGCCTTTACCGTGTGATCACGGATTTTAGCTTGTTCGCATTCATCGTGTTCACTCCATATTTGAGTTCGCACGCATAAGCGTGTTCACGCGAACTGAACTAATACATGACTCGAACGATATTATACGGTTCGCTCTTTTCATTGAATACACTCTTTACTGGGTCGTTATGTAGCAAAGTGATACACAATCGTCTTTACACGATATGCTTTAGACCACCGTGTTCACACTAACTGACCCAAAAGTGGACTCGTGGTACATCCCACGGGTCGAGTGTCTTTAATATTTGATGTTAACATTTGTGTTTTCACGCAAACGGTTACACCGGTGTGTTCACTCAAGTGTGTTCACACAAAATGATCCAATACTTGACCCGTGCTAAATCCAACGGGTCGTGTGGTTGTGAACATTATTGGGTCTCACGTAGGTTCATATTGTCAATTGTCATGAGTACCGACGCACATGGGGGCTAGGTTATTTTCATGAGTACCCAGGCATGTAGGGGCCAGTGTCTTGTGACATTGTGATTGACTGAATGACACCTGACTGACAAATTCAGCCTTTTTTTGAGAATGTGATGGTTGGCGTGTAGAATACAACTTTGAATAAAAACATAGATACTGTGTAAGTGTACAGTACATTTCCACATCTCGTTAGAACACTCGTCTGTACGATATGAATTTGAACACAATACGATTGTGAATCGTGATCTCAGGATATGAAATTTTCATTGTGAACACCCGTCTTCATTATTTTATGTTACCTTGGGAACACATGTCTGAATAATGAACAGCGTGTTGGCACTATAATAATCCACAGCGTGACCATTACTTAACTGCGTGTTCACACTTTATATTAAACCCAAATCACAGTATTATCCAAAGAGCTTTAGTTTCTCAACAATCTGTACTTCAACCCAATGGTGGCCTGTCGTGTACCAGATCTTTCTGCCTTCTTCGGTCCGTTCACAAGGTCCGAAGTCGCCGGTATTGCGGCCGGTCTCCTCCATCGATGTCAAGGGAAAGAAGTGTACAATCCCATAATTTTTACTGAAAATGTTGACAAAGTCGCGAAGATGATGTTTAAGAACACTGGCGATTCTAAATTCTCAGTGAAAGCAGTGCGGAGGCTGGTACAAGCCAACAAACTTTTGGTGAACGAGTTCAGGAGTTTCATTCGGTGGAATATTGTGACTTGGGATCCACACGCCAACAGTATTTCCGTGGACAATTCTTACTGGCAATTTATTGAGCAGGTTGAGGACCGATTTCCTTCATATTATGTTAGTGACATTTTTATAGTGACATTTTATGTTAATTTGATATTCAAACTGTGTGATCTCCCAGGAGACGTTCAATGCCCGATTGTTCCGTGAGTTTGGGTTTCCGTTTTATGAAGATTTTTGGAAGAAGATATTTTTGTGGCACATGGCGCATGATGTTCTCTTGTACCAGAGGGTGACCCAGTGATCATCGTATTTACTTGCCAGTACCCCGCTTTATGTTTTTTATGTTCTGTTTCATTTTGAAATGTTTGTATATACAACGTTGAATTAAAATTGAAGTTTGGTTGTTTACTATCTCATACTCATACATCTACGTTTCACATTACATATATCGATTCAGTTGAAAAAAAAAAGATTTGTCAACCGTGTTGACACAAATTGACACAGCAATTTCAAGTGTCCAATTTACGTGCGTGATCACATTTGACTTTCTATACAAGCGTGTTCACACAACTATTTTACAATCCTCATAGCCAAAAACACAAATACAATTAGATTTAAGACGTGTTCACATCAAGCCTTTAGCCATGAACACGTCTGATTTACGTGCGTGATCACAGTTAACATTTTTAGAAACGTGTTCACACACCTATTATACAATCCTCTTCACACAATTCTATGCAATTAGCTTTCAGTCGTGTTCACATCAAGCCTTTAGCCATGAACAAGTCTAATTTACGTGCGTGATCACAGTTAACATTTTTCAGAAACGTGTTCACACAACTATTTTACAATCCTCTTCACACAAATCTATGCAATTAGCTTTCAATCGTGTTCACATCAAGCCTTTAGCCATGAACAAGTCTGATTTACGTGCGTGATCATAGTTAACATTTTTCAGAAACGTGCTCACACAACTATTTTACAATCCTCTTCACACAAATCTATGCAATTAGCTTTCAGTCGTGTTCACATCAAGCCTTTTGTCATGAACAACTTCCAATTTATGGGTAATATTGAAATATTTTAAACCATTCCGATAGGACACGCTTCTGCAACCTCCAAGACAAGCGGGACCACGTCTCCTTTATATATTAAAAAACGTATATTACATTGTAACCATTCTTTTTCCTCTAATAAATACCTTCATTTTTCCGAAAAACTCGTGAAGAACATTATGCACACAATGTCTCGCCCAGTACCACCTCTTTCTTCCTTCTTCGGACCCTTCACCAAAGACGAAGTCACCTCCATTACGGACCACCTCCTCCATCTCTGTATGTGTGGTGAGGTTAGGTTGACCAATTCCGCTGTTTTCACACAAATTGTTGACAAAGTTGCAGTGAAAATGATGGAGCAAACCGGCGATCATAAATTCTCAAAAAAAATGTGCGTCGTCTCGTACATTACAACAAGCTTTTGATTGACGACTTCAGGAGTTTCATCAGTTGGAATATTGTCCACTGGGATCCAACATCAAACTATGTTGAGGTCGATTTTTCTTACTAGCGTCTTGTGGAAAAGGTGAATCACCTAGTCCCTTCTGTGTGATCACAACTCAGATTGTTTGCCATTTCAGTATATTTATTTTTAATAAACTTTTTCATTTTCAAGGAATCGTTCAGAGCCTGCTTGTTTCGTGAGCATGGGTTTCCCTTTTATGACAAAGTTTGGAAGAAGATCTTTGTCTGGGGCAAGGCGGCTGATGTTCTCTTGTATGCTGATAACCCCTCCACCTACCTGTGCCATGGTTGATCCAAATTTCATGTGCTAATCTGTTTACTTTAATTTATGTTGTTTGTTGTTGAACGATCGACTCGTATGTGTATTTTTTATTTCGCTCTGTATATACTGTTTTTGGTTGACAGTACATGCTTCTGTTTTGATGACATTCGCATACCTTGAACACGAAAGACATTGCCACAAACTAAGTGCGCAAAAATAACCTGGAAATTACAAATCGTCATCACGATACAATACGAGGGCCACCCCATATGACGCTCAAGTTCAACGTGAACACGAAACACTCATAGTTTGAGTAAAAAACGTTAACACGTTTTCACAAGTTCAGAACTTTAAGAACGTAGGGATGACACTATACAATGTATTCATGTAGGTAGCGTGTTCACACAATTTAACTACACAATCGTCAGTACAAAAGTGCAACTCCCGATAATATTGAGATTGAACTTATTAAAATTGAAATACAACTCCCCATAAAAATGACATTTGAAAATTTTTTAATGTGATTTGGATAGGATGAAGTTTGAAAATATCTCGATATATCTACGATATATCTTCGATAAATCTCCTCCTCTATATATTAAACCCTGTTTGCCAACCATTATTCTCACTTACAAGCGTGTTCTCTATACCGTTTCAACACAATGTCTGAGCTTGTACCAGATCTTTCTGCCTTCTTTGGTCCGTTTACACACGATGAAGTTGGCGATATTACGGACCTCCTCCTCCGTATGGTTCAAGAGTCCACCGCGACAGATCCCATACTATTTACTGAACTTGTTGACGAAGTCTCAGAGAGAATGCAAGAGAAAACTGGTGAATACGAAAAATTCTGTTGGCAAGCAGTCCGGAAACTCGTACATGACAACAAGGTTTTGGTTGCCGAGTTCATGAGTTACAAGAAATGGAATATTGTCACCTGGGATCGCACCTCGCAAACTATTACCGTTGATGAGTCTTACTGGCGCTTTATTGAGAAGGTAGACCACTTAGACCCTTCATCTTATGTCAATGAAAAATATGTAGTATACCCACTCATAACACACCCTGTCGTGTTGATTTTTCAAGGAATCGTACAATGCTCGATTGTTCCGTGAAAATGGATTTCCGTTCTATCAAGGTTATTGGAGGAAGATCTTTGGCTGGTACTGGGTGACTGATGTCCTCATGAACTACATGGAGTAATCAGCGACTGTCGTTCTGTCTACCCTTGTTTACTCTTCATTATGTTGCCTAAGATGTATTTCATTTCAAGGGTTTTATTAGATTTCCAATTATAGCACCACTTTTGAATCAGCTGGAAGCTGTATGATGAAATAATTCTTTGTTCTTGTTCACCATTTCTATTACCGGAAACCAGCCAATTTAATAGACTCAAATTGATAAAAGATACCCTAAACCCTAAAAAAGACATATTACATGAACATCAAAAGCCTAATTATGTCTGTTCTACCCCTTCCGACCCTGAAACATGTAGTCGAGTGATCTCTCGATGTATCGATTCCAACATTTCAATAATACGCTTGTCCCTTTTCTCGGCGGCTTCATTCCACAATCGTTGTGATTCCATGAAGTCCGCCAATTTTTTCTCAACAACATCATTGGTGCCACTCGACTCGGCACGACTTGTATTGTAGAAGTCAATATTGCTTATTGGAATTTCAGCCGCCTTATCCCCCGCCAAGCACTGACATTTTCTGTCCATTATGGCCTCATAATGTGCTGTGGTATCCAATAACCAATTGGTCCTGTTCTCAAAAGTATCGACGGTCGTCAAATGAGGATATATCAACGGAAATGAGTCTCCATGTACTTGAACCAGATAATGATCACGACCCTCCTTCCTGATTATCCTCATCGCAGTCAGTGCTGGAATGTCGAGGAAGACACCATCTTGCGGTCCAATCATATTTCCGATATCGTCATCATCGAACACAGTTTGAAGGAAGTTAGCAATGGGCGTCAACATGCCACCAACGCTTATAATGCCTGTCTTCTTTTGAGACACCCTCCACAGGTGGTCTATCCAGTAAGCTGTCAGATTTACCCTCGTGCCAGTTAGCATACACCAAAGAAGAAACAACTCGTCTTTGCGGACAGTCTCAGTCTCGTATCGTGCAAAAATTGTACATGCAAGTATCCTGTGTACATAACGAAAGACTGGATTTCTTATCCAAGAGGCCTTCGAACCGGACACGTCGTACTTAGAGTCATCAGTACCAACAGGTTTCACCAGTGATTTCCAAAAACTATCTGGGTGAAACGTCTCTGGCTGTTTGTATATCCCATCAGTTGGGAGTTTGAATATTTCTTGTACTTGTCTGATGGTGAGAGTATGAGCAACATTCATTACTTGAAAATCAATCTTCGTTGGCTCGTTCGTCTGAGAGTCCCTTTCAACCTCGAGACTGCACAAGAACTCAAATATAAGTCGTCCATACGTAGCCCACGCGTCCAGCAACAATCCAGATCCTCCAATATTGGCAATCAATCGATCACAATCTGATTCAATTTTTAGATCTCTAGCAGTTTGACGGGAAAAGAATCTAGTTGTTGCAACCTCCAGTTTAGACAACGCATCAAACCTAGGTTTATGCATGCGTCTGTTTAGTAACGACAAATCGTGTCGTGTTTTCTTTTCACGCGGACCATCGCTGGCTGTGGTTTTATCCCTCTTTTTTCCGCTCCTCATAATGCAACTAAGCATGAAACCAAATGAAAGCATGAATCACATTTCACATCAGTAAAAAACATTCCATGTTCACGATTTTCTCCTAACACTAAGAAGAATACTTGCCAATGGTGCTGATGTTATCAGACGTACTATCGAAGTTCGTGGGAGCGCAATGATCCGTACTAGCCAATATCAAATTGAGATACAGCCGTTCATTCAAGAAATAAACGGTTTCTGCTTATAATAAAACAGATTTTTTCATCATGAATACATTTCAAACTTTTAAAATTTTGAAATGGGCTCTGTTTCAACTTTGGCGCGTGCGAGACGTATTTTAAAAGAGAACACGAATCTGACCAAACATATTAATATCGTGTTCACTATTACGCATATCGTTCCCAAACGAATCCACAATATTTAATATCAAGATTAACGATATGCATCAACGTGATCCCGATTCGTAAGGCTGAGCACCATATCAGTGTCCAGTGAACGACACGCGAGTCGTGTGCTTTTACGCGGGCCAGGGAAATGAAGTTTTAGTGTCGGAACAAGGTGATCACGCATTTCAGAGTGCGTGATCCTGCTATGCCAATTCATATCAAGATTAACGATATGCATTAACGTGATCCCGATTCGTAAGGTTTAAAAGAGAACACGAATCTGACCAAACATATCAATATCGTGTTCACTACTACGCATATCGTTCCCAAACGAATCCACAATATTTAATATCAAGATTAACGATATGCATCAACGTGATCCCGATTCGGAAGGCTTTAAAAGAGTACACGAATCTGACCAAACATATTAATATCGTGTTCACTACTACGCATATCGTTCCCAAACGAATCCACAATATTTAATATCAAGATTAACGATATGCATCAATGTGATCCCGATTCGGAAGGCTGAGCACCATATCAGTGTCCAGCGAACGACACTCGAGTCGTGTGCTTTTACACGGGCCGGGTAAATGAAGTTTTAGTGTCGGAACAAGGTGATCACGCATTTCAGAGTGCGTGATCCCGCTATGCCAATTCATATGAAGAGCAGGATATAAATTACCGTGATCACGGTAAAACAGAATGAGCACCATTTAATTGTCTATTGTTCTTATTGCAGTCGTGTTATTTTATGCGTTTCGATTTGTTGTCAACATATGAAAGGACAAAAAAACATTCATATCACCATACGGCTGGAGTCCGAATAAAATGAATATCTTCAAAGTGAAACAAAATCCGCAGGCAGAACTTCATCCAATTTAGGTGCAAACCCATTGAAAGCTTTCTAATTTCAAAGAGAACACATTCACTTAATTCATAAATTTCTTATCCAAGTTCGTATATTACAACTTTAAACATCGAAGGAAATAAAAGCACGAGTCATTGTTTCCCACACTTTCTTGTGCGACTTCTGGTAACCCTCGAGTTGATGTCGTCATTCATGATCGTCGTCGCAGTTTCTTCGACGATTGGATCATGTTCCGCATTCGTATCTTCCCGAGTGTTGTGCTCAGCGGGGGGATTTTCAGTGTGATTTCCAAGTCGGCCACCGAGAGCTTCTTCGGCCAACATGGCCCGAATGTCGGCCTTCAGCCTATTTTCCATATCTCTAAACTCACTTCGAATTATCCCCCTAACATTCGTCCAAAAGTTGTCCAACAATGTGGCATGTGGCGTACCAGCATCCTGTCCCATGGTCTCATTAACCCTCTCTTCAAGTGGATTGTCCTGATGTGCAGGTCGACTCGTTGATGGCACATTGTCATCATACATTTCAGCCACAGATGCTGATGGCCCAATGTCCTCATCATGTATTCTTCTTTTTGGATGAGTACCTTCATGGCTTCCATCATGCACGACTTCCTTCCCTCGATTGTACCTTCCTTTCCCAGTAGGCATTTCTTCAGGAACGAACTGAACTCCACCCTCCATGTTCTCCTCGATGTCTCTCATATACGGTTGCTGGAGCTCATTTGCGCTTGCTTCCAACTCGGAGAAGTATTGTTCCTTCAAAACGAAAAGTATCATACCATTAGGTTTAGGGTTTATGCAAAGAAGCTATGTATAATAATTTTAAACGGTGGTTGTTACCCATGTGTCGGTAAAAAGATGAGGTGGAATGTGCCTCACAATCTTGAAAGTCCATCGGATGCAACGTGGCAGAGCATTTGGATGTTCTAGACGGCCACAATACTCTCCCAGCTTGGGAATCGCCTCATACGCCCATATCTAAAACCCATGAGAAATAAGTATAAACTTAGACGGCATATGACTATGACTATGATATGATATACATCATTGTTTTCATGAGGATATATAAAACGTACAAGCAATGCAATGGTGTAGCCGTGCAAATGATAGGCCTGTCTTGGCTTGCATCTAAAATCCATGATCCTTGCCGGTATGTGAACATTTTTTAATGAGTAAATGAGCTTTTGGTATGCCACCTTCCCCCATGGGAAAGTCTCCCATGCATGCATGTCCTCCACGAGGCACCAAACCCATGGTTCCACCGTACTGCGCCGTGAATCAGCTCCTAGGAGGACAAAATAGAGGATAAGAATCTTGGCCACCTTCACTGCGTCGTCAACGGAGTCATCAAATTCACCTCTGAAAAACCTTATCTTCAATTCTTCTGGAGTAACTTTGGCTCCATGGGGTACTTTCCTCCTGTACAGGCTTTGAGGTTTGAACACCAACAATCCCTTTGGATCAAAAGTTGAACCGCCAAATTTCAACCCCATTATCAAAGCGAATTCAGTCTTTGAAAACCTTAAATTTTGACATGCGATTCGAAACCACATTTCATCCCCTTCTGCGTTGTGTATGCGAACCTGTCTGTATATAAGGGTGTGAAGGGCAATGTTGGAGGTGGCAGTATTGGTGTCCAAACGGATGAAATGTCCAAAGCATGAATCTCGGAACTGGTTGAACGCCTCGGTGCCTACATCCTTTAAGTGCATATGTATCTGAGGAATCATCTTCAACCACAGTACCCATTGATTGTGTAGGTAGCGTCATGGACTTCTGGCCTTATCCACTCATAGCCATCCTAACACATGTTGATGAAGGAGGTTAAAACCAAATTAGTTTGTGTGAATGACTAGATAAACAAGAGTAGTACATGTACTGCAATAGCAATAGGCATATGGTGAGGACAGTGTATCCACAGGTGGTCAAGACGAATGAACAGACATATCAAGCTACTCATACTCATGTAACCCTAAATCAGAGGGGTATGAACACGACATTTATCTATGAGATGCGCGAACAAGATATTAATATGATATGAAACCTTCAACATTTATGCACAGTACATATCAAAACGCGATGAATTTCATTCAACGATACTGACAAAATATAAAAACATATATTTCCCTAAGACGATATTAATCACAATACATGATTATCTGATCCCGATTTGTACCAAAACGGCGTGTAACCCTGATCATATCGTGAGGCGCGAGTCTCTTGCCTCTTCAAAAAATTGACGGAATATGTATTAAAGGTTGCAGAACATACCTGTGACATTCTGGTTTGACGGTTTACTGAAGGATGCTGGTGCGCTGCACGCGGACATTCTGGAGCGGTTGCTTCTTCCGGCGCCGCCGCATCCGAAGCAGGAACGCCCACAGATAAAGACCCATCGATGGAAGCACCGTCTGAGGTTTCGTCGCTATTCAAAACTTCGATGACAACAGTGTCATTAACACGAGTCGAGGGATTCCATCTGCTTCGGACTCGTTGGGATCTTCTCACCATTTCTTCAGTTTATCGGCGTCAAAATTGTTTTTTATGATTTTTTAAATGGTGTTAGCTTTGACGTTTCACTTTATCGTGGCTGCAGAAATGATTATAGCGTGAAGTTACATAAACGATACAGATAAGAACAAATCTTGGGGGATTGGGGGGTTTTTCCTCAGGAATATCGCGTATGTTTGTTTCAAATACGGTGTGGGCCCATCGGCTTTGGTTTTAAAAGAAAATGGTAATAGGAAGTTGTCTGCCCTAGTAGATGGGAGTTATTTAGATCATTTTTTTCCAATTTGAATTTGAACTTACATTTTCGAATTTTAGATTCTTTCAAGCCGGGGTAATGTCATCACGATATCCTGTATTCAGGATATGTCGTGTTGAGCAGGGATATCGTGACCACACATTAACACGAGATCAAAATGCGTGATCACTACTTGAACATGACATCGTAAGTGCAAATTATTCCACCGAAATAAACCCGACTCGAGTAGACTATAAGACGAGTCGAGTTTTCCTGTTTTACAATACATACACATAGGTCCTTCAATCAGACGCAGATCGTTGTCACGAGTACTCTTTACGTGATCACGTTTATTGAAGCGCGTTTATAAGTTTCACTATCGTCAGTCGTGACAACGATTTCAATGTTTGAGCAGGACTCGAGCGTACATCATCGACTCGAGTAGGATTGTTGTCGCAAGAGAACACCCTAGGGTTTTTATAGATTCGACGATACGATATTGGGGACACATTAACACGAGGTCAAACTGCTTGAGCACAACTTCAACATGACATCGTACTCGTAAGTGCAAAGTATTCCAGTGAAATAAACACGACTAGATCAGACGCAGACGAGTCGAGTTGAATTGTTTTAAAAGAAAAAGCCAGAGGTGATCAACTCACACGAATGTCGTGATCACTGTTATAGTCACGTGATCACGTCTTATTGAAGCGTGTCTTATTAGATCATTTTTTTTCCAATTTGAATTTGAACTTACATTTTCGAATTTTGGATTATTTTAAGCCGGGGTAATGTCATCACGATATCCTGTATTCAGAATATGTCGTGTTGAGCAGGGATATCGTGACCACACATTAACACGAGATCAAAATGCGTGATCACTACTTGAACATGACATCGTAAGTGCAAATTATTCCACCGAAATAAACCCGACTCGAGTAGACTATAAGACGAGTCGAGTTTTCCTGTTTTACAATACATACACATAGGTCCTTCAATCAGACGCAGATCGTTGTCACGAGTACTCTTTACGTGATCACGTTTATTGAAGCGCGTTTATAAGTTTCACTATCGTCAGTCGTGACAACGATTTCAATGTTTGAGCAGGACTCGAGCGTACATCATCGACTCGAGTAGGATTGTTGTCGCAAGAGAACACCCTAGGGTTTTTATAAATTCGACGATACGATATTGGGGACACATTAACACGAGGTCAAACTGCGTGAGCACAACTTCAACATGACATCATACTCGTAAGTGCAAAGTATTCTAGTGAAATAAACACGACTAGATCAGACGCAGACGAGTCGAGTTAAATTGTTTTAAAAGAAAAAGCCAGAGGTGATCAACTCACACGAATGTCGTGATCACTGTTATAGTCACGTGATCACTTCTTATTGAAGCGTGTTTATCATTTTCCCCGCAGACGGGTCGTGATTTATATGACACCATCGTGATAACGAGATCACATTGCGTGATCCATCTATTTTGCTGCGTGTGTATCAATTTACCCTCTCATGACTGTGGAACAAATACAACTGTGGAATCTGAAACATTGACACGATATGAAACGACTTGAGCAAAATCTTCACCATTACTGTGAAAATAAGCTGAGTTAAAAGCATGAAGTTGTAAAAGATTTTTCAGATTAGGGTTTTCTCTACATTGTTAGGCATAGATTTTGTGTGTTTGTTGGTTGATACTTGAGCACATTGACAATTACTGAAGTGCAAATTATGACAGCGATGTGAACATGTCACCAGGTCGGCAATACGACTCGAGTTGGCTAATACAACTCCAGAGGAATATTGCTTTTCTTCACACGATAATAGTAAGTCATTTACTAACACGAACATTGTGATCACACATTAAAACTGTGTGATCACTTCATATTGAAGCGTGTTTATCATTTTTCTCATGTCAGGTTGTTGATATCATGTTTCTCGAGCGTACAACGTCGAGTCGAGATGAATTTAGGGCTCCTTTAGTCATTGAATTGATCTTTGTAATTGGAGTTAATACTTGTACAAAAGAAGGACATACGCACCAGTATGACATCGAACATCGCAACCTTAGTGAAATTTAAAAACTAGTGTATGATCAAGAATCATTATCTATTCACAACTATATACAGAAACACACAAAGACAAGACTTTACATGTTTTTCCTGGTTAGTCCTCGAAGAAAGATGCCATGTCGTGGGTATCGGGGTCCGTGCTCCACTTGTAGATTATGAAAGCAACCCTCTTGCGATATTGTGCAATCAGTGAAGGCTCGGCATGATCTTTGTTGATAGATCTAGTGATCAGCGATTCCATGGTCATAAGTGCAAGAGGGCCACAACTCACCTCGTCGTGCTGTTCGAAAATCAGTTCAGGTTTGGGTCTTTTCAAAAGCCACTCCGTCATGTCATGTTGTATGTCAGATCGATCCTCGTAAAAACCCGATTTTTGAAGAAGCAGAGGTAAAAGGCGGCACAAAGGTTTGAAGTATTGCTGACGGTTTACCCAGGATTCTTTCTCCATTCTAAAGCTAATGGGGTCATACAAAGCTACAACTCCCTGTTTCAATGATATCCTACATGGGATCCAGTGGCCTTCTGTAGACCCCTTCCCAACCATGGAATCAGAGTAGTGTACAATGGTTAAAACCTACAAAACAAAATAATCCCATCAATCAAACACCTGTTTACAATGATATTATAGTTCATATTGGAGATTCATGTTGTGCAAGTATCCTGTGTAGAGCATACTTGTTGGACTGCAGACCACGGCTTGTGTTTGCCCCATCTCGGTTTAAGGCCATGCACGTAAGCAATCAAAAATTTCAATTCATCATCCGTGAAGTCATCCAACACATTCGGGTCGTACTCCTTAAGCATATAATCTGTGCCAAATTTTTCTTTCCATATGTCCTTGCAAGCAGTCTACGGAAACAGTGTACAGCTTAATGCAAAGACGAATAATATACCAAACTAATAAACACGACATGACGGAGTTGTTCGGTTACTTACAAAGAAGAGTGTATCTAAAAGGGTTACTCCAGGAGTGTCAGGCGTCTTGAATTTTAATTCCACTCCAGCAAAAGATGGATCAGAATGCAAGATGGACATGTACACATTCAAATGCTACAACAAAGACGTTAATGTTAATGTTAAACACCTATATCATGTAGCACAATAGAGATGGACCTCAAGGGTTGGTGGTCCATCAATGTCAAAACACTACCTCATCAGTCAGATATGACTTCGGGTTCATCAGATGGTCGAACCATTCTGCGTGCACACACTCCAAGAGGCCAACGTTTCGACTGTTACAAAACCACTGAATTTGTTATTGTGATGCCTAAACCCTAAAATGCATTTCAGACTATGAATTGAAAATTGAGGGTGCTGGCAGTGTTACAACATATAAGATGCGCACCTATTCTTGCTCTTCAGGAACTTTGTGAAATCCTTTTTTGAGGCCTTGTGAAGATGGGCCTCGTTCTCCCTGAAGGGGCTTATGAGTTTGAGAGGTGGCCGTCGGGCACGCTTCAGACGGCCTGCCTCCTCGAGCTGTGAATCTGTGCTAAGGAGCGTATGCGCAAGGCTATCATCCAAGTGGGGAACTTCGGCATTTACAGCGTCGGCCAGTTCTATACCGACATCTTCAACCCTCCCCTCTCTTTCAGTAGGTGGCGGTGTTACAAACAAGTTTTGACCGTCATCATGAAGGACGTTTGGATCAGTGGTTTTATCACCCCGATCCGTGGAAATTCCGGCGACATCTGCGGTTGGAATATCCAGATGGCCTTTCTCATGATGGTCAGCTGTGGGATGCTCAGACTGCCTAAGAGCAGTGGTCAATTTGTCCAACTCTTCAGACACAACGAGTCTAAGCTTCTGCTCAATACGAGCCTCCATTGCTTGCATATGCGTTTGTAATGCTTGCATATGCGTTTGCAATAACCCATCCAAGCGTGTCCAGAAGGCATCATCATATCCACTAGCAGTTTCATGACACTGGCGACGTTCGTTTTCATCAGCGGGGGTCCGAGTAGTAGGACTTATGGCTTGTCGGGGAGAAGGACCACATGAAGCTTCTTGTCCGGGAATGGTAGCTTCATGGTGAACTGCTTCTGTTTGTAGAAGTCGGTAGGGTGGAGCTTCCGTACGCGGCTGGGCCCTAGGTCTTTTTGTGACACGTTCTTCCGCCTCTTGGACTTGTACTCCTTCTATTAACCTGTGGACTTCGACCACATCAACGCCTACCGCTCTTCCTCGACGAAAATGGCTTGGAGGAATGTATTGAATTCCTTCAGTGATGTTATCATGAATGCCGGACATGTATGGCATCTGCATCTCCAACTCTGTCGCAACGAGTGTATTCAGATTTTGGGCCTACAAATGTTCCAAGGGCAGTCAAATGGACGTTGGCATATTGTTAGAATAAAAGGAGTCGTAATTTTGTACTACAGCTTACATCTGCATCTTCAAACACAGATGGTGAAATGGTCTTCACAACTTTGAATCTCCATCAGAGGCAACGCGGCCTTGCCTCTGGAACCGCAACCCGGCCACAAATGGCACCCAAGGCTGGAATGGCCTCGTATGCCCATACCTTGACAAAATTTGATTGAATATATTTATGTGAAAATAATTCAATATAATGACGATACAATTATTATTTATTGTTAAGAGTCAATAATAATTTACTAGTAATGCCGTTGAGCATCCGTATAGGTGGTAGGCCCTTTTTTTGGTGGTGTTTGTGTCGGGGATATGCACCCTTCTGACTGACTCTAGCAGTTTCTGAAAAACTACTTTCCCCCAAGGGAAACTATCCCAAGCATCGGTGTCCTCCACCAAGCACCAAACCCACCTATACACGGCTGTGCGTTGGGGATCAACTCCAAGAAGGAAAAGATATAGAAAAAGAATCTTCACCACCTTCAATGTGTCATCAGTGGAGCTATGGAAATCCCCTCGTACAAACCGATTCTTCAATGACTCAACAGTCATTCTCGGCCCACCATGGACTTTCCTCATGTAGAGACTCGTCTCACTCAAAGAGTGTTTCATATTAGGGTCGAAATTGGAGGTTCCAAATTTCAGACCCATTGTCAGAGCGAACTCAGACTTGGAGAATTGAAGATTTTGGCCACCAACTCTGAACCACAGGCAATCAGCTTCCCTGCTACAGCCTCTCTTGACCTCTCTGGCAATAAGGGAATGTAGTGCAATGTTCGAGCTCGTTCCACCACCGTGGAAATCAAGAAAATGTCAAAAACATGACCGTCGAAATGCATTCAAGGTATCAACTCCAACTTGCTTCAGTTGCATCTCAATCTCGTTAATACACTTGGACTTCACGTATGTATTGATACTATACATGAAGTCTTTTGCATGCCCTCTGATCCATTCAAAATCATCCTAACGCAAAACAATCAAACAGGAAAATGCTTGTGTGTAAATGATAAGTGAACAGAAAAACAAGATTGTGCTGAAGAAACAGATTTGTCAGAACGCTATAAAGTCAAAAATAAATTAAGAATAATTTCATGCGTCTGGGAACGATATGCACATTTGGTGATCATGATATAAATTATGTCGTGTTCAATATATATGTGGACGGAACCCTAAATGGTATCATCCATCAAAACGTGTGATCACAATGTAGACATATCAATACGTGTGGACACGATATCCGAGATTACGGCTGACCACGATATGAGAAGAACATTCATATTGGTTTAAGGTGGTGTGACACGATATGTTTACATGCTTTTACTGTGAACACGATATTCAGCGGCATACATTCATAAGTCATAACTAGAACTGTGAGGACACGATTTGAATTTATATAACGATATGAACTGTCTTAAGCGTGATCATGATATATACATGTACACTATTTAGACTACATTCATAAAGGTTTTGTGTGGACACGATATGTGGACACACAATTCAGTGTGAGCACGATATGAATTAGATGAAGATCATGTGTGAACACGATTTGTAAATACAGATCAACAACCCTTGTGCTCTTACACCGGTGTGTGATCACGATATAAGCCGACATCACAATATCGAGGTATATCGTGTTCACATAATTTTGGTGTTCGATATCGTTTACATATCCCACAGTTAGCGTGTTGCACCAGATTTTTATTCGAAACTGAAACACACAAAAGAGACAGCAACCAACCTCAGAGGTGGTCATAGACGATGCCGCCGCTGCAACGGGCTCAGGCTCCGGTCGAACTTGCAAGAGGGCCTCTGCAATCGGACCCTCCTCCGATAGAACTTCTACATTGGGGGACGAATCTTCAACCGGTAACACCTCCGGTGGATTAGGGTTAGTGGGCGGCGGGACCGGAAAAGGCATTGCCTCCTGTGGGTTAGGGTTACTGGGTGGTGCCTCTAAAAGCAGCACCGACTCCAGTGGATTAGGGTCACTGGGTGGTGCCTCTAAAAGCGGCACCGACTCCGGTGCATTAGGGTCACTGGGCGGTGCCTCTAATAGCGGCACCGACTCCGGTGCATTAGGGTCACTGGGCGGTGCCTCTAATAGCGGCACCGACTCCGGTGCATTAGGGTCACTGGGCGGTGCCTCTAAAAGCGGCACCGATTCCGGTGGATTAGGGTCACTGGCCGCCGGCTCTAAAGCCGCCACCATTTCCGGGCCATCTAAACTGGCCGCAACTGGAACCACCTACTCAGATGGTTGGTCTTCCGCCGGCGTGGGTGCTGGTTTGGATCTTTTTCTCGATTTCTTATACATTTGGTTCTGCATTTTAGGGTTCTTCTTTGTTTGCACTTCTTGTATGAACACGATATGCATTAACAATGTCGTGATTGATCCTTCACGATATGCCTGATCCTTTTCAATACCTTTTGCTTATGAATGTAGAGATGCTATGGTTTGTGTTCTTTTACTGATGGTGGGTGGGGACGAATGGTGGGATGAAAAGGGGGAAGTAGCAGTAAAATTTCAAAATTTTTGAACGGTTTTTTTTTTTTGGTAATTTTGAATTTTAAATAATGTAACTGAAATTTTGGGATATGAATTTACTATTTTTTCAATTAGATGTATTTTGTATTTTCAATTATATATTTCCTTGTACAAAACATGTATTTTGTATTATGAATTTAGTGTGTTTAAAAAAAATTGATTCTTAATGTAAATACAAAGTTAAGATGGGGGCACCAAAGACATTTCCCTACACAAATTGGGTAAGAAAGTCATTTTTTAAATAAATGGGCAAAAAAGTTCCTTGTCCTGTGAAATTGGGTAGTTTGGAAATTGACTCGAACTTTTTTGCAAACCAGAACTCAAATTATTATTAAACTCTAGATTTTTAAGTCGACCGAGCTAAAGCCCACTTTTGAAATTTAGTACAAACTCAAGTCGATTTCGAGCTTATAAAACCTCAAACAAGTACGAACTAAAAATTGTTGATATTCGACTCAATTCAATTCATTTACATGCTTCTTCATACACATAATAAACCTCAAAATAATACATATACATATAGTTTGGTTACTTTTCTTTTTCAATATTATCTAATTTAATGGATTTTTTTATTTCACTCTTTCTTTAAAAGGAAAGTTTTAATGAGTTGTTAACTTGGTATAAAATGGAAAAACAAGGATGAAGAAGAGCTAGAGAGAGAGGAGAGAGAGAGAGACTGCTTGTATCGAAATGTTATGTACTTCCACCATGCTCGTTTTCTCTCTGTAACTTCTTCCACTCACTTTCGCCTCCAACCCTTCTCTCTTCTTTCCGCTATTTCATCTGCACCACCACAATGCCCACGTCTCGCCGATCTCCTCCCCCTTTGCGCCGCCGCAAGTTCCCTTTCCGCCACCCAGAAAGCCCACGCCCTCGCCGTCGTCCTCGGCCGCCTGCCCTTCAGCGTATCCATCTCCGCCGCTCTCATCCTTTCTTACGCCACCCACTCTTCTCATCCCTCCACCCTCAAGTCCCTGTTCATTCAGACACTCCCACTCTCTCGCTCGGCCTTCCTCCACAACACCCTCATCCGCGCCTCCACTGTTCTATCATCTGGGCCCTACAGTAAATGTGTTCTTGATCTTGGGTTTTCGGTGTATAATGATCTGTTGAGGGCTACCTCTTTCAGGCCCGATGATTACACCTTCCCTTTTGTGCTCAAACTCTGTGCGGATTTTTTGTGTGCGTCGAAAGGTTTGGAAGTGCATGGGAGGTTGATTAAGGCCGGTCTTGATAGAGATGTGTTCGTGAATAATACTCTCATGTTGTTTTACGGGAGTTGTGGGGATTTGTGGAGTGTCGAGAAGGTGTTTGATGAAATGCCGGTGAGAGATTTGATCTCGTGGAACACTGGTATCCGGGTTTTCTCTGATAACAACTGTCATTTGGAATCTGTTGGCTTGTTTAAGGATATGATTTCGATGGCCGAGGCTATGCCTAATGTGATCAGTGTTGTGAGTGTTCTGCCAGTGTGTGCTGGGCTTGAGAATGAGAAGATAGTTAGTTTGATTCACTGTTACTCCGTCAAAGTTGGTGTTGATGGTGCAACAAAAATCGGAAATGCATTGATTGATGCATATGGGAAGTGTGGGAATATACGGGCCTTGGAAGGAGTGTTCGATGAAATGCTTGAGAGAGACAGGGTTTCATGGAACTCAATCATCGGTAGCTTTTCTTATAAGGGTCTTAACAACAATGCTTTGGATTGTTTCAGGGCGATGATAACTGAGTGTGTGAAATTGGATACGGTGACTATTGCCACCATGTTACCAACCTTGGTAGAACTCAATTTGTTCAATAAGGGTAAAGAGCTTCATTGTTTCAGCTTAAAGATGGATATGGATTCTGATGTTTTTGTTGCAAATGCATTGATTGATATGTACGGAAAAAGGGGGCGACTTGTTGAAGCTTCGTATATATTTTATAAGATGGATACACGGAACATTGTCTCATGGAATACAATGATTGGTAACTTTGCTCAGAATGGTCTTGAATTGGATGCAGTAAAACTTGTTAGAGAGATGCAAGCTCATACTGAAATTCCTAACTCTGTAACTCTGATAAATGTTCTCCCTGCTTGTGCAAGAGGGGGGTTTCTTCGTCATGGAAAGGAAATACATGCTAGGTCCATCCGGCTGGGATCAGCCTTTGAATTGTTTGTCTCGAATGCTTTAACTGACATGTATGCAAAATGTGGTCGCATGGATCTTGCTCGGACCATATTCGACATCTCATCAAGAGATGAAGTATCCTACAACATACTTATCACGGGCTATTCTCAAACACACGAATGCTCAAACTCTATCAGCTTGTTTAAAGAAATGGAAACGATGGGGCTGGATCATGACACTGTTTCCTATACGGGAGTCCTCTCTGCCTGTGCAAATATGCCAGCTATCAAAGAAGGAAAGCAGATCCATGCTTTCGCCACGAGAAGATTATTTCAAGAACATCTTTTTGTTGCAAACTCACTTCTAGACTTGTACACTAAATGTGGACGGATTGACATTGCAAGAATGGTGTTTGATCGGATCCCTAAGAGGGACGCAGCATCATGGAACACTATGATTCTGGGGTTCGGAATGCTTGGGGAATTAAACACTGCAATCGAGCTCTTTGAAGCTATGGAAGAGGATAATAATGTCGAACATGACTCCATCTCTTACATAGCAGTGCTCTCAGCCTGCAGTCATGGAGGGCTAGTCGAAAAGGGAAAAGCATACTTTGATGATATGTTGGTTCGAAATATAAAGCCCTCAGAAATGCATTACGCTTGCATGGTGGACCTTCTTGGGCGGTCGGGGCATATGGAAGAGGCGGTAGAGCTTATCAACAGCCTTTCAATTAAACCCGGTGCATGTGTTTGGGGAGCGTTGCTTGGGACGAGTAGGGTGCATGGTAACGTGGAGGTGGGGTGTTGGGCAGGGGAACATTTGCTCGAGTTGAAGCCTGATGATCCGGGGTATTATGTAGTGTTGTCGAATATGTATGCAGAGGCCGGGAGGTGGGACGAGGCGGATCGGGTTAGGAAGATGATGAATGGGAGGAGAGTGAAGAAGAAACCAGGGTGTAGTTGGGTGCAGAGTCAAGAACAAATTCATGGTTTTATTTCTGGACAAAGATTTGATCCATCTTTGTGGGATGCTATCTCTGCTCATTCAACCTTTTAGGAGAGGATTTTGAGGCTTTGAGGCCAAAAATATTGATGAATGAAATGTGTTTTTGAATTTAATTTACTTCATTGATTTATTTTTTCATTTTATTTTTAATTTAAAGTGGGATATAAAAAACTAAAACTAAAAATTTATTGCATCTTAAATATTTGGTGAAATGTGGATGTATGTAGTAAGTTAATTTTTTAAGTGGTTTGGAAATGGTTAGTGTATTTGTATCTTAATCAGTGTTTCTGAAATCTGATCGTCATCAAATCCATCCGACTATTGGTTCCAGTGGTTCGATCAGTAAAAAGAAAATCAACAATTTTTTATCGTATTATGTAATTTTCTATGAAAGAATAGTAATAATAATAAGGGTCAAAAACATTTTCTCATCCAAACCATACGTGACTTACACTTTTCTGTATAAATTTTGAAATATTGCATTTTGCGGTATAAACTTGAAATTTGATGCATTTTACCGTATTAAACTAATAGTCACACACATGTTCTAAATAAATTATTAGGATTTGTCTGATAATGTAAAATACATCAAATTAGAAATTTATACGACAAAATGTAATAATTCAAAATTCATTTCAGTAAATATAAAATCAAATATAGTTGAGATGGTACAACGTTTTTAACCCTAATAATAATACTAAGTATGAATTCTAACTCCTTATTATTCATTCAACTATTTCTCATTGATTGCGGTAAGTTTAGGCCCAGAACCATGGCCATGTGTAGGCCCATTGGGCCCAATAAGAGCCCATACTGAATTGGTCCAAAGAAAAGGATGCCCAAAAAATCCAAATCTATTTAAAGCCAATACATTTAATAAAGTTTAGATCTTAACCATAAATTAAGCCTCATAAATGGCATTGATTATTTGAGAGTGCATAGTCAGAAAATCATAAATTAGAAAACATTCAAGATAAGCCCATTAAGATACCAATAAATGGAGACTGTTGGCCAAATGAATAAAAGCTACTACCTCCATCCCAAAATAAATGACGTTTTAGTCTTTTGTACATATATTAAGAAATGTGATAAAAAGTTCAATTACCCCTATTTAAGTTTAATTAATGAGAAGCTTTTAACTCTTTAACACATTTAATTTAAATTGAGTAAATAGGGGCATATTTGGTATATTGTATGTAAATATGTTTTGAAATATGAAAACGACAATTATTTTGGGACAAATTTTAGTTACTAAAACATCATTTATTTTGGGACGGAGGTAGTATTTTATACTCTAATCATTTCAAAATAACTTTTGGTTTCTAAAATTAGGTGAATTGCATCAATCATCTCGAGATTTGATCAAATAACCAAATAGATCTCAATGTTTATGAAAAGTATAAACTTTTTAATTATAAAAAAGTTCACATAATGGTTCGATCGGGTTTTACGAGTAACTGGAAGTCATTTATTATGTCTATATCATCCTTTTTAAAAATATTGTAAGTTTGTTTTGGGTGGTATATTGAAATTTTAATCGTTGAAGAAGTTTAATCGCAATTTTCACAAACAATTGATAGATATTGGTTTAGTAAATAGACCAAAATTGATAGCACAAAAACTTGCGTGAGACGATCTCACAGAGTGTTTTTGTGAGACGGATCCTTTTAACCTATGAATTAAGCTCATTTCCACTAATTTATATGTGAATTGTAAAATGTGGGTTGTGAGTTAACCCATTTCACGGAACATGATCGGTGAGACGATCTCATACAAGACTTGATTGATAGTGGGAGATATACTTTACCCTTAAAAGTTAAATATGTCTTCGACATTTCTTTATTAACAAGAAATTTCCAATTTTCTCATATCTTTTTTATTGTAAAAGAGTTGGTCTCTTGTGAGACTGTCTCACATGCGACCAAATTCAAGTATGTCTTTTATAGGTATAAGTATGTGTTTTTCAACTATAAGTATGTGTTTTATAAGTATATTTTTACAGGGTATAAATATGAGTTTTAAAAGTATGTCTTTTACACTCATAAGTATGTCTTTTTCAACTATAAGTATGTGATCTGGAATTCCGTCGCATGTGCGACGGTTGCACGCGAGTTTTGTTGATTGTAAAAAGCTTGTATTTAATGTTATATACAATATTTTTTTATCGCAAAATAAATGTTGTTTTATAATTTCGCATACAGATTAAAGAAGTCGATAAAAAGACTGTTTGGTAGTGTATATGTAATTAACCTTTATAGGATTTTTGTAATGACACTTATTTAATTTGGATGAAAATATTTTTGACTAATACAACATCTATTTTAAGAGTAAGTCTCTTGTGCATCGGGTGCATGGATCTTAGATCCATGCACCCGGGTCGGATCCGGGTAATCCGACCCGCTTCTTTTTTTTTTTTTTTTTCGCGCTTGTTTTTTTTTCAATTTTAATCATGACTTTTAGTTATGCGTAAGAATACCTTTATGTAATGCGTAAGAATACCTTTAGATTACCTTAATGATACCATTATGCCCAGATTTCATACCTTTACGTTAAGTTAGACATACCTTTAGGTTATGTTAAGAATACCTTTAGGTAATGTATAGAGATACCTTTAGGTTATGTTAAGGATACTTTTGTGCCCAAATTTCATACATTTAATTTAGGTCAGGCATACATTTATGTTATGTTAAGGATACTTTTATGTTATGTTAGAGATACCTTATCCATAAGGTAGTTGTGTTACACATTTTGTACACAAATGTATCTCTAACATAACATAAAAATATTTTTAACATAACCTAAAGGTATCCTTAATATACCTAAAAGTATGTTTAATATAATTAAAAGGTATTCTTAAAATAATTAAAGGTATCCTTAACATAACCTAAAGGTATGCTTAACATAACTAAAAGGTATTCTTAACATAACATGACATGTAACCTGGAATCACGATTTCAAAGGTATCCTTAACATCACTTAAAGGTATTATTAACATAACTGAAAGGTATGCTTAATATAACCAAAAGGTATTCTTAACATAACTAAAGGTATCCTTAACATAACCTAAAGGTATGCTTAACATAACTAAAAAGTATTCTTAACATAACATGACATGTAACCTGGAATCAGGATTTCAAAGGTATTCTTAACATAACTGAAAGGTATCCTTACCATAACTTAAAGGTATCCTTAACATAACTGAAATGTATCCCTGAAAGGTATCCTTACCATAACTTAAAGGTATCCTTAACATAACTGAAAGGTATCCTTAACGTAACCTAAAGGTGCGCATCCGCCCAGGCGCGTGGGAGCGCGTGAGGGCGCCTCAGACGCGCGTGGAAGCGCGTACACGCGCGGGTCGGGTCGGGTGCATGCATCTGATGCATAAAAGTTTTTGTGGTTAAATTATAGTATAGTTTCTTATATAGAGGATTTTTCTCTTTTATTTGACAGCTGATTTATTCAACACCCATTGAGATATAGATTAATGATAATTATATGAACATAGAAAAATGTACAATTCCAACTATAATTAGGAGTATGTATTCTGAATTTTTTTTTTATCAAAGCCTTTTATTATCTATATTATTGAATGATTATAAGATCTAATAACAATATAATATTCAATTACTTCAAATTAACTGTCATTTTGTTTTACAATGATTTTTTTTAACCAATTGTTTCACTATTTTGCTGAGTCAATGATATCTCCATGATTATCTCAAATATTCACAAAGATCAAGAAGCATTGAATATGCATAATTATGTGTATTATATATATGACCCAACATTTAATAAGCGTTATTATCTACTACTATTATGTTTAAAATAGCACAAAAACTTTTATGCATCAGGTGCATGGATCCTAGATCCATGCACCCGACCCGACCCGCGCGTGTACGCGCTTCCACGCGCGTCTGACGCGCCCTCACGCGCTCCCACGCGCCTGGGCGGATGCGCACCTTTAGGTTACGTTAAGGATACCTTTCAGTTATGTTAAGGATACCTTTAAGTTATGGTAAGGATACCTTTCAGGGATACATATCAGTTATGTTAAGGATACCTTTAAGTTATGGTAAGGATACCTTTCAGTTATGTTAAGAATACCTTTGAAATCCTGATTCCATGTTACATGTCATGTTATGTTAAGAATACTTTTTAGTTATGTTAAGCATACATTTAGGTTATGTTAAGGATACCTTTAGTTATGTTAAGAATACCTTTTGGTTATATTAAGCATACCTTTCAGTTATGTTAATAATACCTTTAAGTGATGTTAAGGATACCTTTGAAATCGTGATTCCAGGTTACATGTCATGTTATGTTAAGAATACCTTTTAGTTATGTTAAGCATACCTTTAGGTTATGTTAAGGATACCTTTAGTTATGTTAAGAATACCTTTTGGTTATATTAAGCATACCTTTCAGTTATGTTAATAATACCTTTAAGTGATGTTAAGGATACCTTTGAAATCGTGATTCCAGGTTACATGTCATGTTATGTTAAGAATACCTTTTAGTTATGTTAAGCATACCTTTAGGTTATGTTAAGGATACCTTTAATTATTTTAAGAATACCTTTTAATTATATTAAACATACTTTTAGGTATATTAAGGATACCTTTAGGTTATGTTAAAAATATTTTTATGTTATGTTAGAGATACATTTGTGTACAAAATGTGTAACACAACTACCTTATGGATAAGGTATCTCTAACATAACATAAAAGTATCCTTAACATAACATAAATGTATGCCTGACCTAAATTAAATGTATGAAATTTGGGCACAAAAGTATCCTTAACATAACCTAAAGGTATCTCTATACATTACCTAAAGGTATTCTTAACATAACCTAAAGGTATGTCTAACTTAACGTAAAGGTATGAAATCTGGGCATAATGGTATCATTAAGGTAATCTAAAGGTATTCTTACGCATTACATAAAGGTATTCTTACGCATAACTAAAAGTCATGATTAAAATTGAAAAAAAAACAAGCGCGAAAAAAAAAAAAAAAAAAGAAGCGGGTCGGATTACCCGGATCCGACCCGGGTGCATGGATCTAAGATCCATGCACCCGATGCACAAGAGACTTACTCATTCTTAATATAGAAAATAACGAGTATTTAAATTGTACTTTTTATAACCTCTTATATTATGTTGGTTCTCTCTCATATATGTCTAATATAGTCTTCGATTTACATATCCTTTGATCAAAAAATCTACGATCGGACGTTAGAGTAATTCAACTCTCAAAATTAAGACTCAAAAAAACAATTGATGTGAACACCAATTATCATCCTACTTGATTGCCTATTCACTTTGAATTTCAACAATTTGACAAAATTTAATAACAAAAACTGGCATTATAATTATTACAAGAACTAGCTAGCACTATACCTAATAGTCAAAAAGAAAAACAACCCTTTGTAGTTTGCTTCTGATTAACACAATAATGCGTTTAGGATAAATGTTCATCTATCATTTCCCACATAAAAATTATTATGCTCAAAGAGCCCTACTTGCTATGTGCCCCTTCTCATACTTCCCATTTCATCTTCTATTTCCCTTCCCTCGTACTTATATTCTATATGCTACGTCGGTCTCTGACCAGAATCAACCACGTCAGCTTTGATTATTCCTTCAACAAGTCATCTTCAACTTTTCCCATGGCTTACGACTTTTCATCCTATACCTTATCCACATCATACAAAAACTTTTATACATATATAATTGACCTTAATCATAGATACATGTCATATAAATATTTAAAAAAATTTCCTAATAGAAATGGTATTTCATTCTTTCTTAAGACCCATTTTGCTCGATTTCAAAATTGTTTGTGTTTTTTTGGAATTTGCTTTAAAAAAATTCGATTCTTTGATCTTTTGAGGAATAAAAACGTTGTGGAAATAATAGAAATACAGAAGATTATTGATTAGACGTAAATGTCTATCTAAAAGAAAAACAATTGAGAAGAATTATAGAAGGTCTGTTTATGGTTATATTAAGATTAAAGTGAATAGTGATGTTTTTGTTTTGTGGACAAATTAATTCCTCTTAATTGGTTTTTTTAAGAGGAAACAATATAGTTATGATATTTTTTGCAGTTTCAACTTTATTTGTTGCGGTAAAAGATATTATTTGTAACTTGTAATTTATAAGATATTACTTATTATGTATAAATGTTTCACCTATGTGTTAATGAGTATGGTTTCAGATGATATTACTATTTAATTTACATCGAACTCATATTATTTGTTCACACTATAATGTATTACATGTATAATTAAACGGTACTTGATTTCATGTCAAAATATCTTAGTTTATATGTTGACTATGTAATGTTTACTTCAATTTGTTAAAAAATAATTTGAAAGATGAAATGTATTACTAGTTTTACTTAGAGGTGTTATGTGTTTTTTTTTTTTTTAAGGTATTGCCTATTTTTAAAAGCTACTACCTGTTTTTTTTTTTTTTTTTTTTTGAGATGTATAATTACTTGTATATCCAAAATATATTAAATGTGTTTAATAAAATGTATTACTTATTAAAATGAAAGATACTACTTGTTTACTTGAAATGCATCATTCAATCTTAAATGTAAAAATTAGAATTTGCAATTTCATCATTATAGCTTATTCAGTATCATGTTGAATCATTTAATCTTTTTTGTTTAAAGATTAGAATAAAATAATATTCAACATATTATATTTTATAAATTGAGTATTCAATAATTTCGAGTTATAACTTTGAAAACATGAAGATGTGAAGCCATATCCGAATCATGAAGACCATTTTTTATTTTTCAAATCCATTTATCAAAATTTGCATATTTTTTAAGAGTGACACTTGTGTGCCCCAAATTAATCATCATATGGTGTTGAATATATATTCTACAGGTATCATGTATGTACTTTTCAGGTATCACATGTATACTCTTATATACATATGATACTTGTAGATTATATTTATAACACCAAGAAATATAACATCTATAGAGTATATATATAACACCTAAAGAACATGTATATAACACCTAGATCCTTACCCTATGTGCACAGAATATATAAGTTTTTGACATTTTTTAAATTTGTGAATTGATAAATCAAACATCTTTCAAGATTTCAATGTAAGAAATTGAAGCAAAAGGATGAAATATTGAAGTTTAAGCAAAACAACACATCATAATGATTTGTGAGCCCAATTCACAGTTCACTTTTCAACTGCTCTGTCCTTTTTTTCTCATTCTTTATTACAAACCCACCCCACCCCACCCCACCCCACCCCACCCCACCCTCACCCCTCACCCCCACACCCACCTCACCCCCACACTCACCCCACCCCACCCCACCCCACCCCACCCCACCCCAGGTCTATACAAACCCACTGACTCTTAGGGTGCCTTTTTTCAAATCAATTTGTATTTCTTTTCTGAACAATAATCAATCACTTCATCCGCCGAATAAAAATAGACTTATTTATTATTTTTGTTTCACATATGAATATACTTATTATTATATTAATAGAGTTTTTATTTAGCAATTTCATATATGTTTTTAATTAAATGTATATCAAATCACCACACTTCAACTCCTTATATACTTTTGAAACAAAACAATTTCATTTAATGTTAGAATTAATAAAAGATAAGGGTGTAAGTGGAATTATAAATATTTTCTTAATTTATATGAAAACAAAAGTAAGTCTGTATTTTAGGATCGAATGAGCACATTTATAGGGAGAAAAAAAGATTAAAAAAAACTTATATGAGTTAAACACACGGATCTAGAATCTATGCACTAGGGTTGACCCGGTTAGCACACCCCCACGCGCCTGGTATTCGTGCCCAAACCCACCCAAATTTTCTTTGATAGACCTACCTTTACATAAGGTAGGTCTAACATAACACACAGATAGATCTAGCATAACATAAAGATAAATGTAATACAACGTAATGATATATGTACAAAATGTGCCAAAATTAGGGTTTTTTTTTATTAGTTTAAGGTATGAATTTTGGGCAGAAAGATAGGTTTAACATAACGTAATGACAGATGCTAAAATTCAAAAACTAGACACAAAAAAAAAAGAAAAAAAAAGAGAAAAGTAGGCGACCCAAATCCCACCCGTATATATGGATTTGAGATTCATGTATTTATAGGAGAGTTACTAGGAAAAAAGGCGTTCTAGAGAAAAATGTTTTTATAATGCCTAATTTGGACTTTGTTCTACCTAATTTTTAGAACTTTTCTAAGATCATAGTGCGGTTGAATTTTGTAAATGGATCAATACATAAATTCAAAATCTACATATGCATTTATAAAAATGAAATTGGTAGAGCAAGTCTTGTGTGAAACCGTCTCACGGATTTTTTTCCGTGAGATGGGTCAATCCATAACCCACACTTAGCAATTCATATGAAAGTTTGTGGATGTGGATTCAATTCATGGGTAATAAGAATCCGTCTCACTGAAATTATTCGTGAGATCATCTCACATGAGTTTTTGTGAAATCGGTAATGGTTCATGGTCTTAAGTATCACAAAATTATATTCATTATTGTTCAATATGAGTTTTGTTTAAAAGAAAGAAAAAAAGTAAGAAACACTACGAACATTCTTAATTTCCTTTTTTTATTTCTTTTGAGTTACAATAAATAAAAGATAGAGATTTGAATATAAAACATTGCCTAGATTGGAAAATGTACTTGTTATTAAGCTAATTATCTACGTATACAACATATATTAACTTCATTTATATATTAAATTTATAAGCACAAAAAAAGTGTAATAACTACTTGACCAAGGGCAATTTTGTTTTACTTTCTGAGTGGTGCCTTTGCTTATTTGTAATTTATTAAAATTTCTTAAATTTTAGGATGATAAATGACATGTTATTGTAAATATAGTATACCAAATCTTTTAATGTAAACTCAATAATAATGACAACTAATACTTTAACATATAATAAATGACATTTTAATGTAACATCAAGTGACACTTTAACATATATACAATCAATAGTACTTTGACATATAAAGAAATATCTTAACGTATAATAAGTGATACATTAACATACACTAAGAGATGCTTTAACGTATGTATATAAAATGATACTTTAATATATAATAAATGAAAGTGTAATTTAATATAAAATCTATATGTGATATAAAGTGATCATACTTAATTTATACCAAATGATACTTGGACATATAAACAAATATATTTTAATACCTTTAGAGATATTTAGAGTTTTTAGTCATACTTTAACAGTTTTTTGACAACTATTTTATACTTTTCATACTTCTTAATTATGTTATTGAAACCTTATAATTGTGTTAGTCATACAATAATGATGTTAGCTATACCTTTATATATTACATAAAAATGTGATTATGTTGATTTCGTATAAGTAATATCATATAAAAGTATGAGTAATATCACATAAAGATATACATGTATAAATTGTGTTGAAATTATGATTCTTATTATTGAGGTTAAAGTATTTCATAAAGGTATGATATTTGTATATAAATGTATGATCAATATAACATGAAAATATGATTAACATAACTTAAAGGTCAGTGATTTTTTTTTTAAAGTAAAAGTATTACGTTAAGGTTATGAAATCTACATATAAAAGTATAACTAATATAATTATATAACATAAATATATGATTAATATAACATGAATGTTAGTAAAAAACAATTCATGTGTAAAAAAAGAAAAAAGAAAGGGTATATGCCAGCCAAGACAGCCCGAATTCGATTAGATTCATGTACTTGATGCAAAAGAGACGTTCTCTTAAATTTTTTTGAAGAGAAACAAATAAAGGCTCACCTCAATCAAACCCTCAACAAAGCAATTAATTCGCATCATCTTTAAGCATTGTATAATGTTAGGTAACTTATAATACTCAAGTATGCTTTGCATTTTAAATAAAACATACTACTAAACTTGATCAATTACAAATTATAGATGATAAATTACTTAAAATGTAGTCTTATGTTAAACTTAATATTAGTCTAAGAATGGAGTGACACTTGTGTGCTCTAGGGGTATGGTGCCCCCAAATTAATAATCATATGGTGGATATGCTCCACATGTATCATATGTATACTTTTCAGGTATCACATGTATACTCTTATATACATATGATACCTGTAGAGTATATTTATAACACAATAAACATAACACCTGTAGAGTATATATATAACACTTGAAGAACATGTATATAGTACCTAAATTCGTACCCCTATGTGCCTAGGGGTATATAAGTTTTTGCCCTAAGAATGCTATATATTATAATCTATAATCACTGGTATAGTTGTGCATGACCCACACGCGGATGTTAATTATACACATATTTATTTCACTTTTTATAGAGCGATAAATGAAGAGACATAACTTTTTCTTCATAGAAATTTATAGGAGAAGATCTCATAAATCTTCATAAAATGGAATTTTTTATGTTATACTTATTTTCATAAAATTATAAACTTGAGATTATAAAATAATTCGTAGAACGATAGCAAATTTTCCTGTGTGCCTTCATTGGCTTTTTAAAAAGCAGACAAACGTCTTCCGTTTTCCCTTAAACTGTTTACCTCCATCTCTCTCTCTCTCTCTCTCTCTCTCTCTCTCTCTCTCTCTCCATTCCGACATTTGTTCTTTCTCTCTCTAAATTCAGATGCTTCTCTCTACATCACATTGTTTGCAGTAGAACCCCACCCAGTTTCTTACATTGCATGATCTGCGAAGACCGTTGTGGGTTAGTTTAGCTTTGCTGTTCACTACATATTTGTTTCTCTTCTGAGTATGAATTTTCTTTCAAGGTTTTGAATTTTTCTGTTTTCTTTTTGCCATTATTTCCTTATTTATTTAGAAAGATTTTCTGGGCTAGGATTGGTTTTGATGTTGCTTGGCTCCTTTGCTCATTATTTATAATTTTTGGTAAAGTAATTGAGTAAGATTTACTTCATTTAATAGAAAAAATCCTATCTTTTTGTGTGTGCAGATACTCTTTTTTTTTTTCCTTTCATAAATAAATTGGGGGTTCAGGTAGCAAAATGACTGCCAAATATCTAGATAACTTCTTGATTTTGGTACTGTAAGTAGTAAATATCATGAAGTTATATGTACCTAACTAAAAGACATTGCATCATTGTTGGCAAATCTTCTGTTTCCTGCTGAATATATTAATATTTAGATTGAGTAAATCAAGCATTTGAGCTAAAGAAGGTGGTTAGTTGCACAAGTTGGTGCACATTATTAATGTAGATATTTTCGATCTTTATGCCAATGTGAAAAAATGTCGTATATTCGAAATGTGTTCTGGCCTAATGTTATTACTCTATGTAACTAAAGGTAAGTATGGAAATTTGATCATTTGAAAGATTTTCCGAAACTTCTTGTTTTACCATCATCTCTTTAGAATATATTTGGAACAGTGTCAATTCAACCTGATGTTGCCAATCTGATGATATTAATGATAGCTATGCATTGGTTCATTGATATCTAGGAAAATTGCAAGATGACAAGATTAGGCCGTGGATTTAGTTACACTGTGCAGAAGGATGCAGTGTCACCAGTATCAGCTGATGTGATTTTTGCATCTAGTCGTTTTCCAAGATATAGAATAGGAGCAAACCATCAGATTGTGGAGATAAAAGAGGATTCAAACATGGTTTCTTCCAAAGAAATGGTTGCACGAGAAACTGCGTTGTTGCTTCAGCAGCAGCAGCGCCTATCAGTACGTGATCTTGCTACCAAGTTTGAGAAGGGTTTGGCAGCTGCTTCAAAGTTATCTGATGAGGTTTGTCTTGTTATCTCGAGTCGCACATTTAGGAAATTGTTTAAGGTTGTGTTTGGATGGAGGGATTTGAGGAAGGATTCATATTGGTAAATCCATTGGTTGTGTTTGGATTGATATGGATTTGAAATCCATCACTTTCATTTTGACTAATTTTTTTAATCCTCTGATTTGAGTTGTTTGAAATCCATTCATTTCAAATCCATGAATCCAAACTCAACCTAAGAAAATTGTGTTGTCATTTTCTTAAGCTGGCGTTCCTTTACTTTCCTAGTTTTCATGTGAAGTGTCTTTAATAATATTCATTCGTGTTTTTATTGTGAACTGGATGTTAAAGAAGTGAAAGTCAGTGTTTTTTAAGCTTGATCATAGCAAATGATACATATATCTATATCGACAGGCTATCATCTATATATCTTATTTTTTTCTTATTATGGTTGCAGGCAAGACTTAAAGAGGCAGCTTCATTGGAGAAACACGTGCTTTTAAAGAAACTAAGGGATGCACTTGAAGCTCTGAGAGGCCGAGTACCTGGCAAGAATAAAGATGATGTGGTGGATGCTATTGCTATTGTTAGTTATCTCCAATTCCTTGATCTGAAGTTTTATAATCATAGATTCATAATGCATAAAATAATTTGGATGCTAATGGGCTAAGGGTTCTGAACCTCGTTCAATTAATGTTGACACTACAACATTGATGCTTCTGTAAGGCAGAAAACACCGTATGGCAAAAGGGCAGTCTTCTATTTGACTTCTGATTTTCCAGTATGTTAAGACTTAATTCAGTTTGTTGTTCAAGATTAGTGTTATAGACTTGATTTGTATCGACTGTGACTAACTACTAGCTTATGGCTATCGAGAGATTATGAATCTTCTCTTTGCCCTCAACCCTATAAAGGTGAGCTATAGAAGTTCATGGGGGAAATCATCTCAAGTTTAAGTCTAAGGTTCTCCTTGTCCTAAATCAAAATGTTGTTTGAGACAAGTGTTGCGTCTCTCAAAGAGACAGATCTATCATTCCTGTTGAGATTAACATAAGACATGTGAAAAAGTTTATGTTGTAATAGGTCGGCCACCATTTTGTGGGCTTATAAGTAAATTTACTTGGTATCGATATATTTATTTTTCTATCTCCCTTTGCTGAAGCATTTTCTTGGACAGTAGTCTTTTAGCTGCCAAAAACTGCTTTCTTTCATGCAGCCAAAAACTGCTTTCTTTCATGCAGCCTTTCCTCAGGCCATCGTACTTATTTACAGTGGCATATACGAGGGATTTGATTAACAAATAATAGTCCATCCAAATAATGGTTACACGTTTCATCTGTGTACAAAATCTTACTATCGTTGCATGTACGGCAATATGGTGTTAAGTCAAGGTTAGGTGCTATTGTCCTTGATGACTTATGTTGAAACTTTAGTGAGAGACCCAATAGGTGATTTTATTTATATTTGTGCTTATTGGTATCCATCCCTTTCTTATGTGCTTTAACTTAGTCTCTCGTCCCATCATTCATCTTTAATATTGCAGGTTGAGTCTCTAGCAGTTCAGTTAACTCAGAGGGAAGGAGAGCTAATCCAAGAGAAAGCTGAAGTGAAAAAGCTTGCAACTTTTCTAAAACAGGTAAAACTGCTATGCATGCTTATTATATGGTGTTCCTATTTCCTTCTCTCTCCAGATCGACATCCTAGAAAAAGAAAAACGAGTATTACAGGCTAATATTGATGCCCTAAGGAAGTCATATTCGATGATTATGTGCCACTCTTTTATCTTTTCTGATATTTCTTAATGTTTGTCCTGTTATTCTCGTCGTTGTCTCCTTTCTCACTACAATATCAGCAAACTTGAAATAATCATTCCTTACAGATTATATTCTTATTTTATTTTCCGTGACATACTAGAACTTGTAAATGAAATTTCATGTGCAATTAACTGTCTTTGGTCATTTAGTACTATTGTCCATCCTTTTCTTTTCCTTTTTTTTTTCCCCCGAAAAAATTCATTTTGTCTTGCTGCTCTCTTTGTTGTAAGCTATTTCCCCTAGAAAATTATAGCAGGATAAATCAATGCACATAGGGAGATAGTGTATTAAATGTCGATGGCATGATTTATAACGTTGATTATCTGAAATTATAATTCTCTGTCGTGTATATTTATACATACATATTGTCAATATTGCATATGGGCATATACTGTATAACTCTTTCTCATTCTTCTGTATTTCTATATTTCTGTTATGAAAAATATATCTCTTGCAGGCTTCTGAAGATGCTAAGAAACTGGTTGATGAGGAAAGAGCTTTTTCACGGGACGAAATCGAGAATGCGAGAGCAGCAGTGCAGCGAGTGGAAGAGGCTCTTGAGGAACATGAACGAATGTCTAGAGCTTTAGGAAAACAGGTTCAATTGGAATTCTTCTACACATTTATGATGAAAATGACAATTCATAACATTGGAAATAAGCTTTTTCTATAATTTATAACTTGTGTTACTAACTAACAATGATTCACAAATTTATATTACTTCTAAGATGGCCACCGTAATAATACTTTTGTAGCAGTGCACAAATGTGTCAGTGATTAACATACGTTATTGCACATAATTGCATCAAAGTCTGTCATTGGTCTTTTTGCGATGATTGTCTTGTTTCATAATCAGGACTTGGATGAATTGATGAAGGAGGTTCAAGAGGCTAGACGAATCAAAATGCTGCATCAGCCTAGTAGGGTAATTACGTCTTCTTCCTATAAACTCTTCGAGCTTGGCACTTCCGTATTTTCTGTCCATACACATGGCCAATTCTATTTAGGCTGTTGATCTTCCAAGATCCATGTGCCTTTCTATTGTAAGAGACATTGTTTTAACAGGTTATGGACATGGAACACGAGCTTCGTGCATTAAGGATTCAACTTGCAGTGAAGTCAAAGCACTCACTACAGCTCCAGAAAGAGGTCTCTCTTATTCTGAGTCTATATTTGACTTTTCATATCTGTTCTGTTTCTTAGTGATTAAGATGCAAGAATACCGTATCATACATTCAATAACTTTGGAAAGGTAATGCATGCAAATTTCGCAAGTTCCTAAGATGCCTCTTTTAAGAAACTTGCCAATACACATGATATATGTTTCTAGATGTTCTGCCAGATGCAAGATATTACCATACATTTACAGAACATAGGAACCAAATCAATGAAAGAAATAAGTGAAAACGAACTGCCTAAAATGAAAAGTCTGAAACCAGATTTTGAAAATGAAATATTACTAATTTGTGGAACAGGAGAAGTTGTAGGCTAAATATTAATACAAGAATGCCATTTATATGAAGTGTCTGACTGCATTATATATATTTTGCTCAGCTGTAAACGTAAATTTATTGATCAATAGTTATGTACAAAAACTCTGGTCATATCCCGGAATGATCTTTGCCAAACCATGGATAGCACATTGAGCTAGAGAAACTGTTTCAAATGGGTCACCATTCACCAACCATAGAGTGAACAGTAAACACGAAAAGTAATTGGAACTTAAACTCAAGAGATGGACTAGAACACGGCATTAAAATATGTGGATAAAATGAAAAAGAGTTTAATGTCCCCCTCAACATTTTCCAGTTGTGAGCATTTCAAATCTTATAAAATAAGCAAAAAAATGTTTTTTTTTTTTTGGCTCGGGCCTGATTTGTGGACCCTTGTGTGGGCATGCCTCCTTATTAGGCTACTCTAATGCACTTCTGTTAGCTGTTATTTGCAGAGTAATACCCACCAACTTCTATATTGTAGCATGTTGTTTATGTCCTGCTTGCATTTTATCTTGCTTGAGATCCTTAAAAACACTTTGTATTTGAGTGTTCCACATTTTAGATGTGGTTACTCGCATTAAACAAGCGAACCCTTTTATTTTGGATATATAACTCAAGAAACGGACGTCATGATGGAAGATGTAGAAGAAAGATAATTTTAGTTTTTGGCTCCTAGAGAGTAAGCTAAGACGAACTCTTCAAAGATATAGGGTTGAAGTAGCTTATAATATAAGAAAAACTGATATATTTTACAAAATCAGCTTTATTGTAATAATGTATATATCTTGGAATAAATCTTGAAAGAGGTCTTCGACAACAAGACTTGATTTCAAAATGAAAAAAGAAAACGACAAACTTCATTTACAGTCAAACTACTACAGTGTCGTACTGTCATATGCATCAAGAAACTTGTATCTGACTCTATTTTGCTGGTTATTTCTTTACTGGGGTAATATCCTTAATGTGTTCATTAGAATGGTTTTACTTAAGTTGAAACATACTTAAGCATTGATATCTTCATCCATAAATACTTTCAGTTGGCAATAAGCAAGAAGGGTGACGAAAACATACCTCATATATATGAAATAGATGGTACAGAGATATTGGGTTCATATCTGCGGATATATCCATGTTCCAGTACTGCTCCGGATCCTTCGGATTGCACCATTCAATGGTATCGTTCGACATCCGAGGGTGTCAAGAAGGAGCTTATATCAGGTATATCTGTGTGTGGATGATTCGTTCTATCAATCAATCCTATAACATAATCATACTTGTTATACTTGTACCTTGATAATCTCTTTCAGGATAGATAGATTTACGATACATTCATGAAATTGAATCTTGGGTTGTGTTTGGATTGACGTATTTGAGGAAGAATTTGAATACATATGAATTTGAATCCATCACTTTCACTTTGAACTAATTTTTGAGCAATATGGTTGGATTTTGAATCTGCTTAAATTCTTAGTTTCAATTCCCTCAATCTAAACACAACCTAAGTTTTTACGGGTTTAACATTGACTGGATTGTACACCATTGCAGGGGCTACGAAATCTGTATATGCTCCAGAGCCGTGTGATGTTGGACGAATTCTGCAAGCGGACATTTCCATTCATGATCGAATTATAACTGTAATGACCTCTGCTCCTATTGATCCAGGTGTGTGAAAACTTCTTTCTTTTTCGTATTTTAGTTCATATTTCTACTACTAAATTGCTTTCGCTTGCACAGCTCCAGGATTAGGAAACTATGTAGAAGCATTGGTGCGAAGGCACGACACTGAATTCACTGTATGTTTTTTCTTATCGTTGCACAATAACTTTGGTGTTTGTTATTGTACAAGTGTGCACAGCTTGGAGCAGTTTTAAGATTTGATATCTATGAAACTGAACCAAACTTCGGAGAATTTCAAAAAATAAATCATCGGAATTGAACCGAAATATAAAATCTCCTAAGCCAAACCAACCAAACTAAATCAAATTTTTGTTCGGTTTGGTTCTGCTCGGTTCAATTCCAGTCTACTAGTCTGGATTAGTTTGAAAGAGAAATTCGGAGAAATAGAGATTTTCAAATATTAAAATATCATATTTAATGAAATGCAGTAAATTAAAAGAAAATAAGTAAAAATATTCTAAAATACTAACTAAGCATCAATATTAAGTTAAAAATTCACTAACTAAATTAAAATCGGTTCTTCAGTTTGATCCAATTCGGTTTCATTCCCAGTTTGGATAATTGGAAAATCTCGGGAACTTTATCAAAAAAGTTCTCAGTTTCGGAAAAGTCAGATAGTGAATGAATATTTTCTGTTAGGAACCTTTTTGGTTCAAGCTTCGGTTTGGTTTCGATAATCTCCAAAACTGGTGTAGAACCCTAAATTGGGTAGAGAACCTGATCGAATCAATGCTAAGAAAATAGTATCTTGTATAATACAATGTTGAATTATCTTGCCGTGTAAGATGTCTGTCCTAACTATAGTTTCATAGTTGGCTAGTCGCTTTACGTAAACATGTTGGTTTGAAATCATGATAAAAGAAAAGCCTTGCAGGTCGTCCTCATCCAAATGAACGGAGTCGATCATCCTTCCGAGTCTATCCACGTTTTACACATCGGAAAGATGAGAATAAAACTTCGCAAAGGGAAAACGACAATCGCGAAAGAGTATTATTCCAATTCAATGCAGGTATGCTTTAGATGATCCAAATCTGCAAATCTTGGTTTCTTGCAAAAATGGAGGTGCCAAACGAGTCACTAAAACGATGATATATCTATCTGTCTTCTTTTCCTCAGATTTGTGGAATTAGAGGTGGTGGGAATGCTGCAGCTCAGGCAGTATATTTGCAAGTAAAAACTCAGCTGTCTTTCATATTAGCATTTGAATCGGAACGAGAAAGAAACGCAGCTATCATGCTGGCGAGAAGATTCGCGTTCGACTGCAATGTAAGTACCTAAATCTTGAAGGAAGAAGCAAGAGCATATCTCCATTTAATCCTTTCTTTTCAAATATCCATCATTCTGTTTGAAAAAATAACTGGAAATTTACGATAAACACGACCGCTTATTTAAACAGATTACGCTCGCGGGGCCGGATGATAGATCTGCAGCAGGAAACTGCTAAACCACCATTGCCATTTCTTAGGATATTTCTCGTATTGGTAAGCTGTTTTAAGTGTGTGTGAAATTCTTTGATTTGATTTGTCTCAGTTTCTAGGCCCTTTTTTCAGTTGCCATGTTCTGATATTTTCCTTTTTTTTTCAATTGATATTTTGACAGAATCAGTTTGTTAAATATTATTAACAACATTATTGCACATAAGATTCGGTTTTCTTGTCCAAACTATGGTTATTATGTCCAAATATTAACCAGTGATACTAACTTGATCTTGTGTTACCTTTAACCACGGGTACAAGCAGTGGAAATTAAATTTTAAAAAATTTATTATACTTTGGGCTTGTCTTCAAACATAAAAAATGTGGTGGGTCAAGATGAATAAAGTGAATGAAAATCATAGGATCGATTACATTTTCTTGTTTGAATTATACGTGATTGAATATATTTTTGTCTTTGGATCATTTCACTTTGTTGTATGAATTTTAATTCAATGTATTTTACAGTATCAAATACATTTTAGTCGTTAATTCCTAATACATGTATTATTAAAATTTGTTCGATAAGATAAACCACATCAAACTTACAGTTCATAAAAGTTACATTGTTTCACCAATATGTGAAGTTACTGATAAAATAGTATTGTTGGTCCCAAGTGGGCACATGTTTAGAGGGATGAATGAACTTCTATCAATTTTTCGAATTTACTCTATCTTATAGTAAACTGCTGCAAGTTATCGTTGCTTGCAACAATCTTCTGTATGTTTTGCTTGTGACACTACTTGAATGCAGCAGCCAGCACTTCAGAATTTTTAACGCAGCGGAAATAAGTCGATAGAGTTTCAGCATGCAAGAATAGTTTTTTAACTAGAGAGTTAGAAGGTCGATGATATAAAACATAGAAATCATGCAAAAGCCAAGTAAAGATGCAACAAGATATAAAAAAGTAGCAAGATATAAAAAAGTAAATGCAACAAATAAAACACAAGACTTTTATAGTAGTTCGAAGGTGGTGTAATCCTTCTACATCTTCTCTTCTCCTTCTCAAGGAGCAAATCCATTAGACTAGGTTTGATTTACAGAATGGTTCCTAACAAACATTCGCCTAAGGAAATGCTTACTAAAGTCCTTACTCCCACACAGGTTTCAGAGACTAAACAAGTTTACCCACACAGATATTTTCCACCCGCACAGTGTATTATCTTTTACTAGACTAAACACACAACAAAGATTAAAATTCTATCAATTGTGGACACCTAAAACAACCCACACGCACAACATAAAAGGGTTAAAGAAATAAAAAGTTCTTCATCTGTGTGAAGCTAAGTCTTCTTGTGATTTTCTTGATGGTTGTAGATTTGCTTTGAGATTGAGTGACTAAAAATACTTGGCCTTGAAAGCTCTAAGTTTGCGCTATAAGCTCGAGAGAATATATGTGTATATGTTGATTTTTAGTCAAGTTTTCAACTTCACTATTCCTCCTTGTATAGATGTAGAAAAGTTGAAAGTAGCACACTTCATAAACATCCTTGTCTTTTGTCTTTTGTTACTGTACCAATTTTGATCTTCATTTAATGAATTTGATCTTCACTCGTCCTTGTCTTGATCTCCTTGGTCAGTATGTTACTTTAGGGTACAACTCAATTAACGCGTACTTGCAGATTGTATGCTAAGTCCTTGTCTTCTTCCTACAGAGCCATTAAGGCGGTTGTCCTTCTTAAATTAAATAATGTATCATATTTTGCTCAAACTAATCATGCACATTACGTCCACATATTTAAATTATAAAAAACTTATTGAAAGAAATTATATACAAAATCGAGATCTTTACTTTAGTCGCAAATATAATTAAATTTTTTGAAAATTGATTCAAAAGGAAAAATGCTTCATTCAAAATGCATGATAGTTTGACTAATAATTTGTAATTATCCATATACAGATTTATTATTTCAACTAATTATTGATTGAATTTTAAAGAAAAATATTGTAATTAATGAAACTTATACCTGGAAAAATAACGCTTCAATGAATATATTAATAGTTAATTACTATATAGATAAATGTATGCAAAATTAATATCTCACGTGCATAGCACATGTAGACGACTAGTATAATAAAAAAATCCAAATTCATTAATATTTTGTATATCTACAGGTATATATATATATATATATATATATATAAAGCATTTGCACCGGTTTATTGAGTAATATATCTGAAAATGTCCGACGATACCCTCTTAACATCGTTTTGGATGCAATTTTTTTTCCAAATCTAAGCTCTTTCGATCATTTTAACATCGCTATTCATTCTCTCACGACGTCGCCCGGTCGCATTGGTGGTCAAGCATCTCTAGCAAATTTAAAAGCTTCAACTCGTAAACCCTAGAGGTAATTCCTTGTAATATAATTTTAATTTGTTCACTAATTTTCATATATATATATATATATATATTAACGATTAAAATAAAAGTTATCTTACAATGTTAATTGTTAATGATGAGTATTTGTGTATTTCGTCCGGGTAAATTGTATGCGTTTATTGTCTTTCAATCAGATCGAGATAAAGTTTTCTTTTTTTTTTTTTTTTTGAATTTTTTGGCCAAAAATCACAGATTTATCGAAATTATTCGAGTTTTTACCAAATCGGATGCATTGTTATTCCTTGTTGGTACAAACTTAATTTGAGTTTTTGAATATGGGAATTTGGTAATAAATTTGTTAATTAGTTTTATTTTTTATTGCATCCAAAGTCTAGTGATCCAATCCAAATTCAAATTGTAGATTCTAATAAATAGTTTATGAATTTCTTTACCTACATTAGAAATATTTTTAATATAGCATATTCTGTATGTTTTATGTTTTATTTTAAGTTTATTTATTTAGTTAAAATAATATAAAATCTGAATCTATATGATATTTTTTTGTTTAATTTTTTTATTATGTCGTCCATAATTGTTATATATATTTGTATCTATTAATCAACATTATGAAATTTGAGTTTATTTATTATGTATCCTAGTGTGATATAAAAGTAATAATTTGCATTTATTAGTTACATCCAAAATATCTGTCTAAATGATTATTTAGAGAATAAATAATAATTCATGTGATTATTTTCGATATTTTGGGAATTAATTTATATATATCCCAAATAGGAGTGCATGGTTTTTGAAATCCATATTTAATTTAATTCATATATATCCCTATATATGAGTACATGATTTTGGTATATATAATAATGCAATAATATATATACTTAATAGAGAAGAAATAAATAAGATAAAAAAGTTATTGCATAGTCCATACCTAGTTATAGTATAGTTGTTAAAAATTGGCGATCATAATTCTAAAAATAAAGTAAATTGTGACATTAATTTCCTTGTTTATGAAATAATGTTAATTTATAATTTTGAATATAAAAATTAAATGCATGTAGATTATGTGGAATACTTATGAATTATTTATATTATGATAAAATATTTTCATATTAAAAATAATTATTATATATTATAATTTAGGTAAGTATAATCATTGATATACCTTTTTTAATTACAATTCAGGTTTATGAAATATACTTTTTTATACTTACTAAAATTATAAAAGAAACATATTGTATTGATTGTACTTACCAAATCACAATATGTAATATTTATTTTTCATCCTCTCATATCGTAGTATAGTATTTATTTCATTAAATTTCCAATATGAAAATAAATAATTATCTTATTATGTTACAACTAAGGTAATTCTTTTTTCTTTAAAGGTAACTCTTTTTAATTGTTTAAAATTACGATCCTTCATTTTCTAACATCTATAAATAGGTAGGGTCTATGCAATCGTTTCTCATCTTTCTTTTTTCTTCTTAACTACAGTTTTGCATTCTAATTTTCAACAATTTTTATGTTCTTTGAGATGTGTTTTTCATTTCAATTGATGAATTTTTTTCTCTCTCTCATTCATTATATATGAAGTTCTTAATTCGGTTTAGATCAAAAGTCAATTGCATAACACAAATTATGGTTTTTAAAATTGTTATGAGATGGAGAAAATCTGTTAATAAATATGATTTTCTCAGTTGGATCTCATTTACCTTTTAACAGGTTTTCCCCATCTCATACTATTCTGAGAATCATGAGTTTGTCTTATGTTATTTGATAACAATTGGTGTCTTGTAAGACAGTCTTACGTGCAACGAGATATAAGTATGTCTGGTGCGTATTTTTCTACAATAACGCATGCGATTGTTGCACATGAGTTTTTGTGAATTGTGACAATTAGTGGTTCGATTCCGATTCGAACTATTTGTCATATAACATTGAATAATGATATAATATATATCATGAAATTTTGAAAAATAATATAATATTATATTAACTTAATGTCAGGAAATATATAGTGTTTCTAATATTTCGATTAATAAACTTTTATATATTTTAGCAGACAATTTATGTTGTTCCATAGAAATTAGAAATAATTTATCTTTGTATATTGATGTTTGCTTTTAGTTTTGATATTCTTGGAAATTAATGTGGGTTGTTTTGTGACAAAGATTTCACAATATTTCTTGATTAATTAGGGGGGGAGAGAGAAAGAACTTCATGGATCCACTTGATCGTAGACCAATGTTAAATAGCAATATATAGTCAATTTTTATGTGGTTAATTCATTAAATCATAATATAAAAGAGAGCCCAGCCACATGTATAAAAACTTTGAAATAATTTCTTTAAAACAATAATTATATATGTAGATATCTTTGTGGGTTGATTTAATTTGTAGGGAAAAAATTGAATTTTTAGTCCTCTATATTTACCTTATTAGAATTTTAGTTCTCTAACTTTCAATTTTTGAATTTTAGTCCTCTACCTTTCAACTTTTAATTTTTAGTCATTTATGTTTATTTTATTAGGTTTTTAATCCTCGGTTTTTCAGTTTTTGGATTTTAGTCATTTTACCTATAATAACATATTTTACTTTTTAATTTAATTACATTTATTTTTTTCTCACAAAAAACTAAAGTTTTTCTTCATCTAACAAGTGTAACTTATTATTAATAATTGAAAATTCTATTTTGCCTCTTATTACAATTGATAATTTAGAGTTTTGTGAATATGAGAAATAAAAAACAATTAGCATAAAATTGATACTAAATAATTAATAATTTATTTCACATAAATTATTTACATTTTGTGCCCAAAATGAATAATACAAAACTAAAAAAATGACATTAATCATATTTTATTAGTTTTGAATTTATACCAAATGATATTTTATAAATATGGAGGACTAAAATTTAAAAGTTGAAAAATGAAGAATTAAAAATCTAATCAAATAAATATAGATGACTAAAATTCAAAAGTTGAAAGATAGATGACTAAATATCTAATAAAGGTAAATATATAGGATTTAAAATCTAATAAAAATAAACATATAAAACTGAAGTAAAAACTTTTTTTCTTCCCTAATTTGTACTACCTCCGTCCCTCATAACTTTGCCACCATTGACCGGCACGAATCCTAAGAAAAACCTGTTGACTTTGATGTGATGTGTTATTTTAATGTTTTTGAGTGGCAGTTTTGTAATTAGTATGTATTTTTTGAGTGCAAGGTAAGTAAAATGAAAGAAATGGAGGGGTAAGGTCATAATTTTTTTATTGTCATTTTTTGGCTGACAAAGTTAGTTGGGACAACAAAAAATGGAAAATAAGCAAAATTAGCAGGTACGGAGGGAATATTTATTTTGACTGCTAGGTGTTCAGACGCAGTACCTGCCGCGTAGGATACACTTAATATATTCATTCCATTACATCTTTTCATCAAATTTTTAAGAATAAATTTTGTGTTGATTTATTAATATTAATTTTTTATAGAGCTAATTTAGTATATTTGACTATGTGATGTTGAATGCTTCATGACCATTCAATTTCACATTTTGAAATTTATTTCTTTATATATATTATGTTATATTAATAACTTTAAATATTAATAAAGAAAAAAAATAATTTTAGAAGGGTTTGACTCTGTTACAATAATTAGAATTTGTTTGTAGGCTGTGGAATGCATTGAGACCTTTATACTAAATTTAAAATTTTCTGTTGCAAGTGTTTAAATATTGGCAAAATATTTTATGCAACTGGTGCATGGATCTAGGATCCATGCACCCGGGTCGACCCGCCCCACGCGCCTCTGACGCGCGTTTTTACGCGCTCCAACGCGCTCTCACGCGCCCCCACGCGCCTGGTGGGTGCGCTCAAACCTACCAAGATTCGCTCAGGCAGTCATACCCTCATGTTATGTTAGGGTTACTCTCATGTTATGTTAGGGTTACCCGTGTTACCCTGGTGGGCGCTCAAACCCACCAAGATTCGCTCAGGCAGTCATACCCTCATGTTATCTTAGGGTTACCCTCATGGTATGTTAGGGTTACCCTCATGTTATGTTAGTGTTACCCGTGTTACTCTCACGAGGGTAACACTAACATAACATGAGGGTAATACTAACATAACATGAAGGTAACTCTAACATAACATGAGGGTATGATTAACATTTTAGTTAAGTGGTTTTAAACTAAGGGTATGAAATTTGGATATGGGGTCACATTAACATAACGCTAAGGTAACCCTAATATAACACGAAAGTAACCCTAACATAACGTGAGGGTAACGACCAAAACATGCGAAATAAGTAAAGAGGCATGGGCTGGGCGGGCCAGCCCAGCCCGCGCGCGGCCCAGTTGCACGGATCACAGATCCGTGCAACTGGTGCACAGGAGAGTTACTCTTAAATATTATCACAAAAACTTTTATGCATCGGTTGCACGGATCCCAGATCCATGTAACTGGGTCGACCCATCCACGCGCCCCAAATACACGCTTCCATGCACATTCCACGCGCTTGGGTGAATGCACTCAAATTCGCTCGTTAAGGATACCTTTAGTTTATGTCAAGGATACCTTTGAAATCCTGATTTTAGGTTACGTACCACGTTATGTTAAGGATAACTTTAAGGATGTTAAGGATACCTTTAGGTGATGTTAACAATACCTTTGAAATTCTGATTCCAGGTTACACACATTTACGTTATATTAAAGATACCTGTAGGTGATGTTAGGGATACATTTATGTGATGTTAACAATACATTTAAAATCCTGATTTGATACCCTTAGAATTCGCTCCAGGTCACATACATTTACGTTATATTAAGAATACCTTTAGGTTATGTTAGAGATACATTTATGTTATATTAGAGATACCTTTGTGTACAAAATGTGTAACACAACTATGTTATGGATAAGATATCTCTAACATAACATAAATGTATCCCTAACATAATCTAAAGGTATGTTTAACGTAACGTAAAAATATGAAATCTGGGTATAAAGATATCCTTAACATAACCAAAAGGTATGTCTAACGTAACGTAAAAATATTCTTAACATCAACTAAAGGTCATGACCAAAATTTTGAGAAGTAGCACAAAAAAAAAAAAAAAAAAAAGGAAAAGCGGTCAGGTAGCCCGGATCCGACTCGGTTGCATGGATCTAAGATTCATGCAACCGATGCACAGGAGAATTACTTAAATATTATTGCTACAAACTTTACCTGCATTTCATTAATAAATATTATTGTTACTGTTGAAATTTAACCTCGGCGTAATATACAACAATTTATAGACAACGCTTTTGTTGCAGAAAACCCTAAATCAGCTGAGCTTGGAAATCACGAATTTGGAAACTGAAAACGATCAACACATCAAGATTTTAAGGTGGTTCAGCTCGCCACATCGGCCTACATCCACAGGAGAATAAACGAAAAGATTTCACCAAGAATCAACAGAGAATTTGAAGTTAAAAGCTAATGCCCAACTTCGAGGGCTTCACTCTCACACTCTATGAACCCTAATGATCTAATCTCAAAAAATTACACATAATTAAGATGCCAAACTAAACTGAGTATACACCTATATATAAGCGGCCAAAGCCCTCTGTCAATTTTGTAATCGGATCACCGATCTTGAATGAATTTAGTTTGAAGCTCCGCAATTTCCGCTGAGAACCCTAACTGCAAATCCTAACCACTAACCACCTTGGACCGGTAGTTACAGAGATCTTCCAAGCTCCGGTTCGACCTGATTTAATCCGGTTCTTGATGATCCAAAACCGGTTCTGAATTCCTTGTTCAATTTCCGAGTTGTTGATCCACAATTCTCCACCTCAACTTGCGAAATTGTTTGACTTCCTTTGCTCTAGAATATCCTTATTGCTTTTGATCTTCAGCCCAGCTTTTCACCTGAGCTAAATCCCTGCAAAATTCAAATTTTGGTCTAGGAAGAACCTTGGTTAGCATATCAGAAAGATTATCATCAGTACCAATCTTCCTAGCCTCAACTTCACCTTTTTCTATTAAGTTCCTTACAAAATGCAACTTAACATCTACATGCTTGCACCTATCATGAAACATTTGGTGTTTAGCTAAATGTAATGCACTCTGATTGGGTATCACCACCCTTCTTTGTTTCACATTCAACTCTTTTAGAATTCCTTTGAGCCAAATAGACTCCTTCACTGCCTCAGCCATAACTACAAACTCAGCTTCTGTGATGGACAAAGCTACTATGGATTGTTGCATGGCTTTCCAACTTATTGTAGTACCAAATAGCCTGGATATGTAGTATGTGGTGGACTTCCTTCTATCTGGATTTCCTGCAAAATCAGAGTCAACATATCCTTCTAGAGGGTTAGTATGATTAGCTTGCTGATAGAACGTTAATCCCAGATTTTCAGTTCCTTTTAGATATCTCAACATCCACTTAACAGCTTCCCAATGAAGCTTGCCTGGATCTGCCATGAACCTGCTAACTCCGCTTATTGCATATGCAATATCTGGTCTATTGCATACCATAGCATACATCATGCTACCCACTACATTGGCATAAGGAACACTCATCATGAACTTCTTCTCTGAATCAGTCTTAGGCTTATCTTCTGCAGTGAGTCTAAACTGAGTGCCTAAAGGAGTTGCTACAGCCTTTGATTCATGCATAAAGAACCTTTTTGAGAACTTTCCTTAAAGAGTCTGTCTGATATAAGAAGATCCAACCCTTCTCTCTATCCCTTTTGATGTCCATTCCCAGCATCCTCTTTGCATTCCCAAGATCCTTCATTTCAAACTGAGCCTTAAGCTTCTCCTTTATCATCTGTATCCTCTTAATGCTCTTGCTGGCAATTAACATGTCATCAACATAGATGAGAAGATAAGTGTGTACTTCATTGTTCTCCTTCTGTAAGTACACACAACTATCATAATTGCATCTCTCTAATCCAATGCTCATCATAACACTATCAAATGTCTTGTACCACTCTCTTGGGCTTTGTTCTAGCCCATATAATGACCTTTTCAACAGACAAACCTTATGTTCCTCACCTGGCTTACTGAAACCTTCTAGTTGTGCCATGTATAAAGTCTCATTTAAATTTCCATGAAGAAATGCAGTCTTCACATCTAGTTGCTGTAGCTCCATGTTATATTGTACTACCAAAGCTAGTAAGATCCTAATTGACACATGTTTTACTACTGGAGAAAAGATCTCATGGTTGTCAATCTCCTCTCTTTGTGTGTAGCCTTTGGCTACCAATCTGGCCTTGAACCTAACATGTTCTTTTCCAGCTACTTCTATCTTTCTTTTGAAGATCCACTTACATCCAATTAGTTTCTGTCCTTGTGGCATCTCAACTAATTCCCAGGTCTTGTTCTTATCTAGTGACATGATCTCTTCATTCATTGCTTGAGCCCACTTGTCACTGTCCTTTGACCTCATTGCTGCTTGATAGGTGTTTAGTTCTTCACACTCTATTTCTTCAGCAATGCACAGGGCATAATTAGCTATATCTGCTTCACAATTGTTGGAGGGTTAATGGTTCTCCTCTGTCTATCCCTTGCTAGGTTATAATTGGTTAGATCTTTATTATGCTCAGCTTGCTCAGGGACATTTTGTTCATTCTCTTCTTCTTCTTCAGCATCACTAGGACTAGTATCACCTTCAGTTTCAGTTTGATTTCTACTCTGAAACTCCACCTGAACACTGATATTCTTATCTTCATTCTCAGTGTTCAGTCTATGTTCCTCTTCAGGGTTTTGCTGCTTATCTCTATAGCCCATTACTCCTTCCTTAAAGATAACATCTCTACTGATAAAGCACCTGGGATTTCCATCTTCCAAACTCCACAATTTATACTCTTTAATCCCACTTGGATAGCCTATGAATATACACTTGATTGCTCTTGACTCTAACTTGTCTTGTCTAGTGTGTGCATAGGCTACATCCAAAAACTTTCAATAGAGAATAATCAGGAGTTTTAGAGTACCATACTTCATTGGGAGACTTGAACTTGATTGAGGAAGATGGACTCCTATTCACCAAGAAAGCTGCAGTTGATACTGCTTCTCCCCAAAAAGACTTAGGTAAACCTGCATCAAGAAGTAAGCATCTCACCTTTTCCAGAACTGTTCTATTCATGCGCTCTACTATTCCATTTTGTTGGGGTGTGGCCACTACTGTCCTATGCCTTGAAATTCCCTTCTCCCTGCATAATTTTTGGAACTCTTCTGACAAATACTCCAAACCATTGTCAGTTCTCAAGTGTTTTAGCCTCTTCCCAGTCAAGTTTTCTTGCTGAGTTAACCACTCTTTGAACTTTTCAAAAGCTTCGGATTTATGTTTTAAAATGTAAACCCACACCTTTCTACTGTAATCATCAATGAAGGTTATGAAATACTTACCTCCACCATGAGTTTCCACTCTTGCTGGACCCCAAATATCAGAGTGCACATAATCAAAAATACTTACAATGGTGTCGTTTCTTTTTGGAAACTTTGTCTTTGTGAGCTTCCCTTGAATGCATTGTTCACACTTAGGTACCTTCAGGTTTGTTCCAGATCCAAGAAGCTTTTGTTTTGAAAGTTCTTGAAGTCCTTTTTCTCCTACATGGCCCAATCTTTTATGCCAAAGATCAGCCTCATCAACACTGGTTACAGGAGCTGCTCCACCTATGATTGTTTCCCCTTGCAACACATAGAGTCCATTGACTTTTGTGCCCTTCATGACCACATTTCCCTATTTGGTGACTTGGATCTCACCATTCTGAGTCTTGAATTCACATCCTGCACCATTGAGCAAACCTAAGGAAATCAAATTTCTTTTGAGTTTTGGGATATACCTGACATTTGTTAGAGTTCTAATTATTCCATCATGCATCTTTAGCTTGATAGTGCCAGTTCCCATGACTCTGCAGGAGTGATCATCTCCTAAGTAATACCAATCCTCCTTGCTGCAATGTGAGTGTAGAGAGCCAATACTTTACTGGACACATATGAAACGAGCAACCTGAATCAAACACCCATTCAGCTTTTATTCCTGAATCTGCAATGCATAACATATCTGCATTGTCATATTGTTCATGTGCCACTACAGCTTGTTGAGTGTTGTTGCTGTTTCCATTGTTTTTCTTCTTCCTTTCAGGGCAAATTCTTTTGATATGCCCAGGTTTATGACAATAGAAACACTTCCTAACTTCACCTCCTTCATTGTTATTTGTTGAGTTTCCTTGATCTGGCTTGGACTGATTTTGATTTCCCTTCTTGAACCTTTTTCCTTTTACAGCCAAGCCTTCACCAAGATTATGATTCTTCTTTTCAGTCTCTGTACCTAGGAATCTCGATCGAATAGCTACTTGAACTTCTTCCAGAGTTAATGGCACCACCCTACCATATACCAAAGCATCCTTAAAGGATTGATAGGACTTTGGAAGTGAATTGAGAAGTAGTAGAGCCTTGTCTTCATCCTTTTGCTTTTCCTCAATATTCTCAAGATCATCGACTATCTTGTTGAACTCATCAAGCTTTTCAAGGACTTTCTTCTCCTCTACAATCTTGAATGATATCAGCCTTTGTTTCAAGAAAAGCCGATTTGCAAGAGACTTTGTTTGATAAAGAGCTTTTAGCTTCTTCTACACCTCCAATGTCGTTCTTTCTTGGTATACTTCCCTGAGTGCTTTCTCTCCCAAGCACAAGATGATGGAGCTCCTAGCCTTCTTGTTGATCTTGCTCCTCTCCTCAACTGTCAATGATGAAGCTTCATCGGGCTCTCCACAGATTGTCTCTTCCCAACCTTGTTGTATGAGCACCGCCTCCATCTTTGTCTTCCAAAGTGTAAAATCCCCATTGCTGGTGAATTTCTCAACGTCGAGTTTCATGCTGGACATTCCGGTGGTCAGGCCGGTTCCCACAGACGGTGCCACTTGTTGAAATTTAACCTCGGCGTAATAGACAACAGTTTATAGACAACGTTTTTGTTGCAGAAAACCCTAAGTCAGCTGAGCTTGGAAATCGTGAATTTGGAAACTGAAAAACGATCAACACATCAGGATTTTAAGGTGGTTCGGCTCGCCACATCGGCCTACATCCACCAGAGAAGAAACAAAACGATTTCACTAAGAATCAACTGAGAATTTGAAGTTACAAGCTAATGCCCAAATTCGAGGGCTTCACTCTCACACTCTATGAACCTTAATGATCTAATCTCAAAAATTTACACAGAATTAAGATACCAAACTACAATTGAGTATACACCTATATATAAGCGGCCAAAGCCCTCTGTCAATTTTGCAATCGGATCACCGATCTTGAATGAATTTAGTTTGAAGCTCCGCAATTTCCGCTGAGAACCCTAACTGCAAATCCTAACCACTAACCACCTTGGACCAGTAGTTACAGAGATCTTCAAAGCTCCGGTTCAACCTGATTTAATCCGGTTCTTGATGATCCAAAACCGGTTCTGAATTCCTTGTTCAATTTCCGAGTTGTTGATCCACAGTTACAAAACTATAAATTATTATAGTTTTGGTTATTTAATTAATTACTGAAAATGTATATAATCCAGAATCACATAAATAAAGAAAGTATTCACATATCCATTAGTATTGTTTGGATGATTTGATTTAATTATTAAAGTATATAATCGAGAATCATGGTACACATCAATGAGTATTGTTTGGATGATAAAAAAAATACAATCAAGCCATTATGTACAATCGACCCATTATTTTATACGACACTTTTAATTTTATTGCATGTTATTTTAACGATGCTTTTTATGCGGTAAAACATTATTGACATGCTATTTTAACAATTTTAACAATTTGATGTACTGTAACCATGCTATACAATGCAAGACTTGTATTTCAATCCTTCACCAATGCGACTATGGTATATTTTAATCATACAACCATAATATTGAAATAATTTAATATATTTGGGATATATTATCATGATATTAAAATTAATTTTATAATAAAATAGCCTTTATTGCATGATATTTTAACGTTGGCTGAAAATCAGGGCATTTGCATTTTTAATTGCAACATTGTATAACCATTGCAACCATTACATTTAACTTGACCAGTGCTATTATTGTACATGTATATATTGCATATTGCTCTTCTATATCTATATGTTGCATATTACCCTCATCAATTTTTGGATGTAATTAACCCTCACAATATTGTATATATTGCATATGAACCAATGACGTGATTAGTTTAATTTGAGATATGTAAAGGTTTCAATCCAGAAATCACGTTTGATTTGTTATCGTTTGATTCCATCCGGATGGATTTTTAAATCTTGTTTCAAATCTAAATATCTGGATAAGCAGATCCTTTGATTCCATACAAATGGAATTTTAGATCTTGTTTCAAAGCTAAATATGTAGATAAATACCTCTATAAATACATTTCCATTTAAAGACCGCAACCATTACATATTATTTTAACATTTACCACTCAAAGCCTTCTATACTATTCAAATCTTTTATACCACTCAAATCATTTATATATTCACAAAAACTAATGTGAGACGGTCTCACGAATAGTTTTCGTGAGACGGATCCTTATTACCCATGACTTGAACCTATATCCACAAATTTTCATATGAATTGCTAAGTGTGATAGAAAAAATCATTATGAATAAAACCAAGCGTTGCATGCTATAAAATATTATTATTTATATTGTAAATTGTGTTGTCTTAGTAATAGATAGATCAACATATGCAAATAAATAGAGAATAGAGAGTGCAGTATTATAGAAAGATATTATTCATTCATCAACCCTTTACAATATCATTGAGTACATTATTTATATGAGAATATTGAATACAAAGGGTTAAATGAAAATCAAAGGTCAAGGTATATGAAGGGACTCCAAGAGTAATGTTCACATATGTACTTTCAATTTATAACAATTTATGTATTATTTATGGTATAACAAACCATTGAATGTGTACACTGTAAATTACAATAAAATGTATTGAATATGGATGTCAAATGATACTAGTGAATTTGATCTTGGTTTTATGAATGATAATGATTGATAAAGGCAATTTTAGGAGAAGGAGGATTTAGATTCATTACCTGTCACATTGTACCATTTGGAGGGAACACAAGAATTTATCGCATTGACTATTGAAGGAAGGTAGAAGAGGTGAATCTAGAAATGAATGATTAATTAGGATTTAAAGTTCTCAAATCTGATGATAAAAAATTACTAACATCCTGGTCTATTAATATATACACTAAGTATGTTAGCTAGGAATCTTTGTATAAATTTTGATGAGGACGAAACATATTATAGATAGGATGTAGTAACCTTGTACTTAGGATTTTCTATGTAAAATTTGAGTTAAGTCAAAGATGTTGCATGAAGAACGGAGGTCACTGCAAAAAGCTATGAAAACTGCAAGCAGAAATTCAGCGAGCTAAGGAAGATCACTATAGCAAGTTAGCCAAAAGCCTATTGCACACAACAAGCTAGCTTCACTAAGTGACATCTCAACAAACCTCATCAAAAAAACGGTTATCTCTGATTCAGTGTCATAATTTTCCAGAAGGAATAATCAAGGAGGAGCCTATCAGAAGATGACACCTGGAAGAATAAAAAGGATAAGAGGACGGTCTTGCAGAAAATGAAAAGGCCAGTGTAATGGTGTACTAGAATGTGTAGAAAATCAGTACGAACCAATCAAAGCTGGACAACCCACTGATCAGGGAGCTACTAGAAGGAGGTGTTACATATGGGAAGTGCAATACATTTGACTGGTTGAATAGAAAATTAATATTTAAGTTTTAGTAAATTAAGTAAAAATTAGAATTTTTTGAAAGAAATTTAAATTGATCAGGACTTTATAATCCTTTTTAATCTAAAATATGATCGATTAGCGATTTGAAGCTACGTGAAATAACATGCTATGGCTGGTAAGAACTATTTGAGCGTGCAATCTTTGTTGTAGAAGATCACATGTGTGTTCTATCAATTTTTTTTAACAGAAATCAAGCTGCAATTAAATCTTCCAAAAAAAACAAGAACAAACCTGTAAACCATGCTCTGACGGTTACGATCCATCAACTATGGTACAACCGTTAATGATCCGTGAAATTATACTATGTTGGGTTAAAGTTCCATACTAACTACAGCGGATTAAGGTCACGTACCTAATGTTAAGTTGTATTACATCTCACATCTAATTGAAGAGAACTGTTTTTATAAATCTCGTAATTTAGGTCTTGTCCAGATAGTATCCTGCAAAATATGACATGTCTAATTTTGGTCTTCTATGTATAATAAATTGTCCAATTTAAGACTTCTGGTCAGCGTCTATCATTAGCGTTTTTAGATTTTTCATTTCAACTCCTCAACGATGTCATATTTTACACTTGAAGTAGGATGATTATATTGAAACATTAGATAAAATATGAATGTAATAGAATAGAAGATAATTTTTCCTCCAGATTCGCACCAAACCTCTTATCAAAACCACACTGCTTACCCCATTTCTATTCATTAGAAAAATAAAAATAATTTGGCAAGAAAATACTCTAAATCCTCAAATTATATTGTTATAAAATCAAAAAGGGTGTAACAGGAATTTCACTAAAATAACAAATTCACCAAACACGAGTTTTTCTTATCACAAAAACTTGCGTGAGACGATCTCACATATGATTTTCATGAGACAGATCCTTTTACCGATTAACCAAATCTATATCCAAAAATTTATATGTGAATTGTAAAGTGTAAGACATGCGTTGACACATCTCACATAAAATGATCTGTGAGACGATCTTACATGAGATTTACTCATCGCTTATTTAACATCTATCAGAAATATCTATCACACAAAACAAATATAAATTCACAACAAAATATCTATCACACAAAACAAATATAAATTCACAACAAACCTAAAGTCAAACACTTATACCAAAACATACAAACACTTTTTGTGAACAGTACAAGCTTGGATGAAAAATCAATTCTAACAAACTCATCACACAAACCAAATGAGTCCCTGATGTATCAGCATTCAGGCAGAAATACTCCAATTCACTATGGTTAAACCAGGATGAATTGTGCTGCAAATAAGTGAAACAAGACAAAGTCAGACAATTAGGCCCTGATTTATGCATGGTTAACTCATATGATTGTTTGAGTGAAGTAAGCCTAGCCCTAGGTTTAACAAATATATGGAAGGTTTTCACATGATTAAGAGAAAACAAATCATGCTTTCATCTGCAAATTTTTTAAATTTTGAATTGAGTTACAATGTTAATTTTGATGAGTGAGGAAGGGCTGGTGATAACCATGAGAGTGAGAAAGGGATGAGAGATAAGGGGTGATGATAGAGAGGAAGACAATGAATACACATACACCACACTTAGCCCAAAGTGGTGGTGGAGGTGAGCAATACTTGTATGGGAGAAAGGGGACTATTTTATTTATAAATGATATTTGTTTATATACATATATCAATCAATTTAATTATGATATTTTTGAAAGAAGAAAATTCAAAGTGTGTGTTTATTAAAAAGGAAAAAAAACAAAAAAGAAAAGGTGTTAATAATAGCAATCCATTTTAAATGGATTATATGATCTAAACAAAATATTTTGGATTGAAATAATATCTCGTAAAATCTTATTTTAAAAACTCCATTATACACTTTAGGGAGTCGTAGATCTTGAATAACTTTTATATAAATATTAATTAAGAAACTGATTAGTTTATTCAACACAATAATATATATATATATATATATATATATATATAATGAACAAGAACAATTTATGGTTCAAGAGTAAAATAGTAAAATAGAATTACTAACCTGGTGATAAAAGTTGTCTCTCAAGACTTCCACGAATATAAAAACTTCGTTGACGAGTTCACTGTTACTACATCTGAATTTAGTACTTTCCTTATTATATTCTTTTGAATTCGAGGATTACAGTCAACCACTTCCAAATTCGCAAAAACTTCATCCTTCAATGTTAGCCGAAGCTTTTTCAACTTGTAGCAGTGTTTTATGCTTAATTTCGTCAAACATTTGAAGCACTCTTCCCCCTCTAATATCTCGAGATCAATGTCTTCCATTTGGAGATAGAAAAGTTTTGGGAATTTATCCTTTTCCACTTCCCAAAGTGGCCCTCGAAAGGCATTATTCCGCAGTTTGAGCACTTCAAGATTTGGCAGTGAAGAAATTGTGCTGATTTCTATCCAACGATAGCCCAATCCACTCAAATACAACTTTTTTAGATTTAACGGGAACATTGAAAGCTGAACATGTGGTGCAACAATCTCAAAGCTACATGCAGGATTTACAATGACATATTTAAGTGATTCTAAATCACTTAGACGATAAACATGATCAAAGCAACACAAGGGTTCTTTTGCATCAGGCATTAAATCAACTCGAATTCCTAGTTTCTTTAGACTAGGAAGCCTTCCCACAAGACCATTAGTGCAACTATTAAAGCTCACACCTAATAGTGTTTCGAGATTTGGCAAAAAAACATCACTAACATCGGGTAGGTCGCTGCTCATGATATAAAGATACTTCAATCTTTTCATATCCCATATCTCTACAGGCAAATACGATGGAGCTCCAAATTTCACTATCAAATGTCGATGGACTATGAAGTATTGAAGTTTCCTAAGTTTAGATATCGAAGAAGGGAGACTCGCATTGCATGTGATAGCAAGATATCTTAACTTAACTAATTCTAGTACTTCCAAAGGGAACTTATAAAAACGGATATTTACAGCGTCAAATTTTTTGAGCAACTTTAGACCGAAACATATTGGTACTGGATATTGATGATATGGACCTAAACATAGGAGAGAGTGGGTTGTCGATGCACAATTTTCCTCCATTGACTTGTACACGACTTTAATACCAAACAAAACATTGTTGTGGATGGTCAACCTACTATGACCTTCTATGACTTCTTTTGATGCATCTATATCACTATCCAGAACATGAAAAAATTTATCCTTCCTAGCTTGTTTGTTGCAAAAATACCACCAGGAGGAATGGAGGCCACATGTTTTAATTCTTTCATATTGATCATTCATTGGAGTACTGCTTCTTTGATATACCATAACAATATTTTCTAAACATCTCAATATTGTCAAAGTCTATATCCAAAGATTCTTCCCCATAGCTTTCAAGTGCGTCCACGAATACAGAAGCTGCCTCTTGGACTCGTACAAAGGATTCCTTCATCACAATCCTACTGCTCAAATCCAATCTCTCCATAAATACTTGAAACAAATGGATCTTTCTGTGTACACTTTGATAGATTTTCTCAAGATCTGGTCTGCCATGAAACAAGATAGCACCATAATCTAGAATGCCTGCAATTATGTATTCCAGTTTCGCAAGAGCATCATAAGTCCCCATCTCATTAATCTCTCAACTTTTTTTTTCCCTCAAATGAAATGAGAAATTACAATAATCACAAACAACTATTACTCTGATTAAGTAACTCCACCTACCACCACCTACCATTTTTATTATTATTTTGTTCTACTAATTGCTTCATCTCATGATTCATTGATATATTCAATTATTTCACCATAAAAAACTTAAGAAGCCAGCCATGGGTCCCCAACATGACAACTCATTCCTCCGTTCCTCCGATTTAAAATAAGTGTCGTTTTAGAATTTTGAGATTTTTTCTTTTTAAGTGTCATTTTGAGGGTTATTTCTAAAATTACCCATATACTTAATTAATTATTAATTAATGGTAGAGCACACTCCCATGTTTTGAATGATCAAAGATAAAAATAATGAATGTAAAATTTTCTGTGAATAGGGATGGTAGAAAATGAAATGGTCAAAGATAAAAATAATAAATCAATTAAAGGTATAATAGGAAAATAATGTCATTCTTAATTTGTGTGTAGAGTTGGAGAACGATACTTATTTTGAACGGTAGGAAGTAATATTCAATATTTAATTTCTCGAATATTGTGCTAACTATTGATTATTTGTTTATTAATCAAGATCTAGTTGACTGCTTGCAAGTTGATTAGTAAATTTTAAAATGGGTTAATTATATAAAAATAAAAAAAAACATAAACTTAGGGTCCAGTTTCAATTACAACATGAACTTTTGACTGTAACATCAAAAACACTCAACTTAACATGATTTGTTTCAATTTGGGACATGTTCGAGTTTTTTCGAGCTCCAATTGCTGATATGGAGCCCAAATTATATATGTTAATTGCCAACATGTATATTTAAGTATAGTCATCATCCAAATGTATATTTTTACGTCAATAATTAACTTATACAATTTGAACTCCACGTCAACAATTAGAGCCCGAAACACTCAAACATGTCGTAAATCAGTCATCATCCACATGTCTTAAATTGATTAATTTATACAATTTGAACTCGATATCAGTAATTGGAGCCCAAAAAAAAAAATCAAACATGTCTTAAATTGAAACAAGCGTTAATGAAGTGTTTTTTTGTGTTACAATCAAAAATTCATGTTATAATTGAAACTAAACCCTAAGTTGATGTTTTTTTTATTGTAATTAACCCTTTTAAAATCTTGTTTGCATTAACAAGAGAATAGATGACCAAATACATGTGCACTGCACCACCCCACGAGGCAACTATTATTATTAGTATTTGGGCCAATTCGCTAATGTTCAAATTTTAGATCTATTTATTTTATGAAAAAAAAAACTCAAAAAGATCGTGTGCAACAAGAACATAGTCCAGCAGTTTCTGTTAAGAAATATTTGAGTATGTTTTGATGAGACAAAATCTTAGAAAAGTAATCCTCAATCTATCAGCATAATCTATCTAATAAGGTTACTGCAGCAAAGTCACTACATGAAGATATAACAGATAAAACTTCAAAAAAAGGATACTGCAGAGAATGGTGAAAGGAATACGGTAAACTAAAAGGATACTGCTTACTGTAGGAAGCTACCTGGAAGAGACCATGCCAAAGCATACTACAAAGCAGCAAGCTACCTGACAAGAAGCTACTTGGAAGAGACCATGCCAAAGCATACTGCAAAGCAGCAAGCTACCTGACAGGAAGCTACCTAGAAGAGACTATGCCAAAGCATACTGCAAAACAGCAAGTTACCTGACAGGAAGCTACCTGAAAGAAACCATGCCGAAGCACTGCAAAGCAGCAAGCTACAGAAGCTTCAAGCCAACTGACAGAGCAAGCCTGGGAAGGAAGTTCCAAAGCAAGCACGAGAAGGAGCTACAAAGTAAGCATGGGAAGGAAGCTAAAAGTTACTGGTAGAGAGAAAAGGAACCGAACCAATCAAATGAAGACACGTGGAAAGCACAAAGCTGACGTGTATCAAAAAGAGAACGGCGCATTAAATGCTGGGAACCTACCCACCTTCAACGGACAGATTTCCTACATCTATAAATAGAAGACTGAAGAGAGTAAAATAGATAGAGAGGAGAGTGTGGAAAAGAAGAGAGAAGCGTGTGGAAGAAAAAGAAGAAGATGGGAAAAAGAAAAGAAGGGAATAGAGTGTATAGAAGTTAAAAAGAAGAGAAGGAATCTCAATCATTCTAAACCACAGAAATGCTAGATTATTCAGTCATTCAGTCATGCAGGAAGCTACAGCAGAGCAACCTGCAAAAGAAGCCGAACCTTGCTGCATCCAGTTGAAAAAAAAGACAAACCTTTTAAGGACTGTCTCGGAGTGCTTAGTGTTAGGACTAGGGTCCTGATAAGTTGTTCACTTTCTGAAGAACAAACTAAGGATCCTGAGTGGGTCAGGTAGGATCCTATGTGGGTTAGTTAGGATAGTAGGCAAGCAGCTGGGTGTAAGCTTGCTACTCATTTGTTAAGTCTTTGTTGTAATAGATAGGTCTGTGTAAATCAACAAGATTAACAATGTTCCCTCTTGAGAAGAGGATGTAGAAGGATTATTCCACCTTCGAACCTCTGTATATCTATGAGTATGTCTGTGCTTACCTTTCTAACTGCATATCCAATATCAGATGCACATCTTCCATACTTGTGTTTTCAACAGAAGAAAGATTTTCCGCAATATAACTCTAATAACTCCGAAGTAACCTCCCAAATGGTTACTACTTCTCGACTTAATTATGTCTTTCGGAGGAAAACATTTGAAAATTGAGTAGGCTTATTCACCCCCCCCCCCCACCCCTCCCTAAGCCTACTGCCACTTGGGACCAACAAGTGGTATCAGAGCAGGTTGGATTAAAAACCAATCTGTTTTGGTCATTTATCTAGATCCCATCGTTGAAAACACCTCTCTCTCTCCCTCACATCATAGACACTTTTGACCAGAAGAATCAATTGCCTTCTTCGAAAAGTATGATTGATGTGAAGACAACAACGACTAAGAAGAAAATAAAAGAGCAGGTTGAGTTGTAGAGTAAAGCTGCTCAGGAGTAGGAAGGTTGGTGAACAACAGGCTATGCTCGAGAAACAGACTACTAAGCAGAAAGTTGTGCATGAGGAGCAAGCTTCTACTTAGAAAAGGTGCAGAGAAGACCAACAAGTGAAGCAAGCTGCTGAACATGAAGCTTGGACATAAGAAAGCTGTTACAGAGCAAAGCTTGGCATATGGAACACACTGGAGCCTCTAGACAGCAGCAATGAGCAGACAACAACCTTGAAAGAAAATGCTGAAGAAGTCAAGCGAAGGAGTAAGATGAGAAGCACACTCCGTCAAACAGTCTGTACTTCAAAAGGAAGCAAGGGTCTACTCGATAATCCAACTCTTAAAAAGAGAACGACGATGACAAGGTACCTCTGTCTAAATTTCGCTCTAATATATCTTATGTCAAGATAGCTCCGTTTATCTATATCTGGTTAAGAAACTCAAGTGGCCCTAGGCGGGTTAAAATTCAACCTCGTTTTTATCCTATGCTTACTGGCAAAAGTTTTAAAGGAACATACAATTACTATAGCAACTATCGGTTGTAAAGAAAGTTTGGATTCCTGAAAGAAAACTAACCCAAAAGGACCCACACTCGTATAGGTACCTATGTAAGGATATTCATTCTACAGGTAGAAACAACCTTCAGACCATTGAGCAACCAAGAAGAAGATCTTCAGGCTCAAAAAGGTCCTACATGAACTAAAGCAAGCTTCAAGAAACAAATCTGCAATACCAACAGGAAGCAGACACCAAGAGCAACCCAAACAATAAAAGCAAGATGTGATTACCACAGGAAGCGGAATATTCTAAAAGAAGGTCACTTCACCCTAGACAATAGACTACTGAATCCAGGGGGAAAGCTTTGACGAAGTTAAGGAACGATAAATGAAGTTCTGACAACAGGACGCTAGACACCAGGATATTGGATACTAGGTCGCTGGATAACATGACGCTGGATATCAGGACGCTAGATACCAGGTTGCTGGATACTAGGTCACTAAACACGAGGTCGCTGCATACCAGGACGCTAGACACCAAACTACTGGATACTAGGTTACTGGACATCAGGGCACTTATCAAGTCACTGGAAAAGAGGTCACTGGTGAGTTACATCTCATCAAATCCAGCGGTTACCAAAAAACTCTCGGTAACATGTGAGCATGAAAAGTGGATCACCTTTTCAGAAATGGATCACCTTTTCAGAAATAGACCACCTTTTCAGAATCCTAGCCGTGCAATCAAGAAGATCTAAGGGTTGAAAATCAAAACTTGACAATACACATCCAAGCAATCACTTCATGAAGAGGCGAAAAGATACAAACTTGTGGAAACTGCCAACAACTTTATTGAAAATCGGTGAAGCAGTTAATGAGATCTTTAAAGATCTAACCTCAACCGTATGATCAAACAGATCTTTTAACACAGGGAGTACTTTAAACTCTATATATACATGCACCCTTTACACATATCTTCATTTCATATATTTTTTCATATCTTTAACCAACATGGCACCTAATTGTTGGAAACCGTTCTCTTCATTCTTTCTTAGCAGTATGTTCTCTGCAAATAATCAACCAAGTACCATTCAAATCACAAAAAGTCACCCCTCACGCTTAATACTTGCTTACTGCCCTCACCTTAAATATAAGAGTGCCGAAGGACTTGCACCCAAGTTCTTCTCTTCGAGGCCGGAGGATAGAGAGAAGGATCCCTCTCCAGTAACCCCAGAGCTTCAGCTCAATGATGATGACAAAAAGGGGGAAGAAACTGTGAAGGATCTTGGAAGATCAAAAGTCTTCCAAAGGTGGAGGAGAGAAGATATCAGCCCTTTCATGGGGTAGATTCTCTTCTGCTTACAAGAGAATGAGAAGGAGAGACAGTCAGAGGAGTTGGTGAGGTTAGAAGAAGAAAGAAGGGATGTAACAAGCTACTGCACCCAAGCTTCTCTGTTTCTTCACTTTCCTCTCCGATCGAATCACATTTCTCTCTCTTCAAACCTCTTCACCTTTTTCTGCTCACTTCTCTAATCAAAGAGGAAAATCAATTGGGAGCAAGAACTTGCATAGAAAGAGGGAGAAACAAGAAAGAAGATTAAAGCTAGCAGCAAGCTAAGGGGGAAAGAAAGACAAGAGCAAGAGAAAGAAGAATGAGCCAGAAAAGCAAGATAGAATGTCTACATTGTACTTTGCTTACTGCGTTGTACTGTAAATGTTTTATCTATATAAAACATCTTCTGTTCTCTAAGCTCACTCCTTGTGACCTTTCTTTTTAACTTGTATGTGATTTAGTAAAAGTTGTATGTTCTACGTTTATATATCTTATACATCTGCTTTCAGTGCTTAAGTGATTATGACTTCTTGATCTTATCTGCAAAGGTTTTGTCATCATCAAAAGGGGGAAAATTGTTAATAAATATTTGAGTATGTTTTGATGAGACAAAACCTTAGAAAAGTAACCCTCAATCTATCTAATAAGGTTACTGCAGAAAGGTCACTACAGGAAGATATGACAGAGAAAGTTTCAAAAAAAAGGATACTGCAGAGAATGCTGAAAGGAATCCGATAAACTAAAAGGATACTGCTTACTACAGGAAGCTACCTGGAAGAGACCATGCCAAAGCATACTGCAAAGCAGCAAGCTACCTGGAGAGACCATGCCAAAGCATACTGCAAAACAGCAAGCTACCTGACAGGAAGCTACCTGGAAGAGACCATGCCGAAGCATACTGCAAAACAGCAAGCTACAGAAGTTTCAAGCCAACTGACAGAGCAAGCCTGGGAAGGAAGCTCCAAAGCAAGCACGAAAAGAAAGCTACAAAGCAAGCATGAGAATGAAGCTAAAAGTTACTGGTAGAGAGAAAAAAAATCGAGCCAATCAAATGAAGACACATGGAAAGCACAACGCTGGCGTGTATCAAAAAGAGAACGGTGCATTAAATGCTGGGAATCTACCCACCTTCAACGGACAGATTTCCTACATCTATAAATAGAAGATTGAAGAGAGTAAAATAGATAGAGATGAGAGTGTGGAAAATAAAAGAGAAGCGTGTGGAAGAAAAAGAAGAAGAGGGGGGAAAGAAAAGAAGAGAAGAGGGTATAGAAGATAAAAAGAAAAGAATGAAGTTCAAACATTCTAAACCACAAAAATGCTAGATTATTCAGTCATTCAGTCATGCAGGAAGCTACAACAAAGCAACCTGCAAAAGAAGTCGAACCTTGCTGCATCCAATTGAAGAAAAAGACAAACCTTTTAAGGACTGTCTCGGAGTGCTTAGTGTTAGGACTAGGGTCCTGATAAGCTGTTCACTTTTTGAAGAACAAAGTAAGGATCCTGAGTGGGTCAGGTAGGATCCTATGTGGGTTAGTTAGGAGAGTAGGCAAGCAGCTGGGTGTAAGCTTGCAACATTTGTTAAGTCTTTGATGTAATAGATAGGTCTGTGTAAATCAACAAGATTAACAATGTTCCCTCTTGAGAAGAGGCAGAGAGGATGTAGAAGGATTACTCCACCTTCAAACCTCTATATATCAATGCATATGTCTGTGCTTACCTTTCTAACTGCATATCCAATATTAGATGCACATCTTCCATATTTGTGTATTCAACAGAAGAAAGGTTTTCCGCAATATAACTCTAATAACTCCAAAGTAACCTCCCAAAAGGTTACTGCTTCTGGACTTATGTCTTTCGAAGGAAAAAGTTTGAAATTAAGTAGGCTTATTCACCCCCTCTAAGCCTACTGTCACTTGGGACCAACAGTTTCTTTTTTTCTCTTTTCTAACACAACACCGATGATCTACTCTCTTCGATAGCAGGACGAAGACAATGGGACTTCTTCACTCCGTCGATGGATGAAGTGGATTTCTTGGTGGCTTCCGTGGAATCGTAGTGCCGGCCCGCGGTGGATTGACAAACCATAAATCGAGAATCATCATACTATGATACTAGAAAAATAAATTTGAGTTGAAAATTGAAATTACTATGCTATGAATTATTTAATTAAAAAGTTACATTTAAAAATATACATAAATGAATACTTAATAGATTAACTAGACATAAATAAGAATTGTAAATTTGTAATCCTCTAATAAATTTTAAAACTACTAATCAACAAAAAAAAAATATTTAAATATTATAAATAATTAAGGGAGAAATTTTGGAAATAGTCAACTGAACAAAATATCTGTATATACATAACGATATATATATATCTATTATGGCAAAATATTTTGTGCAACTGGTGCATGGATCCGGGTCGACCCGCCCTACGCGCCCCTGATGCGCGTTTTCACGCGCCCCCACACGCCTGGTGGGTGCGCTCAAACCCACCAAGTTTCGCTCCAAACATTCATACCTTCATGTTATGTTAGTGTTACATTCATGAAGGTAACACTAACATAACATGAAGGTAACACTAACATAATATGAATGTATGATTAACATTGTTTTTTACCTTCACGTTATGTTAGTGTCACTTATATTAGTGTTACCTAAGTGTTATTTTAATTCAATGGTTTTAAACTAAGGGTATGAAATCTGGAAATGAGGTAACGCTAACATAACATGAAGGTAACACTAACATAACACAGATAACACTAACATAACATGAAGGTAATGACAAAAACATGCGAAAAAGTAAAAAGGCGTGCGCTGGGCGGGCCGGCCTAGCTCGCACGCGGCCCACGCGCGGCCCGGTTGCACGGATACAGGAGAGCAACTCATCTATTATCTATTACCTATATAAAAGTATGAATATTTCTTACAAAATATGGATTGTATAATATATCCTTATTAAAAAATTTATTTAAGGTTATAATAGAAATTTATGATTTTCATATTTAAATAGTTTTATAGTATGAATATTTCTTACAAAATATGGATGCCTAATATATCCTTATTAAAGATTTTATATAAGGTTATAATAATAATTTATGATTTTCATATTCAAATAATTATACATTAGAATTCTAAACCAAAATCATATATAATTTTATTATGAGTAAAACTCTATTATATTAGAACTCTAATTTACTATAGATTACTTTCAAATTTAATTGAGTTCAATATATATTGTATATCCTTATAATAAATAATTATTTAAAGTTAATAGTAATATAATATTTTTGATTAAAAAAATCATCCTTCACATGCGACGCATGTGCTGATACTCATCTGTGTGTATATATAGGTTATTTGTGAACTCCTAATTCTTATAGATAGGATGAGTAAGTTCAATCTCATAAACATTAGTGAATTAAAAGAAAGTCAGAGGTAACCAAATATAAAAAATTAATTTTAATTATATAACCTAAATATTAAACAAATAAATGAAATCAAATATCAAACAAACAATTAATGAGAAATGTCAAGATTCAAATAAGAATCCTAAGGATACGATTGCATTCTACTTCTATCAAATTTACTAATCGAATAAAATCATATTTAAATCCAAATTATCTTATGTGAGCAATCACGATCATAGATTAACATCTATCTCGAGCAACTTAAATTTTGAATTGATTATTGATGTATGTATCCAGTGGCGGCAAGGATGAAAATATCGCGAAATATCGCGGATATATCGCGAATACGGATATTGCGATACGGATATTGGGTGTTAATGTTTTTTTTCCTGGGTATCGCGGATATTTCGCAAAATATCGCAAAATATCGATATCGATATCGATATCGGTTCAGTGTAGTATAAAATTGGATGGAAATTGGGAAATATCTCGGATATATCGCAAAATATCGCATGTATATCAAAATGAGCGATTTTGATTCACAAAATTGAACTATGTGATTTTTTTTTCCTTACTTTGTATTATGTATTGTGTTTGATATTGAAAGTAATATATTCTCCTCACATCAATCTTTCATTCACGGATATAGCCATATTTTGTGGCTTTTTTAAATTTCCATTCCTTTAACCAATTATTACTTCATTTACTTCCTTTTTTTTTTTCTAATTTTTTTGCATGATATATTTCTATATATATATATATATATATGTTGAAGGCAAGTGAACATTTTCTATCATACAATTTAAGGTTCAAGGTATGATATTCTCTCATATCAATAACTCTCTCCCAACATTTTTGATTAAATTAATTTCAATTATTTACTTATAGATTATGACTATTTTAATGTATCTAATTTATTTATTTTTTTTGGATATAGGGCATTGACATTGGAGAGGAAATATTTGCACCACTATATATATCACTCAATTGTCATTTTGAAGAACTACGAATTGGTATGTAAATTTAATCTTTTTTTTTTCATTTTAGTTGATAAAACTAGCATTTTATTGGTATATTGTAAATTGCTATGTTTAATTGTGCTAATTATGTATATGTTAGGTGAAGCATTTAGTTAACTTATAGAACTTTATTATAAAATCATAATTCTACAATTAATTATTTTATAGTGAAGCTAGCACGTAAAATGTAATGTTGTAATTGTGTATTTACAATTAATTGTTATAATTAGTTTTAGTAAAATTTTAATAGTGCTAATTATGTATATGTTGGTATATTGTAAATTGCTATGTTTAATTGTTGGTATATTGTAAATTGATGTGTTTAATTGTGCTGATTATGTATATGTTAGGTGAAGTATTTAGTTAACTTATATAACTTTATTATAAAATCATAATTTTACAATTAATTATTTTATAGTGAAGCTAGCACGTAAAATGTAATGTTGTAATTGTGTATTTACAATTAATTGTTATAATTAGTTTTAGTAAAATTTTAATAGTGCTAATTATGTATATGTTGGTATCAGTACTGCTTGGATCAAGATGACATTCCATCTACTATGTTTGAACCTCATAGGTCATCCTTTTGGTACTAGTGTATTGTATGATGTAATTTTAGTAATTTTGTCTTGTATTATGTAATATATTATCATTTTTCATTCGAAAAACAGTATTTATAATGCTTATTATCTATATGTTAGTTTTAAATATATTATTTTAATGTGATTTTGAGTGGAATATATGTGTAATAAAGTGTAAAAATAATCCCTAAAATTTCATATTAAATTTCCAAAATTTTAATAAGATTTCCGTTGTTTTTTCAAATTTTTTGCGATATCGATATGCGATATCGATATCGACATCGATATATCCGTAAAATCAAAGTTGCGATACGACATGCGATATCGATATTTTCATCCTTGAGTGGCGGAGCCACATGGGAGCAAGGGGGTGCAACTGCACCCCCATGAAATTATTTTTTTTATATAATTATTATTTTCCTTCTCTTTTATATTATATATAATTATACTTATTAAGGTTTTAATATCATATTCATTTGATGACTACTATTAGTTGGTTAATGTAATTTTATTTGTTTATAAATTAGGATTTGTGTATTTTCATAAATGTATATGAAATGTATTATTTTATGACATTTGTGTTGTGATTTCAATGAGTTCATAATGTGGGTTGATGTTGTAGTTGTTAATTTCTTATAAAATTGAAGTTATATATCTCATGTATTGTATACTTATAATTTACTATTAATTTAATTAGGAATGAAGAACAAAACAAAGGGAATGGAGAAACAATCCAATCTTCGACATATGTTTAAAATAAATTGCGAAATAATATGGGTGATCAATTATTGAATGATTGTTTGGTCACTTTCATTAAGAAGGATGTGTTCTTACAAATTTCTGATGATGATAATGTGGTGGATCGCTTCAAAAAAATGAAGACTCGAATGTTCAAATTATAGTTTGTAAATATAATTTTGGTTGAATGGTTTGTAATTGAATTTGCATATTTTTGTCGAACAACTTTTACGTATAATGTTTCTCTATCATATATTTATTTATTTGGTCGTACCCCCATCATCCAAATCCTGGATCCGCCACTGTATGTATCCCTACATCGCAATTAATAACCAACTCTCAAAAGTTTCTAATATCATATTCTCAAATCTATAATTAGATTTCATCTCTCGATGTGAAACCAACTAACTAAAGCACGCATAAATATGATAAATATATATATATACATGAAATAAGCATGGAGAAGCATGAAAAAAATATTATGGATTAAAGGAAAGATTAAAACTAGATTTGCAATAAAATATCCATAGAACTACTCTCGTATCCTAGTATTACGAGATAATTAGCCAACAATCATATTTGTAAAGCAAAGTAAATTACAAAAAAATATGATAAAAATTGGAAATAAAATCAAAGAAAAACTTAGCGAATTCGTAATTAAATTATTTCTTCTTGACTCTTGAATCTCAATCTCATTTTGAGCTCGCTTGTTCTCAAGATGTATTTGTGTATACGCATGTTGTCTCTCTCATATGACTTTCAAAGTCCCTATTTATACACAGTACAAATCGAACTTGGAGAAGATTTTAGTCAAAGAGGAGTTCAAATTAAGTACAAATTAAACTCATATCAGATCACACCTGTGATGACCAGAGTCTAGATTTCCAGCCTCATTTTGACCTTTCACTAACCTGTGACTTCGACTTTTTCGTGAAAGTTGTCTCTGACTTTGATATGCCACTAATTCTAGCCAAATATCAATTTCTTACATCAAGTTATGTTCAAAATACTCGAACCCTATTAAGATGAAAATCATTACATTTTTACACAACTTTCACCTTGTAATGACTTTTCATTTTTATTTGACGTGAATTGGAAAAAGTGTTCAACATGAAAGTTGTTTGTTTTTAACTTTGTATCTCATCTTCAACTTGACTTTTCATTCAATTGAATTTTCGCTTTGTGATAAAATGTGTCAAAGAAAATTCAAATCAAACAAATACATTAAATCTTAACAATATAGTAAAATTCAAATAAAATTCATAAATAGTACATTTTAACATTAAATGATATGAAATTGAGTTCCAAAATGGATAAAACAACTCAAGTTATTAAGCTGCCGCCCAAGTTCTTTCATTTTTTATTTTATTTCGGTTTTTTAAATCTTTTTTGAAAATGCCCTTATACTTTAAGCGGAAATTATAATGTTATTATTGTAATTTTTTTAAAGGTGTTTTTTATATATAGATAGATAAAATAAAATTGTACCTCAATCATAAGTTACTAGCATAGAACCTATGTAACAGACGGGATTTCAAAAATTAAATTAAATTTAGTAATTTATAAAAAAATAATTATTATTTATATAAGAATAGTTATATGATTTTATACAACACACAACATTTAATCTAGCATTAAAAATAACACATTGTGTTTTGAATACCCCTTGACCCTTGTACTCAAGTAATAAAATTTCTTTGACTGATTAAAGAAAAACATTATCTAAATGTAAAAATATATGTTGCACTAATAAAAGAACTTGATTAATTTTTCTCTGTTATTTAGAATATTAAATATTGTTAATTCAAACCCTCAAATTTTATTTTTGATAAAATGATAAAAAAAAAAGTCAAATATTTTCAAATAAATTTCATAAATTATTTTAAAACACATATTTATGAAATTATATAATCTTATTATTAATTAAATTGAAACGTTTGAATAATTTCTTTTAGCCAAATCCACATATATATTTTTTTCAATTATTTATTATTTATATTTTAGTCTAAAAAAATTTAAATAACAAATTTCAAATTTATAAGTTTTTTATTTAGGAACTAACATAAGTCCCGTGTATTACACGGGCTCAAATAAATTGAATTTATTAAAATTAATTCTTTTAAATATCATATTTTCAAGCAGATAAAAGATTACAAGAGAGCAGAATACATGAAATACTATATGTTGCTCTGCAAGTAGTTTGCTCTGCAAGTAGTTTGCTCTCATCAAAGGTTACCCCACAAACCTTGAAGGCCTAAAAATATTTGCAGATCTTGCCAGCAAAGGAGTCCCCATTCAAGTGAATTTGAAGCAAAGATTAAGAAGGGGGAGTTCATACCTTACTGCAAGGACTTTTGGCTAAGGTACAAGGAGACTAAGGAGATGAAGAAGCTAATGAAACCTAGCTACCAGAAATCTCTTATCAATTAGTAGAAAGGCTCCGAGTTAGAAAAGAAAACCAAAGCTAGTTGGCTGAAGATTTAAGCTTCTACAACAACTTCAAATTTTTGCTTATCTCTTTTTATCTATATAAATAACTTTGATTCCTCATCAATAAAATTAAGTTTCCGTTCCCAAAAGCTCACTGTTCGTGAACTTGATACTTGTCTTCTTATTTACTATTTGCTACTTTTTGTTGCTTACTGCTCTATTATAAAAGAAGTGACTTTTGATCCGCTTAAAGGTGTTTTGTCATCATTAAAAAGGAGGAAATTGTTAGAAATTAATGTGTACATTTTGATGAAGACAAAACATGTAATAGAAAGGATATAGTAACCTTGAACTTAGGATTTATTATGTAAAAGTTTTAGTATAAGTCAAGGTCGTTGCATGAAAAATGGAGATCACTGCAGGAAGCCATAGATACTACAAGGCGCCACAAAATTTCAGCGAGCAAGTGAAGGTCACTACAGCAAGCTAGGCAAGCCTACTACATTCATCAGCAATCTAGCTACACTAAAAGACAAAGCAGCAACTTCGTCCTTAAAATGGTTATCTCTGAATCAGCGCTCTGAGTTTCCTATAAGAACAATCAAGGAAGAGCTAACCAGAAGATGACACCTGGAGAATAAAAAGGACAAAAGATGATTTTGCAAGGAATGAAAGACACAGTGTCACGGTGTACTAGAATGCGCAGAAGATCCTATACGAACCAACAAAAAATGAACACCTCACTGACGGGGAGCTGCCTCCTTCAACGGGCAAAATTCCCTCATTCAAATAAATATATGAAGAGTGTACCTGGAACAACTACTAAAACATTCGAGCTCTCAAGCAAACTTAAACTTTCAAAGCATTCAAGAATCCTTCAAGTTTCAGTCACTCAATCTATACAACAGCAAGCTGTCCAGCTACCTGATGGTTGATACACTTCTTTCAAAAGCTTGCTGCCTTCCAGATTTGACGAAAATCATTTTCTATCTCTTATAGATTGTTTTAGGAGTCTTTTAACGGAGGATAGTTCCTGCTAAGTAGTGTTCACTCTTGTAGAAGAGTAAAAGTCCTGTGTGGGCTATTGTGTTTTGGTCACTGCAGTAACCTGTGTGGGAAGCTGCTAGTTCTTGTTAGGATGTGATTGTCTTGGTTGTGTCTTTGTAAAACAATCAACATTTAACAAAGTTCCACCTGTGTGAAAGGAGTGGAGTGGACATAGAGAGATTACTCCACCCTCTAATTCCACTATAAATCGTTATGTGTTTATTTAGTTTACTACTCTGTTTTCTAGTGCATATCTTACTGACATCATAGTTCATTCTATCACAACTGTCAGAAAACTCCATCGTTTCAAAAGTATTTTCCGTTGCATAAACTCTTTTTAAAGTCCCCAAACTTACTGCAAACACAATAACCTTACTCTGAAGCAGCAAGCTCTGTAGCTCATTGCTCACTGTAGGGACTTATATTCTTTGGAGTCAAAGTTTGAAAATTTTGAGAAGGTTACCCTTCCTAAACTTTCTATCACTTGGGACCAACTGTGCAGGCTGAGATTTATACTCTATTAGTCATATATTTAAGTTATTTTAGGCATGTCTTTATGTACAAATTAATATCGTAATATTATTTATATAATATTTTAACTTAAAAGAATAATTCGACACATTATACATATATACCTACATTCATGTGGCATTAACTTTATATGATATTACTTAAATCCTTATATCAACATAATCATACATTTATATAATATATAAAACTAACATTACTCCAAGATATCACTAACATAACTAACAGATATGAAAAGTACTAATTTATATCTAAAAATGGTAAAGTACAATTAATATTATTAAAGGTATGACTAATAATAACATAAATGTATGACTAACATAATATATAAAAAACATGGAACCTGAAAACGAGTGTGTGCACACACACAGGTGGATTGGATTGACCCGAATCCATAATTTTAAGATGCATATGTTATTGGTGTTTTATTTTGTAAGTTTCTATTGGAACATTTCTTTAACTAACACTAGTTTTGTGCCAGTGCGATGCACGAGATTAAACTTTTTAAAATATACGTATAAATATTTGTAATTTAAAATAATAATATATAAATTTAATAGAATAAATTTAAGTGATATATTTATATATTTTACATATATATATATATATATATATATGAATTTTTCAGAATAATTTTTACAATATTCCACTATTAAAAAAACTTGTGAATTTGATAAAATAATTTTATTATGGAAAATGATTTTCATAAATTATAGAGCAACCATCACAATATAAAATAATGATGGAAAAAAAATACAAAATATTGTGAAACATCAAATTCAATTTTACTATAGAAAACAATTTTCTTGAATCGTGTTCTTCACAATTCAAAGTATTCAATTAACAATAAATATATATAAATGTTGTATTTTGATGCAATCTATGTATAACCTTTCTAGCACCTTATTTCAAAAACCTATTTCCAAGAATAATTAAATTTATTCTTGACAATGTTGTATTTCAGTGGAATTAAACATTGGATTTGATGTAATCTATGTAAACCTTTTTAGCACCTTATTTCAAAAACCTATTTCCAAGAATAATGAAATTTATTCTTGACAATGTTTGAAATATAAAATCAGTATTTTTGATAATGGTCTTAAAAAAATAAAAACAAAAATGAAATTTATCTTGTAGTGTATTAATTTTAAATCTATAAACTCTCTAATCCAAAATTAAAGACTCTCGACCCATATTTCTACACAAAATAATTTGAATTGGTGAAATAATATAATATTACATAGCAATAAAAATAACCAACATACAATACTAATAAAATAATACATATTTGAATTGTTCTTCCTCAAATTACAAATAACAATAACTGAAATCATTAAAAAATGAACACTATGGTCATTAATTATTGATCCAAACTACAAATATCTCGAAAATCAATTCGTAACCAAATAAATATACATAAAGAAGAAGAAGAAACAATCCACTAATCCAAGAAAACATAATGTTTGGAATGCAGAATTTGAGAAATTGTGAATGGAAAAGGTGTGAATGAATTCCAAGTTTATTCTGATCTCATATTTATAGTGGATGATATGCTTATTAAATATGAATTAGTGCACTATTTATGATATGATCATAATTGATTGATATTGTGATTACATAATTTTAGGTTGCCTTTGAAAAATATCAAATTTTAGATCTTTTATATAAGTTAAAAAATATACATTTATTCGATTGAATACAATATTATATCATCTTAAAAATTAATAAACATTCCACATCCAAAATATGACATAATAAATTGATTCTCATAAATTAATAGTCTTCCATATATAATGACATTTGTGATGTTTAAATAAGATTAATTCTAGAAATGTAAGAAAAAAATTCATATGATGATTTTTTTTCTTAATAATTATAATGATTAATCTTTTTAGTATTTTATTGGTCTTATCATTTTTACTATTTTTCAGTCATGAGACTTGTTAAATTCTTTGAAATGAATAAAGGATAATAAAAAAAATCAATGAATCAAATTGGATATTTATGTCAAAAATCAGGGAATGAAATTGAATTTTTCGTTTTCTTTTTTGTTTTTCAAAAAATATGTAAGTCTAATTTTTCCAAATGAGAGACGTGTAATGCTACTATACTTTTTTTGTTTTCTAGAAATATGTATATGTCACCCAATTTTAAATTAAAAAACACACAGATTTAAGTATTGTTGGAAAGTCTATTAATTATTCATGCAAAATTCACATAATTGATGACCAAATTAATGGACTTGACTATTTCAACTTATTTGCATTCCATATTTATGAATATGTTTAATTATATGATCTTTAATACAAATACAATTGTTTTCACGATAATATATGTAATATTTTAGTATAGGATTTAAATTAACATAAAATCTCATACTATATTTATATTATAAATTAACTAATACTTTAATTTTTTATATTCAGAATTGGATAAATGTGAAATAAATGTCAATCAACTTAAACATATAATATATGTGTTACCATAATATATTATCTTTCCATATATATAATATCATGCTAGCATTGTTTTCCAAATTTAGTGGGGAGGGGATTGGCCGGAAAAATTATTTTGAAAAATTATTTTAGGAAACATTTTTGGTTTTATATATATAAAGATAAAAATAGTATATCATTTTATATTAGAGTGAATCATATAAATATATATTATTTATATCCATATTATATCATATATTTTATCATTGGATAGTGACGTAAATTTTATTATATATATATATATATTATTCATACATTGGCTAATAGTGAATAAATTAAATATTTTTATATTGTTTTTATTGATTTTACCAATTAACATTACATAAAATATTTTAATTATATCAATTGAAATTTAATAATTAAAGTTGACTTACTATATAGATAAATATGTATGAATGTTAATTTTCATATCACTTCCTTATATGTATACATCATCAAACAATATCCCATTTTTATTCACATTCATTTATATATATATATATAGTATCTATTTATCTATTAATAGAAAATAAATATCATTTATTATTTATGTTTTTTAAAAATCATTTCCAATTTTAGCATGATGTTTTTGACGGAAAAATTTTCATATTACTATTTCAGAAAATGTTTGTGTTTTTATATATACTAGTTTAGTACCCGTGCGATGCACGGGATAAAATTTTATAAAATACAATTATAATATTTTTATTTGAGATTTGGAAAAAAAAAAGTATATACAAATGTAATATAATGAAATTAAGTAATTTATATATTATATATTTTAAATATTTAATTGTTGGAGATAATCTCTAGGTACGGTAATAAAATAAGATATTGTAATTTTAAACTTAGTTTATATATAAATAAGATGGATATGAATTCTATAGAAATTATCACATTTCAAGTACACTATTTAAAGATAAAGGAATAATGTTTACTTAAACAAATCACAACATGAAAGTTATGTTCTATATAAGATAGAAGGAATAATTCAACTAACTACTTTTAAGCATGTTATCTTTAAAACAAATAAATTCTATGATAAAAATCTCAAAAACATAAAAGAAATATAAAAACAAAATATATGATTAATTTCCAATTATTTATAACAAAAAAAAAAATCTACCTTGTAATGTAAATTTATAGTCTTCTTTATCATTTTTCCATATAAGTTTTCATTCAGGTTTCTTCACGAAATTCCTGCATAAAGTAAAAATAAAAAACAAAAATTACATTAATAATAATCCATATGCAATACCAATAAATAAAACATTCATATCCAAATATGAATAACGATAGGAACTTTAATCGTTAAGAAATTATTGATAAAGTCAAAAAATTATTAACTGTCCATCCAAACTATATGATGTAGATCAAATAAAAGTCATAACCAAATAAAATAAAAACCAAAAAAGAAAAAAAGAACACAATCTCATGAGCACCATGAAAGCAATAGATTTGTATTGCAGAATTTGATAAATTAAATAGAAAGTGTGAGTCAATTCTAAGTTTTTTCTCTCATATTTATAGTGCATAATTTATTCATTAGATATGGAATTAGTGCATTTTGTATGTCATAAATTTAGCTGCTTCCTAATTTATAGATTTTTTTTTTGCCAATTATAATGATTGCAAATAAATGTTCAGTTTCTACTTAATTCATATACATGAAATCAAATCACATCATTCACAATCAATGTGTTTATTGATAAAATCAAATCGTTTTATTATATTACATTATGTTATACATTAAATATTATTTTTATTGAATTTTATTATTTACAAAATAGAAAATCCTGTTCAATATATGAAGTATATAAAATCAAGATCAAGATAATATCACAATCTTATTTGTTTGCTCATATTATTGTATATTCAATTTTAATAGTGAAATTTAGTAGGGACTTATTTGTATCTTATTTAATAGATGAAAACGATAGCAATCATAACCAAATAAAATAAAAACCAAAAAAAAAAAAAGAACACAATCCCATGAGCACCATGAAAGCAAAAGATTTGTATTGCAGAATTTGAGAAATTAAATAGAAAGTGTGAGTCAATTCTAAGTTTTTTCTCTCACATTTATAGTGCATAATTTATTCATTAGATATGGAATTAGTACATTTTGTATGTCATAAATTTAGCTGCTTCCTAATTTATAGATTTTTTTTTGCCAATTATAATGATTGCAAATAAATGTTCAGTTTCTATTTAATTCCTATACATGATGAATTCAAATCACATCATGTACAATGTATGTTTTTATTGATAAAATCAAACTTTTTATTATATTATATTATGTTATACATTAAATATTATTTTTATTGAATTTTATTATTTACAAAATAGAAAATTGTGTTCAATATATATAGTATATAAAATTAAGATCAAGATAATATCACAATCTTATTTGTTTGCTCATATTATTGTATATTCAATTTTAATAGTGAAATTTAGTAGAGACTTATTTGTATCTTATTTAATGGATGAAAACGATAACATCAACATCTATTATATTTTTAAAATGACATTTCAAATTATATTAACTAGTAGTGTACCTGTGCGTTGCACAATGTGTTGTTTATAATTATTAAAAAAATATAATAACATATAAAATGTAATGATTATTATTTTAACAAAAATATATTGATACTTTTTAAATTTGCATTAGTATAAAGCTAGGTATTTTAACTTTAAATTTATGTCATTATAAATAGTTATATTCGAAAATATTAGAAATTTGAAATATATAAAGTAATATATTAATCTATGGATTAAACAAACAAATAAAACAAATTTGTGTCAGAACATTACATGGGTAGTGAAATTTTTAAAAATAAATTTAATATCTAAAAATAAGTTATATGTATTAGAAACGTTATGATTTAAGTATTGAGATAAATAAATTTATATTTTATTGGCATTTATAACTATAAATACACACATATTTTAATAATTTTTTTTGGTTCAACGCCACATATAACTCATTTATTTTAAATCAAATAAAAAATTATATCATTTTATCAAATACATGAAAATCTCTCTTGCCATCTATTTAATTAAATGAAACAATTCAAAATTGGACTTAATCTACACATTTTGAATAAAAAAATTATGAATAATAATTATAAGATTGATAAGTTAATATATCAGGGACTAAGAATGATGAAATTTTAATTTGTGAAAAACCAGAAAAATTACCTCTGTCCAATCCCTTATGCCACCTTAATTAATCAGAATATAATATAAATAAAATTTGACAACAAATAAATATAAAATAAGAAAGATAAAATTAAATATTTGTATATTCCAAATGAATAAGTTGGTTAACTTGCAATAATATTTTAATCTAATTTTTTCTATTTGATATGTTTTATATGTGTAATCTATTAGGTACACCTATAATATTTTTTATTTCTACATTTTAATATCAATTTACAATAAACTAATACTATATATCATAAAAACGTTTAAAAATGAAAAATCATTGAAGCCCACACACATACATTTCCATATTTTAGTTTGATAAATTTTATATGAATATTAAATTTAAAATCATTAAATAATGATTGATTTTATATATTATATATTTAAAATTGATTTAAAATAGGGTAAATTACAAAAAAAAAAAAAAAACCCCCAGCTATCGACTTTTTTAAAATTGCAACCTAATCTGTTTTTTTTTTTTTTAAGATTGCCACCCAGTCTTTCTATGGTTTTTGCCGATTGCAAAATTTCCGGTCATTTTTCCGGCAAATGAATTAATTTTTTTCACTTTGCAACCCAAACTTTAATTTTTTTGTCCAATTGCAAATCATGATTTTTTTTTTCGCTTCACACTGATACCTTTATGTTATATATATGAGTGTGACATTTATGTTATATAAGTGTGATCCATATTCATAAAATAAATATCAATGAAATATTGGTCAAATTTGGTGAAATATATGTAACATCGGTAAAAAATTGATGGAATATCGAAAATATTGGAATATATTGGTAAATATAGGAAAAATAACAATAAATATATGTACCCATATTTCCATCGATATTGATATTTTCATGATATTTCCGTGAATTTAAGTTACCTATATTTCCACCGGAATCGAAATTTTCATTCTTGGTTGCAATATAATAAAAACATAAAGTTCAGGTTACAAATTTAAAATTAGATAAAAAAAAAAAAAATTAGGTTGCAAAGTGAACAAATTAATCTCCATTTCGCCAGAAAATTTGCAATCTACAAAACCACAAAAAGACTAGGTGGCAATCTGAAAAAAAAGATTAGGTTGCAATTTGAAAAAAGTCAATAGGTGGTGTTGTTTTTTGTAATTTATCCTTTAAAATAAGTACTTAAAAATAAGATGAGAGATAATAAATATATAATCCCTTATTTCATCTTATTTATCTATTTATTTATTTTATTTGAAATTTCTATACAATAAATACTAAATTGAGTATTATAACTGATATCTTAAATTCAATATTTATTTATTTGTATTGAATTTCTTAAAATACAATAAATAGGTTTATTTATTTTTATTTGTATTGAGTTTCTTAAAATACAATAAATAAGTTTATTTGTATTTATTTATTTGTATTGAGTTTCTTACAATAAATACAATATGAAAGCAATTAATAGGTTTCTTAAAATAGTAATTATTTAATAGGTAGATAATTTATTGCAGTTATTTTTGGCAGAATATCCTGCTTTTATATATATATATATATAGATTTTAAAACAAACCAATATTTCTATGTAATCGATGTCAAATAACTTGATGTATAAGTAATTAAGAAATTTTTATATAAAATCATATGGAATGCTTAGATGAAAAATCATTTAGTTTGCATCTATAAAATAATTTAACATTTTTTTATATTGAAACATATTAAATTACCATTTTTATTAAATAGAAACGTATTAAATAAAAGAAGGATAGCTAATGGCAATAATATCTTTTTTTCCCCCTAATTTGTAATAATATTCATCATTATATATAGAAGATTAATGAGGCAATTGACTTTTTTATTTAATGGATAAACATTATATCTTTTCCATAAATATCAAAACAACTTTTGGGTGGAAAAATTATTTAAGGAAATGTTCTTCTTCATATATATATATATATATATAATGTCACATTATAGAATATTAATATCATAATTAACTAAATATGATATTCATTTTATTATTACATATGATTTATTATCAAATCAAGTGGAGTTCTTTAATTTCTTTCTATATGATATATTATTACAATATATCTTTTAAATTTTATATTTAGAATTATTTAATTGTTGACTTTATGTTTTATGTAGATTTGGTTATCAAGTGGCGAATTAATTTTTATATATCTACTCCTTTATATAACAATTATATATGTTTTATACGTCGACAAAATTACATAAAATTGTATCTATATTTTGGTTATCTTTTTATATATTTTATTATTTTGTAATGATAAGAATTATATAATAAATATATTTTATGTATATATTTACATGCATATTAAATTATATATAAATATATATTAACATTGAATGAATAATTGTTTTATTATTTATATGATATTATGATTATGATATTATATGATGTAAATCATATATATATATATATATGTGTGTGTGTGTGTGTGTGTGTATACACACATTGCTAAATGATATCATAAATATATGAATAGAAATTTATAATTAAAATTAACTTACCATATTGACAAATATGGTAATTTTATTATATCATATCACTTCCTTAAATATATATATATATATACATATATATATCATCAATCATGATTTATTATTTATCATTTAACATTTATTTTAATAAAAAAAATCATTTCCAATTTTGGTAGGGTGTTTTTGGCGGGAAAATTTAATATTACTATTTGAGGAAATGTTTGTGTTTTTATATATATAAAGATATGTGGCTTTTGGATGGAAAATTATTGTCATATTGTATTAGACAATATTTTTATTTTTATATAAATAAAGATAAAAATTTATTCATCCTTCACGTCAAATGTTTATATATATGCATAACAAATTATTTAAAATTTTAATAAACATAAATCCCATAAAAATTATATTTCACAATTATGAATATATATGAATTTTATTAATATACACACACACACACTGACACACATATATATCCCATAAATCATACAAATGTCATCATACATTTCTATGTGATATGTTATTCTGATTAGATATTATTTACCAAAAAAAATAATCAATATAAATATTTCCTTTTATAAATAGCGTTTTTTAAGTCATAAATAATTAAGTAGACATATGTAAAAGTGAAGAAAGATGTGTCATCTTGAAACAAAATTCAATATATGTATTATAACATTTATTGTGGAGTGATCAATTATAATATATATATATATATACATATTATTCATTTGAATATTAAAGCATATCTATATTTATATTATTGTAAATGATCAATGTTTATATTATTGATGATATGATGTAAATAATATTTATATACATTATTTAAATCATATCATAAATATATCAATTGAAATTTGATAATCAAAGTTGACTTACCATTAAGACAAATATGTGGAAAGATTTTTTTTGTCATATCACTTCCATAAATATATACATCATCATATTAAAATCATATGGTAGATAATATTCCATTTGCATTTAAATTCAGTTATATATTGTATCTTTTTATATGTTAGTAGAAATTAAATATCATTTATTATTTTCATTTCTTTAAATAATGTAATTATTTATTTAAATTGAAAGGTGTATCCATACATAACATCACTAAGTTTTTTTCTTGCCTAAATAATTAAATTAACTTTCCTTATAAAATAGAATGCAATTAATATACTTAATATATGTATATTAAATAAATATATAATTTTTTAACATAAATAGAAAGTGGTTTTAGGCGGGAAAATTCTTAATTTCTTTTTTTGGCAATGTTTGTGTTTTTATATATATAAAGATAAAGATAAAGATTGTATGGTTTGTTGTTATGCGTAGTTGTAGATATAATAGAAATATTGGGTCGATGGTTTCAAATGATTTGAAAGTCAAACCTAATTTAAATATCAGTCAATTACTTTTGGTCATGTAGACATGTACGTAGACTACTATATGTTTCAACTAATTTCTACTGTCTTAAACAAATATATCATTGCACCAACCTTAGTATTTCTACTTCAGCAACATTAAAAAATTAAATTAGACTTCAATAATTTGCATTATTTAGTATATGAAAATGACTTGTTTTGTGTGTTAAAAAGAAGTACATGAAAATGACTTTTGAATCCATCTACATAAAATTCAAAAGCCAAAAGCGTCAGTGTCAAGTGCCTGTTTATTATTCCTTTTACATTTCTTTTAGACAAAAGAATGGCTTCATAATAATTTATGAAAAAATATATAATAAACAGAAAATGTAAATTAACTTACAAAAAATAAATTATTAATTACTCCTACTTAATATCAATTTTGTGCTAACATATTCACAAAATTCTAAATCACGGTTAATGAGATAAAAATATAATTATTAATCATTAAAATTACTTTAGACTTGTGAGACGAAGAATTATTTTTTTTATATAGAAAAATTAAATAGTAATTAAAATGAAAAAAAAAAAAAAAGATCCTGCTATTGCAGGTATAATGACAAAAAAAATATTTTTAAACATAGAAGATTAAAAATCAAAAGTTGAAAGATAGACTGAAAATCTAATGAGATAAACATAAAATACTAAAAATCAGAAGCTTAAAGATATATGCCTAGAAATCTGATTTTTTTTCGCTTTTTCTAATTTTACTAAGTTCTAATTTAATATTCTTAAATCTCGTATATTACACGGGATTTATTCTGATTAAATATGTAAGAAGATTTAACAAATATTGTATTATATTTTAATTACAGTTTTGTCATCGTCAACATCTTAATGCTCCACGACATTATTTTATCATAATGTTTTAAGACACCTTTTTAAATAGATAATTAAATTAGGAAACATCTTGGAATTTTCTTCCAACAGCCACACCAACTTAGTCTACCATCTCTGAACACAATTATTAATTACTAAACATTATAAGCACATATGCCAATGTACCTATAAATTGAGTATAAAAAAACATTCATATGTCTATTCAAAATATAGTCCTTAACAATTCTTTCAAATATTTCTTCATTTCTTGATTGGAAATTAAACCCAGAAATCATTGAAAGATAAATTCTTCAGATCATATGGGTATTTGCTTTGGAAGCCCTGCTAAGGTTGATCATCATCTTTCTGGACAAAGTTTTGGTAACACTTCTTTATAACTTAATCATGCACTTTCTTTAATGTCTCTATATTATGTTCTTGTTTGTGCAAATGAAGTCCCAGATCGATTACTTATATAAATGGAGGTTTAATTCGAATTTTTAAAAACATTTAGAACACGAAATGTTGTATATATAAAACGATTAAACGAAGTAGGTTATTGAAGTGTGTACAATACAATTTTGTGTTATTTTTGCATATAAATTAGCTTCACAATTGATAATTTGATGCAGAATGGTCTTAACTTCATATAAGTTTCTGTGTGTATATATATTAGATGTTTGCACATTTGCATATTTATTTCCTTATATAATTCATTATATTGTGATTGTCACCATTTTCTTGCTAGAAAATTAATTAGGGAGGATTTCTAAAATACCCATTTTCGGAACTTTTTTACCCATTTTTTAGAAAAATAACTTTTTTACCCAATTTTTAAAGTGAAATCTCCATAATACCTTTAATTTTAGTTATATTTACATAAGAAAAGAATCTAAGAGACTCTACTCGTGTCCAGAAACTCTACTCGTGTCTAGGAAACTCGACTCGTGTCCAGAAACTCTAGTCACGTCTACCTTTCAGATAAGGTTCAACATATCATGAACACAAAATATAATATTGTGTTCACGATTTGCTGATATCGTGTTCATGATATGCTGATATGCTAATATCGTGTTCACAATATACTGATATTGTGTTCACGATATGCTGATATCGTGTTCATGATATGCTGATATGCTGATATCGTGATCACAATATGCTGATATTGTGTTCACGATATGCTGATATCGTGTTCACAATATGCTGATATTATGTTCATGATATGCTGATATACTGATATTGTGTTCACAATATCCTGATATCATGTTCATGATATGTTGATATGCTGATATCGTGATCACAATATGCTGATATGATATAAGAGGTATTTCCACTTTATGTAAATATAAACTTAAGTTGAGGGCATTATTGATATTTCGTCCAAAAAATGGGTAAAAAAGTACATTTTTTTAAAAATTGGGTAAATAAGTTCCTTGACATACGAAAATGGGTAAACGCAGGTATTTTCACAATTAATTAATCACATTTTTCATAGTTCAAATGTATATTCCACTCATGCATTAAAGCACTTATATATCATAAAACTTGTTTTTCCAGGAACAAAAGTAGCACCTAGCAGTTCAAAACAATATGGTTCAAATATGGCATGTGATGATCATGAACTCTTGGCCGATCTATCTTTGTCGAACAACCTTAAAGCTTTCACATTGACCGATCTCAGCAACGCGACGAGGAGCTTCTCTCCGGAGAGCCTTATTGGCGAGGGAGGGTTCGGTTATGTGTACAAAGGATGGATCAACGAGAACACGTTGGGTCCGAGTAAACCGGGATCAGGGATAGTTGTAGCTGTGAAAAGGCTCAAGGCACAAAGCTTTCAAGGCCACAGAGAATGGCTTGTAATATTCTCATATCACCATCTCCTTTTTTAGGTTATAATTATCTTTGCCAATTTAATTTGTTTAATATATAATTTTCAAGTCTTTTAGTGATGATCTTAATTTGTGTTTGATTTGTAGACTGAGGTTAAATTCTTGGGTGAGCTTCACCATGAGAATTTGGTTAAGCTGATTGGATATTGCTCAGAATCTGAAAACAGGCTTTTGGTCTATGAATTCATGCCTAAAGGAAGCTTGGAAAATCACCTCTTCAAGAGTAAGTTCTCTTTGATCTCATAATTAACTCTATGAATATTGCAAAATTTCTAGTATTTTTCATTTTATGTAAGTGGCAATTTACATCAATTTATCAACGCCTCATGTGCAATTACTAGTGTGTATGGATCTCAAATCCATGCACTCGGGCTGAATTCGGGTCGGCCCAGTCCATATCCCTTTCTTTTTTTCACACATGAATTTTGTGTTTTGGTCGTGACTTTTATATTATGTTAGTCATACTTTTATGCTATATTAGTCATATATATCTTCATTTCCAGATTTCATCCCTTAAGTTCAATACTATAACTTTAGGAAATGTGATGATTTTATTTTGCAATTTGATTTTTATATTTTTTTTGATTGGAAATGATGTAGCATCCAACATAGCATGTGACGTGTCATGTTGTCAGATACGTGGACTCCGGTTGCCTGAAAATTCAAAAGTGGTCTAAATTGCAATAGTGAATGAAGGTTGTGATTTTATTTGCAATTACTGAAAAATGAAGATAAATTTGCGATTTCTTAAAAAAATGATTTTTTCTTTTTGCAATTCCGTCCAATTCTCAATAAAAACATCTTCTTTTTCTACATTTTCTACAACTTCTAACATAAAACATCTACATTTTCTACAATTCCAAATGAAAAAATGATATCTCAACTGTAATCCTACCCTACAAAATCTCAAAACAAACACAAAATTTTCAAACTTCATACTCACAAAATCCTTTTAAAACTCAAATCTAAATTTGTGGAAACCACCTTAACTTCAGAACAAACACAACCTTAATTTACATAACCTTAATTTTTGGTGATGTTAGAACTAAAATTGGCATTAAAAATGAAGATGCGACAGTGTATATATTTCTTTCAACAGAGGGAGTACAACCAATGGCTTGGTCGACTCGAATGCAAGTTGCAACTGATATTGCACGAGGCCTCGCATTTCTACACAACCTCAACGCCAACATAATCTACCGTGACCTAAAGGCCTCCAACATCCTGATCGACTCGGTAAAATCAAACTACTCGATACTCGATTGACTCCTATCTTGGTCAACCAACTAACTTGACCATGCATGCTCGATCTTTGACCTCCACGTACAGAAGTTCCACGCAAGGCTTTCTGATTTCGGGCTCGCAAGAAAAGGCCCGAGTGGTGATGGGACCCACGTCTCGACCAGAGTCGTGGGCACAATGGGGTATGCGGCCCCAGAGTACGTAGCCTCGGGCCACCTGACCCCCAAGAGCGACGTATACACCTTTGGAGTGGTACTGCTGGAGCTGATGTCGGGGAAACGAGCGATGGGAGACGAGAGCATCGGAGGGGGGCTGAGCAGCCTCGTCGACTGGGCGGAGCCGTATCTGGGAGACGGTTGCAGGCAGTTTTCAAGAATCATGGATGCAAGATTGAGAGGAGAGTACACAAAAAAGGGTGCTCAAGCTGCAGCTTCTCTTGCATTGAGATGCCTTAGCATGGATGCAAGAAATAGGCCAACAATGGTGGAGGTTCTTCAAGAGCTACAACAACTACATGCAATTCAAACTTCTCCTCAAGCTAAACTTCAAGATCGCATCAACACTTTGACTTCTCATAAGCTTCACACTCTTTCATAATTAACCATTCTTTATTAATGTACATTAATCACATATATATATATATATATTTATAAAATTCTTTTAATTTTCTTGAAATATTGATCACTCTAAGGTTGTGTTCAGATGGATGTAGGTTTAAAATTCATCATTTTCATTTTGAACGTAACTAATTTTTGAGTATGTTGATGGATTTCATATATCTCGTCTGATTTGAGTGGATTTAAAATCCTTTATCATATTAGATCCGAATTGTTCTACTCAAACATAGCCCAATTAAGATATTCTATCCATATACTTAAGAACATGATTCCTATATGAAGTTTATAATTGTACATATCTTTAACACAAAAAGTACTCATGTGAGACGGTCTCACGAATAGTTTCTGTGAGACGGATCCTTATTACCCATGAATTGAACTCATATCCACATATTTCCATATGAATTGCTAAGTGTGGGTTATGGATTGACCCGTCTCACGAAAAAAGATTCGTGAAACGGTTTCACATAAGACCTACTCTATCTTTAATATGTATTAAAGTAATAATCATTAAAGTCTACATATCATTGTCTCTTTCATTTGATTTACCTCCACATCACAATTAATTATATTTAATTGTGATATTTAGGTTAACGGTATTGATCAGTCATTAACCGAACATTCGACGTTGGTCGTTGACTTTTGATCAAGTTGGGCTGGTCTAGAATGTTTGGAGATCTTTATTCCTCTAGCAAGTCTTTGTAACGAATATTGATTATTCTAGTTGAGTAAGTCTCATATGAGACCGTCTCACGAATCATTTCATGTAAGACGGGTCAAGTCATGACCCACACTTCACAATTTACATATAAATTTATGGATATGAGTTTGGTTAATGGGTAAAAAGTATACATTTTACGAAAATTATCCGTGGGATCGTCTCATACAAGTTTTTGTGATTTTAGAGAATGTAGCTATGTAGTTATCCAATTTTACTTACAAATTACAATACATGCACGAATAACCATTCAAAACGATGTAGTCTTTAGAACATCTGCATCAGCTATTTTAAAAGATGCTTTTAGTCGACATGTTAACAATAATATTATTGATATATATATATATTTTTTTTTGCAAAATTTTATAGAAGAAACGTTCTTTTGAGGAGAGATAATGAATAGTGAATGGGCGAGATGCGGTGGACCAACACCAAGGATGAAAATATCGGTTTCGATGAATATAGCGGTACCTTGATTTTACGGAAATATCGATGGATATATCGATTTCGGTGGAAATATCGGTACATATATTTTTTCGATATTTACCGATATATTTCCGATATTTCCCGATATTTACCGATATTTTCCCGATATTTATCGATATTTTCCTGATATTTATCGATATTTACCGATATTTTCTTGATATTCATGAATTTTCTTATAATTTTTACCTGAAGCCACCGATATTGAGATCGATACCGATTTTTACCGACTTTTAGCTAATAATAATTATTGATATTTCATTTATCTTTTACCAAAAAATTAAAATATCGGAGATATATCGTGACAACTCGTTTTTGTTTCGGTCACATGAAAAAACGAAAATATCGGGGATATATCGGAGATATATCGGGATATTTTCATCCATGACCAACACATATACGTTTTTATTTCCTTATTTTCTTCCATTTTATAAATCTTTTTATATATCGTATTAGTTTTATATATTAATAGCATGGCTTAACACATGAATGCACACG